>OX276453.1:41613952-42306452 GCA_946251905.1 Cryptocephalus moraei
CAAAAAAAATAAAAATTCCTAATAGTAAAGTGCCACTTAGGACAGTTTAAAAAATATTTCTAATAAAAATTGTATACATTTAATGTATTAATTCAAATATAAAGTTTAATGAAAATTATTAATTATCAAGTAATAACTATTTGATTAATTAATTATTAAACTGTATGATTAAACCTGCATTTCGATAAGGAAAAGTGATTTGGAAATTATATGAGACAACTTGGTCCAATTGGTAGGATATAAGTTCCGTCTGTTGCGTAGGTAGGCACTTATCAAATAAAAAATATCGCAAAACGAATATACCTGAACTTAAAAACATTAAGAGGAAAATATTAACAAAATCAAGAGTAATTTTGTTTGATGGGGCCCCACTAAAATTTGTCAGAAGAGACATTAAGTAAGAAACAGAGAAATTATGTTAAAATCTCGCAAGGTTTCCATAGCCACCCAGGAGGTACTTGCGCAGCTCGTTACCATTTTTGTTTTAAGTGGTCGGTTCGCCTCTAACGAAATCAACCTGGGAAGTCCCACTTGAAATCGATGGAAGCCCTATTAATCCACTTTTCTCCTGTGACATTATTTTTAATGGGGCCCCGTTATTTGTTTTACATTCATTACGTAAAACACAAGAGAGTGCGAATGGAAACGAAACAATTAGAAGGCGTGCACCTCTAAAAGTACCTAAAGAGGAAAAGATACATAACACATACAATGAAAAAGAATACCTTGAAAAACACTTACTTGAAAGTAAAAAGAGCAGTATATCTGAAAAAAAAGTGTCAAGTACTACCTTAAATTATCTAAAACAGAGAAAAGGGATAAAAGGCAACAAAAGGTACCTACAAAAAAAAAGAAAGAATTATTGTTACTGAAAATGAAAAACAAATTTATTTATAACATACGTACTTACCAGAAAACCAAAAAATATAAAACTCGCTCGCAAAGCACTCAAAGCACCACGATCCACGAAAACTTTTCCGATTTTTCCAATGAAAACCATGTCCGGCAATGGCCAGACTAGCTTCGAAACGTCAAACGATGATTTAACAGTAAAAGCGCTTCCGCATAAGGAAACGTGCACCTACCTGAAAATAAAGAAGAAAGTCTATTAGAGTTGACATTAAAAGAAAATTTGGATTCATTTTACCTTAAGACCCTTAAAAATCGCTTCCATCTCGGTTGTGTGCGAAGGCGCTCTCCGATGATCATTTTCTGTAAAGGGGATAAACCGAATTAAAGAATGAACATCGAAACGACCCATTTTTGTAAAATAGACAAGTTTAAAATTACATAATAACACAAATTCCGTTATAAAGTGACAAAGATTATATAATCGGATAACAAATACATTTCTCCCATTTTTGCAATTGAATTTTAAATATCTCATCATTCCAATTATTGTTCTAAGTACATTTTGTCTTACTAAGTATGTGAAATTGAAAGAAATTTAAAAATGTCAATGTAACAGACACCACAAACTCAGATTAACCACACAATCTTATAAACAATACAATAGAAAGGCACAATTACTTGGTTACTTGTGTTAAATTTATAAAATTCACTAATGATGATAGAAATTAATAAGAGTTCAATCTAACTTGTAAATAGTATTTCTTTGGCGGGATACTTACCACTTACCCGAGGATTCCCAAGGCCCGAATCTCATCTCTCCTCTCATGTGTGGATCCTGGAGGCCCGTCATCTTTTTCCTCGCCATCCAAAAGACATCAACACTCTAGAACTCCTTTAAGTGATCAAAAATTAATCCCAACAATCAAAGATTTTAACTGAAGTTCCCGGGGGAAATTTGAATGCCACACAGAATCAATGTAATTTGTAAAAGGTGTGTATGCCTCCTTAATTTATCTTCCAAAATTATATCTAGGAGCCTATAAGAAGTCCGAGAGCGTAGACATCAGTGATGGGAGTCGTTTCATTCACTATCACAATCACTATCACTATCACAGATCATTCGATATACGAAATAATTTTCGCATGCATCCTATCGCGACGAATTCTTCACGAAAACTGTCCGGTCCTACGGAGAATTACACAATTAATCATCTCGACACCTCATAATGCTTATCTTAACGACGATTATTTTAACGAGTCTTTTTTCACACTTATTGTTCTCGAACGTTCCTTAATACGTAATATAAGATTTTTGCTTCTAATAACACTTATACAACAGATATTTTTTGCTTGTGACTTGTTCTCGAAAGATTACTAATCGTTGAATACCTACTCCTAACAGTGAATTTTATTAAATTATATTGGTTTACCTTAAATATGTAGCGAAATTGGACGAAAATGTCATGTATATACAGCTACTTATTATTATAATAAATTAAATAACGACCTTAAATTACTGCAAATTAAATATTTAGAAATAAGACTCCAAAAGTAAAACAACTTTAATTAATGGAGATGTATCACCGAAACCAATGCATTTAAATTTTAGATGAAAATGTTTCAAATAAAAGATATGGGCATTAAACAGCTAAATAAAATTGAGATTTGGTATAAATCACCAAAACCCTTTTAAAGAAAATTTTACAACAAAATAAAAATTCTTAAGACTAAAATGCCCATTATAATACTGTTAGAAGAAAATATTTCGAATAAAAATTGTATACCTTTAATATGATACCTAATTCAAATACTTTAAAGTTTAATGAAAACATTCAAAGCCTTTTTGAATTTTTTTTGAGAAAGTGGAAATGTTCAATAGTAATAGTGCCCGTTAGGGAGGTATTACAAAAAAATGTTTCAAATAGAAGTTGTAGCCATTGATTAGGTTAATTCAAATTTAAAAGTTGGTATGAATTGGTAAAGTTATTTTAAAGAAAATTGAGGAAACTGAAAATTTATAAAAATAAAGGGTCCATCCTGAGAATTAAATAGTATAGAAAACGTACGAAGTTTAAAAAAAAACGTTGGACCAGCTTTTGGCATAGGTAATCAAAAAAAACCTAAAAAAAACCTAAAAATCACTACTAATATGCCCTTTGCTCTTAACTGATTGTTATGAAATTTATGTAGTGTCGAGTTTTAAGGAAACTCAGCGTAAATGCAAAATTTCAGCTTTCCACTATTTATAGTTTCTGATAAAACGTTATCACATACATATATATACACACACATAGAGACATTTTCCAGAAACATGTTTTTCGAACTCAGGGGACCTCAAAACTTCCAGAAATGTCAATATCTCAAATTCGAAAATCAACACGATTACAATACTTTCTCTTATTATATGGGTATCCCGTATGAGAAAGTAAAAAACCGTTAAACTTTCACGCTGTTATGCTACGTAACTTTAAAATGGATTTTAACTTTAAAAGACGCTTAAAATTTGTTTAACAAAATACTAGAGTTACCACAGTGAAACTCATTCGAAACGTACTATAATGGCGTAATAATCTGTTCTAAAAGTTATATAGCGTTTATGAAAAACAGAATAAAGTTTGTAAATCTGTAAATTTTTAAGAGAAGATTACAGGAAGAAATTGTTTCCACTTACTAAGTATATAAGTAGAAAAAAAAATACTAACAATAATGTCGGCACACCAAGGCAAAATTTATAAACAAAAGTTCTTTTGACTAAGCTACTAAGCTATTTAGAATTGTAGTGAGACAAGAAAAAACACGACCCGCGCGCATGCGCGCCCGTGTTCGTATGTGGCAGCAGTGGCATACTCGATGTATGTGTTTGCCTTTGGGCTTTTCAGGAATTAAAGTAAAAGGAAAAATGGTCCCGGTTCCGTTCCGTACGAAAGCGGCAGATACGGCTAATTAGACGAGTCCATCAGGAAAAACGTTTTTCGACCGCACGTCCGCAGTCGAAATAACAAGAGCGCATAGAGCTAATTAATTTAGCGGCAGTCAAAAGCCACCCTAATAACGTTTATAAATCACCGTTTGCGATATGAATAAGGCGCGTATAATCAGCAGAATGTACCGAATATCCGCAGGACGCAGGACCCTGTCCTGCCCGTAATGAATCCCAATTAGGGCAGCAGGAAAACGAATGTTCTTCGCTCTGCGGGGAGTGCTTTGGATGCACTCTACGCTTTCACCTGGAGATTTATTATTTGGGACGATGTTAAGTACACACGCTTGTAAGGCAGAATAAAAAGTGACAGTTTGTGTGCGAGAGATGTTAAGTGATATTTATTTTACGCTTTTGCTCTTTATCCCCCATTTAAACGTAAAAGCCGAATTAAATTTATAACTCATTAAGTCTTATTGCCGCCGCCGCGACGTCGGATCAGTATTCAGATGATTGTCCTCGTTCGCCTCCTGGGAAAGATGATTTTTTTCAATTAAATAGCCTATTCAACATCTGCTTAATCAGATTCGATTCAACGCGAACGTGACGAGTCCACTTATAGCGTTCAATTCCATTAAATAAAGGTTTTAATTAATCTCTCGAGTTACACCGAGCGCGGTAGTGCTGCTGCCGGTTTTTTCGTACCTGCCTACCGTCTTAACAACAAAATTAATTCAGAAATTCTAGAGAGAAGACGAAGAGAGAAGGAGAGAAAAGGTGTGTGTGAGAGAGAGAGAGAGAGACGCGCCACCTAAATTGGAAATCTAGGAAACTCCAACGAATCTTAAATCAACTCTAATTTTCTTTAACGGATAATTGCTATTTGATGAGTCAAAAGTTTAGAGTCGTCGTCGTCGTCGCGAGTATTGAAATCTGATAGAATTTTTTTTTCCGGCAGATGCGAAATCGAATTAAAAGGAGGAGTCCAGAAATCCGTGCTTCTGTTTAAAAATTACAAGCGCGAAAGGGATAGCGAGCGAGCGAGTTAAGGGGAAGGGGAAGAGAAATGGTTCTTTATTTCTGGTAGCTCGGTTACGCTCCCGAAGGACGCCGACTTTTTTACTGCAGTTTCTGAAAGTTGGCAGTACCGAAAAATGAGGATCGTGACAAAGAAAATTCAGATGAAATGAGACGGAATCCGGAGATTCACTAAGCCGTCAACTTTCGCAATTACGGGAATGAATTACTAGAAGTGCCGAACATAAATCAGACTTTGTTTAAAATTAACGTGTTCACTCTGAACGACGCCACAGGACTTTGTGTCGACGAACGATGACGAAGGCCGAAATGGAAGGAAGAAAAGAGAGGGAGATAGAGAGTGAGAGAGAGAAGAAGAGAGGAAGCTTGCAAATCTTATTTGCTCGCCGCCAATTAACATATTTCTTCGTTTTTTCCTGAAGCTTAAGATAGAAAGAGCCGCCCGAATTGGAACTTGTTACCGTAACGGTTACAGTAAAAAATATTCACCACGTTTCCCCGATTCAATTATCGCAATAACGCCGTTGTCGATAACGTAAATTAAAGATTTCAATTCCGGTTATCGTCGCTCGTGAAAATCTATAACTATAAGCCCACGGTGTGGAATGTGCATTGAAAATCATCACCGGTTAACGCGAAACGAAGCCGGTAATAATCGAACAAACTTAAAATTCATTGACATCGCTCGAAATCCATTAGCTGACACGCCAGATCTAAAAACCCCCTGAATATTTCACAATCCAAGACGGTGTGAATGTAAATCTCTTCCAGATGTAAATGAAATTCGTCTCTCGAAGTCTTCAGCTATGATTCCTTCGGGAAATGTTATGGATCAGCGTCGGGGATCCGGGAAAGAGAGAAAACCGACACGATTACGATATGCCTCGACGGGATAATGGCGTTTAGGAAACCAATAAAAACTTCATTTTTTTTATTTTCCTCGATTCTATTTTCCTTGGCGTAAACAGATCCGATATTATAGGAAAGAGGGTTCACGCTTATATGTACTTTAAACAAATATCGCTGGTACTTTCCTCGCGAAATTTTTAATTAAACCTCTCGAGTTCCACAAACTACATCCATCACTATATGTCGTTTTACTTGGAAAACTGATTATTTGCAGATCATTTATTAGCAAATTTGCTCATTAACGTGCTGTATATCAAGACTGTACATCAAAGTATATATTGACATTTTTACATCAATATTAGCACATACCCTTCGAAGTTTCCTCAAAAACGAACACATTAACTAAATATAAGTACACTACGTTTCACAAATATATTCAATGTGTATAAAATCCAAGCCATTGTAGTGTTTTCTGGCGTATATAAAAATTCTAACCAAAGATACACTTTGTAGAATTAGTTTCTGTTTATTTTCAAAACAAGATCTGAAAAGTGAATCGTATCACTCGCATACAAGGTGACCCAATTTAAGACCAAGACGTTTCCGTGGGTCGCTACTGTAAACATGTGATGTGAGATTTATGTTGTATCAAAATCGCATCACCCTGAAAATTCCCGTTTCCAGAAACGAGACAGCATTTTGATTGACATTGAATATTAAAATTACATTTGACAATTTATTCTTATTCGTCGAAATAAGATTTTTTTCATATCACAGCTCCTGAACTACTCGGGCTAAAGACCGGCCTATATAAATGAAATTTTTTCAGCGAGCCCTCCTCTTCAACCTTCCCCTTCGGGAAATGTTACGGATCAGGGTCGGTGCTCGAGGGTGGTCGCTACTTAATTTCTTTATTTATCTAATGTCGATGAATATTTTATCTTATATTACCCTTTCTGTTAGGATTTAATCATTTTGCGCTGCCTGATCCCCATCAAAGAACTTCATTGCTTTGGTTTCAAGATGGACAATTCATCGTCTTTCATTTTTTTTTAATTTCGTTGTTTATTCGAATTTTTACGGCCAACGGGAATGGAGCTTAATTACTATTGCTGACCTGTGGGATTTGTGAATAAGTCGATTGTTTATGCCGGGATCAGCGACACAATAAAAGTCGATAGCTCACTAAAAGGTTTTATTAACCGTTTCACAATTATCGGCGGATTCACCGCGATCGGAAATTAACATGAAAAGACAATCGTGAACGTACAACAAGATTGAGTGAATACAAAAAAAAAAGGAAGAGATAAGACACACACCGAGCGCAAAGGATATAGTCTCGACACTTTTGGATTCTTACTGCGAACTGAATTGTTAGTGCTCGCGACTCACACACACACACACACACACACACACACACACACACACACACACACACACACACACACACACACACACACACACACACACACACACACACACACACACACACACACACACCGGTCAGAGACGGCAGTATGATCGCTTGTGGCAAGGCGCGAAACATTCAAATTAGACATAGTCCAGTCGGCTTAGATATTGGTGTGGTTTTTGCTTGATGTAAACCAGATTATTTTTGAAATTGGTTAAGAAAAATGTTTAGATTCAGAATATCTCTATGCTCCGTGCGAAAAATAACGGGAAGTTTGTTTAAATAAATGATAACTGCAAAATCGCTCATTTTCTCTCCAGAAATCAAGCGCAGCTTGAAAACGTAGGCTCGGACGAAAAAATATGACTAATTACTTTTTGTTTGTTTTGAAAATATACTTAAGGGTATTGCTGAATTGAAAATTGCGATATTTACATTGTAAAATGGCAAAAACCACTTAAAAATAAATTTTCAGTTAGAGACGCAATAAACAAAGCAAATATTAATAATTATTTATGACAATGTGGATTTGAGTATATGCACGTCTCACGAATGCGTATGCACGATCCGGTGAAAGTGCGATCAATAGATTTCCCTAGGCGACTTAATTAACTAAACTAATCACGAAAATTTCGATCTAATATAACTTTTGTAAAAAAGATCTCAGATAATGCCTGAATTTTTAGCATACTTATCAAGACCGCACAAATGATAGGAAATCCAAAAAGTGCAAATTTTTTATTTTTACAACATTTTGTAATTTTTTGAAAATTTCGCGTTAATTAACAATAGTAAAAAAAAGGTTAAATATTGATCAAAAATAAAAAAAGTTTTTTTACTTTGATAGTGCTTGTAAGTACGGTAATTTTTCCACTAAAAACTTCCGACTAAAATTTTGTCAATATTAACAGCAAGCACTTTGACATAGTTTGTCCATTCTACTGCAATGTCCTTAGACCTGGCCTGCTTTGGTTTAGAATTGATTGAATATTCTCGTAAAAATGTATTTTTAGTTTCAAAGGAATTTTCGTTTGAATTTCATCTTTTATCTTTCCGAAATCTACCCAATTGAAATAATTCACTCTCATGATAGACGTTTCATTAAATGTCATCATTAACGGTCATTAACGGTATTAACGTTTCTGTTTAAAGAGGATGTATTTTATTGAGACCTAAACATAAAAGGAATAAGGAAGATGCCTTTGAATAACGTCAAAAAAAATCTCGTGCTGGATTTTCTCGTTACTTGGATTTTCCCAATTCTCTGGTAGGCACCAGAAAGTAATCTTAACCTCCTGGTAGTTCCGGTAACCGGTAACTGGATAAATGACCCATTATGATACAAGTTGGACGAAGTTTTAATTGAGAAATAACTGGAAATACACTTGACTCGCGGTGTTAACCGGAAAACTTTTCGTCAAGGGAGGCGAAAAAGTTATTACAGGAAAAATGTTTTATGGAGGAGATAAAGAGCAAAGCTTTTCATTTAACCGGAACGAAATTACCGATGGAATTAAACAGAAGAGGAAAAATGTGAAACATAATAAACATTTCTTTCGGTTTTGAGAACCTATTAGGGTACGTATTCATGTGCCTTTAGAGATTCTATTGTATATTTCAAGAGAGATGAGTAGAAAACTCGATTAAAATAATGGGTAAGTTGGAGGTACCCTAATGAGGTCGGAATGGGGCGCAAACAACGCTTTTCTCTCAGACATCTGCAGCGATCCCGGTCTCTGTTTGATTGCGCAACTTTGCACTTTGTTAACTCACGAAAATGAAGTGCACTGTTTCGGAATTATAATGGATAAACTCGAAATTAGAGGGTTGGCTTTGCTAACCCGGAAAATGCTTTATAAAATACCATAATACGAATGTTTTATACGCGAACTCGCACTCCGGTTTCTCTCTATTTCTCTCTTTCTCTTTCTCTCTCTCTCCCTCTCTCCTTCTCCCCTCACTCACTCTCCCTTTTCCTTTGTCGTTCCATTATTTGTATTTTTCGATATTAGACTTTTTATTTTGTTTCGTACCTACACCTACCGAATACCTAATATGGGAGTTTTCTCATGCATGTATTTGTTTAAAATGAAATTAAAAGGGTTTGAGTCGGTTCTAAATTTCGTTTCGTTTAAGAGAGAAAAACGTAGGTATTTGAAATTCTGCGAGATGAGTGATGGGGTTCGATTTGGGAGCTTTTCTCGGCCCGATAGAGAGAACAATAAATTCACGACGGGTTCACATATAGAAAAAGATTGTCTTTTTAAAATAAATTAGGCAGACGGCATCGCAGTGAAAAATGACAGCGAGAGCATATAATCAGGCTTTTCAATGTGATGGAGTGTCCCTCTTGTTAGATGTGACAAGATTAATAAAAGTGAGAAGCCGTGTTGAAAATGTTGAATACGGAAAAAAATATCTAATATTATACCGACGGGCCGGCTCGCAGAAGCTCCGTATCACGGAATATTATATTTCGGAGATAAAGCTGTAACAAATAGTTTCTCTACGAGGCTTTTACGTATGTTAGGATGGGGGGATTTTTCATAATGTCATTGTCAAAGTGTCTCTGAGCCGTGCGCTTCGGGGTCAAGATAAGTGAAACAAGAAACAAAGCGCCGAACGGCGGCGGGCGCTTCCATACAGAGTGAGCTACAGCACAATAGGCCAAAATAACGGATCGACCTAATTAGAGCGAAACTTAGAGGCTAGGAAGGGAAGGGGGGCCCTTACAATAAAACTAGGACATAAGGAAAGATAGAATCAGATAGGGAACGGCAAAACGTCACGCACTCCCGAGCCTGGGAAGGACAAGCTTCCGCACTATCATCGATTACTCGATGGCCGGTATTTTGCATGATAATCACCCGATGTGTCCACTCGCTCTATCCACTCGCTCTCTCTCTCTCTCTCTCTCTCTTTCTCTCTCTCTCTCTCTCTCTCTCTTTCTCTCTCTCTCTCTCTCTCTCTCTCTCTCTTTCTCTCTCTCTCTCTCTCTCTCCCTCTCTCTCTCTCTCTCTCTCTCTCTCTCTCTCTTTCTCTCCCCGCTCTCGTTCGGATTATATTCTACAGGAACGTACGAAGTTAGCTTATCAAGAAATATTCCGATTGTCAACCACGCGGGTCACGTAGCACAACAACCGCGACCTGATTGCCGTATTGAGGCCGTGGACAACGAGGTTAGCCGACGGAACCTTCTTCGACGCTCCTCTCCGACGCCAGGAGCACTCACCGTGAATCCCAGATCCCCGGAAGATCATTCGCGATTCGATAAAATACCCTGCGGATCTTTGCGCCGTCACATTTATTCTCCTGATACTTATATTCAAGAAACTGTAGAACCTTTTCTTGTTACGGAATCACAAGCAATACACACCCCCACGTGCCAAAAAGACTTGTTTGTGACGGTTCATTCTAACTGCAAGCCGCTGTTAAATTTTCGTAATCGTCTTTGTGAACTGCGAACTGCAACTCACCTCCAACAATCTACTTTTTCAAATTTCGAACCGGCCCTATCTCTAAGTTGCTTAGTTTGGTGCTCTTTTTTTCTTGATAGTCTTGATATAATATACAACTTCTGTCGAGCCTAATTGTACCGGAAACAAAATAATGAGGCTAGGTTAGATCGTTTGGTATGATATTTTTTTAGAGGAATGTACAAAATCGATGGTGAAATTTCATTTACTCACACTTCGTGATTTCCCATTTCGCGACTGAAGGCAACTCCATTTCGTGACTACAAATGCAAGATCTGTTAAAGGATGAATTTAATTTCCACCTCGGGACGGATTCTCAGTTGGGTTTTCATGCGATCTTAAGGCTTTACCAAATATAAATAAATAAATACAAATTTTCCGTTGTAAATCCTTCAAATTCTTAAAGTGGCATTCCATGATGAAGGTTAAGAAGAAAGAAAAGTCTTCGCCACGTATATGTAACGTCTATTTAAAAGGTGACCGGTTTCGGCTTACGCCATCATTAGACCTATTATTAAACAATCTATAAATATATACCAATGGTATATAACCATTGGTTATATACCAATGGTATATAACCATTGGTTATATATTTATAGATTGTTTAATAATAGGTCTGATGATGGCGTAAGCCGAAACCGGTCACCTTTTAAATAGACGTTACATATACGTGGCGAAGACTTTTCTTTCTTCTTAACCTTCAAATACAAATTTGTAAATGAAATCGTGGAATACATTTTCTAGTAAACATTTTTTTTCTGAAATAACGATACTTTCATTTATTACACATATAATCACAAAGATATAGATCGCTGTATGTACCAATACTTTATTAGTATTATTTGGATATAACTAGAATCTTCCGAGTTTAATCAAATTTGACATGATAAAATAATTTATTTTCAAAATCACTATTCTGAAGTACTTCTTTTTTATTACTTCTTTCTTTCTTTATTATTTAAATTAAACATTTTATCCGAATCAGTCTCACGTCTATTTAACTGTATTCCTTAATGGGAAACATTAATAAGTACATTTATTACTTATTGTTCGGATGAAGATCACAAGTCTAGGAACCCATATCTACGATCAGCGGCGTGCGGTGAATGTTCGAGTAAGGGAAGCAATTTTTAAAAATTTACCCCATTTGTAAGGTAATTCGATGTTTTGTCATTTTTAACATTTTCGTAGGAGAAGCACTGCTTCCCTTGCTTCCATGGACCGCATGCCGCTGTCTACCCTTGCCCTTTTCACAGTTTAAATATAAAAAAGTGTAATTCATTACTTTATGGAATATTGTCGGGTTCGCAATTCGGACAAGGGATTAGTGATCCCCGCTTGCACCTTATCTGTTTCTTACAACGGTTCTCATTTCGCGCATGCTCGTTTGTGAGGATCAGAAGTTAAGTTTTCAATTTTTCAAATCAACCAATTTCCCAGGGTAAAAGTGTAAGTCATGTCATGTGAAAATGAAAATTGAATCTTGTTACTAATTCCGATCAAACCATTACATTAATAATGAATAGGTTTATACATATATGATGTTTGTCTTTAACAGTAGGTCGATGTCAAAGAGTAAGAGAAAATTATCGTACAATTTTCCTTGAAAGCATCCTTTTTTCTATCTCGCAAATTAAACATTAGAGTCGTTCATATTACATTCCAAGTATATACGAAAAAGTGACGGTTCATTATTAATTTCTCACGGTACTTAACGAAACGAACTCGTCAGTTTTAGGATGCAATTTTTATGTAGCTTCCCGGGCCCGGCGGCGATTTAATTTTTAATTTCGCCTCCTTCAGCAGCACGCGACAAATAAATTGTCACATAAAAAGCGCAGAGCGACTCAACTATTCGACTTCTGCATCCTCTTTCGCTCCGTCGCTTCGGCTACATTGTCGGTAATTTCCTCAAATGCATGGATTCGAATTTCACCCTCCCCCCACCCCGTCGCGCTGTAAAATGTAAAAACGGCTTCAACTGAAAAGTAACATCATTCGACGCAATTCCTCCAAGTGAGTCGGATGGAGATATTTCAACCTGGTGAATATTTTTCGACAATGCAGCGGGTAATCACCGAGCGCAACCGCATTGGAAAGAAAACGATAATGAAGGGGAAGCAGGGGAAAGGAGTGCTCTTTCAATAAAAAAATCCATTTCGTCACTTATACTGTGGAGCAGATTTATATCGAAGTATATGTGTATGTACGTACGTACGTATATACATATATTGTATTTGCTGATTAGGGCGAGTAAACAGACGGGGAACGATAAAAATTGATAGTAATTCGTCGTTTCGATCTTGTTTAATTCTAATACGGCATTGAAGGCGAACGCAAACATTATTTGCCACTAAATACACACTGTGAAATTGAATACCGAGCACGCTTTAAAAATTATATGAATTTACGAGCGAATACACACATAGTGATTCAGATTTTTAAATAAAAAACGGTTGAACGGTTTATTGCTTATATCTGGCGGAATGACGGTCGCTTCTTCAATTGTTACGTAAAATATGTACAGACTCCCATTATGATATCGCAGATCGTGACGTGGGGAGTCTGTCTACGTTTCCTTCTTTATTTATTTTGATAATGTGGAGTGATTAAAAATTCCAAAGTGGTGGTGACCGTCGTAGTTAAATTTCCCAATTAACCGCCGACACGTGTTCCATCACCTTATCGAGGCAATAATCACAGACACCCTAAATCACGCGACGATCCGTGTCCCCATGCCGCCGCCATAATAATTGAAATCCGGCTAACAGATAGAACCGGAAATGGGGAAGGGATATCAAGAATTAGCATGGGACCGTCCATATGTAAGGATAATCCCATGTGTAATCCCGCTATCTGGAGCGGCACGCGCAGATAAGACACTGTTATAGTTTCCGGTATATCTTCGGCAAATATGCACGGCCGCTAACCGCCGGAATGACGACGAAGATGTAATTGGTTGTCACGAGGAGGGAAAGTAGAGAATATCACACACGTACATTTCGTAACACAACAAGTCGGTAATTAAAACATACTCATATTATTTCGTAAAATGATGCGGAAACAGCTGACTTGGATGCGCTGAATTGGTCACAATATCTGAGGTCGAACATCGGACCTTGCTTCGCACTTTTGTCAAATAAGCAAAGGCAGATAAAAACACTTAAGTAATTAAGAGGGCGGACTTTATGACGTAACGCGGTTATTCATAGGTTCAGTAGAGGAATTTCAACCGATTACAATTTTGGAGGTAAATTTTGATCGAATTTTGGTACTCGGAGTAGGGGAGTCGAGGGCTCTTGTAAGAGTTAGAGAGTCGGTCAGAGGCCGAACCAGGAGACGGTCGGAGGACCGTACCCCGTCCGGTCGTGGTTTATAGTGAAAGAGCTATTTCAGGTCGGGGACGTTTGACGATTATTGGAGTTTGACTCGCAAGGGCGAAGTCCAGAGTAAGGAGCTATTTTCAGGTCGGGGACCTTGACGATTATTGGAGTTTAACTCGCATGGGCGAAGTCCAGAGTAAGGAGCTATTTTCAGGTCGGGGACCTTTGAGGATTATCGGAGTTTGACTCGCAAGGGCGAGGTCAAGAGAAGGAGCTATTTCAGGTCGGGGACCTTTGAGAATTATTGGAGTTTGACTCACAAGGGCGAGGTCAAGAGTAAGAGTTATTTCCAGGTCGGGGACCTTGAGGATCACTGGAGTTTGACTCGTAAGCGCGAAGTCGAGGGTAAGAGTTATTTTCAGGTCGGGGGCCTTGATGATTATTAGAGTTGAATTCGCAAGGGCAAAGTCGCGAGTTAGGAGTTGGTTCTAAGGTCTGGGACCGTGAAGAAAGTCAAAGGTTAATTCGCGAGGGCGAAGCGAGGAGCTTGGAGATATTACGAAGCGGATAGTTATCGTCCGAGGGCTGAAATTACGACAGTGTTAGAATTGTACGCGAGAGGCGTGGTTGGTGAGTTATTGTCTTACGCTAGGGCCTTAACACTTTGAGAGAGTTAGAGTTTGTACGCCGAGCGACGGAGGGCCGAGTACCGGGCCGAGATCAAAGTAACCGACACCGATATACCGACAGTTGTGCAATCTCGATAAATTTGGTTATTGGAATTTTGGAAAAGTCACTGTCCTCATATCACGTAGGTACAAGCATTTCATATACAGGTGCATTAAGGGTTTTAAGGGAGATTTTATCTTGACACTTGGGTTTAGTATTCTTGTTGAATTTTGTCTGGTAACTAATTAAATTAGATTGGATTTCGTTTGTTCAATTTTAGACTTGGGGTTGTGTTAACTTTTATAATTTGATTGACTTAGTGAGATGAATGAATTCTTTGTCTTATTTTAACTTATTAATTTTGTTAATATAATTTTCTATTTTATTCAGTCGTTTAATTTCTTTTGAGCACAATTAAAGCGGGCATTTGCGAAGCCCCGCACCCATGCTTCACTAAGGGACCAGTTAATTTCTGAAGATAATTAATTTCCTCAATCAATCGCACCCAAACGTAATATCGGTACCTATACTTTGAACAGTAAGTAGATCTTCTATTTAAAACCCTCTCATAATTCGGGGGCCGATATTACAACACCCATGAAGATTAAATTGATTACTCAAAGGAATTTTAATATCATTGCTACTTTTGTAAGGAAATTGTTTTGAATCCAATATTTGAAAATTTTCCAAAATATTACTGAAACCCCAAAGTTTTTCTTGAATCATCAATTGAAGTCTCCTTAGATATTCTACATGTTTGTCGTTATTTAAAATAAGTTGAAGTTTATAACTGTTTATACACCGTTGTAAGTTTAATTAGAATAATTTGTTAAACTTGGATACATAGTAGTTACTAGGTACCACAAAAAGTCTGTAACTAAGGGTGCAATCACATTTAATTTTGTTAAATATGAGAGTATGATGGCATCATTCGAAAGACCATACTGGAGGAATACTTTTATGTTATGTTGGTTTAATTAATGTTATGAATTACTTATAAAAACAATACCATATTCTAAGTTCATCGTAAAAGGAAATGTCAAAGAAAAAAATTATGTAGGATGTGATTGTGATCTCACTTATGGGAGACGATGAACAACGAACATGTCAGCGATATTGCTAAAGAACTGAAGTCAGCTTATTTAAGGAACTGGTTACATAAATATTATACATTTACATGAATATCTTGAAATCTATATATTACCTCTGAAAGTCTGCGATGGTGAAAGTGCAGTCTGACTATGGCGAATTCGCGGATAAAATGAATCGATTGAATGCACCAGGACTTATATTCCATTTTTTTTAGAAGTTATAAATAAAATGTATCCAATTTATTGCTTCTGAGGGTAGTTTTCAGGTAGTCGATATTCGCCAGGGGAAGGACAAATTTGTATGGTTTTAACAAGAAGACGGGCTTCTCTTTTCCAATTATGGATTCCTAGTATCTCATAACCTGGTTACCTGGATTCCTGTCTAGGTATATATATGGCATACACACAACTAAGTCTGTACGTATTTCATCATGCTTTTCGATTTTTTATGTTTCCTATGGTTCCTTCCTTTCTAAGTTCTTAGCGGTTTATTGCCATGTACTCTTAATTTTTTTTTTCCTGATTTTCGACATACATATCTATATGATCAAACCGCTTTATTTTCTCTTGTTCTATCTGCTCATTAATAGACTTCACATTCAGCCCTGTGTTATAAATTTCATTGGATATATTATCTTTTTACTGCTCTATCCTACTTGTTTTTTTTAATATTTTTCTTAAAATTTAAGTTTTAAGATTGTTAATTCTTCTTACATAATTTTGATACTTTTCGGATGAAATAAGATCTATAAATGTATGTTTATATTATCGCTATCTTGTTGCCGTAGGTTTGTACAATTCTGTGACCATGCTCAGGGTAGTTAACGTCGTCAATCTGGCGACATAGTTCGAATAGTTAATAGTGGCTCTTACTGCAAGTGTGTTGTGTGTGTTGTGTGTGTGTGTGTGTGTGTGTGTGTGTGTGTGTGTGTGCGTGCGCGCGCGCGCGCGTGTGTGTGTATGTGGGCATGCAAAACACGCCATTCGCCGTCGTCGTCCTCGTGTGGTGATCAATCATCGTTTGCTTTTGGTAAATGACGTGGAATATGTGAGTAATTGCGAGTCTTGTTATAAACAACCGGCTCGAGTTAAGTAGATTGTCGCGTGAGCTGCATTTCCGAAAAACGGCTTTATTGAATTCTACTACGGAAAGAAAAATTATAGTTCGATAACGGTGGATGTCAAAACAACAGAGATTTGTAATTTGACCCGTTTTAATATATTCGACGTTCGTTAACATTCGTCACTCCGGACGTATCATTTATTATATTTCGTGATAATGCTCGGATACTTTATATTGTGGTGGTCGATTCGAAACGCGACTTTTTCGTTCAGTGTTTGCAGGGGATGAGTATAAATTATATTTTTAAAATTTAGCCGAGTTTGCTTTATCTAATTCCGAAGTCTCGACGTCTTGATAAGATTCATATTCCGCTCCTCGCATCATAGATGTAATGTTAGTTCTTCCATACATTAACATAAATACGTTCACGTTGTTTTCCCCAGACTCGATTTTCATTTTGTGACAGCGGTCGGAAGCTAACGAAAGTTGTTTCTTTTGTAGAGCTTTCTTGTTTTAATAGCAAATGGCTTTCGAGCAGCTCGGTCACGTACATCTGCATTTTCATCGTTATTACCTATTATCTTCCATCCCTCTTAACCTCTTCGCGAAGAAAATAACTTCATTTTGTTAATATTTAATATCTTTTTAATCTCTCATTTACATGGGCGCGCCATCGCCCTGGGGGTAATTCTTTTATTGGGGTAACAACGTTCGCGGCCCTTTTGTGTGAAAATTCCTAAAAGGTAGACTCTGCGACGGCCCCTCGTGGCATTCGTCCTTCTCTCCTTTTTCATCTTTCTCATTGTCGACGGTTATAGCGAAATTTCAGGTAATTTCGGTCGCCGAAGTTTTTCACCGGAACGATAACGGTTCAACTTGGGAACTCTCATATTTCGCTCATTTTTGTTTTTCGCTAAACTCTAAAGGGTTTATCCACGATTCGGTGCGAGCTTTTATTCCTTTTAGCGTGTCCACTTCCATCTGAGGCGGGTAAATCGCGACTTGACCTCGCCGCCGACTCTTTTAGTTACATTTTTCGATAGATAGGGCAGAAACTAGGAGGAATGACAGGTTTAATTTTCTTTTCGACGGCTTTTTTCCTTTGTCGGATAGAATGTCAAGATAATAATCGAATCGTTCGTAGAAATGCTGCCAAGCTAGAAAGATTACGCTCCCCGAGCAATCAACGCGAGAAATTAATATGTATTCCCTGGGGACACGTCTGTCTGTCGATAAACACGGAAGTTTTTACGGAAACGAAGATAATTTTATCAAATCTCATATCATTCGTCTATGCTACTTGAATTATGTTTCGAATTCTACCACTTATTAACCTTTAATTTACTGGTAGCTCATTTTTCTTTCTATTTCTTACTGATGTAAATCATCATTGTAATGACGGATGTTTGGTTGACCTATCGGCGGCCCCGCGTGAAACGAAAATCAATCTACCACTTTATAATACATATGCATGCATAAAAACATGTCCTCGTCTTGCCGCTGACTACGACAGAAAAGACGTTACATCATTAACTTTCGATTCTCGTACTCCGGTTTTTTTAAAGAAGATAAATTCGATGAGCCTCAATGGAAGAAAACTAAACAGAATAACGATTTACAGCACGCAAATTGAAAAATCAACATTTTCGTGGAATTTATTACGCACACACAACACCTGTTGAAACGTAACAAATACAGCATTAGAGTAATTTGATCTCATATCAGTTCATGTAATATTTTTGCTTCCATTTAAATAGGCAGCAATATGTCTCAGATCACAGAAACAAGAATTGTAGCTTTGAGTATTTTAGTTAAAGCAAACATGGTTAATTTTCATCGAAACATTCTCGTTCATGACATTTATCGGATTTATTCGAAGGAAATTACAATCGGGAAGAAATTGCGTTTGTAAAAATTGTTGTCCAGATTAGACCCCCAGAATGTAACTAAGAAGCTGGAAAATTTCTAAAAGGAACAAGAATTCTATCTTATTTAATTAGACGAAGTAAAACAAATGTTTACTGTAACTTCACTTTAATATGAACCGTAAATGGTTGACATGTTTCGCTATCACAGTAGCTTTTTCAAAACAGTATACAAAATTTGGGATACCAGAAATTTATACCTGTTAGAATGGTGCCTGTGTTCTGGTTTTTCCTGACTACAATAAATTTAACAATGGTGGGTTATTGTATTTTAAATGGCAGTTGAGTAAATGATCGGTCTTGTTAAGTTTGTAAGTTTCATAAATACTTTCAAGTGACCTGACCTATGTGAACAAAGTGTGAAGTGGTCTCTATAGAGAGTGGACTGTATAGATCTCTCTCGTAGCTCGTGGGTGGCTGCGGATATGAATCTTGTCTCCAGGTTGTAAGGCTGAAGACGATCTCGTAGATTGGAGATCAGGGCGTGACGTGATCTCTTGAAGTTCTTGAAATTGAAGTTCTAGTTGAATGGAGAGAGGGCTTGACGTGCTCTCCGATGTGACATGAGGGCGTGACGTGCAGGTCTGAGGTTGAAGTTCTAGTCGTGTGGAGAGAGGGCGTGACGTACTTTTTCGGGGTTGGATCTGAGGGCGTATCGTGCAGATCTGGGTTTGAAGATCTCAAAGTTAGACGTTTCTTAGCTTGAAGATCTCGTAGAACTCTCAGGGCGTAACGTGAGAGCTTGTAGGTTGGGGTGACGTAAATCAAGACCAACAACACACGTCGTTTTGAGCATACAAGTATACTGGTTTATTACCAAAAATTCACATGCTTTTATACATCTCCAAATTACATTGGTTAAATGAGATATTATTTGTTTTCTTACGATGACCTAGCGTTGCAGAAACTGACCTTAACTGGAGCGCTTGTTATCACGTTCCGTAAATGCTTTTGTTATGCTTACTCGGTTAATTATTGTGATTTGAACTTGACTTGTTGACGTTCGGTCTGCGTTGTTATTCTTCGTAATAAAATAAGACGTGCTTTTAGTTGAATTAGATATCACAAAAACCTTGTTACCTAAGCTGCGTCAGTGATTATTATCTGTTTGTAAAACAAAACGTGTTGAAAGGTCCCAAAATTAGTTCACCATAAATTACAATTTCTTAAACTAAAATAATGTTGACGTTAGCGTCAACACTATGTTATATGTTGAAGTCTTGCAGAGGCAGATTGACCTCCATACTTTGCAGTATTCTTTGGTAAAAATTATCTTAATTTTAGGGGTTGTTTTTTATTGGTTAGTTTTGGCTGATGTTTTACGTCTGGCTAAGGTTGGATCGAGACTTAGATTGTCAAATTGTCTAAGGCAAAAGTTTTTTTTGCAGTAAAATTACTAGTATAAATTTGTTGGACGTGCGATACCAAATTAAATATCGATGCGAATGAATTTACCAAAAACTATAGAAAATAGTTAAAATAGTAACCGTGAGATGCATAAAGAGAGAAGTATTTCCCGATATTAGGTAATGATCGGTTATAGAATTTTTTCCTCGTTTTAGTCCAGTCGATGCCGTTTAAAGTTTATTAATGTGAAAGTTTCGTAAGTGAGTTAATGATCGTTGATCGTTCTCGTATTTAGCGTTCGAAATTCTCCGTGAGACCGAAAACGGCTCGTAAATAGCGCACATTGGTTGCGGTATCTATTTATCAGTGCAATCTGTAGGTTTACTATTAGTATGCCCTGGCAGACCGCGGTCGGTCCTCTCTCTGGAGAGAGATATACGGCTCAGATAACCTAAGAGAATAAATCCGAGGATTAAGTATCATGGCGCATGAAGTCTGGGGGCTTAGTGCCGATGCTTCTCTATTGTCGCTTTTACTCCCTTCCACCTATTTCTGCGCCTATCTTACCGAAACCTCTCACGTACGAATAGGGGGAGAGAGAGAGAGAGAGTGAGATAGAGAGAGAAAGGAGGGGGGTAAAAATGAGATATTTAAATCTTACAAATTATTTACTTTTCTGCCAATCGGGTTGTTTTGTATTTTTGTGCTAAATTAAATTGTTAGGATATAAAATTGAAGTATGAATTCGGAGATGATAAAAATAAATTGTCATCGTAGGGAACGGTTCGCGTTAAGGGCACATCTCCGTACTCTTTATCCTCCGGAAGAGAATCTTTTAAACGGTTGTTGTCTTCATTTTCTCCATGTTCCGCGTATTCGCGTTTCCCTTTCCTTATGAATAAATTTGTAGCGATACACAAGGAAACGCACAATCCCTCCTAAATCCGAAATGATTTTTATTTAAGTCGAGGCCTGGCTTCATTTGGCTAATTGTATTCGTAACTAATGTCCCGGTGAAGAATTTTTATGTCCGTGTGCGCGCCAGGAAATTGAACTCTTAAGTGGAGAATGACTCGTACTTATATGAATTTAAATGGGGACAAACCTAAATAAGCGATGCCGATTCCTTCTTGGGGCGTTCGCGTCGCATCTGGAGCGTCGTTGTTGCGTCGCCGTCGCCGTCGCCGTTCATTCTTCACTCGGGGGGTGACAGTGATGAAGAGTTTTATTATGCGGATTAGGGAAAGACTGTTTCGTGATATTAGGGGGATGCTATGCAGGAGTTTCCTGCTAATTGTTTATAATTAGGCAATTTGTGGGAAGTTCGAGTCGAGGGACCGTAATCTATAGCGGAAAAGGGGTCGAGCAATTTCGACGCTACACTTAACTCGCGCCTTCCTTAAAATAATTCACAGTCGCCGTTTGTAGCGGAACTCTGCTAGATTAAATACTTTTTTCATCATATTTGTAATTCTCGGAATCGATTTATCGTAAAATTAAAGTGTCCTCCAGTTAATTTCCCCGTCGGGGCGGCGATTTGTCGTTCCCCGTCGTCATCTTTCAGAAAACCACCCTCTTCGCGGCAGATAAAAATCTTGATTTTTTATAAGGAAAAAAGTTATGGTAACTTTTTTCCTTCTGCCAGATTAAATTCATAAACCGTTACAGCGGTCGTTTAACCGGTGAGATACTTTTCATTACGGTCCATAATCTTTGTCGGAGATTAGAGTAATTTTTAAGATTTATATAATGACCCTTTATGTTATCGAACATCACCCTCCGTTGGAGTGTGCGGAAATCGGAGAGAATGAGCTTTTAACTATTCCGACAGGGTTACCTGGAGTTTCGGAATACGAAAGAGCTCCCGGATATAATCTAAAATTTTTATTATACTTCTCTTTACCTCATGACGATATAAAGTTAGAATTTCACCGAAACCTTAACACGACAAGGATTTTTATGGTATACACACATACTTACAGTACGTAAATCATGCGATGGGACAAAAAGAATCCAAAAGGGTAAACGACAATTGCAAATTAGAACCATATATAAGTGCATCCCTTTTTTTATAAGTACATTTCGATGTCTTTTTGGATATAGAAGATTTATGCTATTTAATTTACATATATTACATCCAGATTTATTTAACATAGTCACATCTAAAACGGGTAAATATTATTTATACCATCTATGCCTAACTGTAGAATCAGAACTGTTTCATATAAATTTTTATTGTTTTCTTGTCAATTAAAAATATTTTTCGGTGACAAATATTAGCGAAAATTTGTTGAATTATTGGCTAATTGCTTTTATTTTTTTCTATTTGCATACAAGGAGTAGAATTTTGAAACAACATTTTCTTCGGCAATAAAGAAAATTTCTTGTATTATCTTAAGTGTCAGAAACATAAATGATCCTGGATCTGACTATTTCGAAAGCCAGTTTACAGGTAGTCGATGTCCACCAAGAGCAGGACAATTTTAAAATGATTTTAACATGGGAATGGAATACTTTCTTATCCCTTCACTTCGTTTACATGCAATATGGCCCCATGTAGTAACGACGCGATGTTTCTACCGCTCCTTTTACTGCATAACATATTTTAGTATATTTTATTCACCTCAAGATTTAATGCAAAACGGTTGCATTTCCTCGGTAAGAAATCATATATAGGAACATTTCCTCGTCTCCTCCATTATGTGTTCCGTGACCACAATTTCTAAGTGATGCTTCGAATTTTATAATACTGTTAAACCATTATGAAAGGTGAGATGTGTTGTATATTTATAGTTGAAGTTTATATTAGATTTTTGTTTATTACTTCTTCTGTTTTACATCTTTTGTTCATCTTCTCTCGTATATCGCCTTTTACATCTTATAATCTTAATTTCTTTTCTCACAGTTCCGATAAACTGTTAATAAACGAATTCCTGAAAAATTCAGAAGTACTCCTATTCTGTTACTTGGAATGCGCTTTAATAATTTCAATTTTATTATACGATAATTGTGACGTCTTTACCGTCATTGCTAAAATAGGTACTTAGGTTTGAATTGTAATTTTTTGCTCCTAAAATCTATCTCCGGATTCCTTTAATTAAATGAATAAAAATTTAATTACAGAATATACCACTGTCGGTGGTTGTCTTTTTGATTATTAGTTATCGCGTAGTGGTTCCTGCTGTATATATTACACGAAAGGTTACTAATTATATTCCCAATTAATTTCAAATAATAATTTCGTTTTATTACTACTGAATATGAAACACTGCAATGCATCAGATCAAATCAAGCTTTCGTCATGTTTATCAAAAAATGTTATTAAACGATGAACAAATTTATATTATGTAATCAATTAAATGTTTCGGATTCCACACTTTTGGTTATAACTGAAATTTAGTTGTAAACTCTTCCCCCTCGAAACGTTTTTAATAGGACTTAGATGTTAAGCACATTACCAACACAAGTCCTCTCCCTCTTTCTCTTTTTCTCCTCTAGCGAACTTTAAAGAAGTGAGCGAGATATACTGAAAATCTCCTAAAGAAGGTTCGCTTAAAAAATCCTTCTTTGTTAAACATTTCCATGAACAAATTCGTATTAATATCCGGTGAAGTTCCCATCGTCGTTGAGTGAGACTCAAGAATTCCCTCCCTATGTAGTATATTTAAGAACAAAATTTTTCCTAGAGGTTCACGTACCTATTGTTTATTGGTCCCTTGGTAATGGAATACCACGTCTAGGACTGCCCGAAGGGTTTCTTTTGTGTGTGAACGTCGGAATGCGGTATATCGCTTCAAAGTGACAACATGATACGTCTCAAGAGTTGATTTTCACGAGTAAATAAGAGTCGCTCGACTAGAGGAAATCTGTACGAGTCTTAATTAAAATTGTAACGTGGATTTCTCCGCCGACGCGTACGCTACGCGTGTCTGTGCGCGAATTAAAAATTTACTCGAATTTTCATAGCGGAATAAATAAAAGAAACGTTTTCCCTAAATGTCAGTCGGCCCGGTCTCACGAAATATCCCGGAAGATGTATGAAAAAAGATATGAAAGCAGAATTGCAGCACAAAGGAAACAAAGGCGCGTCGCGATGAGTCTGAGTTCGGGAGGAGGAAAGGAGGAGCGGAGAAGAAGACTTCTCCCGTTGGGACCGTGAACGTGGCCCGCGAAATAATGTATTAGGTCTTAGCTTCTGCACCCTCTGCATTGAGGGGGGATGTTGCTGACAAAAGATTTAATAACACGGAGATTTCGCTGTAATTAGAAGAGAAAATATCGCGTTAACTGACAGTGTTAATCGCGAGTATTATCGCGTAATCTACACGGGAAAGGTGAAAACACGCGCGCGTATGTGTGTGTGTGTGTGAGAGAGAGAGAGAGTGAAAGAGAGAGAAGAGAGTGAGGGAGGGGGAATGGGGCGAAACGACAGTTTAATAAATCATCTCCCTCGAAATTGTTATGAAAAATACGTTACAAGACAATTACACGAATATCATTCATATCGCTCCATATAATCTTTCCAGAGTTAATCTAAAATATATCGAAAATCGTTAGAAATGTTGATCAATTGAAAATAATTTATCGCTTTAGTCGTCTCTAATGATGAGAAATTATTACCTCATGACTGGAGAATGGACCGGTAGAATGAAAATCTGTTCGAACATATGCCTTTGTCAATCTCTGCTGCAAAGATTTAGATCTTACATTTTTCATTGCTCTTGAATTAATTTTGGAAAGATTATCCTCAGATCCAAAGATAAGGATTTAATAAAGAAATACAATCCAAGGGGTACTTAACTAAACTGACTCAGTGGAACTTACATTTGTGTCAAAATCATTAAAGCAGCCAATTTTAAAAGTTAAAGTGTTTCCTCAGAAAAAAAAAAAACACTCGAGTCACTTATATTGTTGAATGAATAAAAAATCATTACTAGTCATATTAAGTAACTAGAATATTTCTAAAGTCAAATTAAAAAAGTACTCTTTGTGTACTTACGTATAGAATGATTTAGGTATATCTATCGATTCAAAAATTAACGCAACGAATGGATTTATTCGGCTCGAAACGCTCAGTATACTCAAGTACTTGTAAAAGCGTTGCATTTCAACAAGAGCTTCGTTCATAACACCTCACTCTGATATTAAAGCTGCAATTCATTAGGCTTTGAGCTTTTGGAGTTGCGAAGTAGCGGATCTGCTGTCATCATTTAAAATTAAAAATTGGACGTGTACTCTGGCGGGCAGCTTTATGATTTGGCGGATCTCTTCATTGACCGCCATTTCATTTAAACCCGGTGAGAGTGCATTCCTATTCGATAAAATGGACCGATTTTGATTTAGTCTTATGACTCTGTAACCTGTATAGGTGTGTTGTGACCTATGTAGTTATGAAGCATACTCTCCTTGTTGCACGTTTGTCGCTCTTCGTCTCTAGTGTCATTTCTGATTAATCTGAAAAATAAATTTTCCCGAATATTTCGCTTTATCCTTAACATCATCGCGATTGTGTTAATCTGATGACGTACTGATATTTTTTATTTGACTCAAGTTTGTTTTTCTTAATCTCAAGTTCCTCTAACACTTTGTGTGTTTAAAATTCCCGATCTGGAAAAAGTTCCGTCCGCAAAAACCACTCCTCCCCGGCAAAAAGGAAATCTCCGCCATGGCGGAGCGGAGGAAAAAGCGTCCCATAGAGAGGGTGAGAGCAAAGGAGAGACGGAAAGAGAAGGAGGGGCATCTGTTCAAGTGAAAGAAAACCCGCCTGATTGGGTAAACATCCCGCATTCAGAAATAAAATACTACTAGAAATTTTAAGCTGATCGTCGAGAAGTTTAATATTTGTATTGATTTGGAGATTGTCAACCCGTCCGATATTTGCATGTTCATTGGTTCATCTTTTGATGCGGGCTAGATTGTTAAATAATTTATGAGTGATGCTCAAATCCGCAAATAAATATTGAATGGGTTGAGTGGATCAGTGCGGAGGAGGGAGAAAGAGCGCGTGAGAGAGAGAGAGAGAGAGAGAGAGAGAGAGAGAGAAATGGAATTTTTAGCTTTCTCTAGACAGGAAATGTACAACTTCAAAGGGGCTTATAAATAAAAACAAAATTCCTTTACTGCGAGAAAGGGTTCTTCTTGCTAGAGGGTTTACTTGTAAATTCGTTCAGATGGTTTTATGGAGAGATGGGTGAATTCTTTATTGGAAAATTGCTAATGTTCCGAAAACTGCTATTTATTTAAGCTGAAAGGAGGGTTAAACTGAACTTAGTTTCATTTTTCGATAAATATAAGTTAAAGAGACGTTTAATGATGTGTACGTAAATCTATTCGATTATACATCCCGCACCAGAAAAGAGTTTCGTCTAAACTTATTCTAATTTCAAATCATTTTTAAATATTTTTTTTATCCAACCATTATTTATTGAAAAAATTGAGAACATACAATTTAGTGCTGAATACATTTTAACTCCAAGAAATATATCAAGTTAAAGAAAAAAAGATCCGAAAAACATATCAAACTATTTTTGAAATCACCAAAAACAGTTTTGAATTATTACTGGCTCGTTTCTTTCTGACACATAGTTCACAACATCGGTTTACCAACTGACGGACGGTCGATCGGTTGACGTATGTACTTTCATTAATCGGTAAGCACAATTAGGGTTAAAATAATAGCACGGCGGTTATATTGTACGCGCTAAGTTAATTTTCGACAGTTTTACGATTACAAATTTGTCGCTAATTAAAACCATTCGAACGTCGATACACTCTTTGCGAATGGAATTTCGTTAGTTCTGGCCGCAACTGTGTGCTACATGCTGATTTAAATGCATCATTAACATCTACACACAAATACACATACACACATTGTGGACGTACCGTAGCTGCGAACACCGTTTCTAAACATTAGATAAATTAATCTATTATTTGACGAAATCGCTTCATGTCGTTCTCTTTCTGTTTTCATCGTGCGAATGCTTTTATCAAAATAACTGAATTATCATCGTAACATCCGATAACGAGTGAATTCGGTGCTATATTACATTACTGTACTCGTACTACTTAGAATATTTCGACTTTTTCCGCTAGTTCCCCTACAGGAGGCCGCTTTAAAGTAACGGCAACAAGGAATAATATGCTTCGGCCACATCTAAGCGAAACCATTCCCATGAAAAAGCAATAACAAGGTAACGTCGCGTAAACTCTTAAAGGTCGACAATAACCTTAGTGCTACATCGTCTTGGGAGTACCTGTTAATAACCATTAGCGTCGAAAATCATGTGAGTGCACCTTCTCGCATCGCCCACCAAAATTACCCGGTTGTAATGTTAAGGGCTATCTTAATTGGTATAATTAGACGGCCCTTCCACCACCTTTCGCACAATCTCTTATACTACCCCAATTCGAATACGTCCCGAGCCAACTATATTATCCATCTCGGCCGTCGCCTTTCCAAGTTCACATGAATCGAGGAAAATTCGCCTACTCCTTGAAAAGGACTTTTGAATGAGATTGAATAAAAGAAGAATATCGAGAGGATGATTGGAAAGTCCTAAAAAGTAGGGAAAGGACTGCAGGACTGTACACGTTTTCACCTTCACCTTCTCAACGCGCGATGCTTTAATATTTGCGCAATACTTTAATTTAACACCTAATGGTTGTATTGATGGTAGCTTTGCTGCATTGTATTCTAGTATTTGCTCATATATTTTTATCACGAAGCTTTAGGTACTAATTACTTTTTTAACAAATACTACTGAGGCATTTCTTGTAATTGTTATTATTAGATCACTTGGTTATCATATGATAACCGACAATTTCCAAATGAATTGAGAATTTATAAAAAAACACACATAAAAACATATTAAACAACGCTTTTGGAGCAGATATGAAGAAACCGTTCATTGGGCGGAATCATTCTTCCAAAAATGTGATTCAATGAATAAATTTCTTCATTTTCGATTCTCCAACTATTCTCGTGACTAAATTGTCAGGTTTCATTAATTGTACTTCTGATGGTTCAGACTGACATTAGGTTTGTGTCGACAAAAATTCCTAATTTGTACCAACCAACAAAACGCTTTTAGAATTTCACAATAATCTCATTACCAAATCGCCTCTTTTCATTAGCTAGAATCAATCCACAAATCGAAATTTATCTACCTAACTGCCAGATTTGTTAAGGGGAAAACTTACTGATTCGTAGCTTAGAACACAATATCATTAAAATTTATCTAAATGACTATTAACTACATAGAAAATATTATTGCCTTTGATAGGTTATTAAAAGTGAAATACCACACCGGCTGAGCTTTACCATCAGATTCTCGTTCCCTTCTAACTGGCCTTCCGTTTCTTTATCGCCTGTTGTGCTTCCTGTAGGTAGAAGTAAACGGTGGGTTAATAGGAGATATTTGCCTGGTCGAAATTCCAGGTCGAATTTTGGAATTCTACGGAAATCGCGCAGTTTCGATAACTGAGAAGACAAGTAATCAATCTGAGTATTAGGACACCTACACATCTAAAAGCCATTATGGGGGATCCGTGCTGTTTAGTTAGTGTCGCACATTTATTTGTTTTTAGCTCTGTTTCGGAGTACTTCGACGAGCCTTAAAGCCTCTTCTTAATTAATGTCGGTAATTACAGCCCTAGGCTCGATGCCTGGGATTTGTGTACATTGGATGCACTCTCTTCTCCCTTCTTCTACGAGTTCAGCAAATCCGGCGAATGGAGAGGTATATAGTTTTCGACGGCGACGCCGGGATTGTTCTCATCCGTATCGATTTCTGCTTCATTCCGCCATTCAAACGGTAAATACTGTTTCTAAGGGTTAAAATGGGTAAAAATTATACAGGTGTCCGATACAACGATCGACTATGGTGAAAATAATAGGGAAAATTTTCTTGAGGCGCATTCGCCTCTGGTAGTTTAAGTAGATACCTACCGCTCACTCGTAAAATCTATAAAACACCGCTACAGACTAACAATTGAAAAACTACTTTGTAATTCGAACACACCAGATTAAATTCCATCCGCTGTCAATTTCCTTCTCTCTTGCTTTTTCTTGTCGACACGTCGCGCTCCCGAGGCTATGTTCCCTCCCACGATGCGCCCGTGGGGTGGGCGTGTGTGAGGCAACCTACGTGACATTTGCTTGTTGAATATCCTCACCTGTTCCAACCTAACGACACGGCCCGTTTACGAGAGTTTCACTAACTCCAGACAAATGGCTACATTAAAATCGTGAAAGGGAAGAGCTCCGGAGCGGTCCGAAGTTCGATCCCGAAAAGGAGAGAGCGAGAGAGAACGGGAGAGAAATACCCGTGGATCGAATCTCTTCTATGATGTTACGGTACCTACCTCGTTAAAACAACATTCCATTTCCTCCTTCTAAAAGTCCGCGATAAAGAAGCGCAAACACATGCTACGTATTTTTATGAAATAAATTTAATGCCCAATTAGATCGCCTACCTTTTACGCGCGCTGAAATATAGGATAGTAAAACAGGTTTAACGCGCACGTAAATTGATGAAAAACCTAGTGTAATTGGCCGATCGTAAAATAGTTCATGCGTGCTTCGTTTTATCGTCCAATTTAAATTTTAGTTACCTCATAGCCGTAAGTGGCATTGTTACTTCGGACGGATGTAATTGAATATATCTGGAACGAATTTCGTCATAAAACTTAGAGAAGGGCATTAGGTAAACTATTAGGGGATGAAATAGATAACGTAGTCCACATCTACGTTCACATCATAAACTGGGTCGATGAAGAAAATATATATTTTAGTGAAGAAATGAAACTCGTTTTGAAAGATTATGCTATAAAGTAAATCAAATATGGTGCCAAACCACTGGAAACAATTCATTTTATACCGCATTTCTTTTTGGGGCTCACTTCAGCTTACATTCTTTCCGTGAAGTACTGTGGACGTAATTGATCGTAAGTAAATCGACGTTATTCTCCTAAGCCCTTCGTATGTGAGCTTATCTGGGCAACGCGGCAACATCACCACTGGTGCTTGGAAAAATTTAATTATTTCACTCCAAAAAAAGTTTTCAAAATGAAACCACTTCTCTACGGCAATATCCAATATAAAATGCAAACGACGGAGGTAATCTACACGTACATCCTCGATGGAGGCTCGCGTAGTTTAAAAGGGGCTTTTCAAAAATTTATAAAACGGCAAAGCTTATAACGCTAATTCCACGAAAATGAACGACACTACACCTCGACGATGAACGGATTAAGGCATCACCCTGGAGATTTAAAGGCTCCTCGATGTTTCTAGATAATTTCTGGGAAACAAAGGGAACGAAAATGGTGTGGCGATACTGCCTCCTCTGCTCCTGTTCCTGCTCCTGTTCCTCTTTCTGGTGATGTGCTCTATTGCGACCTTCTCCCTTTTCTCTTTATCTCTTTCTCTCCCTCTCACTCTCTCTTCTACCTAACAACTCAACGTCAACTTTTGGGATAACATATTTCTACCGCCATTATTTCGCCTTCACAATACGAGCCGGTACGTTTTAGGGTGGTCGCCATCCTTTTGTATCGCTGATAAATAGCCCGTGGAATGTATGAAGTGGAATACATCGAATTTAATTACCTAAAGGGTCTTCACATACAAAACTCTTAATGAAGGCCATTTTGCCGGCATCAATTTGCCAACTGACCATATATATAGCGAATGGGGAAGCGTTGTATGAAAAAACTCGCAATAGCGGGAAGAGTTATAAGATCGTCTTCCTCTGGCCAATTTTAAAATATGTTGTTTTCTTCATGACAACGATTCCTTCGAGCGGACAGATAAGTGTGGCTTACGAAAAAACTTACATTTCACCCCCACGAGCCGCCAGTGTAGAGCTTGCACGTATTAAAATAAAATATGGTTAGCCATTATTCAACTTAATAAGTTGAGCAACTTTTTTAAACCGTAAAATAATAACTTTTTATTCTTTTCCCTGGATTTCACAAAATAACTTAACGTAAGGCAGTCGTTTGCTACTGCAGTCGGAGTAATAACGAGAAATACCTTATAATACCTCTTGTAAAATCTTCTCATTTATTTCACCAAGTTAGTCTTCGCGATACTGACACTTTCTCGGGCAACTTCTCCGAACTTACGCTATCATTTCTAGTCTTAATCTTGCCGGTAATATTTTTAAGTGTCTCATAGTGAGAAATCGACTAGTCAATATTTTTTAAATAAATACTAAGTTTGCCAAAAGTACAGGGCGAGTCAGAAATAACCCAAATTCTGTCAATATAGTATAGTGTGAAATAAACGTTATTCCTGCATTTTTTGTTTGTTAAAGTGCCGTACAGCACAAACGAATGTCGGTTAATTGGTATATGTATGACAAACATATGTAAAAGTCATCTTCCGAAAATTTTTAATTTTTTCCAAGAATTTCTTATCTGTGCGAGTTTCTGCGAGTGCCTAGTGACTTCTTAGAACGTCGTCGACCATCAACATTGAAGACAAGACGGAGGAAACCAAGAAAAATCTTTTTTCCTGAGTAAGTGGAATTTTGATACCGGCTGTCAACCACGTCCAGCGTCGTGAGTTGTCCTTTTTCCGCATTTGCGGGAGTAGAAGACTGCTCTGAAGACTCTGGGGACCAGCGGAGGATTAGGACGGCCGACTTTAGTCGGGAAGAACGCGTCAAAACTGTGAGGAAGATCATCTTTAGCGAAGTGACAATTTTTTGACATTTAGTGTCAAGTGCCGCGAAATTCTCGATTTTTCCTACTTTTCGCAGGAGCGAACGTAAGTAGATCAAGAATTACAGGGAATGGGACTATTCGGCGCGGCCGTTTCGGCGCGAAGACAGTTCGGCGCGGGACAGTTCGGCGCGGGGCCATAATATCAACCGCCTGTTAAGTTAAGTGAATACGTGTATGATCCTTGCCCTCTCGCGCTTCCCACGTAGGTACTTGAAAATTCGTTTTTCTGAATTTAATGCTAAAATAAACCAATTTAGTTTATTTTACATCCTATCTAAACTAAACATACCAGACACTGATCTCATTTATACACTACTTTAAATATTAAATTAATATCAAATTTGCAAAAAGAAAATAATTAAATATGCATGCGCCGAACTGCCCCTTCGCGCCGAACCGGCCGCGCCGCCGAACTGTCCTAGACCCTCATAATGCCCAATTCATCGGAAGATGATTATCTTTCCGACGAAGCACCAAGGTCCCCCGAATCCACCTCTGACGATGAAACCTTAAATAATTCAGACATTATAGCATCTGTCCAAAGAATCATTATACTAACTAAAGAATCTGTACAGAAACTTAACGACTTAATTATAAAACATCCTAACGTTCTAAGCAAAGTTAAATCGGAAATTATTAAACTAGATAATCGTTACAAAAACTGTGAAGACATTTTCAAACCTTTCTTACGTATTAAAGTAAGAGATACTGATAACTCTAGTATTCAAACTGATACAATCATTAGTTCTAATTCTTATTCTCTTCGAAATCAAATTATTAGTGTATTTAATAATTCCGAAAATAACTTTAATTTTTTTTCAGACATTGCTAAAATAGACTGGAAAGATGAAATATACAAAAAAAGTATTACTCAATTAAATTGTAAACGCCCACTTAATATGACCTATGTATCTCTATATATATAAAAATGGATTGCTGTTCGTTTGTCTAGCTTGAACTCGAGAACGGCTGGACGGATTTTGCTAATTTTGATCATGAAATATTTGTGGAAGTTCCGGGAAGGTTTTTCGGTGAGAAACATAAATAATAAGTAAGGGAAATACTGAAAAAGGTACGTTTTGTAATTTGACATTTATAATCAAACAAATGAAAGTATAGTGTCAGTTGACACTATACTGACACACATACTGACACCACACTGACACATATAGTGTCAGTTGGTTTTCAAATAAATAAATATCATGACGATTATTACAATCTATCATCAGATTGTCAGTGCGCGAGAACTTTATTGATTTTAAAATGCCAAGGAGAAGATGGACTTAGGTCGTCGAAGTCGATCAAATGTGCAACGAGACGAGCTCTCACGTCCAAATCGCACTGACGACTGACGACCGGTGAGAGACAGATAACATTCGTATTGGTATGACAGAATTGCATTCAACAGTAAATAATGGAATCGAACGAGTTCGGGCACATCTTACACAACAGCATTTAGATCGACAGGGCACCGAGTCTACAAAGTCTACACGACGCCAACACAAAAGCGGACAGTCAAGAAACCAAGAAGAGTCCTGAGTAAGTCAAAGCAACTTCACCAGGACACCAAGTTTACAAATTCTACAAATTTGAAACGACGGACATATCCAGTCACTGCAGCCGGAGGAAAAGCCGCCAGTGATTACAACTCCAAAACTTCAAGAACTTTGACGCCAAACAACGACGGGAAGTCAAGAAGACAAGCAAAGTCCTGAGTAAGTCACAACCACCTTTTCCAGAGAATTAAGTTAAAAAATTCACCATTTCAACTACGACAAGATATAACAAGCAGATGAGTTGATTTAAGAACAAGAAAAAATAGCCCAAGAAATCATATAACTACAAAATAATTGCAAGAAAAACGGAAGTGCAAGAAAAACCAAGGAATACTTACAAAAAAGGATTGATCACGTAGAAGCACTATGGGGGAAAGCCCAAGAGAACAACGAGGCGTTCCATGAACTTGGGTTTGACGATCAGCACAATTATATAAGATCACACTATTTCAAAAGGATCGAGGAAAACTACAAGACAATTCGACTGTACCTGACGTTAAACGAATAAAACACCCAAGAAACAAGTCTATGAGGTACAAATACAAGACCCAAAACCTGAAGTGAAGAAACCCAAACAACAGACCGAACAGAATTACCGACGAATAGAACTAAAGATAAAAATAACAAACAAACAAAAAACTACTTAGACAAGCTGAAAAAGACATGGCAGAATCAACACCAAGATGGTCATGCACGTACTACGAGCAACAAATGCCGAAAACATGGAGCGCACTTCAAGACACAATGAAATAGAACGATTCCGCAGACGCAGTGTTCCTGTAAACTTGGAACGAGTAGCATTCCACTACGACCCGGAAATAGATTATTGTGCCGAAGAATCCGTAACCATTGGAGAAATGGCAATCGTTTGTCAATATTGTAAAGCGTTAAAATGCAGCGGTGAAGCTACTGGATTATGTTGTGCTGGTAGTAAAGTAAAATTGCCGTAATTGTTCCCACCTTCTTTAGTGCCTGGGGTGGGAAATGACTCTAAATATTTCTTGGCCAACATCCAAACGTATAATAATTGCTTTTAAATGACGTCGTTTGGTCAAACGCATATTGTACAGGAAAATTTCATGCCCACTTTCAAGGTAAATTTTGACAAATTATTTATTAAAAATTTAAAAAGATAATATACAATTGCAGATACAAGGACAGTTTGCGGAATAAACTTGGAGTTTCCCGGTTTCGCGCAAACTATACGTCGCGTGTTCGCGAGTCGTAAAACCATCATCTTTATAAATTTACGCACCGCAAAAAAAGATGGAAAATATAGTAGATAGTAGAAAGCCTTAAATTGATTATGTGTATAACTGTGTTGCATTTAATTTAATGTAGATAAAAATTTTGTATTGTTTCGACATTATTTTTCAAAAATATATGTAGATGAGAGGAATTTCACCGGGTCATCTATAATTTTTTTTTCTTTTAACTTTACGTGGCATTGCGACGCATGCCGGGTACGGCTTGTCTATTATAAATAAGGATGAAAAATTTTTAAATAACAAAGAATATTTATATCTCCAGGATACTTTCAATTTTAATCCTTCAATTTCCGAAACTAATTCTATTCATAAATTTACTAATAAATTCGAAATTACTTCTCAAGATAGTATTATAAATTTATATATCAGAAGTAATTATATCTCCGTCATTTCTAAAGATACACTGCGTAAAGATATTTACAATATGTTTGTTTTCATCTTTCATCCTACTTTCAGAAGGTTGATGAAAATAACTTAACTTCGAGATTTATTGAATTTAATTTGCTATTCTCAAATTTTAAATATACCATAATCAGAAAATTAACCGAATATCTTTGTAGAAACTTAGATACTACTTTATTTTTCCCTTCAGTTGAATCCCACCTCCCTAGCTCACCAAACAGCGAGACATTAATCATTAAACAAAATGAAAATAACACTTTTGCTGACATAGTAAAAAATATTAAAAAAGACATCGATGACCATACTTATGGTATTCAAGTTAAAAATTTATCAAAAAACAAAGATAATGATTTAATTATCAAAATTAAAGGTAACTCCGATGATAGAAATATATTTAAAAATAAAATTAGTTATAATCTCAAAGATAATACTATAATTTCTCTAAAGAATTATAAAACTAATATATATTTATTAGATTTAGATATTACATGGACTCTTGATAACGTTAAAAATGAATTTAACAAAATTGTTGATGGAAATTGTTACACTGATATTTTTCTAAACAAAAATGACAAAGGTCGACAATCAGATGATCTTAACGATGATCTTAATTCAATGCTTTGTCTGGAGTACACCTTATTACGTTGTATTAGAGCGTTATGAAATGTGTATAAGAAATGCGCTCGAAAACGTCGAATTTACCTTTTAAAAGTGCAGGTATATTAGCTTGCATTTTTCCACTTGACAAGGTACTGTTATATATTTACTAAAAAAACCCCATGGCATGCCAGGCTGAAAGGTAGATTGATGGGTAGGATATATGGTAATATAACACACGATGTGTCAAAAAATGCATACCAGGTGTGAAAAAATACAAACGACAAAATTTTAAAATATTCGCAAATAACTTTTTCTCTGTACATTTCTCAAACATGTGTTTTATACAAAACTTGTTCGTTTCTATAAGGGCAACAAAAAATCTAGGTAACATTTTTCTCTCAGACGCGAAATAAAAGTTTTTTTTTATTTTTTTGATATTTTAACAAAAATAACTTTATTTTTGTACGTTTCTCGACAGATTGTTTTATATAAAAGTTGTTCACCTCTATAAGGGCAACAAAACACCTTAGTACCATTTTTCTCTCAGACGCGAAATAAAAGTTTTTTTTATTTTTATTTATTTTTGAAAAAAATAACTTTTTTTCTGTACATTTCTAGAAAAAATGTTTTATACAAAAGTCATTCACCTCTATAAGAGTAACAAAAAACTCACGTAACATTTTTCTCTCAGACGTAAAAGTTTTTTGATTTTTTTTTGAAAATAACAAGCCGCCATTTTGAAACCGCTATACCGATTTGGCCCATTAACGAACTTAACCGAGATTTTCGTCCAACTGATTTTTGTACCAAATTTCGTTGTGATTCTTTAAAAAATGCGACCTGTAGCCTGCCGACAAATTTCGTTATATCCGATATATATATATATATATATATATATATATATAAGCGTATAAATTAAGCGTATATATATATATATATATATATATATATATTTGGGAAATGATTAGGTATGATCTCTTGATACCAAAAACTGAAAACCGCATTTTAATTCCTATTTTTTCGACTTCGTTAACGAATGCAATACTAGATATAAATCTACCAAAACTTTCTATATAGTTACCTTGTAAGTGTGTTTCAGTTTATCAAAATGTATTTTTTTCTATTTTTTCAGGTGGTGCCTGGAGGAGAGGGGGCCTATTAACGGGGTAAGTTTTCGACACTTTCTGGATGTTATCGAGTTTCTCCGTTTAAAATTTATGAAGAGATTTAGTAATACCGAGGAAACTTAGGTTTCTATCAAGATCCTTAGGGTAATTTCCCTCTTTCCTTAGAGGGCATATTTAATCTAGCGTCTCCTTCCATAATGTAATTCTATCAATAAAAATCGTTGGATTCCGTTCCGTGGGATGAGGGTAGTGTAGCGTCATGATGCAGCGATGCTAAGGTTCCAGGTTTCAGCTTAGTTAAGCCGGGAGGTGGGAAGATAGATAGACGTCTCGACGGTAAGCAGCAGCATCGGTATTGCTGACGTCGGCGTTATGAATAATAGTGAAGTCGACAGAGTAGGAATGAATGAGGAAATGAGGAGAAAAGATGATTGGGATGGGAGGGGGTCGCAGGCGTCGCGTCACGCGTCGCGGCGTTTGTAGTGCTCACCTGCTGAACAGCGGGACGGAATCGATAAAGGAATTCAATTATTAACCTGGAAAGTTTTATGTGAAATTTAGGATTAGGGGATTAGTGTGAATTGCACCTCCATGTGAACGATTTTGATTAGTCAGGGAACTCGTTTAAGACTTTGTTTAAGTATAACTATTCACAAAGAGGGTTTTAACACCTTAATCGCGCCCTTAATTGTTCTTATAGTTAAGGAAAAGGACGAGAGAGTGGGAGGACGTAATGGAAATTGTAGACAAACACGGCAAAGTCTCTGTAATTGCATTTGGCTATTCACACAGCTCTAGGGTGAAACCCTCTAAATGAACAGACATGTTTGCTCTAATCATCTAACAGCTTTAAGCGAATTTTGGATAACGTTTTCGCATCCACTAAGGGTAAACAAATATTAACGTTAAATAATACTAATTGTACGATTTATAATATTTAAGTAGGCCCTTTTTGGTGGGTTTTAATTGAAAATTATTGAGTCGAGAAAGGTCGCAATGCGAATTGGTATTATTATGGTATATTCTGGGCGCATCGTTCCTTGCGAGCTATCATTCGAAGACCGCAGAAAAAGGTGTTTTTCTTTGGCAAATTCTCAAAATGTAGGGTTTGGAGATGAAGTTTCCGCCGCGGTGCGGGTCACCGAATCCAATCCCCCATTTCCGTCGCCGGTTAGGGTCAGTTAAATTGAATACCTCATCACTTACGTTTATGATAGGAAAAAGATTATCCAGTTTGGGTCGGCTATTGAAAAAGGGGATTGTGATTTCTTGGGCGCACTATATAAAATTCTTGACAAAAACTGCTTTATTGCTTTTTGAGGGAAACACACCCGAAAGTTTTTTCCTCCCTTTTCCGTCTTCTCCCTTTGTAAACTATACCTACACTCGTAAAGATATATACAAGTTAGGTGTATACACGTCGTAATTAAACACAACCACCTGCACAGTTAAGTTTAGGCACATTTTTTGTCCCTTATTCTAAGCTTGCTTACCAACTTCATAAAAATTAAAATTAACTAAATTTACATTATTTCTAAAAACAAATGAACATTTCTATGTACCTATAATATCGTATTTCATTAGACGCCCTTATAAATTTTTTACATTAATATATTTTTATAGTGCAAGGTTCAATGCGTTCTTTCTTCAAAATATTAATTACATGGTTTGGAGAAACTTTTAAAGAGAAAAGGTACCATATGCACGGACAAATAATAGTCAGAATTTATTTGTGTTTTCAGTTGCAATTATTTTCAACGAAGAATGTTGAACAATAACGGTTTTCAATAGGTTAAAATGTAAACTTTAAGATGCCTTCTGAGAACCTGGAAAGTATGGTGTGACATTTTGATAGTAAGATTTACACAAAAAGAGGCGACAAGTGTATATTTTTCACCAATTTATACATACGCAGCACATCGAATGTAGTTTATTGTCAAACGACACTTTAATTTTAAAACATGTATATATGAGGTTTAAAATGTAGTAAGTCAACAATAATGAAGTTCGCCACTCCGATACACATTATTTGAAGGAAATTTTAAGTGGAGCCATATATTGTAGATGGCTAGGCACAAAACCTACCGAAATTGGTCGTTATCTAGATGCATTTCTCAAGTTCCCCCGGATCTTAATCCGGTCCTAGCATCGGAACTTAGTTGGTGTTGCATCATTTAACGTAAATCACGGAAAGTTCGGTATTTCGCCTTGTCAGTCCAGGACTCCGGGCTTTTGTATTGTTCGATCCGGCCGCCGGCTTCGGAGGTGCAGGGCGGCGTAGTTTATGCTGACATTCAAACTTGTTTTATGAATTAACTTTCGAACTTTACGTCTTGCTTGCGCTTTTTACGTTCCCGGTCGCCATAGCGAAAAACGTCGAGGGCGGTTCTCGTACGCTAAATTAATTTCTTTTATATAGGCATGTTTATCGGCTCGATATCGTTTATAGTAAGAGGAAAGGACTAGACGGGACTATTTTGGAAATAAGAGGACGTTATCGGGGATGTGGACTAGCTCCACTATTTAACCTTCTCTATTCGATGTTTATGTCGTAAACCTTATTATTCAGAAACTAACAAAATGTTCCAAACCAGAACAACTCGTATTTATCAAAATTATTGAATTACGTTTTCAAGACTTCATTAAGATAAAGGGGTTTTACTAGTATTTTTGGCTAATTGTTTTTATTTTTTCAATTTGCAAAACAATTTTACATTCGGTAATAGAGCAATCCCTTATATAATTTAAACAGCAGAAAAAACAATCCGATATTCTCAAATTTCACTTTCTGAAGGGGCGGAAGGGGTGGAAGAAAGGGGTTATGTCGATCTCCGAGCGAATCGGGGTACGTCGGCTAACATTAATACATGGGAAGTGATAAGGAAGGTTAAAAGGCGCAAGAAACAGGACATCCTAGTAAGAGAAAAAATACACAGTAAAAATAAGATATGTAATACGGAAAAGCCCAAAAGAAGTTATGAAAAGAAAAAGGTATAGGAGCCTACGGGTGGTGAGTCCGGTTCCTAGGGCTCCCTCGGCGTCCCGGAACGTTATTAAAGCATTCGACTTTAATATCGTCGAAGAGAGTTCATTTTACAGAAGCAGTTCAGTTTCTGTTGCATTAAGCCGGATAATCTCTGTATTGCCATCAGCTATGGTGAAAAATGTAAAGTGGCTTACCGCCAAGCGAATAATCCCCCATGCCGGATTAATGGCTGGTGCCACACAAGATTTTGCATCGAACCGAAAAATTTACATCACAATAAAAACATGAAAAATTTCAAAACGTGGAATAAGTCCATTTACATGAAGGGTAAATTATTGGCCGGGAAGCGCGAACTTTTATTGTGCTTTAGGATATATCCCGAATATTGTTCCGATTTTAATTTACGACTCCCAGGTCTTACGCTGCAAACAAAAAGAAGACAAATATGAGGTTTATATCAGATTTGAGGAATGGCATTGTGCTATTATACGTAATAATAATAAATTTGGTTCGCTGCACGCTATAACGCATAAATAAAACGATACATCGATTGCAGAATGGATTTTCTTTCGTTTTGAAAAATTTGATATGGCGAAATTTTTCAATAGAAACTTTACATAGTTGTCTCATCTGCTCTTAGTTGATAATTAAACTGTTAGATTTTATTGTATTTTATCGGTGCATTGTAAACATTGATTGACAGACAGTGGAATTTATTTTCGTGTTAATTATTCAGAAGAATTAACATGTTACGTTACAACGAAGCACAAAGTATTTATCACAATTTATCACTAGTAATTGCTAACAAAACCATTTCAATTCGATGTAAGCCATTCGCTTGCTTATCATATCTTCATAATTATGGACATATCACTCGTGAACTAATAACCAACAAATTACCTCTGTCTGCAATAGGGGTATATAATCGTGGGATTTTCTAAAGGTCGAATCTACTTGCTATGTTTAAGTATTGAATGATATCCTTTAGGATATACCTATTAAGTTTATTATACGTATTTACCTGAAGCTAATTTAATACCGTACCGTATATATTAACGCATTGTTTCCGGTGCGAATTCAGACTTTCATGTAAAAGTTTGTTTATTTTTGCACAGTTCATTATCCAAAAGCATCGCCGTCGGATATTTTTCATAAACACTGGGCCGTATTCGAACGTTGTGCTTTATTTCAGCGGATTATAAATCAAATTTCTCTCTCATATTCCCTCTCTTCCTCTCTCTCTCTCTCTTTCTCTCTTCCCCCATCTACCTATCTCTCTTTCTTTCGCCCCTTTTTACATGTGTTCGTTGTTGGAAAATTATTTAATCGAAAATTTATTTTAAATGAGTCGTAACACGAAAAATGCATTAGCAGTATTAAATTTTCAACGAATTCGTTTTATGGAACCGACGTTTGTATGCCATCGTCGAGTGTGTACTCGTTAAAATGCATAAAAGGTATTAAATGTGGTAATTATACGGAGAGGAATATCGATAACGTTTGGAGTAGAACAACAGTAGCTAACGTTGGATTTTACATTTTCAGGGCGAATCTCTCTTTAAATAACGAGAGCATTCAGTGCCATCTTCGCCTTGTAATCAAAGCGAATCCGTTGAATAAGACACCGGACTTACCCCCCGCGCAATTACCGGAGATGCTCCTTAGTAATCTCACGAGCCCTTTTCCGTCCCCTTCCCGGTATATCGGATCGATCGGCGGCCGTTGACAGAAGTGGCCAAAATAAATTCGTAAACATCCAGTTGACATATTGGAAACGATTTTGTTCTGCTTCTGTCCCTTTTATTGGGCCAGTCGTCTGTTATTTAGGTGTACGCCGCTCTGACACTTATTGAAAAAAATGTTGTCTTATTTGTCAATTTAATGTAGGTGGTAAATTGTGGCGGAGAAAGAGTTCTCCGATGTTATTTAAGGTGAATAAGAGGTTGTTTACTAGAATGAAAAACGTGACTTTTATACGCCGAGTTCGATTGCATACTCTGTTTCTCTTGAAAGAAAGAAAAAATGAGAACGGGAGAGGATAAATCAGTCGGACCGGGTTTTATTTTCAAAGTGTTTTAAGGTACCCACCTAGGCCCTAGCGATCGACTTACTGTCGAGTCCGTTAAAATTCCACACTTCGTACCTTTCCGAGCTATAAACCTTGAGCTTAATAGCGTGGCAAAATTAATACCCGCCAGACCACTATTATAGGTTTCGGGCGGACGTTCACTCGTCCTCCTATTGATTTTCGTAATATACAAAACAAACCACTAATTTAAGAAGCTCCCTTTCGGAAAGAGCCCCGGCACTAATCCAATTTTCGGCAGGCGAATGCCTTCGGTTTCCACCGCAGAGAAAGAGAGAGGGCACACTCACACTTACACACCTCCACGTTCCATTGTTATACTCTGCTCACAACAACATCGATTCACGCTAACTTTCCGCGTGAAAAGTTCGAGTTTTATTGGTAATTGATGCGCTCGTCGGCCGGTTTAATTTTTTCAAGCTCCTCCGAGAGAAAGGAGAGGGAGGAGGGTTGTAAGTATTCGGAATAGGTAAATCCATTGTGTTAGATACCGCTTTTATCTGGGTGGAAGTAGCGGATGCATTCGAGCTCCTCGCTTTCGATAAGTCGCTCCCAGCTGGAGTTTCCTTCCAGGCGGTTAATTAAAAAACACTTCTTTATTCGATTAAAGTCACTGGGAAGTTGGATAAAATTAATCGCGGAACATTAACTCCACGCTATTCTAATTTATTATCGAGTTAAACTCCTTGAAGTTGCGCAACGATAACGGCATCGGCATCGGCATCGGCATCGCCATTGGACAGTGAAGAGCATAATTCGGCGCTTATTGTATTTGGACAATTTCTGGAACGACGGACGGACGAACGAACGAACGATCGAAATCGATAAGGATTCGCTCCGTTATCTTCGAATCAAAATTATCTAAAGTGACAGACGGAAGATGGAGAGGCTTTCCACTGCGTTTCCATTTTGTTGGGATTTCATAAGTAACGTAGGAGAATACAAATGCGGGTTTAAACAATATTTCGAGTTGATTCAGCCTTTTCCCTTTGTATATCCTTCCTTTTGCGAGTTGACTTTATCGTCCTCTCCAAGGACCAACTTACGTAACGCCAGCATAAAAAATATTCTTATCTCGAATCTAGTCAGATTCAACATATTCAATTTCGATACATCACTAGAAAAAATGTTTTTTACATCGGCTCCCCCCCATTCATATTACAAATAGGCCTTTTTTCCCTTTTGAGAGTACACGAGAGACGCTAAAGCATTTTTTATAGAGCCGCCGAATGGATGCGAGCATAAATTTTTGGGCGACCTACGAAAGCTCGGTATCGTTAAGTCACGTGCATAAATTTGAATTTATGTCTGCTGGCCTCAAATTAGTCGCGTGAAAGCCGGTAAAGAAAAACTGAAACCCAAAGAGGTTTCGATGTTTTCTTCATATTGTCGAAACTAGTGGCATCGACTATTTAATTCAACAACCACCACAACCACCACCATCACCAACAACAACAACAACAAACTCCGTATATTCCTCATTCGGTACAATAAATGCCAACAACTTGGCAGTCATTATTCAAGATTAAGCCATTTTGTGGGGGTCTTATGTCCGAACGTCCGTTGTGTGTGACCCCTCAACTATGCTGCCATTTTCCATAAAAGTACTCCGTAATCCTTCCCGAACTCCACTCTGGTAGCCCGCATTGTTTGTAGTTGCTCAACTTCTCGAATTCTATTCGTTAGAAGCACTTATGTGTCACTTTAAGCTCGGAAATTAGTTTCTTCACTTCATTTGCATCGAAGACTCTGCCCCGACATTGTTGAGAGATTTCCGGACGCGTCGACGTCGTTTTAAGGCTCGCCGCCTTTCTCGAATTATTCGCTACAAGCACCCGCTTTTGCCAAATTTTACGGATAATGTAACAAGTAGTGCTCACAAAGTGCTATTTTATCGAAAACGCTGAATAGGGGGATTTCACAAATCCGCATATTTACATTCTCCGAGGGAACGAGCCGACTTACTAATACTACATTATCATTAAAAAAAGGCGAAGTCAAACGCTCTTTGAATACAGACTTGAGATCAGATTTGTTTTTCTAGAAAAAGGTACAACTTTCTTAGAACGTTCATCGAATGCATGTGAAACTAACGGATGTTCCCTTAACGCTATCCCATGTCGTCCTGTTAACGTCACGACTATGCAACATTTATTCCGTATTTATTGATGAGATGAACGAGGGTTAAGCGGATCGGAAAATAAATTCTCCTATTCAGATTGCCCGAGTTGCGGTTACATACCTAGGTACACACATCTCGTAGCCCCACTTAACAAGAGAAAGTTAGTAAGTTAGGATAAAATCGTATTTCCTCTACAGAGATTTCATAAGATTGACCTTGATAAGATTGATAGTTTGCTGAAAAATATGCAGTAATCGATTCTACATATTTGTCCACCGTTCCGGAATATCGCGCAAAAAAGCATATCAACCACTCGCCCGTGTCGACACGTTCGCGTTCTGAACAGAACAAATACCAACAATTGAGCCTGAAAAAATTCCAATAACCTAAACAAAGCTGCCCGCAATTCGCTGTACAATATTTGTGAAATGGAATTACAATAACCACAAACAAACAAAGTCTTATCGGATTAAATTCCCAAGTTGTAATAATGCCGTGCTGAATGATATTTGTAAGTACGGGGAAGCATAAACTGCGGCCATTGTTTAAACAAAATTTACCTGTGCGGTCGGGCGATGGCAATGGCGTAGCGTGTAATTAAAACTACCGAGAGAGAGAGAGAGAGAGAGAGAGAGAGAGAGAGAGAGAGAGCGCAGTAAAACGTAAAATGAGGTTCTTTTGATCATTACTAAAGCAATTATGTATGCAACAGGTTTTTTTAAATATATGCAAAAATACATGGGTAAAAATTTGAGAGATATGTACGACAAATATTGCCGACATTGTCGTAATTACACGAAACAATAAAATAATAAGTTATTTTTCAAAATTATGTATTTGAAGGGATTGCCTTATATAGAGAACTTATATGGAGGATCTGTTATTTTATTTATTGTTCGGCTATACTCACTTAAATGTACAGGTAAATTTACCTAAGCTCTTCTTTCAATAATCTTCTCAATTGTGATATTTGCTCACTTACTGATGTATTCATTTCCTCCATACAGTCGGCGCAATTAACATTAGACTTTTGTGAATTGAATGGCACTCTCCTTAATGGTTCGGCAATTTAATACTGCTTCTCCTTCGACATTTCGGTTTGTATGTTGTAACATGATGTCATTCACACCACTTACATTTTAATGAGCAACAGGTGAACGTCTCCGTATTCTCAGCTTATGAAATTCTTAGGTCACTCTTTTAATCCGGATTCAACTCCTTGCTGTACGTCACAACCAACAAAGTGTCAAGTGACGGTACGATATACCGGTACCTCCCAGATTTCAGAAAGCATTGGAAATGCGGTCTAGATTGTTCGGTAAGGAAAATCCTTAAATTATGTAAAATAAAAATGAATCTTTTGTATTAATGGTGGAAGTGCGGCTAGTGTGTCCACCATTTTATAATTCCTGGTTCGGTTTAATTTTTCATTGATTCCCAATAATTTTGGAAAAGGAATTTGATTACGATAGAAATATATCATAGTCGAAAGGTAGCAACAGGATCAAGTTAGTAAGTGTATTGTGTGGAGAATTAATATTTGACAATAAAAATATTCAAAAAATAATTATTTTGAAGAATCAATTGCAATATTCATATTACATTAACTGGTCTTAAATAACTTGAAGGTAACCATGCGAAATGTATTAATGTCAGTTTGTTATTTTCTAGTTTTAAAATGGATTCTAAAATTATTGAAAAAATCCCAGAGATATACACTTACAAACTCACATTTTCTCATCCTAATCTAAATAATTTTAGAGCCCGGTTTATAGAAGTCGCAACTTAATGTCCTCCATTGAATAACTAGATATGTTGGATGTAATGGCAAATTTGTTACGTATTGTATTGATTCGTGTATATATTGGATAATTCATAAGTAATGACCTCACAAACTATATAGTCAATCTCAAAGAAGACACGGAAATACGATTTCATTATTTCCAAATGTAATTAGTTAAGGTTTCTGAATACACGATTCGAGATAATGTATAACATGTAGATTTCACTGTATGTAAGTATGCATGTATAGTGGAATTCTATTTTTATATTCGCGTGTTGTTATTGATATATTGCTAAATACGACGGTATCGTTAGAAAAAATCTTTGGAATTTAATTGAAAAGTCATTTAATGGCCCTAGAAGAAGGCCATATTACTTGATAAATTTCTTACGATCTAGATCACGTCGGTGACATGCAAAGAAACAGTTTGCATAAAACGTAGCGTCTACTGAAATCATTAAATTTCAATTAACCAGGTACCGGTAAACGTAGCCACAATATAGAAAACACTTCAATCACGGCTGCATTAAAAAATGCCGTTTGGTGCAGTTTCTTTTTATTTATCTCGAATATTATGTGATAAATCTGGAAGTGAAGAACGGCTCAACGTTCTTCATATAACGGAGCGGTTTGTGAATTTTTTGTTGCGATATTGTTCGTTTCTCACTCAGTTCTGCTCATAGGAATATCATAGAAAGAGTTAGAGAAATCCGACAGGAATTTAACTTCTCAAAAGCAGACTAAGATATACTGCAACAGTAATGACGTACGCAACGCCCGTCTAAAAAATACATCTTAATATGACATGCAAGTTCGTAGACTTAACATTTACTTATAGTGTAAATAATCTAATGCAAAGAATTATTGAAGTGTTTAAAAAGTGAAATTTAACGAAGTCCGTTAGGAAAAATTACCGGGTAACGCCATGAACAAAATCGTCCGCAACAACGCAATTTCCGTGCCTCTATAAATTACAGTCTATGTACATTATCCATTTTTCTTGACAGGTGTTTCCATTTGTCTTGTTTTAGTACATGCAGGGGAAATTTCAGTCCATATTTTTAAAGTTTCACTGACTTTAATTTCATTTCCTGTTGTTGTTGATGTTCTTGTAGTTACTGTCTTCAACTGTTTTTATTGGGTTATGAAACATTAATGCAAACTATTTATCCAATCCAACATTGTAACGACGATGAATTTTACCCTGTCAGGCATTGTCTATTTAAAACAAGATGATGTCTTGACATAAATGAAATAAATTTTCATTTATATCTTTTATGTAGGTGTAGGTTGCAAGAATATTTATTTGCTTGCGCGCGCGGGCGCGTGTGTGTATGTGCATGTATATGTGGGACGAAATTAATTTAAAATATTTGAGTTGGCTCTGAAAGGCTTCCTCACTTTTCCCAGGGATTAGAGTAATGAAAGTTTACAACCCAGCTCGTTCCGTGCGATGTTTTTCCTCGTCGCTCGTCCTTCCTTCCTTTTTCTCTTATTACCTCCTCAGTCCAACTATTCTTATTCGGGATTGGATCTATTTACGTGTTTTATTCGTTTAATTGGAAAGTTAGACAATTTTTTAAGGAATTTTTCCTTCTCCCTCTGAGACACACACACACACACACACACACACACACACACACACACACACACACACACACACACACACACACACACACACACACATACACATACATATACAGTGTGTCCCGCTTTTCATGAATACACCCTAATATCTCAGTTATTAATAATGCGATTTCCTTGAAATTTTGATGGTGATTATATGTTAGGAAAATAAAGTATTTGGCATAGTGAACATATTCATTGACCATTGGCGTGCGGTGTTGGGGGGTGAAAAAAAGCTGTTTTTTGGGAAAATAATATTAGGGCTCATTTTAGATAACTTTTTTTTTCAGATTTAGAATCAGCATCCACAAAGACCCCTTAATTCATATTTTCGAAATCTCAAGAGCTAATTTGAGCAGAAAAAAAATTGTTTATTTCTATCTTTTTAGTTCAAATGCCCTGATCCTATTGAATATCAAACACACCCTTTTCGTTATATTCAGTATCCTTTGCAACTGCCCTTATACTACAATTTAGGTATTTTCGAAGATACGCGTTCTTTGTTACCGTTGGCTTGCCGATTTGTGTTTTTAAGCAAATTAATGCAAAGAGTGCTTTGAAACAAAAGTTTTTGTTTGACATTCGGTAATCAGTACGAATTGTCAAAAAGTCAAGCAGAGTTAATAAGATGGCACACAACCGAAGAGTAGTTCTTACAATTGGAGAAAAAGTAGAGATTATCCGCTTATTTGGTGATAATGAAAGATCTACGCGTCAGGTTGCTGGAATATTCAATGGAAGGCATCATGATCGAGAACCAATTTCTCACGACACCGTTGCCAAAATCAACAGATTGTTCGCAAGGACTGGAACGGTTTTCAAGACAAGACCGGGGAAGTACAATTTAAATCAGAGACACTATCCAGACGACGAACGTATCTTGGCAGAATTTCGAAACAACCCAAATGGTACTGTAAGGGCAGTTGCGAGGACACTGAATTTAACGAAAAACAAAGTATGGAGATGTTTGAAACGCAATAGGATTAGGGCATTTAAACCAAAATTTCTACATACTCTGTTAAATGGTGATTTTGAACGACGGTTTGAATTTTGCTTATGGTTGCAGGGTAACTATCTTAACGACAGACTTTTTCTGAAAAACATGATGTTTACGGACGAGGCAACGTTTACAACAAACGGTGTGGTATCTAGTCAAAATTGTAGGTTTTGGGCAGCTGAAAATCCGAATTGGGTAATTCATTGTAAAAACCAGTACAGTGAAAAAGTTAACGTGTGGTGTAGCATATTTAACGAACAAATTGTTGGTCCTTCTTTCCTGGATAACCTGACCGGACAAAATTTTCTACATTTTTTACAAAATGATCTCTATGATTTTCTCATGGAATTGCCATTAGCACAGAGACAAAACTTAATCCTTCAATTAGATGGTGCCCCCGCACATAATTCTCTGATAGTTCGGAACTTTTTAAATGCAATTTTCCCTATGAAATGGATAGGTAGAAATTCTGCTTTAGAACCATGGCCCCCTAGATCGCCAGATATTACCCCTTGTGACTTATTTCTGTGGGAGCATTTGAAAAATAAAGTTATGCTACTCGGCCTCGTAATAGAGAGGAACTTTGCTTTGCAATTAGGCAAGCGTCTCAGGAAATAACTCCCCAAACTTTAAGAAAAGTGAATGTACGTTTGAGAAGAATTGTTGAAAAGTGTATTGTTTCTGAAGGTAGTTATGTTGAAAACACAAGAATCTGAAATGATGTAATTTGTAATTTTGTTATCACATCAGTTACAAATAAAGAACTTATTAAAGACTTTAATTTTTTTCTGCTCAAATTAGCTCTTGAGATTTCGAAAATATGAATTGAGGGGGTCTTTGGGGATGCTGATTCTGAATTTGATAAAAAAAGTTATCTAAAATGAGCCCTAATATCATTTTCCCAAAAAAACAGCTTTTTTTCACCCCCCAACACCGCACGCCAATGGTCGATGAATATGTTCACTATGCTAAATACTTTATTTTCCTAACATATAATCAGCATCACAATTTCAAGGAAGTCGCATTATTAATAACTGAGATATTAGAGTGTATTCATGAAAAGCGGGACACACTGTATACACACACACTACGCTTTTAGGGAATTGCGAAGAAAATACGTTTTATTTAGACGTTATCGAAAACAATGAACCGAAATAAGAAGGGAAAACGACGAAGGAAGTAACTGGATACCAGTAGGTTGTAAATTAAGGCAATGTGGCTCAAAACTAAATTTTTAGTGGTATTCCGAGGCGTCATGCGGCCGTAACGTTTTATCTGACGATAAAAAATCCAACGTCCAAGGCTCGAGTGTGTATGTTTCGTGAGAAACAGAGCGAAAGATAAACTTTTCGTACTGGAGGAACCGTTTTGACTTTTCATAATTAATGGTCTGCTCTCGTCTCGAAAGTCACCAGTCATTTATCGGCTTAGTGAAATGAATAATTTCTGTTTAAAAGTGGCCAAATTGCTTTTAAAAACTTGTTAAAACTTTTTAATTAGGTAATTGAAAACACCTAATGAAGGCCAAACACAAGTTCGATAAGGGACGAGAGAAAGAAAGTCTTCGTCCTGAGAAAGATTACGCGTCCGCAATGGGTTTTGTCTTTTAATTTTCTTTCGCGGGGTTATGAAAAATGTTTCATTAAGATAGTGCAGCAGAGCTTTTAATATGAGATAGTTACTTTAATTAGTCGAGTTCATTAGGATGATGTATAATTAATGATCTCGCCCAGTAATGATGACTCTTTTATTCCGGAATGGTCGTTCAGATTACGTGAAGTAATCGTTAGAGGGACTTTTTTCCAGGAGTAGAAATGTTTTCTATCGAATCTTTTGTACATTCTATGTCCGCACGTCCATAGTGCGCTTCCTCTAACGACTTGTCTAGTAGACAACTTTTCCACTTTGAAGAAAATTAAATTATCAGTGTCCTCCTTTCTCACCCTGCTCGGGCTCCGGTTAATCCAATAAAAGTCCGTGGTCTACTGCCAGTATAATTACTTGTTTTGTTAATCAATGTTTCGGAGATAATTAAACTACGGGTACTTAATAACCTTTATTACTGGCCACTGTGGAGATGTTTCGATTCATTAGAACGGAGCCGCTTTGTTTGCCGGAGAGGCGATACTCTCCATTGCCTCCTATTATCGTAGTTTGTCTAACGGGGTAAGTTGGTAAGGGACTGCAACGTGTGCGGGATTTAGTGGGTATCTCGCTTTTACGAATTCGAACCTAACGTAGTACGTCCCTATACTCATGTAGAATTGATAGAGTGAAATAGATTGAAAAAAAATACTATTCGTTATTTTCGGTCTCGGCGATCAAAATCAAAAGAAAAATTAGAAGGTGATACCTGATAAGGGATTATACCGAATAACAGACGATTTTCAAAAACACATCGGGGCAATAAACTCGAGTAAACCCAACTATATATGCGTTATTTAAATTCTAATCAGCTTTGCGAAACGAAGGAGAAAAAACTGGGAGAATGTTCTCGGGGAGCTGAGATAAAATCAGAAATGTTCTCGATGATCCCCAAAATAATAACAATAACTAATCGTTAGAATATTTCACAATGCCGACGTTTCGTTCAAATTTCTGAACATATTCATGGCTCTAAAAAATATGTTAAGTATTTCTTATATAACTAAAAAAGTAACACTTACAAGTCATAAGATATAAAACTTGACATGTTTGACTTTGATAACTGTATATCGGTTGTTTTAAGAAATTTATTAGAAGGCCATTATAAATAATAATAGAAACCTTCAAAATCGTGAGTGCTAATCTAGCGTCAAAAAATGAAAGATGAAGGATAAAATCTGTATATTTGTGTTGAAAATGTGATAGTTTTCATATGTTGAATTTATTTGAATAATTTGTAATATGCTTGAGCAAAATTTTGAAAATCTTGCTGCCTACTTACAGTATTATCTGATGTTTTAATATACACCGCTTATTTGAATAATCTTTCAAACCAAATTGATTCACGTTATAATATCGAAACATTTTCAAAATCGAAATTGTGATTGTTCTCTATTGCATGTTCCACTAAACCGGAATGTGATGAATTATGAACTCTGGTTTTTTATAGGTGTTGGGTCTTTAATTTTAGAGAAAATGAGATTATTGAAGGAATATAATGAGTACCAAGTTATATGTTTATATGTTTAGGGCATTCAGGGTTTTGAAAGTGAAATTTTCTATATTGTTATGGTACGGGAGTCTTATAAAAAGTTTATCTTTGTTATTTGTGTTGTGTTCTGTGAAGAAGTTGGGATATTGATATTATTATTATTAAGATTGTTTGTTATTTGATCTATTCTCTTATGTTTGTTGTGTAATATAAACTGTATGGGATACATGTTCTCAACAGTTTCTATTATGAATTCAATGTTTTGTGCTCTGAAAGATTTGTATCCTTATATACTAACACTCCCATTGAAGTTGCATTAGATTATATCTCTTCAAGATTCGACGAATTGACTACCAATATCACTCTAGACCTATTGTTTGACATCATTAATTTCATCTTCGATTCCTCCGCTTTCTCCTTCAGAGGAAAAACGTATAAACAGACTTTTGGTTGTCCCATGGGAGGTCCTCTGTCTCCGATTATTGCCAATCTAGTTTTGGTGGCACTCGAAGAAAAGGTTCTTAAGAGTATAAACCCTGAATTACCACTATATTTCAGATACGTGGATGATACTCTGCTCCTAGTACCCAATAATAACATTCATGAAATAATTAAAGAATTCAACAGTGTTCATCCGAAGATTCAGTTCACATGTGAGCTTCCTAACAATAACAACCTACCATTTCTGGACGTCTGCATCTCTTTCAATAACGGATGTTGCATCACAAATTGGTACAGGAAAACTACATCTTCTGGAACTTATCTAAACTTCCTTTCTTTTCAACCCACGAGGTACAAGAGAGCTGCCATTATTAACTTGGTCGACAGGGCATTTCTACTCTCCCACGAATCTTTCAGAGCACAAAACATTTTAAGAACATGTATCTCATACAGTTTATATTACACAACATACATAAGAGAATAGATCAATTAACAAACAATCTTAATAATAATAATATCAATATCCCAACTTCTTCACAGAATACCACACAAATAACAAAGATAAACTTTTTATAAGACTCCCGTACCATAACAACATAGAAAATTTCACTTTCAAAACCCTGAATGCCATAAACATATAACTTGGTATTCATTATATTCCTTCAATAAACTCACTTTCTCCAAAGTTAAAGACCCAACACCTACAAAAAAAACCAGAGTTGCGTAGTATATCAGGTCACATGTTCTAATTGTAACCTTCCTAAGGTGTATATTGGAGAAACACTACAATATATAAAAACGAGATTACAACATCAATTGAATATCACTAAAAATAATTCATCACATTCCGGTTTAGTGGAACATGCAATAGAGAACAATCACAATTTCGATTTTGATTTTGAAAATGTTTCGATATGAGAACGTGAATCAATTTGGTTTGAAAGATTATTCAATGAGGCGGTACATATTAAAACATCAGACAATACTGTAAATAGGCAACAAGATTTTCAAAATTTTGCTCAAGCATATTACAAATTATTCAAATAAATTCAACATATGAAAACTATCACATTTTCAACACAAATATACAGATTTTATCCTTCATCATTCATTTTTTGACGCTAGATTAGCACTCACGATTTTGAAGGTTTCTATTATTATTTATAATGGCCTTCTAATATTTTTTTTTTAAAACAACCGATATACAGTTATCAAAGTCACACATGTCAAGTTTTATATCTTATGATATGTAAGTGATACTTTTTTAGTTATATAAGAAATACGTAACATATTTTTTAGAGCCATGAATATGTTCAGAATTTTGAACGAAACGTCGGCATTGTGAAGTATTCTAACGATTAGTTATTGTTATTATTTTGGGGATCATCGAGAACATTTCTGATCTTGAAGGAGAAAAAACGATCGGCAAAGTTTACCCTCTCCAGGACCGCCTAGGTTGTTTATTGTTGAAGATTTAAGTAAAAGTACCGTTTATCTTCGATGTGGCGGTCGTCACTATTAAAAATATCCGGGTGATCGGTACTGGAGTGATAGAGCCGGCCTGAGATGAAATCAAAGAAAGGATGGGCGTCGATGATCCGACTAGCAACTAAACACGTTAGGCGTTCCTGGAGCCACGTCCTTCACAACGGTATTCAATGATCCGAAAACGTCAAATAAGCTAATTCCCAATTTCGCTAATTCGGATTGACTAATTTATAGTGCCAGCGTTAATCTACTTTACATGATTCCGCTCAGATCCAAAGTTTGATTCAATTTAAATCCCCTTTCCAATTAAAGGAGACTTACCTCCGAGTGTTTAACAAAACTAGGCGCCGAAGATTTTTATCTGATTTTGTTGAGAAAACTCCCTTTCCTAACTTTTTGCCTGGATCGTCGAAGATTACCTTTAAGGCGCAGATTGGTTTTTAAACTGATCGAGTTCTAGAATTTTTGTAACAAAAATTCAACGAACGTTTGATGCGAAATAGCACTGGTCTGGGGAATGGAAAGAGCGAGTGAGAAAGAGAGAAGAAACAAGAGGGTTTTTAGTGCGTAAAAGACGCAACTAAATAATTTTCTTTTTTATTGGGTAAAGTATCTTTTGTGTAGCGATATATTATCGGTTTGGAAAATCTCGGTCTCGATGTAATCTCGTTAAAAAATCCTCCAAGGGCACGGCAATATATTTCCGCGAAATATCAAATCTAAAGATCCCAATTTCATTACGAACTTCTCCCGGCCTGGAGATATATATTATTTCCCCTGACGGAATTTAAGACTGTTTTCCCACTATGGTCAGCCTATATTTTGATTTTATAGCTGACTTTTCCATTCTGCGATAGCGGCGGTTTTCCAATTGGCCCTTTACGTCACCGACGAATGTTACATTTTACACAGATAGATAGAATTATCGCCGACGAATAATATATCGGTTGGGCTATATTTTACACTTTTTCATTGAGTTTTAGGAGGTATTTTATCAGTCACGGGATTCCTTTGGGCGTATATCACCAGTAGGACACTCGAGAAAAGGATTATTCGCATTCAAAGTATCCGAGCGGGAGCTCGGGCTTTGTCTTTTTGTAACTCCTACATATATACTTATTCGGAAAAAATTTATAGCGTCAATAAAACTGAGATTTTGATTACTTCTAATTTTGAGGGGCTTCCACGATACGCTCTTATTCGGAAAAAAGAGACGGTTATAATCGTAAAGTTTGTGGAATATCCCCGGATTTTTTTTCTTAATAATTTTTTCGAAACGTTGTCTGCAAACAGATTTCCACGCAGGTCGGGGTCATGATTCCGTTCGTTGTCGGTTTAAAAACGATATATTTCATCGTGGATACACGAAACGTCTGACTGCTCGCTGCACAGCCATAAAAATATACTTTTATCTTATCGATCTTGTTCTAGAAATTAACATGAATTATTCGGTTGGCAATGGTAAGGCATTCCTCGCATGCCTGGATGGAATAATACTTTGTAATAAAATATTTTTCCAGGCTGTATGCGGTACGCGAGCATTTCCCCATATCGTACAGTTGCATCTCGTAAATTCATAATCCTTTGATTTTGCGTCGGCCATATGATTTTGTTTATGCTATCGCAGGATTTGCATGACATGAGAGAATTCCCGTAACCGCATTATCGATGACAAATAACCCCACATATGACCCACTCCCACGAACCTCCTTTCATTCAAATCTTTTAAGAAATCTTATCGCCGGTCGACTGATATTTCTATTTTACTCCTCTCGACGAGAGCTTGCTTTAACAGGAAAAACGTTTTCGATGTGCAATTTGTTATTTCCCTCATTAAGATCCTGTATCGGCTACGTGACCGTTCGTACGGTGGCGCATTTCAATGTTTGCACCAGAATAGGTCTCGAGTCGAGAATGTAAGGTGAATGGGTCATTGGTGTATCGAAAAACCGCTTTGCGAAATTCGATGGATCATTCACGTAGTGAACGAAATTACGGCAACTTCTAAATTAAAGACCATTGATTATCGAGTTTCGTAAAATTATTGATTATGTCTAATTGATATGAAAACTTTGCTTTCATTTTTTCTCTGAAACGTTGTTCTATTTATTTCGTTACATCTTTCGAAAGAAGTCCATACCCAAAGACCAAAGATGGGGAGATGAAATATCGCTAGACATCTCGAAATCACAACCCATCAAAAGAAACGCATAAAAAACGCGTGGGTAACAATAATCAGCGTTTATTTTATTTTAGATACTATGGTAATTGTTTTCTTACAGGCAGTTAAGTCCCAGGGGTTCGAAACATGTCTTTTTAGGAAATAAAAATTGAACATCGATGCCTTTCTTTTGACGGGTTGTGATTTCGAGACGTCTAGCGATATTTCGTTACAGTTCAACTCTACGGAATATTAGATGAATTAATTTTTACTTCTCTACTCATTGTAATTATTTCTTGTAGTGCCTTGCCCTTTTTCTTTCTAATCTCGAGTTAGCTCTCGTTTTCGTCTATCGATCATTTTGATTCCATGTACATTCCTCTGCAGTATAAATAATCTTAGAGATGTTTGACTCGTCTCTTTGTATACATTATGTTTTGCCACAGAAATTTTATGTTGTTTTAAACCATGGTTTCGGGATGCTAAACGTACCTCTGAGCTTTTTCCAACAAGGTACTTACTTCATAAAATTGTCGTATCAAACGGGCCAAATCTTCCACTCGGAAGTTTTGAAGTGTCCTGAATCATTCCTGAATCCATTTTTCGGGTCGGTTCGCCTGTACGACATTCCCAGAGCTGTTAGGCCAACCTATAGAGCTAAACAAGAACACATTTTCGCACTAAAACTTAACCGGTCAAAACCTATACTATCGTGTAGAAGACAGTTCATAGATTAAAACTCACCTTTTTGATACAGCGAAATCGGTGTTGGGATTTTTATAAACACATTATAGTGTAGAAAAATGCATTTTTTAGCTTTTTTACGAATATTACGGAAAGTAATGAAGGTCGTTATACGACCAATAGAACTTTTATAGGGAATTATAGAACCTAGAAAATGGTTTGCTGTACAACACCATCGGACCATTTTTCACTGAGAAAATCAGGAAAAACTCCCAAAAATTTTTCTTTTTTGAAAAATTCGTAATTTCCACAAATTTAAGGCTGGAAAAGCTATCTTTGGGGTAATGATAGGTAATAATGAGTAATTTATGTGTGTCGAAGTTGGTTCCCGGCCGATGCGCAGTTTTAGCACAATCACGTTATGAACAATTTTCCCACCTTTTCCTGCAAAATGTGCGATTTTATGAGAAACTAATTTTTCTTAATTCTACAACGGCATATATTATTAAATCAGAAACCAGTATTTTTAAAACGTATATCTTGGATTTTCACGTAAAAAGTGGGAAATGTACTAAAAAAGGCCCTAAAAGTTGCCCCGAACGCTAGAAAATCGCATGTGGTGGGGCTTTTTCCCCCACCACTGCTGCCTGAGACTGTATAGAAGCGATTTTTCGCGTTCGGGGCAAATTTTAGAGCCTTTTTTGTACATTTCCTACTTCTTACGTGGAAATCCGAGATATACGATTTAAAGATACTGGTTTCTGATTTAAAATGCCGCTTGCAGAATTAAGACAAATTAATTTCCCATAAAATCGCACATTTTGCAATAAAAGTCGCGAAAATTGTTTATAACGCGATTGTGCAAAAAGTGCGCATCGGCCGGAAACCATCTTCCGCACACATAAATATTAGATATATCATGTATCGATATCGTTATGGTTATGTATCGACTGTCACCTGTTTTAAATAATTTTAATTCTAGAGATATTGTCAATACAGTTGTCAATATACTTCTTGATCATTTTGCAAGTTTTGTGGACGTCTTTTACTCGACTTTGCTACAGGTTATGGGCCCAGCGCCAGAAAAGATATAGATATAGCGGCTTGCGGTGAAAATCCGAGTCAAAATAGTGTGTATCAGTTGGACGCGTTAATTCAAGATGGGCAGCGGGTGCATCTCGTGGGACTCAAGAAAGCAAAGGACCGTAGCCCTATCATCCACTGAGGCCGAGTACATGGCCCTCGGTGAGGCTACAAAGGAAGCCTTGTACATTCGACGTCTACTACGTGAACTCGGCGTCTTCGTGGGTTCTGTGAAGCTGTGGAACGATAACGTCGGAGCCGAGAAACTCGCTTCAAATCCAGTCTTCCACGCGCGAACCAAGCATATCGCTGTTCGCCATCACTTTATTCGAGAGGTCGTCGGTTGCGGAGCAGTTAAGCTGGGACACGTAGCGTCCAAAGAAATGCCGGCCGATGTCCTCACCAAGGCGCTCACAAGATTGAACCATGAACATTGTGTCTCTCTTTTGGGCCTGCAGAAGGTGGCAGTTTAATTCCCTAAGATAACTCATCAAGGGGAAGTATTAGATATATCATGTATCGATATCGTTATGGTTATGTATCGACTGTCACCTGTTTTAAATAATTTTAATTCTAGAGATATTGTCAATACAGTTGTCAATATACTTCTTGATCATTTTGCAAGTTTTGTGGCCGTCTTTTACTCGACTTTGCTACAATAAATTACACATTATTACCTATCATTTCCCCGAAGAAATTTTTTCCAGACTCAAATTTGTCGAAGTTATGAATTTATCAAAAACGATAATTTTTTGGGGGGTTTTCAGGATTTTCTCAGTAAAAAATGATCCGATCGTATTGTACAGCAAACCATTTTCTAGGTTTTATGATTCCCTACAAAAGTTCTAAGGGTCGTATAACAATCCCTTCATTACATTTCGCAATATTCGTAAAAAACTAAAAAAAAAGTCATTTTTTGCACTATAATGTGTTTATTAAAATCCCAACACCGATTTCGCTGTATCAAAAAGGTGTGTTGTCATCTATAAACTGTCTTCTACACGATAGTATAGGTTTTGATCGGTTAAATTTTAATGCGAAAATGTATTCTTTTTTAGCCCTATTGGTTGGCCTAACAGCCCTGGGGAGGTTGTAAAGGCGAACCGACCCAAAAAATGGATTCAGGGCACTTCAAAACCTCCGAGTGGAAGATTTGGCCCGCTTGAGATGGTAATTTTATGAAGTAAGTATCTTGTTGGAAATAGCCGAGAATTCCCCCAAATTGGGATGAATTTGGGGGGAGGGAGGGCCGAGCGGCATCTAGATTTTGGTCAACTTTGAAAGTCATGTCTCAATGAAGATTTTCCAAAAAAAAAACAGCCCGATCGGACCTTTCCGCAGAAAATTCTCAGTTTTTTTTATTTCTAGGTTTACTTTGACGCGACTAATAGGGAAATTATTTTCTCCAAACGTATCCGATTTTTAGTCAGAACTTGGTTGGGTGGCGTATTAGAAATTGTCGCAGGGTAATAAAATACGAAGTTGCTATTGTAGCGTGTTTATTTTTCAACAACCGCCCATCGGTCCAAGGAAAAGCGAATTTAATTGTAGGTTACGCAGGTACGATCAGGGGTCCTTTCGCCCTCCAATTACTATCAAAAATTCAACGAAACGAGGACGATGTCGGGGACGCGGCGGCCGAAACCGCGGTTTTGAATGTAGCGGAACCCCTTGCGCTGTCATTTGATGTTCTCGGACTTTTCGCGAATTTCAAATTTAATTTTCCATTTTTGTTTCGGCAAATTAATTCTGACTGCGTGTAATGAAAATTCCTGCGCAATTTATTATGTTACGGCATTCTTGTGATACCTTTTGTTGGGCGTCTGTTTGGTTTTTCTCCAGACGTAAGATTTTTATTTATTATTGTATTTTTCGCGAAAGAGGGACAGAGTAATTAGGTAAACTTCATTTTTAAAAGTACTTAGCTCCGTGAAAAACATATTTAAATTTCATAAGTCGGAAAATAACTTCCACGATCCTCTTTCAATCTGCAAACTAATAAAAGGCTCAATCCCGATTTAGACAGTGTATCTTATTTAGTATTCCAGGCATAAATACTAAGAGGTACGTGCTGAGAAATGAAAGCACGGGCGTTACGTACTGATTAATCCGTTTCCAAAGTCATCGGAAAGCCATTCATCGCAAGGTTAAATCGATGATTTTTGTAAAGGCGGAGAGGAGAAACAAAAAAAAGTTAAACGGAGCCATATCGGATACGAATCTATTTGTCTAGAGGTATGAGAAAGAAGTGGGGAACGGTCGGTCAATATCATTAGCGTTATCGGTATTATCAAAGTTCTTCCGCCGTCTTTGTGTTGTATAACGACTGCGGTTCGTGTAGATATCGAACGAAATATGTACTGGAATCTGAAAAGAACGCGAGACGAAATCGGTGTGTATAAAGTTATATTTTTATTAACGAAAATTATCATTTATCTCATAATTTAATAACATCCCCCCGCCAGAAATAATGAAAAAACTTTCTCTATTCCCTGACCGATGTCGTACATAAATCCGAACAAAATCTCGCATACTTTTTCACCCTTTTTTAACCAAGTACTTTGCATCGCTGGAGTTTTAATAAATTTTTAATTGAAGCCGGACGCGGAAAAAGGCCAACGTTTCGGTACCGAAACCGCCCCGAAGGGTGTGTCGGAGATGAATTTCGAAATTGAGATTTACGACGCTGAAGTTGTCACTCTTCGCCGTGTATTTTTATATACATTTAAACGTTTGGAATGTACAAATATGTATGGGCGCTGCAAATGGGAATGTATCGCGAATGTGGGCGCAGACACATGGGAAAAAGTAGGTTGTATCTTGTTATTGCCGGGCGACTGGAAACAAACGCTCCTCTCATCATCTGAGCCCGTCCGCTCCCCGAAAGAATACCGAAACACTACTTGAAAATCTACAAACACCCGGACCTCTAGATTAAATTCACCCTCTGGAGTTTTCTGTCGATTCGTCTCTTAGTTTCCCGTCATCATGTTGAAAATGTCGTTATCTTCACACTAGAAGATTCGCTCGTGGAATAGAAAGGAGGCAGGGCCACGCTACCGCCGGAATTCATTCATTCCTTGACGATATCGACACTCACATCACCTTTTATTAAACCAACCATGCCTAACCTTATCACGACTCTCCCGACTTTATTCGATTCTTAGAAAATTGACGGTACCCCCCCTATCGTCTTCTTATATCGCAAAGTGGCGACACTTTCGGCGAACAATTTACAATCAATTCAATTGTCATACGACTTCCATCCGCCGACGATCGCCTACCAAAGCTCAAAACCAATCGATGTGGAAAGAGAAAAAAGAATGCTCATATCTGATTATTCTGAATCGAAAAATGTGTAGACAAATTGAAATGTATGTGTATCAATGTGTAGGATTTTAAACGGTCATTTTTTAACGATTTTTCGATGCTTCTTAAGCATATCCTAAAAGAATTCTTGAAATCCCTGAAATTTCTCAGCGGTTGGCGCAAACAGTGACTTGCATCTTGACTGAATTTACACTGCAATTTGTCGTTAAAGACACCTTCGTGAACATCACGTTTGTATTATGAGTACATTTTATTCATCCCATTTATTATATCGAACGTCATACTAAACACTATTCTTCTTCTTCTTCTTCTTCTCTTCTTAGTCAGCCCTCTGTTGTCCACTGCTGGACATAGGCCTCCCTCATGCTTATCCATGCTGATCTGTCCTGTGCTATCTGGAACCACCTCCTTCCCGCATATTGCTTGTTATCATCGAGCCATCTTCTCTGTGGTCTTCCTATGCTGCGCTTTGTCAGTCTTGGTCTCCAGTGTACGAGCTTGTATGTCCATCTCGACTGATCTTGTCGTGCGACATGACCCACCCACTGACACCTCAGGTCTGCAATACAGGCTATAATATCTACGACCTTAGTTCTTCGTCGGATCTCTTCGTATCTTATTTTATCCCTAAGACTGATGTTAAGCATTGTTCTATCCATGGCTCGTTGCATTACCCTCAACTGATTAGCGATCTTTTTTGTCATCGCCATTGTTTCCAGGCCATAAGTAGCCACTGGCAATATGCACGTGTCGAAAACTCTTCTTTTTAGGTTTATAGGAATCTCACTGTTTCTAAATATAAATTTCAGCTTTCCGAAGGCTATCCAAGTTAGTCTTATCCTTCTCTTAATCTCTGCTGTTTGATTTTCTTTTCCTATTCTCATTGCGTGTCCCAAGTATATATATATATATATATATATATATATATATATATATATATATATATTCCTCCACATTTTCGAGTTTTGCACCGTCTATATATATTTGTTCTGTGGTGTTGTTATTTAAGGTTTTGGTCTTCGAAATGTTCATTTTCAATCCGATTCTTTTAGAAGCATCATTTAGTTGATTTAACATCTCCCTCAGCTCCTGTATGCTGCTACTTATAATGACGATGTCGTCGGCGAAACGTAGGTGACTCAAGTCGATCCATTTATATTTATGCCTTTGGTTTCCCACTGCAATGACCTAAAGACATTCTCTAGGGCTAGAGTGAACAGTTTTGGAGATATGGTGTCTCCCTGTCGGACTCCCCTATTTACTTTGATTTTTTCTGTCTTTATATCCTCGTTGATTCTTACATGCAGTGAGGCATTTTCATATATATATTTCAGTAAGTTGGTGTAGCGAGAATCTATTTTTGCATCGTCCGTTGCCTGTGTAAATGCCCACGTTTCAATAGAATCAAACGCCTTATGGAAATCTATGAATGCCATGTACAGTCGTACATTGTACTCGGCTGATTTTTCTATTAGCGTTCTCATAGTTTGAAGATGGTCAATGGTGCTAAACCCCCTGCGAAACCCCGCCTGCTCCACCGTCTGATACTCATCGAATTTGTTGCTTAGCCTGTTGGTGATAATCTTGGTGAGTAACTTGTACATGTGAGACAGAAGGCTGATTGGTCGATAATTCTCAATATTGCCGCTGTCCCCTTTTTTGAAAAGCAGAATTACTTCTGCATTCTGCCTATTATCAAACACTATTAGCAAATATTTATCCAAATATACAATTTCCTACAAGACGACAAATACATTTTAACACAACTAGGTATTCACCTATCCTAACCCAACAATACCTCTGTAGTACTATGGATACCTCAATTTTATCTTGCCGTTATTACTGTCAAGTATGAATGTGGTATCTACAAGTTCACGTAAACCTCCACTTTAAAGCATTCCTAACTACCGAACGTTCATACTACTTTTAAACTTTTGATACTTCTGTAGAAGATCCACCCTTCGTACCCTCCCCAATACTGACGATGGGTAAGAGGTTCGAGCTAGTAAAAGTCTTCTACCCCATATGTAGTTAGATAGTATTTGACAATTTCTGATGTCACTTTGTAAGCTCGACGTATTTTTAAAAAGTTTACGTTTCACGTACACACCGATATGTATTGAAAGGTTCAAGGACCAAGTTTTCACGGTAAACAATATATACCTAACTATGGCTATGCGAGGAAATTCGTGTATGCAAATATAGTAAAATCAGCAGTTTCCCGATCGGGATCGCTTTCTCGTAGGCAGCGTAAGGTAAATGAGAGTCGAAAGAGGATACAAAACAAAGTTCGTGCGGTATTCGGTATTCGACGGGTTTTTGTTTTTCAGAAGCGTTTAGCGAATATTTTCCGGGATGTTTCATAACAATGCGGGCGCAAACGAAAGGAAAGAAAGCGCTTTTCTCGTGCGGAAACCCCATCGTTTCCCCCGCGAAACTAAAACTTTCCCTATTAACCGGAACGTTCGTCGAGAATCAGAAACAAAAATCGCGAGCGGGAAGAAGAAGAGGAACAGAAGAAAATCGTTGGATGGCTATGGTTCTCTCTCCCTTTCCCTGGCTGCCTCTCTTTCTCTGTTTTCCTCTCCCTCTTCGCTTTATGTCTCTTTCAAGAGCTGAGAGGCGGCAAAAATCGTTGAATGCAAAATGGTGGAAAGGTTGCCGCAACGCGAACATTATCAAAACTTTTCGGTTCTTTCGCCTTTGATGGTTTTATCTCGGCCTGCGAGTCATTCATTTATCAAAGAAACAATGCTGTTGTAATAAGGATTGCTGTGTTTGTGAACAGCCATTGTTCCCTTTCACGTCGACCTTGTTATCATCACAACCTAATCGGACTAGTTTTCGACACTTTCACACCATTACCAGAGCCGGATAAGTCTGGACGACTGACGCATTACTCCGGGAGTGCGGAAAAATTGCGAATGTCGATTAAAACGTTCACTTCTCCCCGTCGGATCGATTTTATTCGATTGAAGTTTTCTAAGGAACACGAACTCCTACGCCAAGCAAACATACTTGAGGTCTTAATTGATTTCATACACCCATATCCGCGCACATATAAAGACACACACACACACACACACACACACACACACACACACACACACACACACACACACACACACACAAACAGCTTTCCTAGTCGACAAAAGTGTGTGTGTGTGTGTGTGTATTTTTGGATTGAATCCAGGTCAGACAAGGCGTCTCACCAGCGTGGCACCTATTCGTCCAAATTTTTTCCTCCTTTTCCAGAAACCGCTCCTTCATCGGTTTTTCCCTTAGTCCGATCGATTTTATATCCCACAAATTTTTCACGGCACAAAAGTAAATTTTTAAATCGCAGATTTATTATTCGGAAAGAAGAGAACAGGAAATTGGTTCAAGGCCCTCCTTATTCGATACGCTTTTCATATCCCCGTGGTAAAACATACTCGTATACCAATGCTGGCATTCGAGAATTGTCGAATTTTCATCACGATATTACATTTCTTCAAAAATTCTCGCTTCCGGCACACAAGCATCATACTTACTCGAAGTCATCTTTATGTAAGCAACTTTAAAATTTATCAGTAGTCGTTCAATTCCTTTATATACGATACTGGAGCGAGATTGCATCGATGCGAACTGAAGAGGATGTTGTTGAGGAGAGAGACGGTCCCGTAAACTAATAAAAATCAGTGGAGTTCAGTTGATATTGGAAACGTTTATGAATATTTAAAGGTACTCTGGTGAAAATTTGGATATCCATCTGACACTTTCTGTAATCTTTAGAAGAATCTATTTATAATATTCACTGCTTCTATTAATATTTTTTTTGAATTATGTGTACGTTTCTAACTATAAACGAAAATCTAGGAAATAAACTTGCTAACCTATTTAGCCTCCATTAATTTACGTTTGTTTTATAGCCGTACTATAAAAATTAGCTGGGTTGGGAGAAAAATCGTGCATGTAAAGTATACGCCTTATAAATGTAGGAGTTTTATTGCTAATTAAATTGCCAAGTTCAAATAAAAAAAGAACCCCCTGTAACCTGTTCTACTCCAGGTTATTGAATGTAGTGTCGATGAATATATTGGACACATTATCAAATTAAGCTGCCACTAGCCTGGATCGAGGAGACGAAGATTTAAACAAAAGTGGAAAATTTCTCGCTTTATTTCTCAAATAAAGTACATGTATGTAAGTGTATTTTGGAATCGAGAAAATTTTTAAAAGTCAAATCGACCGTCGACAAATGTTAAACGGTCAATTTAACTAATATGAGTCAAACATGATGTTTAATAATAATTTTAATAGTACAGCAATTATACAGTATGTATTTACATCCACTTTTGGTATATATAAATTTACGTTTGATAAACCAACTATGTATTTAGCTACATAAATTTTCGTTCAAAATAATTTCCGATATCATTACACACTTATAATATACTAGTAATTAACAATTTGATGGCCTTCAGCCGAACATATTTCGTGATCACAGGGATTTATCTTTTTTTCTTCTTTACATACATATATGTGATTCGTGCAACGGGATCTTCTGACATTAACGCAATCCATAAAAGCAATCTTATATTCACCCCCATAAAATTTTTGACTGGGGCGGGTCTTAATATATATTTCAAGAAACAAATCGGCCCTTGACATCAAAACTCTCATTATTGACGTTATTCTTCATTTAGTTAATTGAGTCGGGAACTCGAAAAATGGAAAAAAATCAATAATCAATTGATAAATTATTTTTTACCGGATGTAATACCTCGATATAAAAAGATAATGTTTAATAACAGACAAGTCCATCAACCAAATTGGAAATGATAATGATAATAGTAGTAATAATAAAAATGATGATAGAAGATTTTCAATTAATTGAGTTGAAAGCCGAAGTCCATGCCCCATTTGATAATTTTTCCGGGCGAGCGAATGGCAAATATAACCTGGCAGGTATATGTACGATTATATTTTTTGTTATAAAATATACAATTTCTTTTTCAACAAAACATCGCCAACAAAATTAAAGTAAAATTTCTCTTTGGTGAAATTATCTACTTGCACAGCCATACGTTCTCCTCTAATAATTTTAAAACTACATTAATTAACACTACACATACATACATACGTACATACATACATATGTACGTATGAATTTACGTAATTTATCTCGAACGATCCCGTTGCCCTACTAATAATCTCATTAAAATTTATACCTTTAAGCACTAAAATATTTCAAACCTTTCATACAAGACATCGATTCGTCTGAATCTAGATATTACACATTATACAAAAAAAAGAAATCTAGGTATCATGAATGAATGAAGAAATGGACTAGGTCAATGTTTAATGATAAAATTTACAAAATATAGTCAGTGCTTTGTGTAGTTACAATTTCGATTTTTTTTTCTTTCCGCTTGAAAACCACTTGAAATGGAGGACAATTCTTTTATTTTCCTTCAGTAATTGACTGAAATTCTCATTTCACGGTAATGACGACCACAAAAATCGAAGTTGTAGGAACATACAAATATAATCTCTATATTACAAATATATGTATTACTTAAAAATTATACATTACAAATACCTTCGAAAGATGACGACTAGGAATATGATTGTTTTTTAACATTGAAAATGCAGATATGTACAAAGATCTCAGAAAGATAAATTATTAGGTACAAAATGCGCCTTGAGATGTAATCTAGTAATCAAACAGACCGTAAGATAACAAGTAATGAAAAATGGTTGATATATTACATTTTTCGATGCGGATCTGGCGCAGTTCGACAAGAGCTAAAAATTTAACGAACCGGCCCGTTACCGGCTCCGAGGGTAGAAACAAAACTTTAGTGCCATTCGAAACTACAATTTCTTTTTAAAAACCGTAACGTAATCGTACGATGAAGAACAAACAAAAAAAAAACAATATACAAAAGGGGAATGTACAAAGCAGCAATAATTAATTTTTACTCACATTTTCAGTGTCTTTGGCTTTTCAGCTTTTCAACGATATATTATCGTCACAACGCGGGCCAGAAAAATTATCTCCAAGTGGTGGTGGTAGTGGTGGTGGTCGTGGTGGTGCGAAGAAGGGTGGAGGGAAAGAGGAACGAGCAGAGATAACAAAAAGCCAGCAGTGAAGCGTGAGGGATGTACGCTTTTTGACTCGCAGTCGCTGAAAAAGAGAAATTATCGGTTAGTTTTCGTTTTGTCATGCCTATCAACCCAATACCACCACCTCCATCTCGTACTCCACGCCCCCCCCTCGGTCACTAATTTTTTTCTTTCATGTACGAGAAATGGGAAATTTTTCTTTTTCAATATAATTATTCATTGCGACTTTCAATTACCGAGTGGCGTCTCTTCGGGAAACACGAAAGGCACTGGCACGCTATATTTCCAGCTCGCGCCATCATTTCCGGCTGTTATTCCAGCAAATAGGCATTTTAATTATCGCTAATTAGAACGAGCAGGCGTTTTGTGTTTAATAAGAAAATATCGACATTATCCCAGTAGTCTTCCTTTAATTGTGAAATATATCTACGACGCTTGCTAGACACCATTAAAATATGATATTCCAGTGAAAATATTGTTCCTCTTGTAATTTCCCATATTGATTCTCATCACCAGCTGGAATAACGTTGCCCTAAGCCCAATTAGCTACTGTGGGTGGACTTTCGAGAAATTGCGCATGCTGATGATAATAATTACGAAGTACAGGTTAAATTGTTTGGAGTTTGGTATTTTGAGCTACGATTTCTAATCCCTCACCTAAAATAAGTAATTTGGGCCGCCGGTATGCAAACAAGAAACGATAAGTTAGACCATGATCAGAAAATTCCAATTTCAAATATGATCTCTTGTACCTATAGGAAAATAAGTTTAGTGTGATGGATTTTTAGCTGGCCTTTCACACAGCCTAATTCAAATTTTGTCTGTGTTTTCGAGTATACATGAGTATATGAAAACATACAAGTTTTCGGAAACTCGTTCCTATTTTCTGGGATTCCATTAGTTGTTAAGTATATTCACAATTTATATTATTTACTTTATAACTTGGGATACAGATCGAATTTATCTTTACTTATTTAACGAAATAAATATTTTATTACGTTTCTCATCGTTTGATATTCGAATGTGGGAATCTGATAGGCCGGCAAAACACAATCCAATGACTACTAGCACCCAAAATTTTCACTCCTACATTGCTTTACCGGGCTAGGAGCGATCCGTTCTTTTTTATGTTACAGTAAAATCCCTAATATCGGTAAAACCTGGGATTACACGTAAATCCTACGATTTACAAATCTGCTTCCGTAAAGAGGCCGAATTAGATTTTTATTTGGAAGTTTCTCAGGTGTAGGCTGGGTAGGGAAACGGGAGTTGGTCTGCAAGTTTTTGTCCAAGGGAGTAAGTCGGTATAATTCGACGGATGTTTGATCGTAGTAATCGCAGCATTATTTTTGGCTGAAGAATTTTCAATCGGTTAACAATTAGTAATCTGAGACGCTCAAATGCGGTCGGTCATAAGGACGCAAGGAGTACGACATAAAGAGCGACGAACGACGCGAGATTGGTTTTTAGTGTAATAAGTGTGGTCCCGGTGCAACAACTAAGTCCATTTAATGGTCCTACGGTGGTCGTATCTTAAAAGAGAATCGAGTCGTCTATCCGGCAGTAAATTCAGCACGTTTGTAATTACTCCGCGGAAAACAAACAAAGCCCGATGCTCTACCATTCAGTACACACTAATAAAACATATAAAACGCAATTTATTTATTTTGTGCTGAGACCGCTGGTTTTACGTCGTCCGTGGAAATTAAACCGAACAACCACTGGTATCGTATCTTCTTCCCTCGTGTTTCGCCTCTACCTTTTTTTATCCTTATCTCCCTTTCTCTCTCTCTCTCTCCCTCTCTTTCTGGTTGTCTGTCTGTCTGTCTGTCTGACTTTCTCTCGTTCCTTTCTTTACTTAACTTGATTTTCCGACGGTAATAAATTTTAGTAGATATGCGATTTTTTCTGTTCGGGGCCGATCCGTGATTTGATTGAGCATGTGGCCGATGATCGGGAGATAAATGGGGTGGACGCTGACAAGGTTGTAACGAAATGTGGGTCAATTTGCTGCATGATCGTTGACTCGATTTATTAGCGATAGCCCAGGCATGGCAGGTACTAGTCGAGGACTCGGAGCCGATGATAACTCTTATCACGTGCGTCTCCTCAGATCCGCGTTGTTTGCGACAATTTAATGCATAACTATAGTTTTCGTCCTGCGAGGATAATTCTAAGCGGCGAGAATTTTTCACGAGCCATTTGATGAATAATACAGTTGTTCGTTGTTCCGTGATAACACGTAAACCGCTTCACAGGTAATTTTGGTATTTCATCCATTTACCGCATTCCAACGTCCATACATACATAATTCACGGTGCTTGTTAACTATCTAGTTACGTTTACCGCTGTCTACTATTACTCAACCTCATTTTAAACAATACGGCTTATGGCAACGTGAAAATCGATTAGTAATCAACCCTACAGCGGAAAAACGAATAATTAATCATTACAATAATTAATAGCTTACGCATGCAGCGCGCGTTCCCTTGCGGATTCGCCGGCAGAAATAAGTTTTTCATTATGACTCACTTATGGAAATTATTTACGATAATCGAATCGTTAATGTAATTATCGTTTTAGCTGCAAAAAAGTGTCATTTCGAAGAGTGACTGAACACACGATTACTAACTAAGCAATATTTATGGTTAGCCCAATCGAATTAGGATTTCACCTTGCAAAAATTTTTGACAGCAATTTTCCTTCCACATTGTTTAGGGGGGGTCACTGGCAGTCTAAATTTAGATTGCCGGGGTACCAGACCCGTTGCGTCATCCGCCATCTTGAATTTAAGGGTGAACTTTTGTTTATTAAATAACTCGTTTATTTTCAATTTTAAACGAAAACTAGCTATTACAAAAGTTGTTTAAAATTAAATTTCCTACAATATTGGTTCCTATCATTTTCTTCATAGGATCGATATTTTTCGATTTATACCCGAAAACGTGGGGGTGAATTTTTGTTTATATGGAACAACTCGTTTATTTTCAATTTTACGCGTATAATTGTGATAAACATAGTTGTTTAAAATAGAATTTCCTACAATTTTGGTTCCTATCATTTTTTTCCTAGGATCGATATTTTTCGATGTATACTCGAGAAAAGAAGGGGGTGAAATCTTATCATTGTCTTTTCACGTTTATTGTCAATTTTAGGCGAAAAATTGTGTTTAACAAAGTCGTTTAAAATAAAATTTCCTACAATTTTATTCCTTATCAATTTTGCCGTAGAATCGATATTTTTCGATTTATAGATACCTGAGAAGAGGTGGGGGTAAAATCTTACCATCGTATTGTCACGTTTATTGTCAATTTTACGAGAAAAATTGTTATGACTAAAGTTGTTTGACATCAAATTTCCAACAATTTTGGTACTTATAAATTTTTTCGTAGGATCGAAAAAAAAATATTAATACGAAAACATCAATAATAAACGCGAGAATACAATACTATAGGTTCACCCTCACCTCTTCTCAGATATAACTCGAAAAATATCGATCCTACGGCAAAATTGATAAGGACCAAAATTGTAGGAAATTTTATTTTACACAACTTTATTCATCACAATTTTTCGCGTAAAATTGACAATAAACGTGAAAAGACAATGATAAGATTTCACCCCCTCCTTTTCTCGAGTATACATCGAAAAATATCGATCCGAGGAAAAAAATGATAGGAACTAAAATTGTAGGAAATTTTATTGTAGACAACATTATTTATTATAATTTTACGCGTACAATTGAAAATAAACGAGTTGTTCCATAAACAAAAATTTACCCCCACGTTTTTGGGTATAAATCGAAAAATATCGATCCTAGGAAGAAAATGATAGGAACGAAAATTGTAGGAAATTTAATTAATTAAATTAAATTTAATTAAACTAATTAAAGGAAAACCACTTTTGTAATAACTAGTTTTGATTTAAAATTGGAAATAAACGAGTTATTTAATAAACAAAAGTGCACCCTTAAATTCAAGATGGCGGATGACGCAACGTGTCTGTTGCTGCCTCGGCAATCTAAATTTAAACTGCCAGTGACCCCCCCCCCCTAAACAATTCCGAAGGGCAATTGCTGTCAAAAATTTTTGCAAGGTTTGCCCCTTTTTGGAGCTAATTCGATTGGGCTAGGTAAGGAAGTGAAATAGTAATTAACTTTATTATAGAATTATTGATGAAGTTGACTTAAGGTTTTTTTTTTAGTAAACATAAAGACATCTTTATAACGCAGTCTCTTTATCTCTCCTCGATCGATTAGATCGCGATAAAATTTTGTTGGCCTGTATGCTTTATCAAAACCGAAAGGAAAAGGAATGGGCAAAAGCGACGTCGCATGTGTAAGTGTTGGTAGATAAACTGGAGTAGGTAAGTGAATATGATTTCAAATGACTGCTAGTAGAAAGTGTTTTAATTAAGAATAATTGTGTACAAACTGTAAAATAAATGTATTACAAAACGTCACGGAAACTATCGTCGTCAGAGCGGTGTAGTTAACACCTACTCGTACTCGTATGTCAGTGTCTACTGACTTCGAAAGGCACGTTCGCAAATTGATACAGCACGCTGAATTTTGTCGTTCGCATTTATTTTTCTGATTAAAAAGCAAATATGAGTATGGCCAGGGCGAAGTGTCCCTCTCCTTCTCTCCTGCGAATTACTTCCGAGCAATTACGCAAAAACCGTAACGGCTCCATCGGCGGTAACAATAATTAAGATAATTCTAACGTATTGCCAGCCGACTGCTCGCTCATTTTAATTAATTTTCATAAGTTAGTCCTACCAGCCCTTACTCCCACCGAAACACTCGTACACACCCATGTACATACGTAGGTATATGTACATATATGTAGGTAAATAAAGTTAGTTATATATGTTCATATGTATGTGTATTATATAGGAGACGGTAAAATTTGTCACTTAGAGTTGGCGTGAAACGAAGTTTATACGAGACATGCCCCTAATGAAAATTAATACAGTTTCGTGAGGAGGAAAGTCGTGTAGTTGATTTTCGTGTGTACCCAATCGTCGTGCACTTAATTATCCTTATGTACTTAGTTGTCAACTTCTCAATTGTCATGCATACCTTTGTATACACTAGCCTTTAGCGATGGTATCACAGCTAATTAATTTTGCCGCATATTTCGATAATGGGTACTGCATTTAGCGTACCTAATCGGTGACTCAAGGTGCCATGATTACATCTTTGTGAGATTAATTTAGTTTCATTATATATATATATATATATATATATATATATATTTATTTATATTATATAATTATAATTATAATTTCTTAAAGGAAAGTACTAGGAGTTGCCGGATCCGCATCCGTAGTTACTTTAATTGATAATTTCCTTTTGTCATTCGTATTGAATTTTGCAGCACCGCGTCAACATGAAACGAGTTTCAATTAACGAACGTGTTCTAATTTATTAGTATTACTTTGTAAAATATAATTCACCTTTTTCTATCTGGGAAAATAATATAAGAAATTAATAGGCTTTAAATTATTTCTATTCATATTTATATCTATTTATGTACACACATACATGTACATAACTCAACAGATTTTTACCAAACTTTATCCGTCTCTGCAGAATTTATTTCCAAAGGAATTCTACCGAAACTCTAACGGAATAATACATATGTAAATAAAAATTGACACTCTTTCATTTACTTCATTGATCATATTAACTTTTAATGCTATGAAACAAATATTTGCAGAGTTTCTTCATTTAGGTGGGACTGGTGGGAGACGAATTGATTTGATGGTTGGTCCGGGTAGTTGTTTCAGTCGTATGTGCTTTCAATTAACGGCAAATAAAAAGTGTTCGCAATCTTAATAATAAATTCGTTGTTACCTTGTTCCGTGGATCGTAAATTATGCAGTCAAATGTGTATGGTGCACTGCAGGAATTGTATTTATGAATAACGTTGGCCCTATTCCAATAAAATATGTATGTACCTATCTGTGAATTTTTCACTTTGTCTCTTCAAATCGATACATTTTCACAAAAGTACGTACGTCCCGATATCTACTGCCGTACATCTACTCCCGCTTGTAAAACAAATTGCCACTCTGAATACACACACAACATATTTTTTCGCTTCTTTTTCTCATATATTTTTTATCGCTCGGCGCCATTATTCCGGTTTATTTTTCACTGTAAATATTTTTGGGAAATATTCTCGAAATCAACGTGCGGGCCCTAATCTACTTTAATGGGCGGTGACCCGCAATGGGAAATATGAAAACAATATGTTTTCTTCTTCAACGAAGTTAATTGAGTGCTTAATCTGCGTTTCATAATCGAATCAGATAAATCACAACTGGACATTTTCCAACACCACGAAAGTGAAATCACATAGATACATACATACATATATATTAATATATCAGTTGACTACCAAGTAAATATTTATACGAGATTGAGTACGTACACCCTGTATCTACATAGTAAATACTAGTAATAACATTCATACCTATGTATTATCTTTTCTGTATACATTACCTTCATACATATGAGGGTGGTAGGAATCGTAGTTACATTTGAATGCAATGATCACAAATAAGAAAAATCATCAGTCGGTTGTCATGAAAACGCTTTTCAAGCGAGAGTAAAAATCGTTTAAAACGCTAGAAAAAACGTTTTCACTTGATGGCTTAAATTAATGTGAAGATAACTATTAGAATACTTTTCTTCACAATTTATCCAGGTATAGAACTGTGTTATACGTAATTAGGGGCAATTTTCGTATTGCTTACTCTAGGCTTTAACGAATCTCAAGAAATCTTTTAGAAACATTATTTATTGTTCCGTCTAGATTGCGATATTATTGCGTTGGTCTGCCTAATTTTTCTTTTTTGAGCACTTATTTTTTAATAATGCAAGTCATTCATGTAGTATTTAAGAAATAATTATGAAGGCTACATTCTGGTTACCTGGTGCCGATTAAGAAAATCACATACATATTGACGAAAACTAAAACCAGAAAATAAATCTGTAGGTATTTAAAGACTAAACGAAAAAATATGCAAAACTTTTTTAATTACATGCATAACAGGCGGAAACGAAATGGAACATTTATTTTATAACTTCCAGTAAAGTGAACGAAAATGCAAATCAGGCGGAGTCGCGTTGGAAAACATGATATTTAACCGGTTGATTAATGTTTCATAATGAGACGATGTGGTGCTTCATAAGGCGGGGGAGAATGAACTAGGGCGTCCATTTCCAGGGAGTTGTTATTGTGCTCGACGAGGAATACTTTCTGCTGTTAAAAATGCGAGAGAGGCAGACTCTTAATTTTGAATGCTGCGTTCAATCCATCCGGATTATTTTTTTCTCATGATACCAAAAAAAGTGATCGCTTCTGGCGAGGCCTTAACTTTTTGCGGACTCCATTTATTATCCATTGCGGAGATGTCGGGGATTGTTGTTTCGACAGCACGTAACTATTGCTCGGAGAATCAGTAACATCGAGAGGTTTCGTCTTCATCCTGTTGGTAAGTCGAATTGAAAATATTCAGTTTGTTGCTTTCGTGAAATTTCGATGACGGAAACTGGTCGTATCAGATTTACCGATACTCGAAAAGCACTAAATCCAGGCAATTTCGTATGTAGCAACAGAACTCGTACAGTCTGTGCTTTTCAAACCAATTTAACACAATTTAAAGACGATTTATTTTTGACACCTCAATTCGGCAAGCTCCACAAAAAAAGATCATCATCCAGTAATTTACTTTCAAAAACGCCCTCATTTTTCGTGACCATACTTATGTACAACCTAATGATAACTCTGTATATCGTATTCCTAAATTGGACACGAGCTAGTCATTTTCTCTTTCAAAAGATATCCGTTGTATCACGTCAGTTACAATCTGATATGCATACGGTCTTTAATTCTTCTATGTATATTCCCTGTAGGCACATCTAATGTTATTTCCACAGAAAGGTTCATTACCTTGGACCCTGTCCGCCCTAGAGCCCGAGGGTGCGGCGGTGCCGCGACTCTCCAAGACGGAGGCTTTCTGGGGCCGCTCTCCCTCGACGCTCTCCTCGTTGCTCACTAAGTAAACGGTCGCGATAGTCGCAAGACATTTGAGCTTCATGTTGCCCCTCTTAAAATGCTTGTGACGAGCGACGAACTCCAGTCCTAAGATGGAAGTCTCGAGGCCTTCCCTCCCTGAAAGAAAGATACGTTTTTAATACATGCTCAGCGTATCTCTAAAATCTGAGCATACGTCCCCAAAATAACACTCACCTTCAGGCTGTTCGAAAGTAACAACAGTTATAGTTTTTTCAATTTAAAGAGTAATGCGATTTTGTTAAAAATTTTTTACTACTGTAGCTACATTTCTATCTATTTGAAGACTGCAAAAGTAGCAGTGGATATTTTAGCTTAAAGAGTCTAAAGAGCGTGTGGTAAGGTTTTAGAGGGGCCTCTTGAAGATTCCCTGTATATAAAATCCGAATATCGATATAACTCCCTTACGACACGATGAGTATATACTTTATATATATATATATATATATATATATATATATTCAGACTAACGCTGCTCTATGAACTAAATAATACTCTGTAACATTCTCAATATATCACGGTCCGGCTTTTCTCCGAGACTTCTCCTTTTAATACTTTTTATATTTGCGCGGAGTCCTTCTTGACCCAAAAAAAGAGGAGAGACAAGTGTCAGAAATGGTCATCGGATTAGAGTTGTATTAGAGTTCGGCCGGACGTGGGAATTGACGAGATGGGAAAAGTTAAGAGCTGTTCGCTATTATCCGTATGTTATTTTTGTGACGCAAAAGGAAGTGGTGAACTCCTCTGGGCTCTTTCTATCTTCGGGATGAAAACTTCATATTGTGTACACCCCTCAGATGAACGATGATAAAAACGATTGCTCATGATTCATCCGTCTCGTTGTATAAAATTTTGAGGGAACGAAATGACGCGTATATGTATAGCATACGTATAGATATAGTAAATACGTGTGTATTCGTTTATACCGACCTGATATGACGGTGTTCGGTCCTCTGAGGAACTTGGGATCGGCCGGCTCGCCGTTGATCATCCAGTTTAATTGAGCTGCCGGTTTGGATCTGCCGGAGGTGCAGTTGACGCGTACAACGTCCCCGACTTGGTAGCGCGGCCTGCCCCCGGTTATTTTTGGGCCTTCTTCTGGAAGAGCTGGAACACAAACGGAGGAACCATATTAAATGATAGCCAGTAAAACTATTAGTCCGAATATTAGACGGGAATATGGGGTAGGTACGTATCTACGGGCAATTGTCAGTAGGGGGATATCGGATCCGTTCCCCCCTTTCGGGTTTTCCATAAAGCTTTGGCCCGCCCTGCACCTGATATCCGGGATCCGTCCTTCCGAAAGAGCCGCAATAGAAACCGAAGTGTTAATGGCTGCAGGGGTGGAGAAATAACCTTCGAGACTTAATTTAGAGGATTTGGCTAGTGCCCGGGTAAGCTGTTGTACGGCCGGAGAAAAAATATATGTGAGTTTTTATTGGGATGGGATGGAGCGTGTGCTGGCGCTCGCCAAGAATGTTTAATAAAAGTTCACTTGCCTCTGCGAAATACACAGGGCTGCATCCGCCCCTTAATGCCCGTTACGCGCGTAAAAAGGTATCGCCGGGAAGCGGTCGAATGTGAAGAATATCGCTGACGGCGACTGTAAATTTCAACTTTGCGAAGTGCATGGAGAGCTGCTGAATATCAGCACGTAACCGTACTCGGCTAGTTTCCCTAGCAAACAAATTCCCTCCATGAGGATGTTTGTTCGGTTTATTAACAGATTATAAACTTTCAAAAAGTTCGTCTTAGATAAAATTTCGGGATAACCGACTGCATACTTATCGACTCGACTTAATCGTTCGACACTTAATACTGTTATTATATTTAAGTTTGAAAGAAAATTCATACGGTCGATTCGGAAAGTTGTAAATATAACTTACTGTCAGAGTTATTTGTATAACATTCTTGGTTCTCGAATTGGAATATTCGACATTCGATCTATACGGAAATGATTGAATATTTAATTCTCGTATTTAATATTAACACAGTATTAATTTCCTCTCGTCGGATCGATGGCAGATATTGAAATCTGCACCGAGCGAGTATTGTATTAGAAATACAATTTATAAGCCATTAAGGAGTCTCTCCGACGAATCGAATGAATATAGCGATTTCTTGGAATTAAATATGGCTTCTGGCCATCCTAAACTTCCTTAATATTAGCTAACAGCGAATGGGCTGAACGTTCCGTACTCAATGATTTACGGTCGAGTATCGGCTTTTCCGTTCCGAGACGACGATTTTCTCTCTTCTTCTACCATTCAATTCGCCGGTTCAATATATTTATTTTAACATTTATTTGATTGCCTCATTTGCATTTTATCTCCCTCCCTCTCGCATTGAATTACTTTATGAATAGTTGAATTGCCTTTTTATTGCTCTATGCCGTGTGTTAATAGAGAGATAATGTATAACGGTTTTCGCGATTCCATCAGCGTTTCGCAGCTTGTAATTGATTAGAAGGGATTTTGATAACAAGTGCACCATATTTGCTAAACTAATTAACGAGTTCAACGGAACAATCAAGAATTCCTGTTACGTAGATCGATATCGTATTAAATTAAAAGAAAGATAAAATAGGAATGAAAGTCGGATGTAAATTTTTTATTCGTTAGGAAACTCTTTCTTTTCCCTTAGAGAATCGATACCGTCTTGAATAACTAAAATCGAACTTTTCAACGGGGCTTTTCTCGATACCGCTATACCTGCTTTATTTATACAAATGCAATTTTCCCCAGACTCGCTTTTATTTCCTTTTTATGGTTGTATTTCAATCCGGCCATCGATTCGGCCGTTTTTTGTTTCAAGCTCAATTAGTTTGGTGAATGAAATTGGTCGCGGAAAAAGTTTATAAAGTAGATTTCGGAAAAATCGATCCCGTCCGTTACGACAAATATTGTTCGGATAAAGGACTTTACCGAATTTTCCGATGTAATAAAATTTTTACCGGGACTCCGTTATTCTCCGCCAAATAGATTAATACACAACATTCGCAGTTTGCACTTATTTTCTGTAAAATCGAACATTTAGATGTGATAACCATGAAATAAGTAGGTACTTAGACGAAAATTAATTTCCAGTACTCCTATACTCGCGTAAAGGGAAAATAAAATGACATATTAATGATCTTAGAATGATTAAGCTGCTAACTTCTCTAAAGTGTATGTGAAGGAAGGAAAAGCATGACCAATTTTGGATCGTCCCATGTTTTTGTTCAATCTCCTCTAGTTTCGCTTATTTTTACGTTATTTCCTGTGTCTAGGGAATCATATTACGATTTTTATTAAATTAATGATTATCAAACGGATCGGATGCCATATCGATTTACTTTTACGAATTCCAACGGTTTGACGTTAAAGATTTGTCTCTGTTCTCCACTATTTGTTTTAATTCCTTCATCAAACGCGTATTCATCAATGAATACAATATTTTTAAGAAAACTGTCGAGACGATTTTTTCATTTCCATAACTCCTTCATAAAATTCCATGCGACAAACAGTGTTTTTAAGACGAACATTTCTTGAGTTTGCGTTTCCCTTTACGGTCCTTATAACTGCTGTAGCACTGCGTCTACTACCTCAGCCACTTGCTGAGGTTGACTGCGGACAGTTGATGATCGTAGAATTGTCGGTGACTCTTAAACGAATTGCGGAATCCCAGTTTTCCCGATCTCACGTTTGTGTCGAGAATTCGGTGAAATAACCAGATGCTTAAAACGTTAAACAATGGTATCCCTTTGGCGAATCGGATTGGAATATTTTTCTAATTGGTGAATCACACGAAAATTTGTTTCTATTCCTCCACCTTATTTTCTATTCGGTGCTTAGTTCCACAAAATGTATTTATTTACTACCGTTTCGATTATCTAAAACCTTAAACGGTACAACGTAAAAGACGTCCACATGTTTATATGTCGATTTGATTGAATAACGTGGACTATGACATCTCAAAAATGAAGGAATCATATTATCCAGGGGGCGAAGCGTTCTCCCATCTTGCGAAAAGCGCTGTTGTAAAACGGGAACAGACATAAATTGTTCCTGTTTTTCGTAGGCCTTTGTCTATTTAAGTGAAAATGTTTCACACGATACTTCGCTAAATTTGTTGGTCATTGCACACGAAATAGTATTTTATTTTTCAGATGGAATGTATTCTCGAAATTAATTTAAATTGAAGGTGTATATGCAACAAATGTAAGAGAATCTGAAAATGGAATTTGTGGCTCAGCCGGGATACGAACCCGGGTATCCCAATTTCGCGTCGGGTGTTCTTACCACTAAACTACCGAGACACATCAATTCACTATTCAATATCTATTCAATTCAAACGTTTAACATTAACATCGAAAATGAAATTGATAGATGTCTCGGTAGTTTAGTGGTAAGAACACCTGACGCGAAATTCGGAGACCCGGGTTCGAATCCCGGCTGAGCCACAAATTCCATTTTCAGATTCTCTTACATTTGTTGCATATTTTATTTTTCGTTTGCCTCAGTATGCGGTAATTTTCGACACGTTATAAAAATCTTAGTGGTGAATAAGGTTTAAAGACATAACCTCTCTGGCCGGAGCGTGAGTGTATAAGGTATGTTACGGATGTGGTCCTAGCCAGGTCCTCCCGGTAATAAGATCAGTTCTGCTGCGTTAGGATGATCTCGAGTTAAGCTGACAAAAATCCGCAATTAAACTAAAGCAAAAAAAAATCTGCTAAAAACTGTTCAGCGGTAATTACTCAATGCCAAGCGGACGCTAAGCCGTGCTGTGTCTTATGTTAATCTGAACGTAATCCTCTTCGGGTTGGTTGATGCTCTCCTGTCCGGATGGCGGCCATTATTCACGTTCCTTAAGGCCGTGTTCACTTATTAATGTCGGATGCTGAAATAAGACTCGCCTTCGACCCAGACTCGTTCGTCTCAGGCCCGCCTCAGATATAAAGAATATGATAAACATCTGGAGCGAAGGGACGTACGACGGGACGAACGTTAAGAGTCGTAGGGACTGTCCCAGCTCCCTGACGTTTCGGATTTTTGCAAAATTGAATCGGATCGGTATCGTTTAAGTGGACGTTCGTTATTAATCGTAGGTAAGCGTCTCATCTTGTTTTTCTTTTTATCCTGGCGACACGACGGCGACAGTGGTGGGGGTGGTGGAGGGTCGCGTCCCGTGTTAGTAAATCGGACACGTCCCGTCGCTCTGATTAAGCAACTCGGCGAGAAACTACCAATCGGAGGAAAGTCGCGGCGGTTCCGCGAGATTTGTAAGTTTTGCGAGACGGGGCAAAACGGCTCCCTATAGGAATACGTAACGCTAACTCAAATCTCAGACACTTCAGACAATTGAAGTTAAATCGTCGGATTTATGCCGAATGGAACGAGTTGCCTTGTCTCCGAGATTATTCAATTATTCTAAAAGGAAGGCCGCAATTCAGTTCTGGCGGTTTTTTACCTGGCTTACTCTCTCGTATGCCCAACTTTATATATATAAAATTAAAGGAGATGTTTCGCTGTAGATGTATGTATGCTGATTAAATCATTTTTCGCGGCGATTCGGAGTGATTATTATTTATTATTATTCATTTATCGTGCGGCAAGTAGACACATCAATTCATTATTATACAAACGAACACAAAAAATAAAATATTAAAATAAAAAAACCGTAAAAACATAACAAAGATATGTCTAAATTGTTAATATATTCTATTGACTCTGGAGTCGCAAACAGGAAGTCTTAAATGTAATTTTCCAAATGTATGGTTTATTCCGACAAACTTTTTATATTTCGTAGTAGGAATTATAGAATAGTAAATTTATATAGTAACGAAAATATTGAACTACTATAACTTTATAAAATTCGACAAATTCCTCTAAATCCTTTATATGATTTTCCCAAAAGCAAATTAAGGTGCATTCACCAATATCTTCAGACAGGATGTGATGTTCAGAATTTCAGATTTACCATTTACATATGCATGTTACCACTAAATATATGTATTACTTTTTAGACAAATTGTAACAATTAGGAAGACAATTAATATCTTTGATATATAAAATTAGATACGTCACATTATGAAACAAATAAAAGGGAAAAGTTGCGAAGTTATGATATCTATATATGTACGGATGTGTTATTTATTGATTTCATACAGGTGTTTTATAAAATCTACGGAAAAGAGTTACTAGAAGATTTTAAAGGAATGAGAACCCATATTCCTAAAAATTATATGAGTTATTAAAAACCATCAATTTTACTAAATGGAAATCCCACTGTATTTAAATATGAAACTTATGCGAAAATGTTATAAGAAGCTTCACAGTTCTTTCAAAATGAAACAAACTTAAAATTCAATGAATTACTTGATTGGTTCAAAATTTCATTTGAAATATAGGAATATTCAAAAAGAAATAAAACAGCAGTTGGTAAAATTTCAACGAAACTGCGAGACTCTCGATTGATTTCGTTAATACATATAAGTAAATTCTCTAGTGGCGAAGGTAAGATTGAGCTTGTTGTAAAAATGATCCCCATCTTAGTTATTTGTGTCAGTGGCAAAAGACTGGGACGCAAACACGATAAATGTTCCCTCTCCATTTTCTCGTTCCCGACTGGTCTATCGCCGTCAATTTGGTTTTGCGGTCGTTCCGACCCACCTTCTACTTCTGTCTAACCAAGTTTCGTGAGTAACTGGAATGGAGAGCGAGAGGAGAGAAAACTTTAAGGCGCCGTTTCTTTGTACTGAAAGGTTAAATAATCCGAAGAAGCAATGTCATTCCGGATTCTTTCGTTGAGGGGGGGATTCCTTTCTTTCCCTTTGCGCTGTCGCCTATTCTCGACCGACCCTCCCGCCGGGATCTTTTACCGAAGTTCGCCTTCGGTACCCCCCCCCCTCCAAGCTCCTAGCGAACTTCCATTTCCACATAAGGGCTAATTACTTCCGCGTGTGGTTAGCTAATTTGAAACAGCCGCTCCCGTCTCCACCTTTTTATCCATCGTTGAGTTTGACTCCTGCTCGGCAGTTTCGATAATTTATCTTAAGGCAGGTAATCTTCCTGGTAAGGGAGAAACCCGTTCCGATAAACGTCGGAATAGCAAAGGACAATAAAAAAAGATGAAGATTAGGGTTTCTCTTCGAAGTGTTGATATTGATATCTCCGTTCGACGAACAAGGAGAAAAACATCGATAAAGCGAGGCTTAAATGGAAAAGTCAAACGCAGATAAAAATCCTATGAGCATAATGTTTTCCTTCCCTAAAACAGTTCCACTTTAAGGTTATCGACTTGAGTAAATGGCCCATGCTAGGTGTAGACACTGGAGTATTATATCCTAGTACGTTATTGGCTGCTTTCGATATTATGTTGCTCCATTCAAGTGCCATAATGGCTTTCCGTATACATATATATATATACCTATGCGTAAGAAAATTCGAGTATTCCGATGTTGTCTCAAGCAAGAATTTGATAACTCCCAAAACGAGGTATTGTTAAATCGACGATGGAGCTCTCCTCGCATTACATTTCAAGTATAATCGGCTGGAAGAATTTATGTTTCCGGGTTCTCGTAGCTACCGTTTCGTTTTCCTTTATGGATAGTTTACTTATTATTTGTACCAAACAGAAAAAGGGCAGTCAAAAGTCGTTTAAAACTTGTTTTAGCGGACACCACTCTTCGGTTTTCCGCAGGAGCGATCGTGCAGATCAAACTATCCGTACAAGAAATGGAAAATGTTTAAAGTAGTTTCAAACGAGAGATTTAAATTAGTTGCGTGAAGCGAAAGGATCTCTCGTCTCTATTGGTTTGGCTTTCTCAGGACTAACAGTAATTACATTTAAGAAAATTGGGGTCCGGGGCGCACAGAAGAAGGCGAAGCAGAAGAGAAGTGGGAAAAGCATCGTCGTTCCGGAGAGAAAACGGGATTGAGGTCGGAATGGAGGGCGTGAGACAATTGAATGGAAAATGCTGCCTGATAATTCATCCATACGGTTAATAAGGCCGACCGAGTAGATAGATGTTTAAATTGGGTTCCGCGGCATGGCTTTCGCTAACTTTAAATTTTCTTTCGGGACGATTTCCTTCCCGGGGAAGACGTAGATGCAACGCTCGGTTGTTTGAGCGCGTATAGAAAAAAGTGACATAGTCAAACTTTCACTCCGACTTCATAACTTCCGATCGTGCTCGACAATCCTCTTTTTTTGGGCGAATTTAATCAAAATCACTTCCTAAAAAACTTTTCCCTCATACTTCCCGCTTTCCTCCTAACCCCCTCCCTCCACAGAGGCTCGGGGAATTTTCTAAAACTCTTATCTTTGACGCTCTCGATATTGGCTTTCCTGTTCTTCCCAGCCGGTCGCATTCTCTTCGAACACATATCGAAATGTTATAGATTTCTTTCATTTAACAATAATCTGGGAATCATTGTGTCCAAGAATGGATTTTCTATGAAATAAATTCTGCCTCACTACGGACTTTTAACGGGGCCCAAATCCTGCGGAAAGACGACAGAACCGGCTTAGCCGGATCAATTTTTACAAATAATAACGCGTCCGATAACAATTTTAAACACCGACACCTTATCTCCTCCATAAAAACCACTGTGCGAAGCAGTATGATTAAACTTCGTATTATGTTCCGATTTAATGCATCGCATGCAAATAAATCTTCCTTATCGCATGTGTTATATGTGAACATATGGGTAAATCATAATGTCGAAGTTTTGATAGACATCCAGAAAATTGTAAAAAGAATTTATACGTGTACGTATAGAAATTTCGAGAAATGAATGGGTGTGGTAATAATAACGCCTGCTTCAATTATTTTCAATGGGCTTGGTACAAAAGTTAATTACCACGATAATGTTCAAATGTAGCAGATAATGAGGCCTCAATGACTACAACGGGGAAAAGTTGAGGGTTCCCTGCATCACGATGCATAACAATACTAAGACGCCATTGACATTGAAGTGATGCATGTATGTCAAATTTTAATTGCTTACTTTTTCTATGAAAGGCTTTAGACATTTTTTAACATATAGGTAAGTTGCATTATATCTGATCTATCTGATCTAACTCGAGATTTGACTGACACTGGTCATTTATGTAGTATGCAGAGTTGTATAACGGTTGTCATTTCCTTTCATTGCGTGCTAGGTACCTGCAGGAAATTTTCAGATCACGGCAATGAAGAGCGGAAAGCTGATAAGATTTAATAACGTCGATGGTTTCCTAAATATCGTCCGATGTATCGACACTTTGTCTACATTATATACGCTAGAATCAAATCGTCAGGATTATAAATCTTCATCTGCAACACTTTAGCTACAACTTCAGTTTACCGAACTTAAATTAACAAGTAGTACGAAGGTATTGCAAATTGCGAACAATAGAAATTTCAGTCAAAATTACTTGTCATGTAATAAAACTTGTTCCCGATCTAATAATGTGTATTATTTAGAATGAATGGAGTGAAACGATGCAGTCTTGTTCTTTTCATCTTTGTTTTGTTAGTGTATAAATTTGCATTTGTGTATGTATAGATGTATATTCCGTATGTACGGATAGTTATATGGAATAAACAGAATTATATTCGTTTATTCGATGTGAATTTTATTCGTGTACGCCATTAGAAATCGTTCGTTATACGAGTATCTGATCCACCCGAGGGCATCAGTCCGATTCTGTAGTCGGGCACCATTTCCAGATATGTTCAGAGACAGGCTGTGCTGCATTCACATAAATCACATCCAAAAGAGATAAACGCTGAAAATATCCCGACCTCTCTTTTGTATTTAACTCCTCCAGATTTTTCCTCCTCTCTTTTCCTGCCACGTTTTATATATTCGTTTAAAGTCCGGTGCTCCGGCCAATATCGCTACATTTTAGTTTTACGGCGGGCGATAACGATATTCTCGCACGATTTCAGTTTTCTCGGCGTAAAACAAAAATTCTCACGTCGTAAGTCGATTTGAAAAAATATATCGTGCATTTCCCTCTTCTTCCACTCGGAAAATTTTTCACAAGGTGTGTGTGTGTGTGTGTGTGTGTGTCTCACGGGGCATTCTGAAAAATGGCGTACACACCTTTATTTTGCCACCGCCAAAAGTAAAGTCCCCCGACTCCTTTCTCGCCCTCATTCAATAGAGATAAGCGAAATTTTCATCTAGCGATGAAAACACGAATTTAATGAGTTCGAAGCCGGATGTTTAGGAAGGGTACGAAAGGAAAGTGAGAGCACACATTTTAATAGCCCGAAAATAATGCGCCGCCCGCAAAAGTAAAACGTCACACTTTAGTTTCTAAAGGGTTAAATAATTATTCGCGTTTGAAATAATTTCCGGCGAAATGCGCGCAGCCTTAACTGCTTTCTCGTTCATCTCTTTACAACTAGAAATTGCGCGCCCTTTTAAATATTGTTTCTTAATGGCAATTAGCGTGAAGACGGAAAGAGCGGTGTTAATAAAACATTTTCTCTCGATTTATTGCTTTAACTTTCTGAGGATAATTTCATTAATTAGCGTGGAGAGAGCCGACCGAGTGGATCCTCGCGCCCCTCGCGAATTCGAATCGGTTCTCTTTTAATTTTTCATATCTTTCGCTAACGAACCCTCCTCTTAATCATAAGCCTAATGGAATATAGTTGGATGAGCGAAACATGTTTCTGACCATTTCCCATGAGCGCTTGTTTCAATAATGAATGTGTCATATTAGCTGCGATAAAGTATACTTTCGTCGCATCATTGGCAGTACAGGTGAGGCGTTGAGGAATAAGAAACGTATGATATAATTGGAAATATAGCCGTGAAGTATTATTGTATTATTTTTATTATTATTCCCTGGGCAATAAGTTACGAAAAGTATTATCTCTAATATCACCACAATAACAGTTTTTAATTTTGGTTAATTTTAACGATTTCCCGGTATTGTTGATCGATGCCATCGAAAACAGTATAATTGTTGGGAGCTCGTTATTATCGCTTACATTATAAATTCATATGCTGCTACAATATTCGATATTTGACATATAGAACTGAGTATTTCATTAAATTATTCACATTGCAAAATAATCACGCCGAATTGTATAAATAATTGATTTCAATTTATTATTCTCAACATGCAATTAAGTAAAATTAGTTAACAACCGTTCGAGGAGAATTTTCAATATTTCCGATGTCGAGCAAGCTCGAGAGCTCAGGTGTTACTGGCAGTTTCTAAGAGAAATAATTCACTTCGAAAGAAGATTGTGCACTTCGTAGGGATTTACCGGAGCTTTAGCTTTTTACGGATTTCGCAGAAATTTTAGTATTTGCTTCGAAAGCGTTTTTCTTGGACATAATCCCGTTACTTGAATGCTATAAGTACTGCTCGTATCTCGTCTAACATTTATTTAACGACGAAATAATATAGCGCAAGTTTATTAATCGATGTCATCCACGAAGTTCAGGAGCTGTCGAACAAAATATAAAATTGACGAGTAGCAAATTCGACGAAGTAACTTCTTGATTGTCAATAAAAAGCGTGATTAAACAAGAGCGCCCATTTCATTTTAATAAAATCTACTTTACATATTACAGTATTGCAACAAAACTTTTTAGCTAACAATTTTAATACTTCCCGGTAACAAAACTTAGAAAGTAACGAAATATTCATAACACGGCATTCTGCAGCCAATGAAGTTATCGCCCGTAAAAGCGCAAAATTAAATCTCTCTCTCTCTTTCTCTCTCATACACACACTCACACACACATCCACGTACACACACACACCTTACCGCTCACTTTCCTACCCCAGGACCTTAGCGGGCAATAAAGATTTTATCGGCCAGTATTTTTCAAATGGTTAAATTTGTTTTCAAGGAGAAGAAGATGGAATAAATTTTCACTCGAACGGTCGATGAACTAAATTCCCTAATGGTTTGATTGCCAATAAAAGCATTTCAAAAGAACTTGTTTATGCCTTTGTCGAAAGGCGGATCGTTACTTTAAAGTTCTCGTTCACTTTTAGGGGATGGACGTAAAAAAGAAATTATCGTATATTAGAGTTCCCCTTTGACCTGGCTTAGGTTTTTGCCGAGACGTGAATACGTTTTACGATGGAAAATGGAGGGGAATTCTTAAAGGGATCGGGAGAAAGCACACTAGCACACACACACACACACACACACACACACACACACACACACACACACACACACACACACACACACACACACACACACACACACACACATACGCTGAATACTGAAATGGCTCAAAAAATAATGTAGGTATTAGTATATCATATTATATTACTATATACAATGGAGTTTTATGAAAACAACCCATTTTTGAAAATTTATATTCTGTTATCGATTGCCACCGGATTTTTTCAAATCAAAGATGATTGATTTTTTGATAAAAAAAATGCAGGAACCAGAAATATATTATATAAAATATATATAAAAACTCGCAGAATTGATATATAAGACAAAATATGTGAATTTGTTTCTTTTGATACGTTCAGAAATAATTTCGTTATCGTTATCGTTAATTTCAAGGAAAAGTTCTTAAGTTTTGGGTCAAGATTTGGACTCATTAGATTAATAGTCTTTAATAGGTGTATTAATATCTTTAATAAAACAAATCTTCGCGAGAACAGTTGGAAGGGTTGCAATAAGTGATTTTATTATTTATATATTTTATTATATAAAAATCGCTACGATCTATATGAATTTAAATGCAGATTTACGTACCTGAAATTAGATTCGTCTATTCGAAGAATTGCTTTGGAGATTCACCTAAACCCATTAACATTCCTCGAGACGTTTTAGAAATGCATTTTTTATAAATAGAAAACTTCTGGATTACATACATTATTGTCAGCCCAATAATCAAAGTATCGTGGAACGTTACAATTTCACCTTTTAAAATGTGGCATTTGATTTGTTATATTTTTCGAATTCTCCTATATGTATGGCCTGCAAATGCGACGGTGAGCGTTGATCGAAATTTATACATATGTATTTATTCGTGCCTACGGCGACATATTTGCAAAGCATATTGTTAAAATATCTGATTTCAGAGTATGGAAATTTCATTTACGTTGCGGTAGGTATTGTAGCGGAATAATATGGAATAATACGTAGGTTAAATAATATTTGCGATGGTTTACTATTGTGCTAATGTCGTATCAAACAATTAGTTCACAACGTGACAATGAGTTATGTTTTTTTCTCTGATCTTTTACGGATTATTCTCTGTGAACAGATTACAAACTGTTATATCTACTGGGTGATCAAGAATGACTGTTTGAGTTGGCGATCCTACCTAGAGGATTTTTTTGCCTAAGGGTTTGCAACGCTACAACCAGATATGTTTATTTGACAAAAAATTGACATAACAATCAGCGATAAGTTTGTAGGTTATGTGAATAAAAATTAACGCTTAAAAAATGAAACTCGAAATACAGAACAATGATTTAATTAAAGAGCTAAATGTAATGCTCAAAATGCCCCCCATTTTGGTCCAGACATAAATTAACTCTTCTTTTTAGGCTCTCGAAGATATTCACCAGCATATTGGGGGTAATGTTTACCACTTCCTGAACTATTGCCTCTTGCAGCTCTTCTTTGGTATGCAATATGTTACTAAAGACATTGTCCTTCAAGAGCCCAAATAACGAAAAATCTAATGGAGTGAGATCTGCTGACCTGCTTTGCCACATGCCCTGACTATTTATTCTGTCGCCAAAATTCTCTCTTAAATATCCCATAGTAGCACGAGCCGTATGTGCCCTTGCAGAGTATTGTTAGAAATATCCAATTTGACACTCTTCGTCTGTTAATTGGTTTATAAAAGGCCTCAAAAGGTGTTGAATATATCTCTCCGAATTGATGGTAAAATTTAAAAATATCGGTCCTTACACCCGCGTCCTTGAGACTGCCAACCAAACACCAACTTTAACTAGGTGCAAATGTGTCTCTCTGATAGCATAAGGATTTTCACCTGACCAAATTCTGTAATTTTGTTTATTCACATAGACGTTGAGATGAAACCAGGCTTCGTCGGAAAAGAAGGTATTGTCAAGGATATCATTATTATTTAATATGTTATTGAACCAATTGCAAAATAAAACTCTCTGCGGGTGATTAGAAGGGATTAATGACTGAACAATGGAAATTTTGTAAGGGTGGTACTTTAATTTCTTTCTAAGCACAGTGGAGCAACTTCCATATATGATAAACCTGTAAAACCGTGAATTAGAACAACATGGAAAAATGAAATTCTTATGGGTAAGAATGAAAATTGGTTGAATAGGAGGCATAAGGACCAAACCTTTTTGAAGGGAGACTTTTCCTAAGGATTTGGGAGGACTTCAGTTGATTTTTGTTTGCTTACGCTCCCTGTGTTTAAATAACGTTCAACTACTCGCATGCAATGTTGCAGAAAGACAGCAAAAGTGACCAAAGTCTCCGGAAACAACTCTTGAAATTGCTGGTATGTCGCTTCGAGAGAGTACTGCCAACCAGTAATTGGGTTATAAATCCCGCTTCGAAAGTACGCCATTCCAATGAAAATTTCGTGTTGTAACGTGAAAACCATTTAAATAAATAAACTTGAAAAGAATACCAGAAATTTGGATTTTAAATAAAAAATTCAAATTGCCAGTTGTACCATTTAAAAATAAAATTCAGCATTGCCAACTCAAACAGTCATTCTTGATCACGTTGTATAATCTAATATTATCAGAATAACAATAATTCCATAAAGGGTCACAGTTCTTCGTACGAAGCTGGATACGTAGTTAGATCGAAACCAGAGGGACGCATATCAGAGTGAGGGAAAATAAGTAAATGTTATATCGACTTACCGACTACGATCATTCTTTGATGATCGGTAACAGTTTCGAAAGATGGCGCCTCCCCGGACACCTCGCACCTGTAGAGGCCCGTCGAGGAGAGCTGAACGGAGTTTAGGACGACGACACTCTCAGTCGAGTTGTGCATCTGAAACGGTAAAGACGAATGGTTTATGAAAATTTTAAACATCTCCTGACTGTTTGATCGATAGCTTCCATTCATCAGCGCACTTTTAATTAAAATTCCACGAACATATTTCACGGGGGAATCGGTAAGAGGCATTAAGTTAGAGACAAGTTAAGTGTAGAGCTTGCCTCATTTGTAACGTTTACGTTCCGTATATACATATACATGATATATTTACCAATATCGATTCGGGCGAAATAAGTCCCGAACAAGACGAGCGAATGGAAATTCAAATGTGTTCTCATCCCCTCATATTATAGAAACAATAGAAAAGAACTAACTTGTATAAATTCGCAACTTCGACGTGAAACTTCTCCTTCGCCTCGGTCTTCTCTTTTCGAACACTGCATGAAGGGAAAAAGAACATCGTTTCGTTGAGAGACGCAACAATACCCGGACAAAAGTTTATTCTTTCAGAGTTCGCTTAAACAACCAATTTATCTGATAACTTTTCATAAAAGCTTTGGAATATGTAATGCAGCCAGGCACCGTTTGATGAAAAGGTCGATATTCAATCTATTTTCAATTTCTGTCAATAGTCTGGCTACCGCCTAATCCTCCGGGTGATGTATCGTCTTGTACGTCGGCTCTAGCTAGGGGATTACGTCAGTTTTAATGAAAGGAAACGTCTTCTGAATCAATTATAACATTTTCGAAAGACCTTCTTAGACGGCGACGCCGTTAGATACAGAAAATTCACGTTATAGAATAAATATTGCCACTTCAGATTACCTACGGAGAAACAGTGATCGTATTCAATCGAGAGGAAACAAACAAATGAAACTTTTCCAGTAGGTTAGTATATTATCTACCTGCCCCTATTGAATCTAGGTACAAGGTTCGGATGCATTATGCATGCGGATCGATCCATCATATATCAAAACCAGGAAGTTCAGCTAACTTTAATGACTAATAGGTAGCGGAACTGTTCATCTGGAGTTGCGATTGCTCGAAAGACGCAACGTTTCATACAAGATTTATCGACTACGCCAGACTGAATATCAAGTCAGCGCGGAAGACAGATTTCGATTTTAAAAGATATCGAACCGAAACTGGAAGTAATTGCATCGAATTCGTAATACGAAACAAAATGTGTAAAAATAAAATTGCTCCCTATCCGACGATACACTTAACAGTTTCCCCCACCCAGTCTATCGCCGTAAGTTCCATTCGAACGAAACTAAATCGTCTCATAATCCCCATGTCACCTCGAAGAGCATCTCAATAGAAAATATCAGCATTAACCAGTAACAAGCGTAATATCAACAGAAAGGCTCGTAACGAATGTCGTAATGGTACTAAAAGGCGGGAACGCCGCCACCGTGCTCGGGCTATGATGCATTGTTGTAATTCAACCTCAAGACTGGAGATCTAATGTTCCCTTCTCTTTGTAGAGAGTGGTTTCTGGAAAGGGGAAAGGAAATATGAAACTCGAAAGTTCAGAGGCTGTTTTCGCAGGAGGGGGCGCCTCAGCCACCGCCACCGCCACCGTTGATGGTCCTCTCCTAAGTAAAAATTCGACTTGAAGATAACAATTATTGCAAGCAACACCATAATTCATGAATAAATGTAACAATCGTTATTGGACGTAGGATACAGTGAAAAAATTTGATCGATCGACCCGGAGAATATTCCTATTTGCTTCGGTGGAGTTGATGAGCCGTCGTAAATTTTGATACTTTCATTAATTCTTCTCGTATCGACATTTTTAATACGACCGAAATTCGGTCAGTTGTGCGATGCGCAGTCTGTTTCCGAATTTATATTTCGTAACGAACGTGATTTTGATGTTATACTCCACCAATTCAACGTTTTAAACTTAGCTGCCACAGTTTTAGAAGATTTACACGGCGCGGTGTTGTAGAACATGTTCAATTCAGTCGGATGGGAAGAAAGGCGATGATCTTGAATATAGCACTTAAAATTTCGGTGAATTTGTATGAAGCGCTTAGTTTTTGTTCTGATTCGCACCGCGCCGATCGATGTACTTTGACATTCATCATTCAAGATTAAGTTTTGAAGGATCTGTATTACGCGATTATACCAGATTTTTTTCAGTTCTACGAGACTCTCGAAATTTGTTATTAAACGTTTTTAACTTGTGAACCGAGGAATTCGATAAGTTTCGAGATTTAAGTGTTATTAAGTTTTTGGAGCTTACGCCAATTCGGTTGTTTTCGACATTTCGTGCTTAGCAGTGGATTTAAGGGAAACAAATAAATTAGAGGAAAGGGGCATATTAGCAAACTTGGATGCGGCCAAGTTCGATAGATCGCCACCTTTTTCACGATTGAAAGAGGAAAAAAACACGGTGGGCGAGCGGAGCGAATTCCGCTTAGGTCGCCAAGGCGGCGAGATAAAGAAACGAAATCCCTGAAACCTTTAATAAAAAGATTAATTTTCGACGGTGCTTTCGAAGTTTCGGGAACTGTAGCGCTAACAATAGTAGCTGTCGCCACTAAATGAATCTTTCTTTCAAGAATAACGTTTTTCCCAGCTCGGTGACAAATGATTTATTCTTCTGTTTACCGAAGGAAATATATTTTCATCAAGAGAAAGAATATAAGATGAGCAAACCGTAGGGGGGACAGCAGCTGAGATAAGTGATGGTTTCAGAGGAACAAAGGACGTTTTAGTGAAATTACTAGGAGGACCGTGACGTACACTTTACTATTCAATAATAGGGCGAAGCTCAGAAAGAAATATATTATATAGCGTTAGAAAAATCGCAATTATAGCAAAGATCAACGGGAAAAAACGCAAATCGTCCTCATCGCTGACACGAAGGAAAACAGCTTTTCCAATCTCGCAAAATGACATGATGCCATTAGAGATTCAGCAGAAATTTTATTGCTGACTTCAAATGGATCAAATTGCTCTCATACTTTCCTCCTCTATAAATAGGAAACTTTGAGGATCGCACTCGTCGTCTTCGTGTTCGCTGGCATATAAAGTTGACGACGAAATTGACCTCGAACTAAAACAATACCTAAAAAGAACCTCCGCCACCAGGCGTGACTGACGCATGGCGTCGCAACCCTTGCAAATTCCAAGCGCCGAGCTGGGTCGGGGAAAAGGGAAAAATTAATAAGAAAAATTTCATCCAGTTTTCCAACCTTCTCCTACCAGATACTTACACACATGTTTGCTATTTTATGATCTATAGGTGTTCATAATATTTAGACGGCTAGAAACAAGTAGTGAAACGGTCCCGTTCTGTAATATTTTTTGTTATTGAATTGAAACCGAGAAGAGATTACAAAGATTATAAAACAATTTACGTCAGCAATTTAACGTATAGACTACACATGTCTTCAAAATACTTGAACGTTCCCATCGGTAAGTTCTAATGTACCTAGTTGAAACAAACTCAAATTGTAAACTGTACAGAAACTTATTTTATTGCATAATATACACATTTTTTGAAAATAATCTGTCACACGTATTCAACTAATTTCCGCAGAAAATCTGGCTCGTAGAACGATCTTTTCCCGAAAGTTTCGGGACGCCCTTGTTGGCACAAGTGGGACCATCCAATAGACATTCCGGGAGACAATCAATACCTTCCTGGGAATACATTACTCGGTAGTTTTTTGTGCTGCTCGCTTCCCTAACATTAGGTGAAATGTCACGCATTAAGTGAAATATAAGGAAAGTTCCATGGCACAATGTATTAGCCTTTATCATTAGATTTTACCGTTAGGTTTGGATGTGTTTGGAGAAAAGTGTTTTTCTTACTCTTTCCGAATTGGGAATAATGAAAAGATGTGCGATTTACGGAGACGATAACCTCGTTCCGATTTTCGTATCACGAGAAGTAAACGTACTACTACTACGTTACGAGTAGTACGTTCGGATCGCGTCTCGCAGGACAACGGCATCATCCGTCCCTCAAGATTCGCTCGGAATAAACTCCGCTACACGGAGAATTCACAATTGAATTAGTATTGCTTCCTTTACATGCACAGTGAGGGCATTCTCTCAGGACAAGAGTCACATCAACGGTTTTGATCAAAATTCAATACATCGTCCTCCTAACTCTACATAAATTCGACTGGGAAGGTGGACGGAATGTAGAAGGAGGACGAACGTCATTTCCCATGGATAAAGTTTTCCAAATTTCCCTCTCGGAATTGCCGTTAGAGAAACGATGAGAAGAATTAATTCGGTCGGACAAAACCGTAGGATTACACACGAAAGAAGAAAAAGTCGCTAGTAAATTATAAAATTCGTTATCTCACTTCTTACGCCGAAAACTATCAGGAGCACTCGCTCATAAATCAGTCCAGAAAGTATTTAAAACTACTAACCATAAATACATTCTGTGAGACAGTTGTAATAAAAATATTTTCGAGAATGGAATACTCTTAAGCTCGAGGAAGGGAAAAAGCCGGTTAAAAGGGGAATATGATTGTTGCTTCGGCTCTAAATTATCTTTATGTTTTGCTCAAAGTTTCCTCTTCGGTATAAATCAAAATTTCAGCGGCTACCCGCCCGGCCGCGTGCAATCAAAAGACGTCTTACACTAGAAGAAGTGAAAGAAGAATAAGGATGAGACGCAGGAGAGGCCAGATAACGAATTCCGAAGTGATTCATTTCCATATAATTAAAATACCGCCGATACATTGCTGCCATATGAAAGAAAAATTGCATAAAACAAGGCTGCCGCATAATGAGATTGCTTTTATTGCTGGGAATCATTGGCGGACTCGAGGTAAAGTTTAGAATATTACCTTCGAAGAGGAATAATATTACACACTGGCTTCCAAGATTGAATTATTCAAAATATACATATGTATATATCTACCTACTCCTCCTTACACGGGGTAGTATATTAGTTTAAGCGGGACGAGCTTTCGGAACGACCACGATATATGTGAGAAAATAAAATATATTTACTTTACATGAACAACGAAATACTAAGGTTATAACGAAAAATTGAACCGATTCTTATCGACGTCCAAACACACCGCTAATCTCAGAAAAGATATAGCAAAGAGGGGTGTTTTCGCCGTAGGTAATCTCTTTTAGAATCGTACAACTTCATTTTTAGCGTTATCTATAATACTACTGAAAACTCCAAACCGTATAATCTAATATTATTAAGATATTTTTGTCGTTATAAATATAACTACGAATCAAAAGTCACGCAACGCACCATTACCAATAAACTTTTTCGAAGGGCATGCAGAATGTTGAAAAACACCCGCACACAGGTACTAAAATAGAGTATCGATCACACCATAAATACTATTTTTGTTTAATGGAATAGTTTTCATTATACATTGCTATAAAATGCGGCAAACAATTATATTTAGTTCTGTACTCGTTTCAAAACATTATTTACACACACACACATTTGCTAGTTAGGGTTTATTAATATTTATACACACATGTATTCGCATTAAACAGTTCGCCGTTTTTTGTTTCGGTTTAATGGATGGAGTTGATATTCGAAAAGCTTTCAAAAGTATTCTTAATAGTTTGCTTTAATCTCAAAACTTAGTGCCGTCAATAATGAAGCGCGGAGGCAAGGCACAAAAATAAATAAATTTATTTTAATTTAAAACCATCGATCGGTCAACAAACGTAACACTACAAAATAACTTCAGTGTGTAGTTGATCGGATTAGGATGTTCGATTTACGAATTTCAATCACTTTCGTAAATAAATTCCAAATAAATATGTCGCTAATTGAATTTGCGTTATGTAAATCTATACGAAAACAGTAAACACCGAAAAAATGATTAAAAGCCAGTATCATGCATGGGAATGTTGAAAAATGAACTTTTAAATTTGAGCTCACATTATTGACAGTCACCATAATGGATTCCCATTTAATACTATGAATAACAAACATTTATTTTTAATTTTCACCCGTGTCGTCCTTACTCGATCCTTAATTAAAACGAGAATGATAAAATAAAATTGTCATACGGTTCCCCCGGAGGCATGAATGAAATTGCCGTTTGCACCGGCACCGCCAGCAAATCTGATTGATCATGCGACTTTGACAAGTTCGTATAACCTAATGTTTATGCCAACTAAATCTGTTTGCATTAGTTGGCAGGGTGGCGGCGGTGGCGGCGGCGGCGGCGACGACGACGACGACGACGACGACGACGACGACGGCAGCAGTATAAACGTTTGATTTCGGATGCCTGTTCAAATACCTCTCCCCCGGGAGATCTCACATCGATAAGTCAATGTCAGTCTCATCCCCCGCACCTCAAGTCAAGTATAGGATGACATTTACATCATGTTAGATTTCGAATAGTCGAGTAACATCTCCGCCACCGTTCCTTACCTACCCCCTATACCCCCAACCCTCCCCATCATCCTCGTTCTCTCTTCGATGCGGCACGATGATGATGAACTTTGTTAATTAACTAATTTTAATTAAAATTTCATCAACACCTCCTCGAAGTTTAGACAATATTTGGTTTGAATCCGAAACGGATACGACGAGATTAGGCGGGTATTTTTTAGTGAAATCCGATACATTGCCAATGCACGCTCGGTTGGATATTATGGTGAAAGCATACCTCTATCACTTTCTTCGAGTCTTGCCTTTAAGTATAACTCAAAATCATTATTAAAGAGAAACATTTTTATGCATAAGAGTACATTATCTCACTGCTCTGGGCGCAATTGGCCGGCGCGCTTTAAGAGCGAATTAAATAAGAAACTTTCTCTTTATGTCCAGTGATGTCAATGTCAAATTAAACACTCGCTCTGCTTCCGAGATCTAGCCTTTGGTTAAGGATACTAATGAAATTGTTAATAAATTTTATTATTATGACACGGAAGCAATTAAAGTGTGCAGCTTTAGATATCTTATATTGGTTAGTGTATATAGTGTAAGTATAATTTTGTATTAATCCAGACCTCTTCAATAATAGTTATGGTATAGACTCTATTAACTATACAGTACATCAGCTTTTTAAACATTTGAGGCCGCCAAGTAGCGGATCTGCCGTCATAATTTGAAATTCAAGATTGGATGTGCAATATGGCGGGCACTTTCTCATATTTGGCGGTCACACGGCATTTACACTATCCATTTCCTTGAATGGAGACAAGGTTGTTATAGTCTTTACGAAGCCAGTGTAACAACCAACATATATAGCTACAAGCTCATATGGGTATCGATCAGTAACCACATATAAGGCATGCTCGATACATGATACGTTATTTAGCGAAATCATCCTGTAGAATCCTCCCACTCTTATTCCACTCCGAGCAAGTCACACGCCTAAATATTGTCAATAGTTTACTTTTCTCGCTTGTGCTGTAGTGGATTCATAAACGTTTTGGACGACTGGATCTTTCCTAGAACGTCTCGAACACGTATCTTCAATTTTTTAGCAGTATTGGCGCGGTTTACATCACCGAGACAGGTTATAGAGGTATTTTGTTTGATTTTAAGTTAATTTCATTATAATTTGTCGTTCGTTATTATATCTATAATTATAATTAATTGTAATCGGAATGGCGTTTTGGAGACAGTGGGAGACAGAAACAGTACGAGTTGATGTGGAAAACGTGACTACTCAACCCTCTTGCTCTTCCTCATCTCCTTATTGGAGTTTGCAAATAAGGATCTACATCCTCAATTACAAACAGTAATTTTAAATATGTTTAAGCGCCTCCAACAAAGACATCCCGAACAATCGGTACGCTGCTTAATTTTAGAAATTTCAGACTTGACATGAATTCCATATTCTTCAATTTATAAAATAATTCAAGGAGGAATTGTAGATCATCATCAAAATAGATTTGGTAAACGAAAGAAGTTCAAAGCATTAGATGACGCTTCTAAAGACGTTATACGCAGAACCGTTTACGATTTTTATGCTAGAAACGAGGTGCTCACGTTACTATCAATTTTTCAACAATTACAGTCTTTTGAGGAATATAAATATAAATCATTAGACATTTTAAGGTCAATTCTGTTAAGTTGCGGATTTAAACACAAAAAATTAGATTCTCGAATGGTCATCATGGAGGCACCTCGTATTGTTGCTTTGCGTCAGGATTATTTAAGACAAATTAAGTCATTTCGGGAATCAGCGAGCAACATTGTATATTTAGACGAAACATGGTTTGACACCCATGAAGTAATTCAACGTGGTTGGGTTGATGACAACAACAACTGTAAATTAAATACACCCAGTTCTAGGGGAAATCGTGTGGTAATTTTACATGTAGGAAACGAAAACTGTTTTGAGCCTAATGCTTTGCTTCTTTCCGCCAAGAATATCGATAAGAGTTTCGCCGATTATCATCAGGATATGGATGCCGAATTGTTTGAAAAGTGGTTTAAAGATCGACTTCTGCCCAATATTCCTAATAATACAGTTATAGTTCTTGATAACGCTTCATATCATTCTCGTCAAATTAATAAAATTCCTAATAGTAGTTTTAGGAAATCACTAATTATAGAATTTCTTCACAGCAAAAATATTCCTATAGCATCAAAGATCCGTACAAAAAAACAGCTTCTTGAAATTGTTAAATCGGGTACTTTCAAAAAGGAGTATGCTGTTGATAAGCTTGCTGAGGATAAAGGTCATTGTGTTCTTCGACTACCTCTCTACTACTGTATTTTTAATCCCATAGAATTAATTTGGGCTAGCGTCAAGGATCGCTTACGGAAAACAATCCACAGTCCTACTTTCACTAACATTGTTTTTGAGAACATTGAAACCGTCTTTAGGGATGATTCTCACAAACAAATTTGGCAAAATTGCGTTTCGCATGTAATTAAAAAAGAGGAAGAATATCACGTTTTACCACCTATTAACCCCATTGTCATTCGTCCCGGCTCCGAATCTTCTTCTGAAGATTACCATTAATTATTTAATGTTTAAAATCAATTATTTTACAATTCATGTAAAATTTTTCTATGAAATTTTACTGACTAAGTGAGTAAAAAATATTCCGCGCGCCTATGGAGGCGGCTCGTTTACGTTCCCCTTTCTCGTCGGCAGCCCGTTGTTACACTGGCCTCGTAAAGACTATACCTTCGTATCTGTTAAAATTGATCTCTCCTAGCGTCCATGTTATCTGGTTAGGTGTATACGACTTACTATGACGTATACTTCACAATTGCACGGTCACATAGATTGGCTCATTCGCCATTTTCTACAATATGTCATGGCATGTATAATTATTCATTTTTTCCAGATTTCTGAGAGAATATTTCATGGTATCACCGCTTTTTCCGGTGCAGTCCGTAGATACGTTTTGTCGTTAATGATGAATATTAGTTATTTATTAAGTATCATGTCAAAGTGACCGAATATGTCTGCAGGACTGTAACAAAGTCGCTTGAAACGGTAAAATCGTTTTGTTAAATATTTTTTCCGATAGTTCTAGAAAACGATTATTGCGGATCATACGAACAGACAAAGTTGCTGTCAGACAGTCTATAATTTACCTCGTATGATTTTCCACATCCTATTTGTGAAAACAAACTCAGTGCATACGCTAGATTTCTGGAAACTATTGGGAATAGTTCCTCGGTAGTTATACTTACGTCGACGGTGATACCCGGCAAAGGGAAAGTCTGCGTCGGAGGCATGTCTCTGGGCACGAAGCGGTAAAACTCGTTCCCGTCCTTGTACCACTTGACGGAGTATAGCGTTTCGCCGTCTAAATCGAAATGACACTCCAAGCGCACGCTTTGGTTCCTCACCGCGTGGCTGGGTATCCGCAACTCCTTGAGTCGTAAAGACATTCCACCTGCAACAAGAGAGACGAACGTTTAGCTCGTGCGATATATGCACTTCTGGGATGACGTTACTAACAAAACACTCGAGAGAACGCGAAACACCCTCTCCGAGTGAAGCGGGATCAATTTACTACCCAAGCAGTTTATGAATCACCCCTAAAATTACTTGCAGGCTTCTCAAAGTTCGATAATTTATCAGCCCGCTCTTTCGATTAATTCATTATTATTTGCTAAAATCGGTAGAATATGTTATTAACAGTGGCAACTTTTTACTATAATCAGTCGTTTTAAGTAACGATATCTCTTTGGACCCCTTGTACTCTTCTTATTTTGAATTCGGATTTTGTGTGTTTGAATAAGTATTGATTGAACACAACTACAAATATGTATGATATTTAGTTACAAAAGAATGGTAAAAGGGCTTCAAAACAAATAGTTTTCACTGCATTTCCAGTCCCTTTCCAAATATTTCTATTACCGATATAAACTATTTATTTTTCCTTGATACCATCGAAATGGAAGACTCAATTTCAGAGCATCTCTAAATTCTTGAGCGTCCGGTAAATTCCGGATTAACATTCGAATTCTCAAAAATGTTCGGGGTTCCAAAATGAAAAAATCGACAAGCTCCCTCGTCGCAGATTTATGACCATCGATTCGAATATTCCGATAACAGCGCGATTGTGGCGTCAGCAGGTGTAAAGATGGCGTCGATAGAGCATCGTTGTTGTATATAACAGTTAAACGCCGAAATCACTTCAGAAATTTAATCGGGGCGCTCGAAATTGGCGCGCCATCCGATACGATACATTGAGTTCACCCTGTCAGATGCATTTCTGACATGTTAGAATGCACCGATTACCGATGGAATCCAGGAATAGATTGGATACGAAAATCGTTCGATGTCAGCAATAAAGGCCTCACGTGTAGATTTATTTCCATGCTCACAGAGGGAGAATTACACTTAAATGATTTTAATGGGAAGAGTGTGGGGGACTTCATCTAATTGCGAGCGGCGATAATGCAGAATCGAAATAGCCGGTACAAGCATTTTAGATTAAAATCATCACCGCCCGAAACCACGGAAACCACCTGAGAACTGTCGAACGACAATATTGTTTCGGTAAACCACACATTACCAGGTTTCAATCTCCGATAAAAACGACTCACGTTTACAACTATAATACGAACACATCAAAATAAGTGATTTAATAGGCTATGAATGGGTTTGAATTGAAATGCTGTTATTTCTATTCATTCCTGGTGGCACTTTTCTCTTCGATAAACATTTTAAACGATTTTTATAGACACGAAAGACAATTCGCACAATAAAATGTTAGTAATTAGACGTGCAGCATTGTGAAAGCTAATACACCTACTTCAATAAGTTTTTTCAAGTAGTTAGAGTATAAGTGATAGATACTAAAATATGCTTATTTTATTCCTGTATGAGACGTAAAGTAGTTACAAATGACAATTACTGATTTTACAAGAAGGATCTTGACCTTGTATGTGTCTGTACCATTGCATTCTACTTAATTTCAGAAAGTTACGTTTAAAGTCTAGTTTAGTGTCCGATCTAGTTATTATCGATGCCACTTGTAAGTCAGGGTAGGTCATAATATATTTTTTATACATTTTTATTTTCACTTGTCGGGACACTTTGTATATTTGCTTGCTCTTTAGGACTCTCCTCAGAATCCCTCAGTATATTAATGCACCTAGATCGGCACCTTAATCGGCCCTCCTTTAATAGAGACTTCTCTTAAGTTAACAGTATAAATTTCGGTATTGGCAAACAACTAGTAATTTAATTTCGTCCACAGGAGAGTTGCTTGTTTTCAGAAATTATTGTTAATCTATTCTCTAACGCCTTGTAATTTCTGTGGTATCAAGATAAGAGGGAGAAACGTTTGATCTCCTTTGTTTTAATAGGGATTCCACTTGCGAAAGCTGGAACAAAAATAAAAATAAATCGTCACTCTAAAATTTACCGCCTTCGCCTCCCGGATATTGGGAATGGAGTTAATCCCCTTGAAATTTCCCAGTTTGCGTTAATAAACGCCCCGTATTTTGATTAAAAGATGCTAAATACGTGCGCCAACATAAATACGAGAGTTGATGAGGTGGCTGGCAGGGTCTCCAGAGAGGATGGACATTCTTAATCCGTAAAGTGCTGCATCATGTAAAACTCTTTAAATTTGCCAAACGACCTTCTCTAAAGTAAATATCTGCGGCGAGGTGCCCTTTCAGGGATGGTAATTCGAACTACGGTCGATCGTGATTTATTCGTCGAGGGGCCGCATCGGCAGAGGTGTGAGAGAGAGAGAGAAAGAGAGAGAGAGAGGGGGGGGGACGATTCTATTTGTGTTTGCCTAATGGAAAAGGTCAGGGAAGGTTATTAATATTCCGCTCTCGGAACAGAAACTTCTCATTTTTGTAATTAATGGACACGAGATTGAGGCACCTAGCAAGTCGAAATTCACTACTGTAGCATATTTCACATATGATTGGAAACCTCCAAGTGCATTCACTACATTTACAATTAAATATTGTTTCGTCTGAAAAACGCTTAAATCCCATACTCGACCTGAAATCATTTAAAGCTGTTTAGTCTGGCATCAAACTCGATAAAATAATTTCAGATCATTGGCTCCCATTTAACCCGAAATTCATTCGCTTGCAATACCTAACTACACTGCTAATTAGTAGTTTTTGTTAAAGTTAATTTGAACTTCAACAAAACATAATTTCAATTATGTACCTCCATAATTTATTCATTAGTTAGTTTTAATGAGCGGATGCGAAACATAAAACGTGAAAGATGCGTGGAGGTACATGTTGATAAAGCAACTCCGGGAAACGTAAAACCGACTCCGGGCGGCTGAAATTAATTTTGGTTTGCAATTACTCTTGAGCCGACGAGTTAACGTTCACGTCCTTTTGAATTACTAATAGGTCGAATAAAAGGAAACAAAGTAGTTGATGAGCTTATTAAAATGGCAAAGACCGTGCCTGAGCATCCGTCAAAAATTTTCCCCACCGCTTCGCACCGCACAGTAAGGAATCGGTGAGCAGACGAAGATGAAAGGGAAGCTCCTTAGAAAATTAACCCCACGTGGAAGTTTCTAGAAAAGAGATTGCTTGTAGAGTTCGTCTGGACAATGGCTTTCAGTCTATCCAACGATATCAACAATAGACAATGGTCACTTGGAACATGTGAGGTGCGCAGAGGGCTTAGTAAAGTAAGTTTGTGTGCATTATAAAAAAATTTAAAGTGATAAACTACAGGTAATTCGTAATCAATCATTTCACTGAGGCTGAATCCGTATTTGGATGGTAATTTTTCTTTTCGCGAGATCCGACTCTGCTCGAGCTTCACAAAAAGTTGCCAGGGGAGTAAATAAATGCGCCGTGGAGCAGAAGAAAAGATAAAGAATAAATAAAGACGAAATAAATACAAAGCAGGAGACATGACGTCGCCACAAAGGAGATTTGATTTGGTTTCATTTAGTTTATATGCGGTATCTCCTCGCAGTGCACTCTGAATAGTTTGTCGAGTAATATTTTTATTTGTTCTCGAGTCGAGGACGTACTTTTGTGTGTCGCAAGGAGGTAATTCGGCTTTTGTGTCGTTTAGAGTCGCGTTTTTGTGTTGTGTTTGTACTTCCTCTCTCAATTCGAGAAGTGAAAGCATTCTTTCGTCCTAAAGAGGATAATTTGGTAATCTCGCTTCACCGAAAGAAACACTATCCTAACTCATCTGATTACCATCCGTTTTAACAAGTTTAAAAGCTTTATAAGATATAAATTGAATAATATAATTAATTCCCAGTAGGAATTTCAGCATTCTGTTATTTAACAATGAGGATCTCTTGCTAAAATAAATCAATTTATCGATGCCGAATTAATTAACTATATTACACTTGCTATATAATTTATTTGTACTTTAACAGAACCGTTTTCTTTTACGAGGGTTATTAAAATTATCGCTTATTAGTCATTCAATCAAAAAGTTATTATGCTTTTTTATTCTGTGATACTCAAAAATCCGAATTTCTTACTGACATTATTAAACTCGATACCGTACCAGTGACTGATTTTAAATTTAAATGCAAGTCATATTTTTTGTTTAGAAAGTTTTATGTACTGATTTATACACTGATGTAGAGAAATGTAATATTTTAATAAATAGCATGTTATCCCTTTGAAATCTTTTAAAATCATTAACCAACTGTAGCATATGAAGTCATAAAAATCGGTACGAACATAGGTTTTTCATATACACTTGGGCCCTGATCCATGTATATGTCAACTGAATGAAATTATATAAATATTACATAAAATTAATAATTACGATGAATAGTAGGAGCTTTTGAATTTTAACGAATTTAACAATTTGGAATAATTGTTTGATGCGGTATTCTTTGTGTTTGTAGTTAGTATATTTTTTTGGAAGTTTGAAGGGAAGCGAAACTGTAAAATTTTCCTCGATTTTAAAACATTCGAAGTGGATAGAGTGCTGAATTTTCTTATTGTGTTATTGGTAAACGTGTGATTCCATTTTAGATAAGGGACGACAAAATCCCCATTTGGAGCATTTCACTAAACGAGGAGCTTTCTATTCGTCGCGTTTTTTAGCTGCAGTTGCAGACACCGTGAATATTCAAGAGGCGCGCACCTACGAAGGTATAGCGCCCGACTTGCACTGACAAAATTCCTAGTTTTTCGCCTTTAATTAAGAGAACACATACACTTACGGTGTGCATTTGTTTTAATTAAAAATTAACTAACTGGTTAATTAGAGCGAAAGCCAGCCGTCACAGGGAGTAGTTGTTCCATTTTAATTTTTATTTCCTCTTAGAGGTAACTGTGAGCTTTGTAATTGTTTTTAATCAAAATTTGAGTTCTAATTAGAACTGCTAACACCCAGAGAGGGTTCGTTTAAATTTCCATTTTGAATGGTCACATAATCGGGGAAAAATCTTTTGTTATCCACCTTCCCGGAACGAGAGAGATGTATGCACTCTGCATTGTGGTAGGGAGACTATAACATATACTACGTTATTTACAATGCATATGTACGTACATACATACATACATATTTTTTGACTGGTCGAGAGGGAATCGGATGCAAACCTGAGACAAACGTAAGCATCTCAGGGCGAGGGAGAGAGTGCGTACGGAGTATACATACATCGACTCTCGATTCTGGAAAACATGTAAATCGTTTCGAATTTATGGGCTCGGAAGTTGATGCGGGACAAAAAAGGTCCCTAAAGAAGATTAAAGGCTGCGATCATTCTATACTCGTACCTAACCTTGTTTTCAACATCGAGATATTTCCCGCTCAATGGCCGAACCTGCTTTTCGGAAAATCGGCTTTCCTTGTCTTAAATTATGCTTATTTGCTGCGCAAAAAAACCATTCGACCCCGAGATTTTATTCATGAGGACCACCTCCCACACACACACACACTCCTCCTCTCGACGTCAAAGGAGGAAACGAGAGGGTTGAGGCTTTGTGGAATTTGATGGGATGCGGAATACCGAGAATGGAATTAAACAATTTAAACTTATTTCTGAGAGGGAAACGTGGCATATGCACCCGTCGAGGGGGAACAGAAGAGAAAACTTGTAAAAATTTCAGAATCTTATCGCAAGCCTCTTAAATAAGGTCACAATAGAAGCAACATAACGAGAGCTGGAACAGATATTACTAGAGCGAACTCTTGCACGTACATATTAAATTTAGTAACAAAGAGCGCCGAAAAACTCGCAATTCCCACATTTTTATCTGTTTATGACCCGGTTTATTTCCTTAATTCCTCATACCATTAATATTTTCGTACAAAAAAGAGAAGTGGAGCTTTGTGTGTAAAAACAATTTTCCTCGGAGAAATTTCACTTAAGAATTTTTAGAGCGTCCATAATTTCGACAATAAATTTCGCCTTAAGTTCGCTCGGCTCATGGGCGGAGAACCTCAATATATTTCTCTAAAGTGAGGAACGATGAGATCCTACTCGGTGCAATTCACAGCGGAATGGGCCGATACATTTGCAAGACTATACTTCTCCTCGAGTAGTTGAAGTAGTGGTAAACGTAAAAAGGGCCTGAAAAATTTTTATCCACGGACGCGCCACTGCGAGGCAGTAAAATAGTCGGGCAATAACGTCGCTAACAATGGAAAGAAAAATTTCCCCGAGCCCTTTCCGGGGGATGATTTTAAAGGTTACATTTTTTTATGAATTTATTACAATGATGAGATTCACTGTAATGGACGTTATAAAAAGGCATAAGGAAAAGATTTCCCGTTAACGATTCAGACAGGAAATAAATGGCGTATTACCGGGAACGAAGGATGAGAAGGAGAAACGTGGCTCCGTTTTCATGGAGGGAAATATTGAAATCGAATAATGTTCGGGATAGTTTTCTTTACATTTTTCTATACTTTTCACTAAAATAGTTCTCTATTTTAATTTCAGGTGACTGAGGATCATCCAGCAATGTTCGACGGACATTCCACGGTCGAAAGGTTAGTCTTTCCTCTATACTTTAGTTATGCCTAAATTTTAATTTCGTGGAATCTTCCAAATCTTCCATTTAATAATCCGATAGTCTTGAACCCAAGTTTTTTTATACGCACAACATGTCGTAATACTTTACGTGGGTCAGTTACCTTACTGGAACTCAATAACCACTAACATAACTTATATTATGTTGTGGTGGTTTTTCTGATGACCTCTTTATTAGATTTGATGTTATTCTAATAGAATAGCTCTCTTTTGGTTTGCAGGTTCAGAGGTAACCTGGGGAGGTCATCAGAAAAACCACCACAACATTCATCCTGGTCCCCGAGAACGAACACCACAACAGATCGAATTGTTATTTCAATGTATCATGTACAATGATATTTTTCTATGTATATGTTCGTTATTATGTGAAAAGACACACTGTTTCTTGTGAACATTGTCGTCTCAATAGTAGCTAAGTAGTAGCGTTTAAAAAATGATAAACAAAAACCAAATAAAGTGAAGTTAATATTTCAAACTGACGATGGCGATCTTCACTCGAAATATCCCCTTTGAATAATACACATATAATAAAATAACGTAGCCTCCCGTTACTCAAACTCTCCGTTCTACCAGACTGGATTAGATAAATATGTACCGCATATTCCGATTTTAATACTTCGGAATTATCGTGAGTAATTCGCTACCGATGCTTGGATGTCTTTTACACGGAGCGTGATAGCAATTTTACACGTAATATGGGTATCTAATGGGCAGAATTTAAACTTAGTTAATCCAGGCAGAAACTGCTGTGGTTCGTTTCGATTTACCGACAGCAGAATCTCTACCACTTTAAATAAACATGCCAAACGTAAGGTATAGGTTAACGTAACTGACTGATTTTCTTAATTGTCAATAAGACTACAATGCTGTCTTATTTTTTTGTCCAATATAATTAATCAAAATAGTAAGATGTAAATGGTCCACTGGATACCGACTGGAAAGTGAGTAACAAGGCGTAATCGCAATCTAAGAAAAGTGGACGTAATTAAATCTACGTAAGGTGAATTTAGCAATAATCCTAACAATATAACTTGTTACGAATGGTATACCTAGTAATTTGCAAACGTGGCAGTATCCGTAACAAACGCCTTTAATAATAAACACCTGCTAGTTCGTTTAAATATTTGCACTGTTTCCGTAGGTGGATCCATAAATAGCTATACATACACACACACACACATAGAAACTAGGGCCACTCATTCAAGTCATAAGAGGCCATTAAAGGAGGCATCTCAATGTTACCAGGACTTTATTACCAATTTAAGCTGTTCTTCTACGGTATAAGTCTTCGAAGTACATTAAAATACCTAGATGGCGAGATAAAGCCGAATGAGTATAGCAGACTAGACTATGTTGAACTTCCTAATAATATCAATAAATTTAGAACGTTAGGTGGTTTTCTGCGTTAACTTCCTTGAAATATACCGAAAGTTTCTCCTCGCACTAATGAAACTAAAGCCGAACAACATCTGAGGAACGCAAAAAGTTAATTGAACGGGAGGATTCAGGAATTGTTAGTGAATTTTGTTTTGTTTATTGTGTCGTTGATAGAGTTACGTAAATTTATTCATAAATATATTTTCGCATTTGACGCCCTTTTAATGTCGGGCGGATTTCGTTTAATCCTCCGCCCTTCCATATTTCAAAATACATATTTATTCGCCGTGTTAAAAGTGTCGAAGTTTTTTCTTTTCGAACACTCCCTTCCTGGCTAATAAAAAAATTCGATTCCATTAACTACAAAGAGAAAATAAGCAATAATGACGTTCCCTTTTGAACATTTTTCATGAAAGTTCGGCTGCTCAAATCCATACAGCACGTCATATTTTCTCTCCGCTTTATTATTCAAGGTATAACCGAAATAATAACAGTCTGCCTCAAATTGATATTTCATGATTGATGGACTATTTCCATTTAATTTGGTTGATGACTACCCAGAGAATATGTCGCTTTTAAATAACTCCGTGAGCAGCTGCCAACCGTTTCTTTACCTCGAAATCCTATTAATTCACGAATAACGTTTCTCTACGAATCTTAATACAGAGCGAACTTTTTTTAATCGAAAAGTACTTTATTGTACAAAAAAGTTGATTTAATAGGTGAGCTGATCAACTAATCCATCAATCTGTCGAGGAAATTTATTTGAACTAAATTCGAGATTATCGTTATCGGCAATGTCCACGGGGGCCCACTCGAATCGGAGAACGGACAGGTGACGAAGACGACCGCTGGAGTGTCTAATTAATTACGAATTCAGATAAAGGAATTCGGGAAAAGTTCGAGGGAAGAAAAGAAAAGAAAACCTTCTCAGAACTTAACCTAAAACGGACACATCGGAAAAATGACAAACAAGTGCGGAGAACAACCTAAACCCCCCACCCCCCCCCCCACTCCCCCATCAAAACATATACACAAGAGGAATAACATTAGGGAGCGCACGGGCGGCGTACCATTTCGAACCGCTGAATACGAGTTCATTAATCATTATTATGAAGATCAAGGGAATGCAGCAAACGTTTCCATTGAAAAGACCTGAACTCGAATAAATGGTCCTGGCGGCCGTGGTGGTGAACTCCCTAAAATGTAATATCGAAGGAATTCCGAGTAAACATTTTCATTGGATCCAAGTCAATGGATTTGTTTGGGATACAAGTATGTAACGTAGTTTCCTACTGGGAAGGATACCGCAAAAATTCCCTATCTGTATTCGTCCATTACAATGAACCCTTTTAATCAGATTAATTAACCTGAAAATTAATTGTGTTCATCCTTACATTAAATCGAGTTTCTACAATCAAAATGTTATCAATATCAGTATTTTTAACCATGCATATATAAAATACTAAGGTTGGCCCGTTTACGCTTGAAAATTATAGTTATAAAAAAGGTTGTATGAAATTGAAATGCTGAAAAGTCTCAAATATTTGATAGGCTGTTTGTAGTTGTCTAGGGTGTATTATAACTTATCAAACAGTACACAATATTATGCCCAATGATACAGTTAGAGTGTAACACGCCTAATGTGAAAACTTTTCTACTCTTTTAATGCCTAACGTTGAATTGTCATCGTATTGCGCGTTGTTAACCAACTAGTTTCAAGTTGCTTGATAAATACATCCTACATATACGTACTTTGGTTCGTATCGAACAGCAATATATGCTGTTGTAATATATTGTAGGACTGGAACATGTTTCGTAAATTACTCTAAAAATTCAGTTGTAGACGGTGGACTAGAAATCATGACGGGGGTTCATCGAGTTATCGACATCAACGTTATTTAAACAACATAGAAGTAATAGTTTTTACTAATATCTAGGTAAATAGCTCTTTTGATATGCGAAAAATGTTTAAAAAAATAATGAAAACAAAGGAAAATCCCTTCTTCGTGTCTGTCGCCGATTAATATCCGTCAAAAGTATAAGTAGCGATCGAAAATTGCTTGCGGTTTCCATAGACAAGATGTGTAACGTGGTAGGCGTCATCCCATTAGAATTCCGCACTCTTTTCCTCTCTAAGGGTTTGACGTTGTTCGCAGCGTTGAATTAAAACTAGATCTGAAAGCTCTTCAGTAATACGAGGCGGTTCTAGGGAACAAGAAAGCGGGGAAAAATCGTTTGGAAACATGGGGTATATATATATATATATATATATATATATAATGTACAAATCTTTTTTGAACGAGAGAATTATCATTTTCTTAAAAAAATAGGAAACGCAACGCTCGGAATATTAAAACTAAAGATTCATCTGGTAGCTGAATTTGTATTTGTCAAATGGATCGAAGCTTTAAATTCAGAAACATTGGATGAGGGAGATTTTTTTTTTTCTCTTGCGTTAACTATAAATAACGAGTCACGAAAATACTTTTTCTCTTGACCTGACCCCGATCCGCGTGTACACCTCAATGTGGCGATCCCGAACCTCAATCATGGCGAATTTCTTAGCTTCGCGAAGCATATTTCAAGAAAAAAGTGTTCCCTTTCTTCCGTCTCGCACCCCCTCATTTATTTATTTCCCTTTCCCTGCGACCGACGAGACGCGTTTGATATTCGAGATTTTCCCTCATTGACGTATGGCGGTAAATATGCGAAAATCCGGCGTCGGTTCGATACAAATTGATGTTGACTGTGACATTAGAGATTCTTGAGATCCGCCTTTCGACGTGTGTGACTTTTTTTCAAATGAGGTAATACAATATTCATACGATATATTCCTTTTTCGGGGGCGGTATTTTCCATTACTTACTTATATATAGGTACATAGTATACAGGGTACGGTTGCACGGACGTTTAAATTTCACACCGTTTTTATGTTAATAGTGCCGTAGATGTCTTTCGAATTAATTCGATCGAGTCGATGTCTTGAATTATTTCAAGGGTAATTCTGGATAACGTCCGGGACGATCTATAAATGTACCGGAAACTATTCGTAAAGGATGACTTCGCCCTGTATGTAATGCGTCTGGGGAGAATTATCCCTCGCCGTAAATAATCCAAAACTTCGGTATCCAGCCTTGTGGGAACAAAAGGAGCCCGCCAATAGGGTGGCGAGCCCGACGTAAACCCCCCCAGTAATCATCCCGCCTAGTGGTCCGTCAGTGTCGACACTAAAAACTTGGGAGACTTTCTCCAGCACGGAATTACTTCCTTACAACAATACCCCGCTCGTTGCGTAAAACTATACGCAAGAGGAGGAGGCGGAGGAGAATGTGAACTTCCCCCCGTTACGGAGATGGCGAATTTGGATTGCCATCTGAAGAGTTGTTCTTGAGATAGGACTATGATATGAAATAGGCGTCTAGCAAATTTATATGGGAAATTATGTAATCGGATTTTTTTTTTCGATCATGCACGGGTAAATACAATAACACTCATTTTAGCGCGATGCAGTTTGAGTGGAATGTATACTTTTATTTAAACTACTTTTGTTTCTTGATTGCGCTTAAACATTATCTATCGCCTCTTCTCGACCTACAACACTATATCAAAATGCCAAAATGCAGCGATACCAACTTGTACATCAATACAACTGCGTAAAAATGTAATACCTACGCGTATACACTCACCAAGTGGTGTTTATGAAAATTCCCACGTCCGTTTGGAACATACACGCCACAGGTACTTGCATGCCACGGAGAGGATCTGAGGCATGTACGTGGCGAAATATTAAAACTAGTGCGATTTTTCCACTTTTAATGAACTGGAATTATAAAATAGTTTCGTTAGAAAGAAGAATATATATTGGACAACTAGCGGACAAAGATCTTCTGTCGACTGTATAATTGCAAATAACGAATTAACTGGACAAGTAAAAAAGTGCAAAGGACACCTGTACTATATAGGACCAAAAATAGGATAAGGCGATTAACACAAAAGTTGTAGGAAAAAAAGAAAAAAAAAATAACAAGATAAACATAATTCTCGTAGGAATTAGACAAGACAAAGATATTGCTTTAAAAATTTTGTGATAGGTGTGCGAAGAATAGAGCTATAAATGCGCACTTCTATTTTAGACTCTTTAGGGCCACGTAATAGGCTGTCAATTTTCGCCAGCTATATCAGGGTTGGTCACATCGGGTTGCCACAATGTGTATGTGCGGACGAGGTGCTACGAGAACGGTATATTACCTAAAACATTCTAGGGTACTCTCCCTACGGGGTACTGTTTTAGCGTAAACAAATACAAGGGAAGGAGTGGATGGAGTGGACAATGTAAAAGCCGCCCTCGTCCATGACCTATAACTTATTTAAAATCAATTTAATACAGCTCAAGACCTTCCTCGGCCTAACTCTCCAAACTTCATTCCAGAAACGTGCCCAAGCCGGCAAGTCTGACCCGTGTCAGCCACATGAAGCCGCATTCTAAAATATCACCCCTAGACGGCACTACACAATTTTTATTGAATCTTTTATGCCGACAAGGTGGTGAAATGTAAAATAAATTCATATTTAATGCGAAAGCGATGGTAACGCCGTCGTCTACGGCTAACCTATATATGTATGTATGTAGGTAGGTATACATGTATGTACGTATTACGACGCGTTCTTTTCCTCTTTCTCCTTCTGTCGTTGCCTTTTTAACGTCTGCATGCGTTCCAGTCTCGCATTTCGATCAATTACGCATTTATTATTCCCGGTCCGGCCCCCCTCTCTACATCTAATATAACCATTAGCTCGTAGCCGATAAATCACTCCTTCCCCTAACCCCAAAAATATAATCCCCCGTATCATTCACTCATACAAACTGCCAGTAAATCAAAGTTTTTTAAGGAAGAGCCCGCCTATAAATAATAAAATAAACTACTACTCGTAGCGGATTTCCTAAAAATAAACCCATCATTTCGGTCATGGCGAGGGCCTCGTGTTTATTTACGCCCTCGCTGATAAAGTCGCAGACAGTGTTGTAGATGAAGTTGGCTATCGGCCGAACCGACGCGATGCGACGTTAAATCTAACGGAATCTACAAATAATAACCTTTTCTTATATTGCTCTTAGAATGGCATGATTACAACGTGAGCGTCACTGAAGTTGTAGTAATTTTATCCTAGTGGATTACCCTATATTCTAGGCTACATTCAATAATGATCAGTCCCAAGTCAAATTATTAACTAGCATCAAGTTCAATATGGTAACAATCACGTTTGTTTATACTTATTTTAATGAAAAGTTGATAAGTACGAATGAATTGAAATAAATGTAATCAAATACTCAAGCTGATTGATCTGAGAAAAAACTTGAGAATCACCATAAAATCTTCATTTATTTAATTGCAGCAAATGAAATTTCCCTTTATTATTTATTACTAATGATAGTTATAATTACACGTTTAACACGCCAAGAGAAAGATGCAGGCGAAAAAGCTATTGAGAATAAGAGTACATGATAGGTTTGCGTTCACGATTCTCTGCTAAGGATGAATCCAAGCAAGACAGAATGTAAGCGAAGAATTTATGTACATTTCCTTCAAGGATGGCAACTGCTTTCAACAAAAAAATTGACCAAATCAAAATACCGGCATTTTATAACACTTGGGTGCATATTTTTACAATCATATAATCTATATGCAATCTTAATAATATAAGCATATACAGTGAAACCTCCTGCAATATGGACACATAGGTTTTTGGTTTATGGACACTTTTTCTATGTAACCGTCAATTTGCCATAAGATATTAATATAAAATTTCCTCTACAATAGGGACCCTCTCTAATCTGGACGTGGACACTTAATTTGCGGCAAATGTGGACAATTTATTTTGGTTGTTCCTTATTTTAAACCGAAAGGGACAAATTTTTCGTAATCCGTTAAGCTTAATTGGTGTAAATTTTACCGTTTTTCTAAGAAGGGACAGCCTCTGATCGTTTAAAACGTAATCTGTTTGAAATTAATTTTGCCTGAATTTATCCTGGAGTAAAATGCATAAAATGTTCAGTTTAAAATTATCGTGTCTATCGTAAGCATTGCTATGGCACCGCGGAAAGAATTAACTGTTGGTAACAAACTTGATGTTATAAAATTTTAACAGTTTTCAACTTCATTTAGAAGAGCACATTGTGTCAAAAAACAATTAAAAATTACGGATTTTTTTCAGTAATCAGCAGCTGTTAATTACATACAATACATTCAAGCAAATTATATAAGAATATTCATGTTTAACCCCTTAATGTGGACACCTCCCTAATCTGGACAAAATTTTTGCTCCCCCGGGTGTTCGTATTATAGAGGTTTCACTGTAATATAATAGTAATGCAATTTTCAAACATTCGTATAAATATTTAAAGTTTTTTTTTTATTTTGTTCAGTACATGTACTTGTTCTCTTGTGTTTATTTAAATCCAATCACTTGATTACCATATATATATTCTCTAGCGATACCTGTGACAGTTCCACATTTCTTTGGTAATAGTTTTGTTATTTAGCCACTGATTCACAAAGTAGATAGTCATTAAATTCATTCATTTTCGGATGTTCGGCTGAGCAATTTTCCATAATTTCAAGCCATCCATCATTGATTTTGATGTAATGATAGGAAAGCGAGAGCAAAACACATTCCAATGATTAACTTTGCATATGAAACCCCTAACATTTGAATATTTCTCAGTAAACTTTAAGTAAGGTGGAAATGTCATCCGGACATACGAATTATTGGCATAATAAAAGTATTTTCCACGTTATATGTACGTAAATTTCCCGTTTAGTTTATATACCTGCTTGGATTAGCCCTTAAACAGGTTTCGTGTACGCAATATCCCCGCTTTGGGTCTTGTACTCAAACCTAATACTTATAATACATCAAGAATTTCTAGTTACAATACAATTAAAAATATTTCTTCATCAGTCAGGTTATCTAGATGTAGACACTGCTGAATTGAGTTTGATCCCAAGGAATGATACGGCACCTGCAATTAAGATTTCCGACATGAATACTGCTATTATGTCTCTTTTCCTGCACAAAGCGCGTAACGATGAACGCGGTAGGACGTAGGTGATCATGCGTCAATATTGAATTAATGCGCCCCATAAATTATACAGCTTTCGGTGAGCATCAAATTAAGCTATTGTGTGTGTGTGTGTGTGTGTGTGTGTGTCTGCTTATTGGCTTCAGTATACCTGAACCGACATGCATTAATTATGATCGACTTCCCGTGATTTTCGCCGAGAAACTGCAGCATCCAATCCTTTAGAGCGACCTCCTTCGGGAATTCCCCCTGAGCCTCGGACGATGTTATTGGATGTAATGGGCCCAAGATGTCTAACGGATCTGATGCATTTTTTATAAACTCGGTTTCTGGATTCTTCTTGGTGGTATGTATATTTTATGCCCAGCGCGGCAATCTGCATGAGGGAATCAAAAGTCCTGGAACGGGAAGAGTTGGCGACGGGGAGGGTCACAATTTTTAACTTGCGTTTAGTGTTGTTCCATTCCTGCGGGTCCCCCTCGTCCGAGGTCGTTCAATTTCCCCGCCCGGAACGGTTTCCCCTGGAAAATTCCAAGTTTTCCGAAATAACAAAAGTAATTTATGATCAACGGTGGTTGCATGTTGCGCTACTGGATTAGGCCCTTTGTCGAGATTACCGACTTTATCCCTCAACACGGCCCCATTACGCCATACGTTACCTTGCTTATTATATGATAGAGATATATTGCATCCGCATGTTCCGGGTCGTACACCGGCTCTCAAGATAATTTAGCAAAAAGAACAGGTATTTATGGTGCAACAAATTAGGGAGGAAACGCCGACACCGACGCCTTTCGCTCTTCTGAGAGATGCAGATGCTGTTGGGTTTTGCTGCCCGTTTTCAGATGTGAATTTATGTTTTATACGGCGACTACTTCGCTTCTGCCTACCGCCTGTATCCCCTACAGCTCCGCCGGAACAAATAATTCCTTATATAGTACATATATATACATGTATGTACATACATGTACGTATCTATATTCTGACATACTCACTTACCCCCGCGATTCATCATTCAATTTTTAAAGTTGCTGAAAACTTATGAGATGACATTAAAACCGTGGAACGTTGTCAATCAATTTTCATAATAGTCTACATATGTACGTATACCTATGTAGGGATACATGTATGTACATATGTACATATCACCCCGACGACTCCATTCCTTACTTGCTTTTGTTTGCCTACCCGTTTTTATTTCATCTCTACTTCAATTATTTCTCCTTATTGACTTTCGGTTTAGATCTTTTTAAACTTGTTTGCGTTCAGGTCGTCCTGTAAATAATTTCAAATCAATATTCCTTTTTCGGCTTTCATTATCCTCGTATCAGTCATCTTGTCGTCATTAATAACCCCGCTGTCTACGTTTTCAATTATCTTATTCGATCTCCCCTTTTGTTGTACGTTCTTCCGTCTTCCTTAGACTTTGTGGACCATTGTTTGAGAATACTCTCTTTCGTCCAATTTTTTTTTCTAAAAAAGGTAAATAAGCGATATTTTTTGATTGGTGTAAATACGAACCGTCTCTCTCTCTCTCTCTCTCTCTCTCTCTCTCACGCTCTCTAAAAATTTTAATTACAAGTTTGAGGTAACCTTCGTCAATTTTTTTATCATTGCAGTACCTAATGACAGACAGAATTGTAGGATTTAGTATGGTTAGAAAAATAGCATGAAAAATTTTCATGTGGGGTAAACAGGTATTTTAATTCAAGAAAATCATCAAAAATTGACAATATAAGCAAAGAATAGAGAAATAACAAGAAGGGAAAGTCCCGACCCTCTCTATTGTTTTGAGTAAACCGTTTTCAATGACCTTGAAGACTTATATTGGGGGGAAATCAGGGCCGGACTGTCAACTACTGCGGCGACATCAAGGGTCGGCGCAACAGGTCCGCAATAAGTGTCGAACGGGTATTGATTCAAACATGTTTAAATAGATGTGTAACAAACGTGATCATACGAAACAGGTATGTGCCGTGATGTCCTGATGTTTTTTTAAATTCCATTATGAAAGTTAGAATAAAAACCGCGAAGACTCTAATGCTTATACAAAATTCGCTACCTACGCCACTGGTGCATTTTCCCTTAAATGTTACCCTGCGCGGACAGATCTGCGCGACCATCGGATCTCTCTCTCTGTTTCCCTTCTTGTTATTTCCCTATTCTTTGATATAAGTATGTATTACTACAGATTCTGTATTTGAAATGCTCTGTTTAACGAAAATTTAGCTCCATTTTACTTTCTCATATGAGGTACTCATATATGAGAGTATTGTAATCGGGTCGATTTTTCGAAATTGAGTTATTACCATTTCTGAACGTTTTGAGGTCCCCTGAGTCCAAAAAACATGTTTTTGGAAAACCGTCTGTATGTATGTGTGTATGTGTGTATGTGTGTCTATGGTAGGATTTTCTCAAAAACCAAAAACCACAAACGATCAAAACTTTGTATTTAGACTTTGTACCATACCAGGACGTGAGAATAAGCTTTTCATAAAAATCGGCCAGGATAAAAGGGTTGTTTACTCTTGTCATTTTTCGGTTTTTTGAATTTTTCTCGAAATTCGCTCCAAGAATTTTTTTTAAACTTTGAATGTTTATTGTAAGATTAAATACCTATAAAAAAGTTTCCTAACGATTTTGGCTAAATGTTCTGTGAAGGGCACTTTATACTTGTCAATTTTCGGTTTTTTCAATTTTTTTCGTAATCCACTCCACGATTTTTTTTTAAACTTTGAATATTTAGTCTACTATTGAATATGTATAAAAAAGTTTTCTAACTTTTTGGGCTAAATCTTCTGTGAAGGATACTTTATACTTGTCGATTTTGGGTTTTTTGTATTATTCTCGGAATTCGTTCCAAGAATTCTTTTTAAACTTTGAAAATTTATTGTGCAATTAAATATGTATAAAAAGGTTTGTAACGTGTTCGGCTAAATCATCTGTGAAGAGCACTTTATACTTGTGGTTTTTCGGTTTTTGAATTTTTCTCAAAATTTGCTACAAGAATTTATTTTAAATTTAGAATATATATTCTACCATTGAATTAGTATAAAATAAACTTTTTTTTGCTTAAATTAACCGTATCTATTTCCCGTTTGGATTTGGCAAACGCATATTGAAACACCCTATATACAAGAAAGTACTCTGATGAACACATCACGATTTTTTTATTTAGTGTATATTAGACAATATCGGGAATCGATAGTAATATGTTTTATTGTAGTTTCATGCAGATATTTCAAAAGTTTGAAAAATATCGTTATCAGGTTTACCATTTAATACACAAAAAAACTACATTAAACGAAACTAGAAAATTTGGTTTAATATCGGGTTGTAAAGACAAATTTTACTAAAGCCTAAAACGTACGTACATATTATATGTATAGCACTACATTGTCATAAATTTCTTCTCTACCTTAATCCACCAATTCGTTTCATAATACTATGAAAGTCCCTTCATCAATTTAACTTTCACTAGGTACCTCGGACGTAGAAGAAATAAAAACGATATCCTGCGAAGGGTTAGAGGTAACGTTGTATCTGTGCAATTTTCCGGTTTGTTCAAGCGCGGTCGATTTAAAAAAAAAAGTATCAAAATAGTCGTAAATTTCACGGAACTAGTGAGTAATCGTCATTTATTTTTCCGGGGGTGATTAAAACCTCCATCATTGACCGGATGCGGAGCGGACATTAAAACCCAAAAACGGCACCCCCAAAACTCAGCGCCGTGCCAGGCAAATGACCGTAAAACGCCCAAATGGTAATTTACAGGGCGCAGGGAAAAAAGAACGAAAGGAAAAAAGGAAAGGGAGTAGAACGAATAGACCTCGTGGCAGTGTCCATTATAAAATTAACAAATCCTCCAATTTAACGGTAAATTAGACCCAATAAAAATTAGGGGACTCTCGAATTTCCTATAATAAAAATTTATTTCCTGTGTAACTTTTTCCTGCCTCCGGGCGGAATTCTCTTTTGTTGCTCACGAGGGCTTTTCCAAAAGAGTTTTATTTTTTCTTCTTTTTTTTTGGAACGGCGTGAATTATTTAGAGAGGAAATTTTTCGGTTCGATAGAAAACAACGCAACGTAATTTCGGTTCATTGTTATGCAACCCCCATTTAATAATCCAATCAATTAATGAATACGTAACTATTACAGCAATCCGAGGGAGAAGCAAAATAATCACAGTGTTAATCGTCCTTGGAGGTTAAATGATTATCTTCATAATAATTTTAATGGGATATATGTAGATGACGAAAGGTACTAAACTTTTATTTACAATTTTTGTTATCGGAGTCGTAACTGTAAAACCGTTTAAAGCTGGTCTAAGGACTTTTGTCAACGCCGCTAAAATAATATCTCTGAAGAAATAGGATCAGTACGCTTCGGGAGCTCGCCTGCAATAATAAAAATTGACATTAAAAGTCTAGGGATATCGACATGCCATTACACTGCGCAACAACGAAAACCCTATTTCCTAGAGAATTTATGAACAGGCAGAATAATTTTAACGTATACATATTCTACGCCCTAATTCTTTTTATAATTTTTTACGTAGACATATATCAAAACCCGATAAACTACCCTCCCTTACTCATTAGTTTAAAGATACATGTCGACCTGGCGAAATTATTAATTTTTATACTTATATCGAATTTGCGTTCAAACATCGTAGAATTCTCGCCCATCGATATATCAAAATCGTCCTATTTTGTTACGCCACACTACGTCTTATTTTGCTACGTTTGAACTACATCAGAGAGCTCTCTCCGGTTTTGTATTTTTGTGATACGTTGTAAAATTTATTCATTCCGGTCGTATATGTAGGTAGCTACTACGTGTATATATAGATGAACATCGAATGTTCATCCAAAGGTGAATTGACTTAATTCTAATCGGGAAACGGGAGAGACGTCGTCGTTTCCCTTCCGCTGAAATTTGTATTTCTTTCCGTTAACGTTGAAACAATGAAAACGTGTGCTAATGGTCTCCAGTTAAACTAAATGATTTTTCGATCTGACTCTTCCAGAGGTAAGGTTTTATTGTTTGTCGTTTTCAAAGGGCGGAGAAGGGGTGTTTTATTTAAGAAACAGGTGGAGAGATATAGAATAGGGAGAAAAGGAGTGGCGAAAGCTTGTTTTAGTCACGTTAACCCGATTCGTTTGATAAGTTTAAAATTTCCGATCGTCGATTGACGTCGGGAAATCAAGCGAGAAATCCGTTGATTCAGTCAAATTTACCCCGACAATGAAGATGTTATTGTTCTGTATTCGTCGCGTACGCCCTCGGCCTGAGTCTTTTATTAGTCTTCGATGCCTCGAATGGAAAAGGGCTCGTCAAAAAACCTCCTCGAAATAATTCCGCTCATTTCAAGTATCAATATCGTTCATCTGGCATTTCTGTTCTCACTCGCTCTCATCAAGCTCGAATTTAATAAAAGCCGGCTCAGGTTATTGTTTCACTTATTGAAATTTTCGTAATTTTCTTTAATATAGATGCTGCTTCTCACTGCGAAGACGCCGAAAACGACAGTCTCCTCCTTTTGGGGAAATTATGGAAAAATTTCAATTTACATAATCAAGTCTGCGTTTATACTTCATTTTACGAAAAAAACCTATTAGAAAGTCATCCTTTGGGAGAAGATAATGAAGACAGCCAATATCGATTTCAATTGTAAACCCATAAAGTCAGCACATTTCCTTAATTATTTACCAGGTGATTTTGGAAGCACTAGAACTTGTTTACGGTGTCAGGATGAAATTTATTAATAAGAAACGCGTGCAAACCTCCATTTCATTCATACGTACAAACAGCACACAGTACCTACATAAGAATAAATACGTTGTCTGATATATCGGTGCAATTTTTAAAAGAACCGCTTGTACATTTCTTCACTTTTTCTGGTCATTAATGAACAGAGCCTTATATATATGTTTTAGTATAATTGGTAAAATATATTTGGAAAGATTTCAAATGTGCTAGTCACAAACCAATTTGAGATAAGAGCTGAACGTTAGCTATGGTAGTACTCAACATATTTTTATCATATTCATGGGTGGAGAGTTTGTTTTGTCGAGTTTGTGATTAGAGAGATTTGTGATTGGCACTTCGGGTTGCTAACCTTCTTTAAGAACAATTTATCCGATAAATGATGATGTTTCCAAAACTTTTGGAACATAACTTCCAAATGAAACTTCACTCCGATAGTGTTTTACATTTAAATATTTTATCTTCTAGAATCACAAATTATCCGGTAAGAGAATTGGGGCTAGAATTATAGTTATTTATACTCGTAGTCAAAATCATAATTAAGTTTAATATATAGTGATTTTGAGGACGATATAGGTAACATTTGTATTTGATCATATTAGATCAGATTAGAAAAATTCTTGTGAATATACTCAACACTATTGCGCTAATTCAAAATGTTGAATTTGACGGAAGGGTGATCGCCATTGAATTACAAGATTTCGTATCATCGTTTTATTATAGTATAGTCTTAATTAATTTACATTATTAATGAGACATAACGATTATTTTATTTTCGGTGCTTAATCAAAGAGGATTTGAAATGCAACGGACAGAAGAGAATCCAAAAGAGGGCGAAAATCAGGTGTTGTTTAGAGCCAATGTAATTCATCGTATTTATGCTTGAAATAATCCATTACCTGTTACGCCTGTAAAACAAATTACTCGTAATGTGTGCTTTGAAAACATATTTTGGTATCCATTCGAATCGCTGTCATATACAACAACGGTAATAATTTTATTTACATTAATGACCGTTGAAGAAATAATAGCCGGATTATCATTTGTGGATTATTCGCATAAATTTTTAATGTGTAGGCAATGAGAGACGCGAAAACGAACAGCGATTTTTATAAATAAATATAAAGCTGGGATCAAGTGATAAGACACGAAATGTTGTTTTAAGGGAAGAGCTTTCATTAATTGTGTATTATTTAGTGGTCGCTTTAATAAAAGAAAAAAAAAACGTGTTGTTCCTTAATACTGACTCCCAATTAAACGTTCTTAAAACAGAAATTTGGTAGTACCGATCTTTATCATAAAAGCTGTAAATGACATTCGGAAACCGAATCTTTCGAAATTCATACATGTTCCAGAGTTATTATTGAAAGGCAAAAAATTCTGATGGGATTTCACGAGAGAGCTTAATGTTTACCTGTACAAAATGAAATATTCAAAGAGTACGAAAAAAAGGACAAAAATAAAATTTGCACTACAAAAAGCTCACAACTTACAATGAGATCCGATTAGTACCGCAAGTGCTCCGGCAAAGGCAAGTATAAATCGGAACTTGAGGTAAGAAGTAACAAAGAATCCTGCATGTCAAAAGAATTTAATTAACCGTGAGGTTCATCAGAGAGGTGAACTATCAACGATGCTGTTTGACCAACATTTGCGTTTAAATTTCAAATCTCGTTACATTATCTTTTCTCTTGTCTTCTTTGGAAATAAGAATGAGCACTTCACCTTGTAAAAAAATGAAAAACTGCGGACACAAAAGTGGAATAGTACAACACAAACAAGGCATCACTCTGCAACGAATTACCCGGAGTGCTCGTCTCTTTCACGGCATATCTAACTACATACATACTTGTGTCAACTCGCCGTTTGAGATTCGAAATATGATGTCGGATGAGAAATGGCGTAACGCATTGTGTGTCGGGAGGGCGAAATTGTACGTTGATGGTTTGGGTAATTTGTTGATTGAACCGGAGCCGTTGACAAAGACACCCGGAATATATTAATAGTTTCGAAGGGATAGCAGTCTACTGGTAGCCAACGCCATGAATTTATTTTAGAGATAATCACGGGTACATTATAATAGTCCTGGGGGAGGATTTCCTTCCTTTCTTGCTAAATAAAAATATTTAACAACACAAGTAATTCAGACGCCAAATATTGCTCCTGCAAATTGAGGCATCGCTTTGCGACCGTCTCACTACCTAATTTGTACATTGTACAAATTGTTCTAAATTGTCTACTTAAGGAAAAGTTGAAAACTTGTACGAAACTTGGTCTCACAACGATAAGACGGTTCATTTCCCAGACATGAACGAGTAAGATTTTAAACAGATAAGATCTCGTGACTTCGGTCGCGCTATCAGTTTCCCTAATATAATTTTTAACGAAAACAGGAAGTACACATCGCGAACATTATACGTCCCCCATATACTATAATCCCTCTTGGTGAATGAATCAGTCCAGCAAGTGACTCAGGCGGCGAGAGAGAAAGAGAGAGGAGGGATCGTGTGTGTGTGCGCTTGTAGGGTGGCGAAAGTCACCCCAATTTGGGGTTTGCGAACATGATAAGCCAAAAATGAACACGAGATTAAATTCGGTCAGGGGATTATAATAGCTGCTCTCGATTAAGCAGCAGATACATATTTAAAAAGACTGATTAAGATAACCGGTCGGCGTTTTTTCCGAGAGAACGCAATGCCGGTAATTTGCATAAACTAGGGGCGGGAGGGTTGTTAATTAACGAGAGCCAAACGGGGAACATTCGACCGTAAGTGAATAGATCTTTTTAATTAACCAATCGGCCGACATTAACGAATTGATTTTGATGCGGTAATAGGAATCGTTGTCAATGGAAGGCTTAATATATTAACTCCTGTGTATATCACATACATATGTAGGTGAGTTTTAGCTCGTCAAATTGACTGGTCAGAGTCAATTCACGTTTGAAAATAGCGACGACGTACCTAACTTACAGAAACGGATAAAGGTTTGATAAATGAATTTACTAGTATGTATAAACAAACCGGGTAATACGTACAGACACATGTACATAAATACATACGTATAACATATATAAATAGTAGAGGAAATTTTATTCGAGTTAACGACGAAGACGATCTCTCGTATGGTTCCATCGAGGTAGGTATCTTGAAATAATTTATATAAATCAAAAGGGAGATCTCCTTAAAACCTGTTTGTGTAAAGATTGTCTCTAAAACTGCCTTGAAATTATTTCACGCTGTTGTCGTCGAAAATTCATCATCAGCAAATACCGAGCAAAATTATTATCCGAATTTTCCCCCTTTTGCGATGTGATAATCCTCGATATATTCGAATGAGCGGATGGCGGGCGTGGATACCACATTTCCACTTTAATCTTCAAACTCGCTCATCCGTACATAATTCCCCACAAAGACAAATTAGGAGAAGGAGTCATAACCTGAGGCAGGAGAATAATGCAGGCGAAGACAAAAAGATAAATTTTACAACTGCGATGCTGATAAAAGGAGGGGCGACAGGAGAACCTTCATAAATTTAAATTAAAGTCGTCGATTTCGGATACAGTCCGTGTTGTAGTATCGCTGTATTAACTGCTCGCGGCGATATTCTATTTTGTTAGTTTTGTCTTCGGCAACTTTGTACAACGCGATAAGCTCGTCTCGGGAAAGATCTCGCGGATCTTTCGGATGTTACCGGTGAAGATAACGTTTCATCGGACCTTATTTTCAAAAACTAAAACAAACATCTTCCTATCTGACAACCTGCTCCTTAGTTCTAAGTACACCAAATACGCTTCACTGAATTATCCTTCTGCCGTCGCACAGCGTCAGTACTTCGTCTTCCGCGGATTCTGATCTGAATCCGGAGTGGAACAGAAAATGTGTCTGTAATCATGGAAAACGAGTGTTTCCGAATATGAACTTTTCGAATTGAATTCGTTCGGAGTCGCGAAACTTCTCGCATTAAAATTTATCAGCGCATTGGTGGTTGCACGCTCGGCGTTCGCATCTTTTAAGAAAGTCGGCCGAAAGTCGTTACGTCTTTGTCGAGATGTGCACTTCCGCCAAGAATTAATCCACTGAAAATACGATCGAGTTATCTCCGCTAGTTGCTCGACTGTTTACCGTCGCGCATCGTGGCTCTTTTAGATGTTTTGAATTAACGAGCGTCCCCGTCAGTACACTTCAAAGATACGGTTGATCCGGGAAGTGTCATTCGGACTTCTAACGGCTGTCCAGTTAAATACGTAATCTATCAACCTTTGGAATTTTTATGTCATTTTGACTTATATCGTAGGTTAGACGAAAACACGAAAACAAAGCTACTCCACACCAAGACCCAACTGTCACAGCTAACCTCAAAAAATTAAAATGTCATTAATTGCGCGCTAGGATCAATCTACGACATATCTCGCCCTGTCTTCTTTCATAAAAATTCCAACGGTTGCTAGATTACGGATTTAACTGAACACCCGTTACATACATAGGCAGTATCTTCGATTAACACGCGTTCCGGGTAGGTACTCCCGATCCTCCATAATCCATCGATCGTTTTGACTCGTACAAGCTAATCGATAAGAAATAGACTCTCGTCAAACTACAACAGGAGCGTATGGTGTCGAATTTTGCAACCTTTGAGAAGTACCTTCACTCCCAACATACGCCTCTACAAATCATACTACTATTCTACTCTGGAGCAGACTTAGACATTACTTAGATCCTCGTAGTATGCCATTTTCAATTAATCAGAAGAACAAGTCGTACCTATTAAAATAATATACATTCTTATTTATCAAAAGCAAAACTTGTAATAGTATTTTTCCGTTTATCATTAACTTTGTAGGTACTCATTTGCGAGACGTAATTATGCAGATTGCGATGACTACGATATAACGAGGAGCTATTCGAGTAATAGCGAAACCTCATGGTAGATACATAGATAAATACATATTTAACTTGGACGCAACGCCAACCCCAACACTGAACACGAAACGTAAGGTAACGATCTAAAGAATTTGTCAAAATGAAACCGGATTATATCGAATTACAATACTGATTAAAGGTTAGTCTGCGAAACAAAAGGGAAGGTAATCAAATGATTTTCCCCTGGAATGCCTCGCTCTCGCCCTGCAAAAAGTTGAAGTCGATCTTTCAATCGTGCGCGATGTTTAAGCATGTTTTCCGATCTACGCCTCCAAAATCTAAATCGTGGGAGGGACGTCGATCATGGAGAACCAGTGATTGTCTTCTTTTTTCTGGATCTCTCCGGAGCGCTGACAGCCGACTGCTTTATGGCCCAGGGAGCAGGGGTTTAATGAATAAAAAATCAATTAAGGTAGACCGTGGATGGAAGAAGGAGCGCGTAGATGAATTTTTTATAGCAGTTAGGTAAGAAGTCGATTAAAATTAAATGTAATTATGTTCGGCGAGGGAGTGAAAAGTGTAAGGGCGGGCGGAGGCACTGAAAAAATGAACGCCGGGGAAACGTTTCAAGGCAATATTAGCTGGAATCTAAATTTGCTGGAGCAAAATTTTTAATTGTCTTCATTTTTGAGCTCGATGCAGTAACATCCGCCGTTTCTTTTTCCCGATGTATTTAAAAATAACTATGGAACGTCAAGTGTTGAAACAGTACTACGACGATCGTAAATATTTAAAAAGTTTCCGGAGATTTTTAAAACAGCCACTCAATTATAACGACAGGAGCCGCCGTCGACGAGGCGGCTATTTCCAGATTACATTTTATTTTCATAAAGGCGATAATTTCACATGGCTATAAACTTAATGTTTGAACAAATTGAAATTTTTAATCTCGATCGATTTAGATAAGCATAAGCTGATATTCGGCACAAAACGTAATATTACTTTTACTAATAAAATTTGGCGGCTAAACCTATAATGTCGGTATTCGCCATTCCACAATAATTCTACAGCAACCGAATTTTGACTAGTGTTGAAATAACTCAAAAATAAGGCTTTACTTTTAAAGTACTCCAACAATTTTCGTTTAAACATTAGGTTCATTATTTAATATATGGGTAACAAAAATGTTCGTCGTAAGGTGATTACGTAAGGAAATTCGCTCATGGGACTTGACAATAAAATTTGGACTTAAAAACGTATCAGCTACGATAAGTTCTTTAAGGAGTATTAAAAAGAGAAGATCTGATTTGTCGTTTTCAAAAGGAAGCCGAAGTCTTTCCTCGAATTAATTCCCGACGAGGAGATTTTCCGCTCGATATCATCGTAATTTTTTTACCAATTTTTTGCGAGAATCCGAGCAATTATTTAAGCGCATAAATTTTGCAAAAATTCGTGCGATTGTCCATACCAAAAATGCGCGTCGTCTCTCCTAAGGAGTGGAAGACGATAGGAAAAAGAGCGAAAAGAAAAAAAGGGGAGAGAAAGAAATCCCCGTTTCTTACGAGTTACGAGTTATTCTCTTTAATATTTACGATTTGAGCTTTCCTAGGGAATCGATAAGAAAGCGCTGTCAGGAAACATTTCTCTTTGATTAATATTTGAACGAATTTTAGGTTGTAGAGGTAATACCTCCATTCTAAAATGAGAAGCGATGGAGAGAGAGAGAGAGAGAGAGAGAGAGAGAGAGAGAGAGAGAGAGAGAGAGAGAGAGAGAGAGAGAGAGAGAGAGAGAGAGAGAGAGAGAGAGAGAGAGAACGGCGAAATTCGAATATAATTACTGGAAAATCACAAAGTACACGTTTCAGAAGCGAACCCCTTCTTACATAAATAATAATAACACGGTCTAGAAGGAAAACGGCAGATGAGCCCTGTCTTCCACACGACCGATTCCATTCGCTGCTTGGAAACATTAAAAAATAATTCCATTTAATTACAGATATCCTCATGTCTCAATACGTTCCCATTATCGGAAAAAAATATAACCAATTTTTTTAATGAATACAAATTCTCTGTGTTTCTTTAAATCACCACCACTCTGATTTTTTGGCCAACAGTAACGTAAGGCGTAGTTTGTTCACAGTAGCTCACATGTATCTGCAGATGACTTTAATTTCACGTATTTGACGATTTTAATTTAAAGTATTTCATTAATTATGAAGAATATGAACGAGCTGCCAACTTGATTAGTTGACATGAAAAACTTCTTTGAAGTTATGAAAATAATTTGGAAACTCTGTGCCCCATTTACAATTTCTGACATTTATTTAATAAATGTTAATAATAATCAACAAACATGAGTCAATTTGTTAGTTCATTAGGGAATAATCATTCAAACAAATTCCTCCAGATGTCCCATTTAGAAGAAATAACGGGCAGCTAATAGCTGATGACATTTTGGCGTGTTTAATATCATTTAGGAGAACGATACTTATCTCCTACCTTCTTTCCGAATTCGATTTTTTTGTAAACACATATGTATTCTGAAGTCCATTTGTCAGATGTAAAGATTTGTGCGTTAAAACTAACAAATGTTGATACGGAAAATTTCACCCTGGGGGCTAATTATTGGTTATGGGACGTTCCTCTGCTGGGACCTCATGGTGACGTTAGAGTAGCGCAATCGCGTCAGGCCGAATTTATCATTGCGCGGTAATTAGTCATGTTAGTTCGTTTATTTAATTAAAACACCCAAATCGATACGTCGATACGTATTCTAATAGTTCTTGCTATAATTTATTAATAATAATATTTACCTAATTTATTTATCAAAAAAAAAAGTATAGTTGCGAACAAATGTCTTCTACAAACTTATCACTTGGGTACCTTAATCGACGCATTGAATTATATTCCTTTAAAGGAACAAACATGCATTTCTAAAATGATTGAAAATATTGGACTGATAAGTCGGTACTGATACCAATTGAAAATGCATTATCAGGTATTTATATCGGGTGTTCAGTTAAATCCGTAATCTAGCAACCGTTGGAATTTTTATAAAAGAAGACAGAGCGAGAGATAGATATCGTAGATTGATCCTGGCGCGCAATTAATGACATTTTAATTTTTTTGAGGTTAGCTATGACAGTTGGCTCTTGGTGTGGAGTAGCTTTATTTTCGTGCTTAATTTTTCAATTAGCCGTGCCTTTAGAATTAAAAATCAGTTGTTTTCAAACGGTCAGTGCTAATTTTTATTGTCGCAACGAGCCAGAATGGTGTTTCGACATTTGTGACATTTTCCATTTGTCAAAATGTTTACATTTAACCTAAGATATACATCAAAATGAAATAAAAATTCCAACGGGTTGCTAGATTACGGATTTAACTGAACACCCGTTAGAAATAAGGGGTTCGCTTGTGTATAGATAAAGCAAATACTTTATCTTCCATAAACCACGTTCTGCTCTTAGGTGATCTTTTTCAATTTCGTATATGAGAATTTATGAAATTACACGTAACTTCATTTGAACTGCTTTGTATTAATTTAAAGCATCCACGTTCATACATATCCTAAATATTAGGTACTTAAATAACTCTGTACGTTTTGGGCGATGATGTATGGGGAATAAAAGGGGAATTTGAATTATCGCAATCCTACGAACAGGATTATTCAGTGGGATTTGTTCCTACTGAAAGTTATTAGTTATCGGTATTATTGTATTGTTAGTATCACCTACTAAAAGCTGAAAGTGCGTAATATCACCACATCTTTTCTCAAATTTTGATCTAAAATATGTATGTTTAACTGATTGAATGTGTTTAAAATATGAATTAAAACGGATTTTACAATTACTTTTGAAATAAGTTTGTTGGAATAATCTCAACGTAGATATTTTTTTGAAGATGAAATATAAGCTGATGACATAAAATGAGTTTCGCAGACAGAAAATTGTTTGTAAGAATCTATAGAAATATTACAGATGTTCTTCCATTTCTGTAATTTCACAATTTGACGGAGAGTAATGAAATTTCCTATTAGCAAATTTTGGATTTACAGAACTGAATTATTTGTTATTGGGAGAAGGAAAGCCAACGCAAGTCAGTTCAGACTACGAAGTATCCATAGATGTTGCTATAGAATTGCAAACTATTAAAGTAAAATTATACTTACTCGAGCACGAACTCAACCAACATAAACAGACGAAATCAAAGGAAGCTTTGTAACGTTTGCATACGTTAAGCTCCTCTCGCCGCCTCGATTTTTTAACTTCTGAGTGACAAATGAGAATGGGCTCCACAGAACGCATGTTGTCGTTTCTTACATGTACGTTGCACAGCTCTGCTTACCCAGGTTCGGCAGTTATTTCGCTTATATCTCTCACGGGTTGCTTTCGAAACATCGCGAGAAACTGGGATTCTTCCTTAGTCTTAGCGACGTCGATGCTATTCGCGATTCGATCCGTAGAAAACCGCTTCGAGCAAGTCGACAGCCGCTGAGATACGCCTCGAAACGCAGTATAACTTTCGACGGAGAAATTTCAGATGCAATATGTACCTACTCGTACTTCGAAGTTTATTTGCATTTCTCGTGGCATGTCTAATGTTCCGGTCAAATATTTTTCTGAGGAGTAAGACGTCGCCCTAATGATCGAAGCAACGATGCGAGGGGGTTTGCAGTCAAGATTCCAACCTTTACTCTTCACATTCGCTTCCCTTTGTCGGTCCAGGATAAACAAAGGGCACCGAAATCAAAGGGCGTCGGCGACGCGTCTTCGATGGTTTTTAAGTGTTCCGAATTCTCTCCGCAAATTTTTTGCACGAACACGCAGATCGCGACAAAAAGCGTTTCGGGGGAGAGAGAAAAAAAGGAGCGGAGGATAAAAAAGAAATACCGGGCCTTATACAGTGTGTGCTCGTAAACGACGGGACCCGTGCGGATAATTGGGGATGGGACAGTAAAAACTCCTCGTCTCGGTTCAAAGCCTGTTTCGGGATCGGTTTAAGGGAACGGCGGTCACCTGAGGTTGCTCCCTTCTCGATCTATGTACCTACGTGCGATTTCACCTATAAATATATTTTACACGGCAACATCTGATCAACCGTGATCAAAACAGAGTCGTCGATTTTACATGTACATAGGAAGGCACCTAATTAAAATTTCAAATAACAGCCAACTCGCTCCTTTCAATTCACGAATTATCCGTTTATGGCATTTCTTTCGATTTCCGTAGGAAAAGTACGTACTTATATGTTCCGTTTACACCCGTTAACAGATGGTCGAGACATTTTTTCGCGGCCGTAACAGTTTCTGATGTCGTTTAGAGCGTCGTTGCAGCTGGAATCTGACGTCTGTACCTTTAATTTTCTTCCCTATAACCGTTCGCTATTTTCAACCAATTCATATAAAGTCGCCCAAGTCGTAAAGGCATCGTATTAACACTGAGCATTAACCATAAACCCAGCGCGGAAAATATTATTAACAATGCGTGTACAACACATCGGCAAAACTTCATTTGGACGGAATAGCGTGCGAAACATAATTGAGATAAAGACTGACGGATCGAGTTGTCTAGGTGGTTAGTTCCATTCCAATTTCATAACTTCTCTGCGTATGAACTTTAAAATGTATTGCTTTCATTACTTAAACGAGAACAGTAATTCTGTATCACTTTTCAGTTCGAACAGTTCTGCACCGATGATGATCGATTAATGAACGCAAACAATAACGAACGTGGGATTTTGACCGGATCAAACCCCCTCCCCCCCTCCTCCCCCATCACCCGGAAGTAAATAAAAATCGGACGATTTCAATAGCCCCATTTCGATCAGACGGATATCATTACTTATTGAAAGCAAGTCCGTCTTTTTATTTTTCCCCCCTCTCTGTCTCGTTCTTCCTCCCTTTTCTCGGATTTTATATCGATGACCGTCATCAAGGAAACACATAAAATTTTGGCCGAACGTTATTCTCACTATCTGCTAAATCGTGATCGGATCTGTTATTCTTACGGTTCCCTAAGCCGGACCGGGAAAAGTTAAATAAGTAGAAAATTGAATCGATTTTATTTTCCGCCGCGTTTTGATAATAAGCGGACGTTGAAGTCGTTAAGGATTGATGTAACGATTTAACAACGCCCGATGATACAACGTGAAGGGTGTGTATGTATGTATGTATGTATGTGTACGTGTGTCTTTCGTCCCATGCGGGACGTGATGGGGAAAAACAAAAAAAGAATTATTCAATTATCGCATTCGCGTGTCGCGCACGGAATACGGGACGACAAAACAAACAAAGCAAAACCGAAACCGATAATCATCCCCCGGCGGATCCGTAGAGGATTCCCTTCATTTTTCCGCGAGGTCTCGTCGGGGCACAAAGTGGCGGAATCCACGCGTAATCAACAGATGACACGGACGCCCGACGGGATTTGCACAACGTCTTTTATTAATCGATTCTCTGGCCGGATTAGAGCTCAGGGAGCCGTTACTCTATTATTTCGTCAGATAACTTTTTCCACCGAGCACTCCCTCTCATCCCATGATTACTCAATTCCAATAATTGTTTGCGGATTAACCTACCACATTATATATAGCGTGTCTCGTCTCAGATTAAAACACTACTAGGTACATATTATGCATGTACGATAATTACTACAACAGTTCCTAGCCGTTTAGAAATGTGTTTAAATCCATTTTTAACGATTCACATTTTCTCTACTTATCATTCAAATGCTACATATTTTCAACACATTTTCATTAAAGAGCGATCTTATTGTTACGGTGAGTTTAACGATTTTGGAGTTTTATTCAGCTGAAGCTTTAAGTTACAATAAACCTTGCGACAACTTCCTGGGAGTGTAGAGAAAACTTCACAACGATGGTCACGACAGATGCAAGACACTTTGCAATGTTTTAGTAAGGAAATACGGGTAAAATAATGCGCTACTTCTCAAAATGACCTAATTAACTGCCAAATTAATATGACCGACATTCAATGTAATACGCCGTACAAAAAATCTGTTTGTATTTTGTCTGGAAAATTTGTCATATTCACATGTACTGAACGGAGAAAACGACTGATCACTGCAAAATTCAAATTTTTGTTTTTATAAATAAATTATATATGCAAGAAACTGTCCCTTGATTATTTATGTCATATCCTATATAATAACATTAATGATGTCCAAAAGTTCGGAATAACAATAAAATAAAATACTTGAATGGAAATATCGTTGAAAATAGGAAATTTGTTTAGACAAGTTCTTAGAATTTTCTTAACTAACATAATATATTGATTGTTTTGTTGCAAAGCCCCTTCGTTTTTAGAATAACAATTCATTTATATCAATATAAAGACACCCTAGAATGTCGGAACGTCAAATGATAATTAACTGCAAAACGTTCTTGAATAAACCCCAAAAAATTAAACAACGATCGTCGTTACGGATTTAATGCCGACGTTTCGTCCGAAATTAGGGACATAATCATGGCTATTTTAGGCAGGACAGAGTTGTATGACATTACATAGATATGGCCACTGTATATCGCCAATATGAGATTAATTGGAGGGCCATTATTAAAAATAGAAACCCCCCCAAAGCTGACGGCGTATTGGACCAGTGACAAATTACAACTAAAGTCAATGGGGTACCTGGAAGGTGTACCATAATGGCCCTCCAATTAATCTCATACTGGCGATATACAGTGGTCAAATCTATGTAATGTCATACAACTCTGTCCTGCCTAAAATAGCCATGATTATGTCCGTAATCTCGGACGAAAAGTCGGCATTAAATCCGTAAAAACGATCGTTGTTTCATTTTTTGGGGTTTATTCAAGAACGTTTTGCAGTTCCTTACGCATCTCCCCGAGAACATCAGCCCATTCAAATGATAATTAATTTTTTGTAAAATAACTTGTTTTTAACGTTATCAGGTAATTTCAGATTTTTGTACCGTATTATAAATAGGGACCAAAAGACATCACGCGAGATGAGAATGTTGTTTCGTTGTTTGCATGGCTGCGAGTGGGAGATTCGCAAAATTACAGTTAGGCTCTTAGATTAATTGCCGAAGTTTATGTTTGACATTAAACGGAACATTATCAACTGCCGTTTAGCTAACTTGCGATAACTCTCGATCGAATTTCGTGCGTATAGCTATTAATAGTTCACTTCTCGAAGGCTGTTTATATGTATATATAATAATATTGTTGGTCTCTTAAGATACCAAATAAAGATACAGCTAATTAATTAAACTTCTCCTTATTATTCCATAATACCAGCTGATTTATACCGTGAACTAATTATAATAACCCCGGGGTTCGAAATTACAAATTACAAGTTGAGAGGAAACAAACCCCTACACACAGTAAGCGAGAAATTATTACTAACGACTTAAGTAACTACAAAAACATTGCTCGCAAGATTTGAGCAGAGGACCTACATACATAGATTCTGTATGTATGCACATATTTCCAAGTTTCCACGTTGCGTTGATTAATTAACAATTATCTGTAATATAACTGATAGGAGGTACATGATCGGAGTCATGCGACACGGTGAGTCGTGTTTTAGTAGCATTATTGTACAGACATAAAATGATACGCGTTTAATTTGTCTCGCTGTCACACGGTTTACTTAGGGTCGGAATGTACTTCTTTGGAGCGTCAAGTATTTGTCTTTGTCCGAATTCTTGTTAGAATGTATGTGTATTTGATTTGTGTATTGAATTTAAATTTGCCCTATTATTACGCCTTATTATTAATCGCCTTATTACCAATTTCCTTTCGAATGCTAAGGGAGAATTCTTCGAAAACCACATTTATCACCCAGTAATTTTATTTTATGTGGAAACCCGTTTAACGAAGTAATTAATATAAAATTGGGTGCGTGCTAGAAAAATGTATGTATGTATGTATGTATTTATAACCATTCGTAAAATTATACCAAAATTGTGTCTGTGACGTGGATAAGTAGTAATTGTCCGATTTTCAAAAATCGGAAGTAGAGGGGAGACAAAAAGCGAGAAAACTCCAAAATGTTACTTATCACCTCGCTATAATAACATCCCTCGCCGGATTTGGGCGGAGAATCCATTCGGAAAGGCAAACCTTTACCCAAAGAGAATATTTCATATTTTTCACGAGGTAATCAGGGTGCGCCCCCTAACATTTTTTAATAAAATTTCTAATGCCCGGGCGCGTGCAAATATTCCCGTTCCCGTTATTGAAATGCGCGTATACCTTTGTCCCGAATTGGCGGGCGGGGGAATGGGGAGGAGAAAATCCATTTTTTTTTTGTCAAAGTCCCGTGGTGTAAAGTTGTTTTAGCGAACCCGGAATGCTTGTTAGTTATAAGGATTTGTACTTGTGCTTGTAATAAGAAACGTCTGAGAGCCATGGCTCTCCAGTGAATTATATTATGGTTAATTTATAACTCGCCGGCTCGAGCTGTATGGCTGCAAAAAATGAGAGAGCACTCTAGACGGATGCTGGCGGTGATAACTCCGTCTCACTCTCCGCCGTCCTCTCTTTCTCGTTCTCTCTCTCTCTCTCTCTCTCTCTCTCTCTCTCTCTCTCTCTCTCTCTCTCTCTCTCTCTCTCCCTTCGGCTTTTATAGGACGATTATAAAAGTCAGGATGATGCTTATTTATGTTTATTTTCTCTCTTTCTCTCCATCCCCTCTCCTCGCGCCACCGACGAAATATTTCGATTAAATTTCTTCGGGTGTTAGTTTTGTGTTTTATCCGAAAATTATTCGGCAAAGGCTTCATTCGGCGACGGTTTATTGTCGGCCTTTCGTCATAAAGATCTCTCACTCTTCCACTGGATACGTTTCTCTTCTGAGACGCCCCTACCCATCCTCTCGATTCAACTACGACTCGAATTTTTGTCTATCACAGGCGAGACTAGCGTATCATGAAAATAAAGAGAGAGGGGAGAGAGAGACAGAGAGGAAACAGAATTTATATGGATGTGATATCGAAGAATATAGCTACAGATGCGGACAATTGTTGTGGCTCTGGATGTCGCCAACTCTGAGGGCAACTGAAAATTGGTGACCCAGCTCTGCTAAGTATTGCTTTTCTTCCATTTTTCTACAAAAATCGAGTTAAGACTTATCTGAACCATCTGCCGGAACAAACCAAAAGTGTGCCGTTTGTTCAGCCGATATACTATTAGCGTGAGTGCGTCTGTATCAGCTGAATGTTAACGCATCGTTACGTTTTGATTAAGTCGAGGAACTCGCCAGCTGCGAAAACATGAACCAAAAAAGTCTCTAATTCTCATGATTGATTGAGTTTTAAAAAATTCCCCGAGCCCGAAATGGAAGCGCAGGCAAAGCGGTTTAGTCTCCGGGTACGGGGGAGTGTGATCGGATTTACTAAACGGCAGAAAGGGATTATAGAGAACGCCCGAAGTGGACTGTGTGCTCTTCCCGAATCTAGAATTCTCCAGCTACGAGGGAGAGAGGTGGGGACGCACGCACCGTCAGCTCCTTCGATGACAAACGCTTATCCCGTAAATTCGTCAAATTCGATAGTCGATAAAGCTAACGGTAAACTCGGACGCTTATCCTAAATTAAGTATAGATAGATACTGTGTGTGTGTGAAGGACGAAGGTAGGTTCTGTAAGAACGAAATTCTCCCCGTTCTTCGCTCACAATAATAATACTAATGACGATAAGAACCGGGGCGGGTTTTTAGAGTATTAGAACTTCGGAAAAGTTCAAATCAAGCGCGATATTCCCCCCAAGGCGGAGCCGAGTGATTTCGGAGATTTCTTACCAGGTGAGAGGAGATTAGGTGTCGAAGAGATATTTCTCGATTACCGCTTTTAATTTGAATCCGAAGAAAGAACGAATCCACGGCTCAATTCTCCGCTTCGGCCACGATTAATTATTCGGGGCGGCTTTTTTATTTCGCACGGAAAATCGGAATCTAGCGAATGAGCCCAGATATTCGGGCGCGTGTATATTCGCGGGTTTATTTTTATAACTTTCGACTCCATGAAAGCCTGTGTGCTGAAACAAACACGGTTCATGTTCAAACATGAAAGGTAAAATACCGTTAATTTTCATTTTTAATCAAGTGCCAACGTTGAACGACAGCGCCATAGGAATAATTAAAATACTTTCGGTGTCCACCCGACACAGGAATAAAATATTTCTGAAAAAGTTTGTTGTGTTGTTTTGTTTTGAACAGGTATCTCTGTTTGCCAGGCTCCGTTTAATAAAAGGGTATTTATAATTCGATCACATAAACACAAAATATTACCTACGTACATCGGAGCAGATGAGCTTTTTCCATTTAACTAGTGACAAATTAAAAGGATAAACGTTGTGATGTTTACAAAAGTGCATATCGCAGCAGGTCGAATGTATTTTGTTTACGACCAACGCTGGGTTGTAAGCGTCTTCAATTGATAAAATATACATATTATGCTATCTCCACATCACAATGACCTTAAAATAAAACTAACATAATGACATCAATCAAATGTGGATATATATATATATATATATATATACTTATACATGGTGGAAACATACCTAATGGTCGTATGCAAATATAATAATAGAGCAAAATCAATATTTCTACTTAAGTGCGGTGAGAAATATGGTAAGAGACAACTGGATATGTATCCAACATAAACTGTTAAAGGCTATATCCGATATCCAAATACTAAATTTTCAATTGTTCCAAATAACAAAATTTGTGATGGTGGTATCCATATAAATGTACTCCAAAACCCTGTTTTAAGGTATACATATATAAATACGTGCATAGTATTAAATATACTAGGAAGTAGATATTATGTATGTTTAGCTTAATTTTTCCATAAATATATAACTTACAAAACAGTAAATGCCATTTGTGGTATATTGTGTTAGTGAGTAGCTGCCTGACTTTCTACTATATAAATTATGCATTTTTTTTTTCGAATAAATTTTAACAACAATAATTGTTTTCAACAAAGTGACAATTTATTTCCACATTTTACATTCGATGTTTATTCAAACTTTCAGTGTCGAATTTCAAATCTGCAATATTAAAAATAAAAGCGAAGGGTAATTGCCAAAACGTGGTTTTATTTCGCGACTTCCCACTACTGACCAAATTTCACTTTTCGTTTCTGGAATTATGTTAATCACTAGCGATGCGCTATAATGCGGACCGGAATCACTAATTCAATATTAATAAATAGTGGTAAATCTGTTCGACACAACGTTGCCAATTATGCTTTATCCATTGAAATTGACACCGAGTTAATATTGTATTTTACGACAAAATTAGACAAAGGGTTTTAGCGTAAATATGGAATTTGTTGCTAGTTTTAATTACCGCTTTAGGTTTAGAGTTACGCCTCGACTCGACAACAGCAATGATTTAGTTTCCGACGGAAAAGATAACAATTATCGCGGTTATTTATATGTAAATGAATACATACATTATGCGTGTTAATGCCTACGGATTGAAATGAGGGGGGATGGCCCTTTAGGTAACAGATTTTCGTCGCTCCGTATGCAGTACGATTTATGCCTAGTCTAAGCTATAAAGAGGAGCGATTAGAGTACAGAATGCAAAAGGAAAAAAAAACGCTAAAATAAATGCGTTTAAAAGATTTCAAATTAATTCCAATTAATAGAAAAATGCTTTGAGGCAAAATCGTACAAAATTTATTATTGGAATTTATTCCAAATGCTTCAGATTTCTCGAATTTAACCACTTTGTTAAAGTGCCTCTTGTGGTGAATACGCCAAACATCTCTCAATGAGTGAAACAATCCTGGTCAAAACTACTTAGTAAAAGCAAAAAAAGTACGTACATATTTCAAACTGTCCAACAATGTTTAACATCGCTATTGGCGGTACTGGTCAATTTAAAAATGATTGTCCAACTAAACACAAAAGACTTCTTGGCCAGTTTATAAATGACAATAGTTGATTGTTTAAAAAAAGCCGTTGAATTTGCTTTTATTATAACACAAGCCGTACCCGGCATGCGTTGCAATGCCACGTAAAGTTTAAAAAAAAAAAAGATAAATAAAAATTATAGATGACCGGGTGAAATTTGTATCACCTACATATATTTTGGAAAACTATGGTCAAAACGTAATACAAATTTTTTATCTGCATTTAATTATATGCAACACAGTTATACACATAATCAATTTAAGGCTTTCTGATATACCATATTTTTTGACTTTTTTGCGGTGAGTAAATATATAAAGATGATGATTTTACGACTCGCTAACACGCGACGTATAATTGCCCATGCGCGAAACCGAGAAACTCCAAGTTGATTCCGCAAACTGTCCTTGTATTTGCAATTGTATTGTAATGCGAGAAGTAAACAACGCGACACATGTTTACTCGCTCCGAGTGAAGCGGCTAATTCAAAAGAATTACCAAGACGCGTAAAAGACAGCTCCATGAATTCTCCTGGATTGTTGTTTACGGAAAGTAATTTAAGACCTGAACATTTCCTACGTAAACGTTAATAAAAGAACAATCCAGAACTATGAAAGAATATACGAGAAGGTTCTAGATCAGAATCAAGGTGTATATATAGGCGGGCTTGTGATCAAGGAGAACAACCAGAAGTAGAGAAGCAGACGTGAACGCGACATACGATCCGAAAGCGGAGCAGTACAAATAAATTAAGTAGTGTCTAGTCTAGTGTACAAGTAGTTAAGTGTGTTAAATAAATTAGTGTACGATCAATGAAAATAAATTAGAAAAATAAACGTTACAGTATATTATCTTTTTAAATTTTTAATGAATAATTTATCAAAAACTACCCTGAAAGTAGGTATGAAATTTTCCAGTACAATATGCGTTGAACCAAACGACGTCATTTGAAAGCAATCATTATATTTTTGGATGTTGGCCAAGAAATGTTTAGTCATTTCCCACCCCAGAAACTAATGAGCGTAATGGATCTGGTGGTGGGAACCACCAGCACCGCAATAATCTATTTCCGGGTCGTAGTGGAATGCTACTCGTTCTAAGTTTACAGGAACACTGCATCTGCGGAATCGCTCTATTTCATTGTGTCATGAAGTGCGCTCCATGTTTTGGATATTTGTTGCTCGTAGTACGTGTGACCACCTTGGTGTTGATTCTGCCATGTCTTCTTCAGCTTGTCTAAGTAGTTTTTTTTTGTTTGTTATTTTTACCTTTAGTTTAATTCGTCGGTAATCCTGTTCGGTCTGTTGTTTGGGTTTCTTCACTTCCGGTTTTGGGTCTTGTATTTGTACCTCATAAACTTGTTTCTTGGGTGTTTTATATTCCTAGTGTGACGTCAGGTACCGCCGAATTGTCTTGTAGTTTTCCTCCATCCTTTTGAAATAGTGTGATTTTATATAATTGTGCTGATCGCCAAACCCAAGTTCATGGAACGCCTCGTTGTTCTCTTCCTCTTTCACCCATATTGCTTCTAGGTGATCAATCCTTTTTCGTAGGTATTCCTTGGTTTTTCTTGCACTTGCTATTGTTATGTAGTTATATGATTTCTTGGGCTATTTTTTTTGTTCTTGAATCAATTCATCTGCTTGTTTTGTTTTGTTGTAGTTGAAGTTGTGAACTTATTGTAATTTAGTTTTCCGGAAAAAGTGGCTATGACTTACTCAGGACTTTGCTTGTATTCTTGAGTTTCCGCCGTTGTGTTGGCGTCGAAGTTCTTGAAGTTTTGGAGTTGTAATCACTGGCGCCTTTTCCTCCGGCTGCAGTGATTGGATGTCTCCGTCGTTTCGAATTTGTAGAATTTGTAGACTCGGTGTCCTGGTGAAGTTGCTTTGACTTACTCAGGACTCTTCTTGGTTACATAACTTCCCGCTTTTGTGTTGGCGTCGAAGTTCTTGAAGTTTTTAAAGTTGAAATCACTGGCGGTTTTTCTTTCGGCTACAGTGACTCGATACGTCCGTTTTTTCGAACTTGTAGAATTTCTAGACTCGGTGTCCTGTCGATCTTAATGCTGTTGTGTAAGATGTGCCCGAACTCGTTCGATTCTAAGCCTATCTACTTCCCTAATTATTTACTGTTGAACGCAATTCTGTCATACCAAAACGAACGTTATCGTTATCTGTCTCTCGCTGGTCGTCAGTCGTCTGTGCGATTTGCACGTGTGGTAGCTCGTCGCACATTTGTTTGACTTCGACGACCTAAGTCTTCTCCTTGGCATTTTAAAATCAATAAAGTTCTCGCGCACTGACAAACTGATGATAGATTTTAATAATCGTCTTGACATTTATTTATTTGACATCCAACTGACACTATACTTTCATTTGATTGATTATAAATGTCAAATTACAAAACGTACCTTTTTTGGTATTTCCCTTACTTATTATTTATGTTTTTCGCCACAAAAACCTTCCCTGAACTCCCACAATTATTTCAAGATCAAAATTAGCAAAATCGGTTCAGCCGTTCTCGAGTTCAAGCCCAGACAAACGAACAGCAATCCATTTATATATATATATATATATATATATATATAGAGAGATTAATAACATAATATTAGCATTTTATTGGAGTTCAACCTAAGCGAGTTACTTGCACAATGTGATTGATATGCAATGATGATTCAAAGTGTTACAACATACATCAGCACATGTATGTATATTGTAACATGTTCTGATGCGTGAATGGAGTATCAGAACCTGTCATCTGCGCTCAGAGGACATGTCCCTTAATCGGTTAACATCGAGGTTGGTATGTGAACAGGAGCGATGGGGGTAGACGTAGAACAAATTTCGTGGGGAGGTAATTTGTAGAAACGACGCGACATAATAAAGCCGAGAAAAAGAGCAGAATTCTTTACATAAATCTCGAAACAAAACAGCGGGCCGAAAGGGAGGGAGGCTTTGTGAGATATTCTCGTTCCAATTATTTCGAGCGAAAGCAAAAGAGAAGGAAAAGTCGGTCAATGGAATCAAGCATCTCTTAAAACATCGAAGTCGTACGTCTGGCAAAGAGGAAAAACGATCACGAGACAGAAGAGGGAGAAAGAGGAACGGAAAAATTCCTTTTGGCGACTATCTCATGTGCCCGAATGCTTTGTTGTAAAATTGCGCCGCCGAGGGAGGAAAATCTCTACCTGTTGTTTATAACGCAATTTTCCTGACAGTTCAGAACGTCCCGGGCCCAATGAAATAGATTTCCTTTAATGAGGGGATCGTTGTGAACATGTAATCCTCCAAACCGTTTAAAAGTTAAGTTTCTTTTGTAATACTGTTATAGAATTTAAGATATTTTGATTTGTTACAATGTCCTAGTAGCTTTTTAATGAGATGGAATGCGTGTTTTTAACGATGTAAGAGTTGAAGAGGAAACCCTCAAGCTTCCTTTAAAAAAACCGGGACGTGTCTCTGAGAGGAAGTTATGTTTTTGTTGACAAAATCCCACTTTTGATTCTTTGAGGTGACATCATTCAGACATCATTTGAATTTTTCACGGTACTCCATGGAAAAGAATTTTCACGACATGGAAAAAGAAACTAACTCGCATCACGGGCGGTATCTCTGAAATGGAACTTTATTTATTAAATGAAAACTTTATTGAATCGAACCAGATCAGTAGTAATTATCGTTAAATACACTTGCATAAAAATAAAGAAAGTCTTAACTAAATATCTCATCTGTCAATGTGTCAACATTGAAATCGATCACAATTATGTATTCCCGTAATTGGCTGTGTACCTACTAAGTAAGTAAATAAATAAATAAATAATACGTCGGGGCGCTGTGCCTGGTAGGCGATTTGTTTCGAACGGCGGTAACTAACGAACTGTTTAACTTAAATGGTTGAAATCCTTAGGATAAATTGAGGGGAGAACCCTACCTTGATAAGGCCCCTCGAGACCGGAGGAGACTTATAAAAAACCAATCGCGTTTCTCCATGGCCGGATCTCGCAATATCTGGTTATCCATTTATTACGCATAAGAAGGTGTTTTTCGTTTGTTCGAAGAATCGTAATAACCGACGTGTTTGTTGATTAGGTAAAAACGTTTATATGTTCTAGCACTAAAATGACAGCTATTTTAGCACTAAAATGGCCGAAAGCATTGCTTTAATGAGGCTTATTAAAGCATTGTTTTTGGCAATTTTTTTTGTTGGGTTGGTAACAAGATATTCCCTAATGCTCTCTGCTGTCTGTCAAAACAAAATTAAAAATAAACATGGCCGCCGCGTCAAACACCCTCTTGTACTTGATGCGATTCGGTTTCTTGAGACATGATTTCGATTTTATTTAAATCCGTTAAATTAAATTTGAAAATGGTGTGAAAATTGACTGATGTCTAGGAAACAGCAGAAATACCAACTTAAATGTCACGATAAATAAATTCCCCAGATAAGAAATTTTAAAGTACTTAAACTTAAGTAAAAATGAAATGGAAGCAGGAACATAGAAAATGTTGTAAAGTACTCGTTACAGAAGACATTCCAAGCCCTCGTCCGTCCTAAAACTTGCCGCAAGCGGCTCATTTTAGAATATCTGACTCGGGTTTGGAATATGACTTCTTCTGCAACTTGTAATTTAAACTACTATTATTGGATTGTAGACAAATGCACAGTTGATAAGTGATTTCGTTAGACCATCGTCAAGATGAACAACGCTGAAAGGTCGTGGAAAAATAAAAAGTGACTCAAATATATAAATAAGACAAAATGGTCAGTTCTCATTTACCAAAGATTAGGTTCGCCTCCCTTTCATTTATTTTAACTGTTATTAGAATAAGTATTATAACTAATCATTACACATACTTTTCGATGTGTGCTTCATTATAACGATTTATATTCCTTTTTTTATGATCGACGTAAATTGTGATAATCTTAAGATTTACATTAACCTGGGTTCTGACGCCGAGTCTGATAGGCACACAGATATTTTTACACTTGCATCAGTTGGTATACCTATTTTCAAGACGACGTCCCACTTCGGCCACCATTCCCCACAGAGAAGAAAATCTCAGCCGACTTCGGCCACGCGATTTTATCAGTAGGATTAGTAAGGATTTTGGCTCGTTAGGCCGGGCAGGTGCAATAAAATAAGATTGGGTCGATTTCGGCCACTAATTTCTTTCAGTTTAGTGTTAAGCTAGTAAAAGTAAAATTAAAAAATAGAGAAATTATTAAATAGCGGCGGCGAGTTCCTTCGGCGGTCAGTTCGAAAGGAGGTAAACCTCTGAGAGAACCGACGAGTTCCTCCCCGACGACCATAATTATTATATGAATTCGCTACGCTTGTTAAAGGGCAAGGATAAACAATTGAGGTTTAGTAAAACGAACAGGACCGGTCACATAATGATAACTGACCAAAAACAAAACAAACAATTGATTGAGTTGAAACTAAGGCAAGCATATTGATATTTAAGGAATCTTCTCTAGCCATCTCTTTAATCCCTGGTATATAGATAGTTTATATATTGTTATATTTATAGATATAGGCCTACAAATTTATTACCAATAACTTTAATTTTTCTTGAATGTATGTTGCAAATGTAAATATTGAAAAAAGAAACATTTGCTCGCTACACAAAGCCAAGTTATATTAACTAGCGGATAATTGGTTAATACTAAAAATTTTCCAATGAACCATTTTTCTCAAAATCATTGCAATTTCATTGGTTTATTGATTCGCTTACAATTTGACAGCAGGGCGCATTTCGGTTCCACCGACCCATTGAAACCCTAGGCTAAGCCCTAAGCAATCCAGGTAAAACGGTGGCCGAAGTCGGCGTACTTATCAACGTACCATAATCCTCCGCTTTCGCTGAAAAAGGTTCGTGGCCGAAATCGGCTTCTCCGATTTTGAACGTACAACATGACGATAGATTCAAGTTTTACTTCGATCTACCCCTGTATTATTTGATTCGATTGCCGAGAAAGCAGTTTTCTGTGACAATATCTAAGAACGTTCGCCAGGAGGGGCACAAGTCGTTCAGTTATATTTTTTCCCTATCTCCCTCTCATCGGAATGTGAAGGGCACGCCCCCCCATGTCCCGTGTTTCGATCGTGGGACGCAGCCAACACTTTAAAAAGTTAAGAAAAGCCCCGCGGGACGGATGATAAGTGAAAAGGTGAGCGCAATGAAGTTAAACTAGTTGGAAATTCCGCCATGGTTCGACTGAGGCGACGTGACGACGACGACGCCGACGTCGGTCATCGAGATGCCTGTCACGCGAGGTGTCGCGCCCCAGGTCACCTTTAAGGACGCCTCAATTCCTTCACACGAAGGAGGCTGTACTTTTCTCTTTGTAGGGTAATTCACTTAGTCTATTTGATTCTCCAGAAAGGGTTACTATGGTAATTAAGATGACGAGGGGGTGTTTTTAATTGAGGCGAGATGAGGACGCGGCCAGGGTGCTAATCCAGACGGGCCCATCGGTTCAGAAAACATAAAGAATAAAAGATGTGCACAAGGAGAATCAAGAAATGTACACAGTCTCAATTCGGACGAATTTACTTCTGTTTACCTCTGGAAAAATTGTTTTATTGCAAATTTACGCCTCGGAAACGGAAGTGAATTAGAAAATATATTTTTTTCCTGTTGATGTGGTTGCCAAAGTGCCCTAAATAGTCCTTAATAGTCCGCCAGTGCTTTACCTATTTATATGCCCTGTTCTTCTTCGATATTCCGTTGAAGAATGGGTTGTCAAAAATTGTCAAGTTTTATATTGTAGCATTCTTTGTGCTCTTGGGGCGTGTCGGGTGATGAAAAATTCGACCGAACTTGGTTTTAATTCACGTTTATTACTTAAAGTCAGAAGTACATCCGTTTCTCCGCGAGTCTGGAAAACACTTCCCCTACCCAGGTACTTACCTACTCGCTGGCTACGAGCACACGAAAATGGCATAATTGTCGGTGGTCGATTTCATTATATTGTACCCACGATTATCTATACGCTGTTCAAAACAAATCCCGATGCACGTCATTTTGATGGCGTCACCAAACATCCAATACTACCAACTTAATATAGTCCCAGGACATCGCAATTGATGTGTTCTGTGTATATTTTAGGTTGACAATATATTATTATATGGCTAGGTGTATTATCAACCTAAGATATACACGGAACACATAAATTGCGATGTCCTGTGACTATATTAAGTTGGTAGTATTGAATGATTCTAACGTCATCAAAATGACGTGCATCGGGATTTGTTTTGAACAGAGTATACATTTATATGTATTAGCAATTCCGAATGAGATAAAAATACTCTGAATGAATGGAAAAACAGCAACAGCTCGTCCATCCCGCCCTCGTCATCTGTTATTACGTTGCATGCAATTTTTTATGGGATTCCCCTGACAAATTCCCGATAGTTGGCCTGGAAGCCCGTCAAGGCGGCCAGGCAACGGAAATGGGAACGGGGAAACCCTCGAATGACGGGGGAGGGGGAGGGTTAGAACTGGGGGGGCGGGGAGTCGAAAATGAACAATAACAAGTGCATGGCACCCGCTCACGCCATCGTCCTCGGTCAAGCGTACGATATTGGCTTTCCGAACGTTGAATATTAAATTCGGAAACGCGGAAAGCTCATTTTCGACTCGTCGAGAGCCCTCCTGCCCCCCTCCCCCCGTGGAGGGACTTCGAGGGTCACACCAGTAAAAATTCTCATTTATATTACTTCCGGTTTCTTGCGAATCAAATTCCGCGATAGTTTCCAATATTCCTCGATTAGGAAGGGAACCTTATGAAAATGAACGGCGATCGGAAACTCCGCTGGATAGTCAATTTCACAAATAGTACTTCCCTAGTTAGAGTTGCGTCATTTTCCACTTACCTCGTACTTGGTTTTATTCACGCATTTTAGACAAGTTAACAAACAAATGCAAAAAAAAGAATGTTAAAGACATATTTCCACAAAATGGTACTAATGGTTCTATCGTATATTAGTACAAACACAACAAACAGTATTTCAGTACCCCACGTTCTTCAACGTACAATGCTACATTAACAATCTCTGTTTTTAAATGAATGCTAATACAACGTGATCAGAATATACTGTTTAAGTTGGTAATCCTAAATTTTACTTTAAAATGGTAGAACTGGAACCACTTCCGGTTGCTCGACAGCTACTTCGACGTTTAACAGTGACAGCATTGACACTTGAGCGGCGATTCAAATTTTTATTATAAAAATATAAAAATGATACTAGTATTTACATTAGAACATGATATTTTTATTGGCATGGCTTATTATCAGAGGGCAGTTCCTGACTCCATTTCTGGATGGTAATACTCCTTGGAATCCACTTTGCACCAATTTCAAGAAATGTTTCCTGAACTTGTGTTTACTATCGACGTTTTAAAACAACACTGCATGCGCGTAGTTCAACGATATTTGAATACAGGCAATGTGAAGAAAGGAAAGCCACTTGGTAGACCCTCCGTACTCACTGAAAATGTGGTGCAAGACGTCAGGGCCCGACTGCAACAAAGTCCTCGCAAATCGGTTAGGAAGCTTTCCCTCCAAACATGTTGGATCCTTATCAAAAGTTCACCAATTTCGACTTATTCCTAATTTCCCTTATTCCGTTTCGTGACTTTACAGGTTTATCATATGGAAATTATAGCACTGTGTTGAAGAGCAAATTGAAATACCACCCGTACAAATTTTCGATGGTCCAATCCCTAAATCCTGACCGTCCACAACGCGTCCTGTTCTGTAACTGGTTCAATCAGGAAATGGACAATGATCATATTCTCGGTTAAACCTTTTTTTCCGATGAAGCCTGATTCCATCTCAATGGCTATGTTAATTCTCAAAATTACAGAATTTGATCTGGTGAAAATCCACATGCTGTTAAAGTTGGTGTTTGGCTGATTGTATCGCGGCAGAGACTAATTGGTCCTGTGTTTTTTAACTTCGCAGTAAATTCTGAACGATACATTCAGCACATTCTCCAGCCATTCGTTGCCCAATTAACCGTAGGGAGCGCGAAAATGGCTACTTTCAACAAGATTCGGCTCGAGCACATACGACTCGTGCCACAATGGAATATTTGGGGGAAGTTTTTGGCCATCAAGTGATAAGTACGGGATTCTGGCCAAGTAGGTGACCAGACCTGACACCTCTAGACTTTTGTTTCTTTGAGTACCTTAAAGACAAGGTGTTCAGTAATGTTCTACATACACGTGATGAACTGGAAGCTGCCAGTATCGAGGAAGTTGCAAATATTTCTCCTCGGATGTTAATTAATGTCTTCGAGAGTCTAAAACGGAGAGTGAATTTATGTTTAGAACGTACTGGTGGTCAATTCAAGCAGTACCTTAAAATATTGAAGTTTTTTCTGGTGTGGTTATTTTAATCGTGAATAAATTGACATAACCTAAAATATTTGTGTTTATTTATCTGTCGCTGTTATGCAGAGTGCAGAGATTTCCGGTGTAGCGTTGCAAACCCTTAGGCAAAAAAATCCTCCAGGTAGGATTGTCAACTTAAACAGTATTTCTTGATCACTCAGTACTAACAAGGTTTCCTACTAAACAGTTTATTAACATTAAAAACCAAATCCTACAAGTCTAATCATTTCATAACTAAAACGCTAGTGGTATACTTCCAACGGCAAGTAAAATCACTGTGATGCAACGTTCGAATCACCCCCGGATTAAATATATACTGGCCATCGCCGCAATTTACTACCGTTCCTAAATAAAAGTTGTCGTTTAATAATTTTATATTCTCGTTAGGCCAGGCCAACCTTTCATCATTTGTCCGCCTTTCTTCTCGGCGTTAACTGAAATCTAGACTTTTATGGAGCCATAACAGTTTCGTTTTAATAGCAACATAAATAATTTTACATATTTTACTGCAAATTTTGCGAGGTTATGTGTGGCGCTTTACATAAATTTTACACAAAAGAACGGCTGCGGAGCGGAAGAAGATGAACGGCGCAAAAAAAAGAAAAATTACCAATTACCAACGTCGATCTTTACGCGCAGTATAACACCTCTATAACGAAAATAATATAAAACTGGGAGAGAGAGAGGTCGCATATCGCAGGGGGAGCACTAAACCCGGGATTAATTCCGCAAAAGAATTGAATTTTATTACCGTTTAAATGTTATCTCTTTCGAGTTTATCCTGGAATTTATTTGAGAGGTATCTGTCAGTAACGCACTTCAATTCTATAATCAACTTTGTCGTTATGGCGAGACACACACATACACACACACACACCCCATCCTAAGACCGTTCCATTCACTTTTTGAACTTGACAAGATAAATGATTACAGCGTGAATAAACTTTTTCTTTTTTTGCGTTACTTTTGCATGGTATGCATACAGGTGAGACGTGAGCGCATCTGTAGGTACGCACACAAATCATGGCATAGCAAGAGCACCGGGCGAAAATAATAACTTGGAAATGACTCGGAGTAGGGAAAAGGATGGAGGCATTCTTTGAGATTTACTGGGGGCATTTATTTAAAAGCGATACGAAGCGTCGCGCTTGCACCGCACGTGCTTGACACCGTTCAATTTGCGTTTTACCTTATTGCGGACCGTTTTTCTCCAGGAAAAGGCGCCCCGACGATTCCTACACGCGGGGACAACTTCCCCTTTTATGGCCTCCAATCTGGGTACGTTTATCGTATTTTAGTGCCAGTTACGGAGCTTTATAGGCAAAAATACTATAGCAATGATCGACGTGTTGATACTGTGATCAATTCGCCCTGCTCCGGACAACTTTTCTTATTCTGCGTTGCTGTAAATGTCAGAAATAGTCCACAACACTCGGTTCGACTTTTTAAAACTCCATTTCGATTGACAAGTAATGTAGTATATGTTTTTAACAAAATTCATAACTGCGTTGTTAAATGATTTTAAGAAAATTTTTCAAAAATTATACACCTGAAGTCAAGTACCATTTATTGGCATGGTTTTCATCAGCAATACAATGTAATTCGTCTCACTACCTCTTCACTCTTCTTTATTTTGCGGCCGTATTCGATTAGTGTTCATTTAGACATTACTAGCTAGCATTACGGGAAATCGAACTCAGTTGACACGATAAAACGAACTATATACACTAGTAAAACTATGCCAAATCGAAAACCCTATGAATCACAAAAATAAACTAACCGATTTAAACATCTTCAATGAGGAAAGTTCCCTGAAATTCCAGTTCTAATTTTCGGGCGGTCGTTTCCCTTCGTAGGTACGTACCTACTGCCGATTCGCCGAGGTTGAAATAAGTTGGCGCGCGTGCCGTGGAAAACAAAAAAGTGCACGGATACCGGATGAAGAATCCGAAGTCGAGACATTCCCGAATTCCCGAATGGAGGAGGACCTTCTGCGAAGAATTCTACGCTCCTCGATAGAATTACGAAGATCCTAGGAACGTCCCCGGGATAGTGAAGTGAGAAAAGTTCCCGGAAGTTCGGAAGATTTTTAAGTTTTTATCCTCGCGAGGAGCGACGTAACGAAGTACGAGATTCGCTAGGAGTAATTTTAATAAAGCGAGTTAAGATGGAAAAATTCCGAGAAGCGGGTAGATATCGGGTGGATCTCTGGATTTTTTTTGTTTTGTCGGTATAATTAAAAAAAGTTTCTTGGATTCGTGACCAGTAAGTTCGGTAATGGAACTATCTCGAGGACGGTTCTCGTTTTCCAACTTCAGTGACACGTACGAAAGCTTGGAGATGACGGAGAAGTAGGTCCATTAGTGATAAATGTTCAAAGTAGGGAAGAAAAATGGAAAATGAGGGGGGACATCGATCGCTCGGAATACCTGATTGTTATTAACTCTCTTAAATTTCAACTTAAGATGTCCTATAATAATTTATGCCTACCTAAATCTATCAAACGAAAACGAGCCGTTGTGCAGTTGTCTATTGCATCGGACCAAGCGAATTTCACTCTATCAGCTATGATCTATGTCTTATCATAGGGATGACTGAATTGATCGATTGACTGATTTCGGCGAGCAACCATCATGAAAGAGACGTACCCAGGCCTGATACATTTCGATGGGGGTTCAGCAGTCTGTCGACGATTACGAAAGGAGGGACCGTTTATCATTGGAAGAATATTTGATCTGGATTCTTGTACTATGAACCTATTTAGTTAAATATTTCCTGCCCTCGTGCGCTCACTGGGCAGATCAGCGGATCGCGTGTGCATTCGGTAACATGGAGTGGAATGAAGAAAAACCGCCGTAAATTCGCGCTGAGTATGTATTCGCAATTCCGTATAGGATATTAAATTGAGCGGTCAGCAGATGTTTTGGAACAGTTTATCGTGCCGCGGACTCGTTTCGTCGACGCCCGAGGACCGCGCGCCAATGAGAAATGCTTGATTCGGTGCAATGTTTCGATTAGAAGGGGGCTTTATTAATTCGTTACGATCGATATAACAGTGATGTGATTTGTTGTCACCGATACCCATCACCTCAGTCCAGTAATCGTTTTTTAGAAACCGTCTGCTATTACTTTTTTAGCATAAAATGGTGTTACTTGCGATTAATTGGCGAAGGCGTAGATGTGTGTTCGAAATTTCTTCAAGAATATTCTGGCGATTTAAAGAAATTTTGAACAACTTTATACTATCGATGTCTGTTACGCTGAATGGCGCAAATTTTCCGATAACATTCAAATTGAAAGGAAAGCAACTAATGGGAATTTTTCCATTGGCCCAGGTTTCATTATTCGGTCGACGTACGTCTCGTTTTGTCACGTACAATCGGATTATCTGATAATTTACACGCATTCCGATTAGCGTGCTCGCCCGTTAAACCGGAAACGGGTTTTTCTTTCGTCGCCCGTTGCGCTTCGCTACGAAATCTGTCAAAATAAAATTTTCATAAGTCTGCTTATGCTTCTGAAAATAAAATTATTTTTCTCTTTGTGTAGCTTCAAAGGCAGCAATAAAATCCGGCTCGCTAAAAAACAGCATTATTCGACCTACGGGCCTTTTTTCTATCTGTGAATACAACCTAATTTAGTTGACTGCCTTCCCTTTGAAAAAAAATTCAATTCGATGTCAAGTAAAAGTCCACCAACCCCCATGTACCCTCCTTTGGCCGTCATAAAAATAAATAAGGTCGAACACGTATAAATGATATGAAAGAGCTCGCTGATAATATATCGGACATTTTCGGCAACAAAAAAAAAATCTTGACGGAGGAAATAGGTGTTGATGTAGAGGACGGGCTGTCAATCTTTTGTGTTCGCCGAGGATTTCATTTTATTTCCTCGGGACTTGGCGAAAACTCTCCCGATAACCGGCAACTATTGACTGGCCCTTCCGGATTTCTTCGTAGGGCGAAAGTGCGTGCGTGTGAGAGAGAACGAGCTGGAAAGGTGCGAGGAGAACGGGAGCAGGGAAGAGAGCTAAGGTTGCTTGTTCTCTGGGTCACTAGCTACAAGTTATTTCTCGGCTCATTGGCGACGCGGCGGCCATATTGATGTTTTTTCTTGCCTCGTTGGACAGGTCCGCGTTCCGAGAGGCGAGAACATCATTTCCACTGTCAGCTAGCTCCATGGGAAACACGCCACGATGAAAACAAACAATTCGAGAAATATTGACGCAGAAACTAATAATATTGTGAATGTTCGAGATTCTTCAAAGTACACTTCCCTACACGAACGACTTTCGGTTCTTTCAGCTACGATGCCAAATTATTCTTTTTTGACACACCAAATTTTATCGAAACCAACTAGGATGCAATTAGGCATTTAACTAGGAACTCTATAGGTTTGTGTTTTTTAGTTTAATTATATATAGATTATGTCATAAATTTTTTACCGATTTTTTTAAGAATGATCAATATTTGTTCCATATCATTTTTTGAAGGTGGTTGATTTCAGGTATCATCAATAAGTTAAAGGGAAAAGAATAGAATTACAAATTTTAGGAATCTTACTTAATAGAAATAATAATAAAATGTCCTTAATTTATGATAAGAATAGATATTACAGAAATGTGGGAAAGTCCAAATTTAACTATCGACGGATTAGTTAGTACAACAGTTAGGCGCACTTATTTCCCAAATTAACACATCACTAAAATACATACTGTGTTACTGTACCTCCCAAGTCTTTGTCGTAAAATGGTAATGCCCTGAGGAAACGTAAACAGATTCGATAAGTAGGTTTCAATCGTTTTGAAGGTATCATTTAAATTTTCAGTTTGTATGTGTCATCGATTTATAAAACCACTTGAGATATACTCTCATACCCCGTAAATGCACCCCTCATTTAATGAAATTGTTGAATACCCTCGATATATGTTCCATATCTGTGCCAACAACACCCGGGTAATATATTTATTCTGTAACGAGAACGTGCGTACGAAATCGGACTCTTACGATTCTCGTAGGGTAATAATTATTCGTTGAAGGGAATTGGCATTGGCGGAGAAAAAACGAGAAGAAAAATGGGACGCCACCTATCCAGCTCCCGTTCGAACCACGAATCCGAAAATTTCGGTAACGTTAACGAACGCATATCGCCGCGACCCGACAAAACATAATGAATTCTCAGTTGTGGCGTTGACAAATCGCCGCGGCGCAGGACAATAGCTACAAGCGTAAAATACGTTAACTTAGCTATTACTATACAACACGATGTCGTCTCGTTTCCTCTATTTTGATTGATTGCAGGCACGCGTGATTCGTACGTAGTACATGCTCGTTTTATATACATATCACATACACTTTTTTGCGCGCGTGCGCGCGCGCCTCTTGTATATATGTGTATGTGTGATTGTTTGCTAAACTGTTTAATCAATAAGGCTTGGCAAAATTGTCTTTGGTTGCATTTAAGACAAACGATGATTGGAATCCGCGAGAGTTAGATTAAGAACCTGGCTTCCGAACAACACCAACCAAGTAAAGGGAGAAATTGCAATAATTGACGATGATTTACCCACATATGAGTTTGATACGTTCGGAGGAAGACCATACGAGCGGAAAAATAATGATTTTCGTATTAACAATTATATCGATTGTGGTAGCGGGCGAATAGTGCAATTATCAGAGATCGTTTAAAAGAACATATTTTCATGGGACGTGACAAGTTAAGGTATTCGTTCGGATAGGGTTGAAATCGGACACCTTCTACGTGTTTTATATTTCTGGCGTAGGAAGCCGAAATCGACTTAAAGATTAAGTAAGCTCGACGATTTATATTGTTAGATCAAACGGAGTTGAAATTAAACAAAGAAATCGAGTAGTAAATCGTGAAAGGGTTCGTCTCTCTTTTGCTGCCTTTCTCTCTCTCTCTCTCTCTCTCTCTCCCTCTCCTCTTTCTTCTAATTTTAATTACGTCAGTCCGAAAATTTCATTAGCGCTAACAATTAAAGCGTCTTGATCCTTTTTTCGCTTTTCCCTTGGAAACCGCTGTTTAGTTCAAAACACACGTTAGCTGTGGAACCCTTTTATTTCATTTGTCCTAATTTAGAGTGCGTTTCGGCTCGGCCGCGTCTAAAGCCCGATGGTGGAGTGAATTAACGGAATAAATGAGAGAAACACTTCTTTGGGACGTTCCTTTGATGGCGGGCCTCCTCTAAAAGAGACATTTTTTAACAATCCCGAAAGATAAACCGAAATTAGGAGGTTACCAGAAGGGTATCTACATTATTTATTCATTTTAATGAACGCCAGACAAAAACATCGTCTTCGAGGGTATCTTCTTTGATCCCCGAACTGAACGACGAGCGTCCTATTTATTTTACATTATTTTTAAATAGGGTAATTATTTAACGGAAAAGCATCGCTTTCACATAGTTCAGCATTAATGCTTCTAACGTCATTATTCAATTTAGGTAATTGCTTGTAATTAAATAGTGACGTATTTACAACATGCATTCTAAGTGAGTATTTAAATGCCTTCACAGGACTATTTTTCAAAAAAATACTCTATCACGTCGATTAGATAATATTTCGGGATGTACGTTTTTGTGTTTAAAAATTTTTTATACAAGTCATTACAAATAGTAATTTTAGTATAAAATGACCACCCATGTTATTATGAACTTTTAAATACCATCTGAAATGTTACACTCACTTAAGTATAAGACAAGATTTAAATTAAATGAATCTGAGTTAGGAACTGGGTAATTTTTATCTATAGAATGTTATAGAATAAAGAATTTTTATTATGAAACAACAAAAAAACTATATGTTCAATGGTAAACACGAGCTCGTACCTTTTGTGTTCATAATTTCTGAGCTGAGATTCAGGCGGGATCTGTAATTAAATCAAAACTTCTGGGGGTTCCCCACCCCACTTCGTTCGACGGAAAACTTCTATTAAATTAGCTTAGCATAATGCCTTCGATCTCGCCCCCCCCCCCTTTTACAATAGGGGGATTGAGAAAATATGCAGACAATATCAATATTTATTTTTGGAAAAGTTTTCAACAGCGAGAGCGAGAATATTATTTTGTATCGGATAAATAAGGCACCTGTGGTGAGATAAATTTTCGAGAGAGAAAAGTTTGAACAACGCGGCGGTGCGCCATCGATAATATGAAAAATTGCTTTCTAAATTAAAAATGAATTTCGCGAAGGGCGGCGGCGGGCGCGGCTCTACTTATCTCAATGAGTTATCGATATTGTGTCTATGGAGATGAACACCTCGAAACTTCCAACTTGAACCAGGCCTGAACTTTTTATAAAGTTACAGGTGGGGTGATGCCACCCGGCGACATTTGATTTTATCACTAAATTATTTATAGGCCTTCACACGGAACGGCTCATAAATAAATTATCACCGGAATATAGGTAAGCTACATGTACGCCTACGAGATTTTCTCGTGAACAATTCATAAACAGACGAGTCAAATCGAACCGATTTCAATTTAAACATGAAATTAGAAGGACTCTCTCTATCTAAGATGCGCGCACACACACACCTGCACGCAGTTTCGATTATCATTGTTCTCTGCGGTTAATTACAACATTTTCAGGGGAAAATACATCTGCATCTGCATATTGCACTTACTTCTATTACAGTGTAATGTCGGTATGTGACGTCGCTTCCGTCGTAGGGCAACTCACAATAATCATCTATGTAATTACATTCCCAATTACCTATACGTCTTGATTTTGATCTTGATCTCACGAATTTTTTTCCTCTTGCTGGGAGTGGAAAAAGGCGAGTAATATTTAACACGTAATTACGGGAGCTTGCACAAAAGCGAGGGAAACCATTCAATCTCCCTTTTGTGTGTTTTTCTGCTGGCACCATCTAATTTCGAGTACAAAAGGGCGGTTTCTTATAAAAATATCCGAAGCCAATCATCTGCCTACGCACAGGGGAGAAATATACGAATATTTTCTGGAATGAGAATTTTTGATTAATACGGGAATTTTCGGGAGGTAATCAAGTAAAGCGGAAAAATTAGATTCGCCGAAAATCGAAGCAAAAGAAAACAAAGATCGATTATAAATTTTTAATAAAGGTATCCCCCGTTAATTCTATTGCATTTACACAACCTATTTTCCCCCCATCAAATTACCACAAATCCCTTGGAAACATCCGAAAAATGCGTCTTTCCATAACATCAATCATAATCCAATTACTAGAAGGGCAACGAAAGAATCCATCATGTCGTCGGGTCAGGTGAAACCGAATCTGATAGAAATAATGGAGAAGGATTCGAAAAAGGGGAGATTTCTTGAATAATACCGTGGACGGAAGGTCCTTTTTACGCGCAAATTTCGTCGAAAGGAAACGAATCGTGAAAAGTCGAAAATTACAAGGAAACAAGGAAATTTAAATTTCGCGACAAATCAGTCCGAGAAAGCAATGGAAATCTGTTTTGTGATAATGCAGGTTGACAAAAAATTCTCCTCTACAGATTAATTCGCTCTCGAAATAACCTTCCTGGCGCGATGTCATTCCCGAACGATATTAAATGTATAGAAGGATAATAAAAATGAATAATAGGCACATACATAGCTTTGTACATAGGTACTACTTTTAAGTATCGGTTGAGAAGAAAACGTCAATATTTTAATTCTTATGGTCGTATTCTTCGATTTTATCGACGAGGAAGTGAAAGATTAATATGTACTATATAGGTACTACACATTTTTGGGAGGAAGTAATCGTAGTCGATAAGTCGTAAACTGATCCGAAGAGGGTATGAATATTATCGGGTATGTTTGAGTATTTACTCGGAGCGTTCTCTTCTTATCCAAATCATGTCGAGAGTATATTAATAGCCAGTAAAACTCTGGATATTATCCACTCCAAAGTTGATAGTCGAGTAGGACAGGCGGAGCCAGAAAGCGGTCAGCAAGGGACGGTCATTATATGCTCGATTAAACCGCAAAGAGAGAGACAGAGACGGAGAGCGAACGAGCAAAGGGGCAAGGCCCCTGAATATCAGAATATAAACGAGACTCAGCACTTTGCCGGCAGTTGTCCCTTGTCGGAGGATATTTGGGTAATCATCCCACTATGAATTTCTAAATGGATTTTATGATTATATATACACATATACATACATATGTACGTACACTCGCGAGCGCGCGCACACACACGAACAGCACAAAACCGGAACGAAATTCAACTCTGTGTCCGAGTAATTGTATTAGTCATATTCTGGGATAAGCCGTCCGGGCTTTTATTCGATGGTACGAGGGTCTCCGGAGACACTTTTCATCGATAATCGCTCGGAAAATATTAGTCGCCTTCTATATTATTAGTATCTTACTCGTACCTTACGTACCTACTCACGCACACATCGCACACACGGATGAGCGGGTATAATCTAGACCGATGATGCATTGGATAATGACCGTACTGGCCGATTTCCAAAAAAATTTCACTCTAATTACGCGCAAAGTTAGGCGAAAAATCCTTCCTACTACTCCTCCTCCTCCTTTCTCACCCTCTCCTTACCAGCCAATAATACCGGAACACTGGGAGGAGGTGAGCGGCCTTTGCGTGCTCGCCAAAAAAATGCGAACCTTCTAATCTCAAATTATGAATAATAACATAAGAAGGGTGCTGATGCCTTACTCGAGGGATACGATTTGCATAAACTTCCTACCCGTGCGGACGGGAGGGAGATCGGCACGGAAAAATCGCATGTTAGCATAGGACTCGGTTAGGAGCGACAATCTGCTTGTTTAGGGCGGCCGACCCAGAAATCACCAATCGAAAGTCCAACGAGGACGCCCAGAGTTTCTCTTTATACTTTAACGCGAAAATCTTCGTGGAAACAAAAATACCCCGAGAAAGGAGGTCCTGGTCGACGACAAATCACCTTAAGCGGCTCACTTAATGTCGCTTATGATTATTAAGCCGCGCGAGTTCCGTCGGTTCTTTCCTGTGGACACCTTGTAAAAAACGCAATTACAACTACTTACTCGCTACTTCGTGGCTAAACAGAGAATCCGTTAATTTTTATAACTTCAATTTTTACATATAAAACGTAACACACTAACGAGATATGCTTGGACGTTGCATCTTCTTATCTTTTTTGTCAATTGTGAAAATTGCGTTCGCTTTTTATATGACACTGAATTAAGTCCTGTGGTCACAAAAGATTCGTCTGGATCTTTTTGGAAACATAGATAGCGCATGATTCGAGTTATCATCTCGTATTTGGCTATTTAAAATGGTAGAAATTTTTAATCCATAAAATTTTACGGCCTACGGTACTATATTACAGCATATATCGTATATAAAGACCATGAAATAAATTTCGTCTAGTATTGAGATGTGAAATTGTATTTTAATACCTAAATTTTAAATCTTGAGATAGTCAACTTGTACTATCTAAATATTAAAACCCATGAGTCATTCTTTCTTAAATCCATGCAACCTATAAAATCTTAATTACATAACTCCTCTGAATCATATCGACATAGATTTAGGCTGTAAGAAAAGTATTAAAAGGTAATCTTGTCTCCACTTGACCAACGACTAATACTGTTAGTTTGAAACTAGAGTTTTCATTAATAAATCAGAACGATGAGGATGTCGCCGTCTCGTTTACAATGAGTGTTTATTTTTCGAAATATATTTCGTATGTGTGTATGTGTGTGAATTGAATACAATTCACTATTAGGAATATTCAACGATTATAAAACTTGCGAGAACAAGTCACAAGCAAAAAATATCTATTGTATAAGTGTTATTAGAAGCAAAAATCTAATATTACGTATTAAGGAACGCTCGAGAACAATAAGTGTGCAAAAAGGCTCGTTAAAATAAACTCGTTAAGATAAGCATTATTAGGTGTCGAGATGATTAATTGTGTAATTCTCCGTAGGACCGGACAGTATACGTGAAGAATCCGTCGCGACAGGATAAATGCGAAAATTTTTATTCGTATATCTAATGATCTGTGATTAGGATTGTGATTGTGATAGTGAATGAAACGACTCCCATCACTAACGTCTTCGCTCTCGGACTTCTTAAAGGCTCTTAGATATAATTTTGGAAGATAAAATGGGGAGGCACACACATATTTTTCAAATTACATTGATTCTGTGCGGCATTCACATTTACATTGTTACTTCAGTTCAAATCGTTGTTTCTTGGTATTATTTTTGATTACTTAAAGGAGTCCTAGAGTGTTGATGTCTTTTGGATGGCGAGGAAAAAGAAGACGTGCCTCCAGGATCCACACCTGAGAGAAGAGATGAGATTCGGGCCTTGGAAATCCTTGGGTAAGTGGTAAGTATCCCGCCAAAGAAATACTATTTACAAGTTACATTGAAATCTTATTAATTTCTATCATTATTAGTGAATCTTATAAATTTACCACAAGTAACCAAATAATTTTGCCTTTCTATTGTATTATTTATAAGATTATGTGGTTAATCTGAATTTGTGGTGTCTGTTGCATTTAGAGATTGTTCAATTTGTTTCAATTTCACATAGTAAGGTAAAATATACTTAGAACAATTGGAAATGATGAGATGCTCAAAATTTAATTGCAAAAAAAGGAAGAAATGTATGTGTTATCTGATTATATAATCTTTGTCACTTTATAACGGAAATTTTGTTGTTTTGTAAATTTAAACTTGTCTATTTTACAAAAGTGAGTCGTTTCAATGTTCATTCTTTAATTCGGTTTATCCCCTTTACAGAAAATGATCATCGGAGAGCGCCTTCGCACACAACCGAGATGGAAGCGATTTTTAAGGGTCTTAAGGTAATAATGAATCCAAATTTTCTTTTAATTTCAATTCTAATAGACTTTCTTCTTTATTTTTAGGTAGGTGCACATTTTCTTATGGGCGCTTTTACTGTTAAATCATCGTTTGACGTTTCGAAGCTAGTCTGGCCATTGCCAGACATGGTTTCCTTTGGAAAAATCGGAAAAGTTTTCGTGGATCGTGGTGCTTTTAGTGCTTTGGGAGCGAGTTTAATACTTTTTCGTTTTCTGGTAAGTACGTATGTTATACATAAATAATTTTTACTTTCTCTTTTTATATGGGTACCCCATATGAGAAAGTAAAAATTGGGGACATTCAAAACCTGGGACGAAACGTCGACAACAAATAAGTAGGAATAAATACCTCCATCTGACTACGAGACCGTTGTTTCAATTCCAAATAAGTGGGGCTACAAGGGAAAAGAACTGGTCCTGATTTTCGAATTTGGGATATTGGCATTTCTGGACATTTTGAGGTCACCTGAGTTCGAAAACAGTGTTTTTAGAAATATGTCTGTGTGTTATGTATGTATATATGTATGTGTGTGTATATATTGTGTATGTGGTCAACGTTTTCTCGGAAACTAATAAATCGAAGAAAGTTGAAATATTGCATTTAGGCTGGATGTCCCGACAACTCATGACCACATAAATTTCATTAGAATCAGTTAAGGGTAAATGGCAATTTACTCGTAATTTTTAGGTTTCTTTGGATTCACTCGAAGACTGGCCCAGCGCTTTTTTTAAACTTCATACATTTATTCAATCCTTATCGATTGCCGTTAGCGTTATCTTGACTGATCTATTGCGAAGGGCCCTCTACTTTAGTAAATTTTCACTTTTTCTAAATTTTCTCCAAAACGGCTATACCAATTCTTGCCAAATTTTAGATCTGAACTGACTTGACTAATAGATACAACTTTTATTTGAAACGTTTTTTCTAAAACCTACCTAAAGGGCACATGAATTTTTTTTTAATGTTTTCATTAAATTTTATATTTGGATTAACATATAAAATGTATATAATTTTTATTATAAATATTATCTCATAAAACTGTTCTGAACGCACTTTACTTTTAAGAGATTTTATTTTGTTGCACAATTACCTACAAAACGGTTTTGGTGATTTATACCAAATTATATAACTTAAGTTAGCTGTTTAATGCCTATACTTTTATTAGAAACATTATTTTCTAAAACTGCCCTAAAGGGCACTTTCTAAAATGCATCGATTTGTAGAGTAATGTTCATTCTAACTGATACATCTCCATCAAGTAAAGTTGTTTTTATTCATTCCAAATGGATTCTTATTTCGAAGTATGGACATTGAAATTTGTTGTTGTTATATTACATAAGTAAATTTATATATCGTTTTGATAAAGTTAGTTTTGTACAAAAATATTTTTCAGAAATCTTTGTCATCTAAACAACCAAAAGAAATATTTACTAATCAGAGAAAATGTTATAACTTAATACTAAATTTATCTTATAAAATGTTGATAATGTTGCCATGAATATGTTGTCCGGCCATATGAGAAAGTTTTACGATGTCATACATCGCCATTTTTCTTTTTTTTTAATGGTTTTAACACGATTTTTTAAAACAATTCCAAAAATATTAACTGTACAATCTCGTACTTAACGCAAAGTGCAAAGTTGCTATAGTCTCAGTATTTCCAACTCCAGTTGGCTTTTGTAAGTTTTTTCTCAATGCAAGTGCATTTTAGAAATTTAACGAGCGAAAGATTTTGCTCGAAATGTTGAAGCTGGAGCAATCTTATGCCAAGTATAACAATTGTATTGAGATATTTCAATATTTTGAAAGGAGAGACTAGAGAAGTTTTCAATAAAGGATTTTCTTCAGCAGATGGAAGCATTGCTATAGTTGTAGTAGCAGTAGTAGCTGTAGGTCTTGTAGGATTTGAAGTATTTTTAATAGCTATCGTAATGTGAAGAGGTACTGAGAAACCCTCTGAACAATTTTCAATTTCAAACGAAAGTTTAAAATAAAAATATTTTTCGCACTACAATAATTAAGCAAAGTCGACCTGACCGTTATTAGAATGTCACACGAGGTGTTCGATAGGATTTCGGTCCTCAGAGTATAAGTTCGGGATCGCGGGTATGCGACTCTTAACTCCTGTGTAAACTCGCCGTTAAATAACCGCTTGAAAGTTACTTAGTGTGTGTGTATGTGTGTGTGCGAGCGTGTGTGTGTATGTGTGTGTCCCCTCGTTCTATACTTCCGAAAATTTCCAAATGGTGATAAAATAGGATCGCGCGTTAGGGGCAAGTGTGTTTCGCTTCTTTTATCTAAAGTGTTTGTTCGTCGGTTCATATCGAAAACATCGCCATGTGGAAGTAAATAGGAAGCCGAAACAGCAACAGTTCATTTCCCGTTGCGGCTCGCTTCCGTTCCGATATCATTGTAAGTATAAACAGAGGCTTTATTCCGGCGTCGGGTCGGAGAAAATTAGCCGTGCAACAGCCCAGCTGGACACCAAACACCAATTTACCGACCATTTCGATATTTTACAGATAATTGGTTCAGTAAGTTATGGGCCGGGGCGATCGAAAACGGCCGGGGCCCTTAAATACCGATATCCGATGGAAAGTGTGTGGATTTAGGGTAAAAGCAACAGAGGGTGAGAGCGAGAGAAAGAGTACAATAAAAGCTTTTTCCAAAGGAAATAAATAACGGGGAGAGTGGTCGACGGTTTCATAACGCGCGTCTTCGTTGCCTCCTTGTTTACTCTTATGTGTGTGTTTCCGTGGCCTATACACTACACATTTCGAGCGTACGTTTACATGTCCGCTCGATTCGAGGATATAAACAACTATCATCCTCTATCCCACAATAATAATAAACAAAACTCCTTCCTCTTCTCGTTCCGGCTCGGCTCCCTGAGTCTCTCGGACTTACACTCTTGTTTCAACTCACTCTCAGCCGTTTCCGAAAGCTGCGACAGGTTAGTCATATTCTCTTTCCCGCTTTCGTGCAATTTCTAGTGCCAATTTCCTTCCACCACACCAAAGGAACTCGAACGATGGGAACGGCCGGAGCACCCCGTAGAAGTTCCTCGGTCGTGGAACGGCAAATGTTGTTTGATATATTAAATTTCATGATTGCTTAAAAGTGCCTGTAGTAATAACCTCCAACTAAAGTAATTTTAATCAAAGTAATACCGCCGAGTTTATTTTACGAGTCTGCACTTGAAGATTGTGAATAAAAGTCACTCTTTATTACGATGGCCGTGATGGAATTCATCTCAGTCTGTTCCTCTTACCGTAACTAATATTTAATTTATCCTCGACGTGTTGCTGAGGTCTGAGGTATACCTCCAACTATAGTATATATATATATATATATATATATATATATATATATATATATATATATATATATATATGTGTGTGTGTGTGTGTTTTTATCAAATGGAAGAGCTTCCGCCCGTGAAACCTTTAAAAGTACTATTGCATTACTGAATAAATGTGACTTAATGCGAAAACAAACAGTTCCAGTTACCTTCTTCGGCTTCTCTAATATGATCCAAAGTTAAAATTTAATTATCCGTCGCGAGGGAAAAAGACAAAAACTCGGAAAAGAGGGACTAAATTAAACATTTCTCTCGTTTATCGAAAATTCAGCAGTTAAAAAGTTGTAGCACCGCTCAGGGAAGTTTCGAAACAACCGACAATCTAAATTTATCGCGAACCAATGTAAATTCAACAACTAAACAAGATCTGCTAACGGAAATATTCGTTCTCTTACTTTTCTTTCTTCCTATAACTCGAACAAAGCGAAAAGTTTTGCAGCTAACTACTACTGTTTCTCCTAACAAGGTCGCTTCGTATCATCGGAATCCAATTCGCACCAAAGGAATAGAAAAAAGGAAGGAATACTCAGGAACGAAAATAAATGATCGCCTGTGTAAGTGTATGTATATACCTACTTTGTCCGTGTTTCCAGTCTTTGATGGTGTCCACTAAGCGTTCCGTCGTAGTAGCGCGTCGCCATGAATGCGATAAAATCACGATCCGGCCCCTGAAAATTCCTCGAGCTGAGCTTATTAAAATCCGCTATTAACCGAGAATAATCCGAGCCATTTTTAAGAGCTTATAAAAGCTAATGTAATACACCTAAACCGAGCATAAACTTAAGACGACTCGGTAATACGACTTAATTAATTAAGACATTTATATTCATAAAGTTTCCGAGCTCGTTTTCGTTACGTGTCCCCAGTAAAAATACAAATGAATTTTTGAACGCCCCAGGAAACATCTCTGGAAAGAATAAAGAAATTATTATTACGGCACCAACGTTGATCGCGACGTTCGACCGAAAGGGAAGACGGTTTCCCTCGCGCAAAACTAATCAAACCGGCGATAGTCTCTCGTTTTCCGTCATTTTACCAAATTTACCGACTCCCATCGGAGACGACGTATTCTTCTTTTAACGGCTGAGAAATTCGATGGCAAAAGAACGAACCCCCGAGCGACTTCGTCGGAGTCCCCGAGGAGCCCTAAAGCTTTCTTGTAACGGTCCTATTGGACACGATCAATGTGTTTTTAAAAATATTACAAAATGATAGTTGGATTTTCATCGATGGCGCTCGGAGAGGGAAAAAATGGAGGCTCGCAAGATTCAGGACCAGAATACAATACATATACGAGTATACGTTCGTTCATGGCCATTTTCTGGGGAATTCGTCTCTCAAAATACGAAACATATCGATTTAATAGATTGTACTAGGTATAGGTTTAACATGGACATTTAATTTCTTCATGATTAGTACAAAAATCAATAAGCCTATTGATTTAATTTAGGGATAAATTAGTAAAGCAGTGACTCTTCCAGTATGACTTATAGCGACACCTTAGTAGATACTTTATGTGACATATCTGCGACAATATTTTGTCATTAATATCCTATGTATTATGTCAATTTTATTTTAGTCAAATGTGGTAATTAAGTTGGTCTTGTTTATATTGATCTTACGTGGGTTAGTTAATTATATTATATAAAATTATTAAATTATTATTATATATAATAATTATAATTATTATTAAATATATTACATTCGTTAGTTTATTTACTCACTACTTATTAATTTATTGATTACGATTCATCTACTCAGCTGCTATCTGATAGCAGACTATCAGAAATGTGAGTAAAAGACACCATCAATTCCAGACGAGGGCATGATACTGATTATTACAATGTCGTTTGATAGCTCTACCACAGTTTACTGCTGAGATATGAGAACATGAGCTATCGCATTACATGAGACGACATCCATAACAATATTTACAATTTTTTTTAAAATATGTATTCGATTTACAATTCCGATAAAAAATTTCACTTCATAGATTACCCTAGTTTGCCTAGAAGGATTTAACTGAAAGCCTGTAGCAAAAAAGTGATAAATATTTGGGTATTACGTTTCTGAATTAATTAACTAAAAACATAGCGTACCATTGTTGCCCTCGCGGCCCTCCAGGTATTGTATTTAATTACACCACCATTGTTTTAGCATTCAGAGAGGATTTCTTTACGCCCTTTTTTACAAGTCATTACGTCAAATTATTTTTCTCAATTAGCATAGGGAGATTATGAAGGATGTAATCTTGCTGGATTGGAGCAGATAATTGCGTAGAGCTCTTTTTCGAAGGTTTTCTCGATTTCAGCTGCAGAACGGAATGTTCCGACTTATTCAAAAGGATTTAATATAATCAGGTTGTTTTTCTATTGAAACAGTATTTTCAGGGATATTATCTATCATGAGATAGTTCCAATGTAGTTTCTCTGATAAAAATTCTAATAACTTTTCGATCGTTCTTCGACGAAATCCACCAATAAAATTCTCCTTAATTAAACGCGAGATAAATCAATAGAGACGTAAAGCAGCCACCACAAAACATTTATTAAAAGTTGGGAACAAGGCGAGAGCCTGACCTTTACTCTCTCTCTCTCTCTTTCTCTCTCTCTCTCTACCTCTATATCTCCCTCTCGCCTATCTAGTATCTATACCCTATATACGTATATAGAAACATACAATCTTCGGAGCTGGAAAGTTAACATCAACACAGGACCAAAACGTTATTCCGGACGCCGCTGATTGGATAACACGTAATCTTTCTTAATTGAAAGGGGATTGGAGCGATCGTCTCTAAGCTCACCTCCGACGTTATGTAGTTTGCACTCGCCACTCCGTCTCCAATCGAAATTGCTGAGGCTGGAGTTCTCAGGAAACTTTGAGGAGAATAGAGGGAGATAAAGAATAGGTGTGTGTGTGTGTGTGTGTGTGTATGTTTTTCTTTTTACATAAAAAAAGGTGGGGTAAACAATGTATTCATATCAGGGAGGTACTGGGTGATCAAGAATGACTGTTGGAGTTGGCGAGCCTACCTGGACGATTTTGTTGTCTAAGGGTTTGCAACGCTACACCAAATATGTTTATTTGACAAAAATTTGACATAACAATCAGCGATAAGATTGTAGGTTGTGTGAATAAAAATTAACGCTTAAAAAATAAAACTCGAAATACAGAACAAAGATTTAGTTAAACAGCTAAAGGTAATGCTCAAAATGCCCCCCATTTTGGTCGAAGATATTCACCAGCATATTGGGGGTAATATGTTTGCTTGCCTCTAGCAGCTCTTCTTCAGTATGCAATATGTTCCTAAAGACATTGTCCTTCAAGAGCCCAAATAATGTAAAATGTAATGGAGTGAGATCTGGTGACCTGCTTGGCCAAATGCCCTGACTAATTACTCTGTCGCCAAAATTCTCTCTTAAATATCCCATAGTAGCACGAGCCGTATAATGTGCCCTTGCAGAGTCTTCCTGGAAATATTCAATTTGACGCTCTTCGTCTGTTAATTGGTTTATAATGACCTCAACAGGTGTTGGATATATCTCTCCGAATTAACGGTAAAATTAAAAAATATCCAGTTTTAACCGGGTGCAAATGTGTCTCTTTGATAGCATAAGGATTTCCAAATTCTGTAATTTTGTTTATTCACGTAGCCGTTGAGATGAAACCAGGCTTCGTCGGAAAAGAAGGTATTGTCAAGGATATCATTATTATTGAATATGTCATTGAACCAATTGCAAAATAAAACTCTCTGCGGGTGATCAGGAGGCGTTAATGACTGGACGATGGAAATTTTGTAAGGGTGGTACTTTAATTTCTTTTTAAGCACAGTGGAGCAACTTCCATATGATAAACCTGTAAAACCGTGAATTAGAATAACATGGAAAATGGGTCTTATGGGTAAGAATAAAAATTGGTTGAATAGAAGGCATAAGGACCAAACCTTTCTTAGGGAGATTTCTTAAGGATTTGGGAGGACTTCTTCGCGTTCGAGTTCTGATATCCTCGACAACTTCCTCGTTTAGAGTAGAAGGTCTACCAGTTGATTTTTGTTTGTTTACGCTCGCTGTGTTTAAATAACGTTCAACTACTCTTATCATTGACCTTTAATCAAGTTAGACCCAGAGAATGCACACTATTTGCAATCCAACATCTCGAATGATAAATGGATTCTCCCACGCGGTTGCCGGGTGAACTCTTAGCTCTTCAAAGACACGATATAATGATACAGGACGTATTACATTTTTTACCAAAACTTGAATTTTTAGTGAAAAAAATTAAATATGTAGGTATACGTCCAGTAATTTTTCTATGTTTACACTTTTCCCTACATAAAGGTTTTTAATCAAGGCGAATTTCTCCGAAATGATACTATTCCTATGAAAAAAGCCGCCTTTGGCGCGAAGTGGTTCAACTCTTTATGATATAATACAAAATTATCTGTGTCGTGGAAATATTTTCCTATTGTAAATAAGTAAACTGACAGAAAGCAACGGAAGACACAGTATGACAATACTTAACTAGCGAAAATAGCGGAAAAGATAAAATGGGTATTGGCAACGTTACCCTACTACGGCGTACCTGCTTTACGTCATCTTTACCCCGTTTCGAGTGGCGGCTTTTTTACTCATTCATATTAAATCAATTCGTTTGTGCATTGTTGCCAATAGCATACACGGGCTACACGGCATTATTTTGCGGTTTCCTTGCTTTTGGGAATTCTTTACACACTTTCGGGACATTATCTTCATCCTCATTTCACCAATACATAAAATCGCTGTTAATTCGCACATTCCAAGTCAATAAAATGTACAATTTAATATATAAACATACCGAGCCGCACCATCTGCCACTTCATAATTTGTTATGATAAAGCATGCCTGCACTGTTGCCAATGCGATGAATTCAATTTTTCCTGAAAACTTATGATTGATTGCTTTCCAAAGCGATTTATGAATGACTTGATCCGTCTAACTAGATTAAAGGTCAATGACTCTTATGCAATGTTGCAGGTTGCAGAAAGACAGCAAAAGTGACCAAAGTCTCCGGAAACAACTCCTAAAATTGCTGGTATGTCGCTTCGAAAGTACGCCATTCCAATGAAAATTTCGTGTTGTAACGTGAAAACCATTTTAAATAAATAAATTTGAAAAGAATACCAGATATTTGAATCTGAAATAGCAAATTCAAATTACCAATTGTACCATTTAAAAATGAAATTCAGTATTGCCAACTCAAACAGTCATTCTTGTTGCTGTATAATTGTTCACGCTGTATAATTGAAAGTCTGCTCGCCCCACGGAATTTATTTCCGATCGGTGATAATCCCTTTCGTTTCGGAGAATGAGACTTCGGATCATTTGTCCTCAATAATAAAATTATTGTTACCAAACCGAGCGCCCAACTATTAAAACGACCTTCGGTGGTCCTCCTTCCATTTTGTCACTCAATCCAGAAAATAGATTCACAAGGCAAGTTTTTGGTCGAGATTACACCGCAGGTCTGCTTTTAACTAGAGAGTGCATTTAGGAGATACTCCGGTGTTATTTACAAGTAGTTTGCAGCTAATTATTTCGAGTTAGCGTGTAAAAAATTAATTAAAAATGAATACGGTGATGGATTAGTGGAATGTTCTCTGAAAGTTTTTAAATCCGTATTAAAAATTATCTTTCATTTTCGCGTGTATTTTTAGGAGGTGAATATTAAAGCCGGAGGTATGCGGCCGGTGTGTCGAGAGATTCATTTTATTATGAAAATAAATGCTCCTGTGGCGAATGAAAGATTATTTTATTTTAATAAAGTTTCCCTTTACGATAAAAGATCACAGCTGCAGAGTGGAGGTCTATTTATACCGCGAGCTAGATTGTCGAATATATATTACTAAAAGAAATATCTGGTGTCGTACATCATAAGCGGGTTTATGAGATATGTAAATATGAAGAAATATCACCGAATATGAAAATCTCAGTTCAAACTTCCAACTTGGGAAAAAGCATGAATTTATACTCCGGCCGTGATATACGCTATCTTGTCATATGGATTTGTAAAATATTCTCGAGATATATTTTATAAAATTGTCGGGGATGCCTGTGTTTGCCTACGAGATTTTCCCGTTCTTTCACGTTTAACTGCGCCAACCACCGTAAAACTCTAAACAGATGCTAAATTTTCTCAGAGCGCTGCACTGACGTTTCCCCTAATAGCCCTCCGCCAAGATAAAATATTCACGAACATACATTGTCACGACTTCTTGTGTGCGTTTTCCCTTTCTCCTCCCTTTTTGATAACCATTCAGGTGATAAACATAAAAAAATTTCCACGCTCTGACCGAGAACCGCAGCCATTTTTCACCCGGAGCTAATTCTGTTTCTATTCCAAGGAAGTCCGAATGATTAAAAACGCAATCGCATGTCACACAAATCGTCCCACCCATAAAAACACTAAACAATGAATTTATAGCGGTAACTCTCATTGTATAATTCCGCCATTTATTACGGCTGGAGCTCCTGTTTTGTGTTTCCGAACAGGAAAAATATTTCCGAAGCATCAATTACGTGTTATAAAAATGACAAAACGATGGAATAGGAACGAACGCGACGCGACGACAACTACGGACGGAATCCCTGCAATATCTCCGGCTCCGGCGGTGGCTCACAAACCACCACCATCATCACTACTGCCGCCGCCCCCACCGCTTCTGAATTATTACTCCATTTTCAAAAAAGAACCTTCACAAATACATACATACATACTATGCATTGATATTTGAAAATTGAGATAGCCCCGATAGACGTTCAAAGCAAGCGCTCGGAATGACTTTCCTATGGCCCATATTCGTCGTCGGTATCACGTTAAAGCGTTTATTAAATTCCTAGGTATGATCGTATTACAAACATGCAGGTTCGTTTCCTAACTTTTTCTATTCGTTACGAAAGGTATTTGAAAGGACTGTTTAACGGCCACATTAGAGAAACAATGACTCGAATTGCGTGCACAAATATTTCCCCGTTTGATAGTTGCAATCACAACAAAGGAAACGATAAAGGTTCAGTTAGGTTTAGGTTACGGTTGCCTTATTCACACTGTTGGGGTATCGCATACCATTTTCTTCTTTTTTTTCGTATCGTTTACCACCGCATAATCTACCTTTCATATAGTCTTCCAGGCCCAGGATACCATCACCTATAGGTGATACTTTTAAAAAAAAAAGTAGGGATAAGATTAACTAAAACGTTTCATGCAGTCGTAAACATGTTATAAATGCTGGAACAGTTTAAATTGGATCTCATAAAATAAACGTAGGTACTAGAATAAATCGAGTAGATTTAATATTCAATTTTGAAATGCACCGTTTATTTTGGAGGTGCTTAATTTAAAAAATTCATAATTTTTATCTGTAGCTACTGCGACACAGAATCATTTCATTTGGTTAGCTTCCCGTCACGTCGTGCTTCCATCCTCTCCATAGACACCGGCTCAGGTCCTCGCACGCCCATATCGAGAAAACTTGAATTTCAGGGTGCACTTCCGCTATTTTAGGCACTCCTTCCGGTTTTCCGGTTTCCCGCTAGGTACCGTTGCCGGTTTTTTGTTTATACTTTTCTTTTGTACGTGTACGTACATACGTACGTGTGGGGTGTGTATATATGTGTGTGTGTGTCTGCGGGCCTTTTTCGACCGGACCTCGACAATGAAAACACGGATAATTAAGCGACGGGAGGGGTGGGGTGAAGGGGGATTTACATGATTTACGCAATTAGTCGTGCGGAAAATGGGTGGAATTAACAAATTTTTATGTGGGCCGCATTCGGCTACGGAAACGCGGACAAGAAGAAACAAAAGCTGGGATAATGATATTATTTTTAGCTTAATTTTCGGTTGAGTTACGGCGACGGGGAGCCTTTGGACATAAACACGTATGTATACGAGGACTACTTAGACACATTTTCTACGAAGGTCGCTTGTAAAATTTCACTTTACACGACAAATGGTATTCCTAAAATGGCGAGGTTAAAACTCCTTAATCTTTAATCGTTAAGTCCAGATTCAGAATTTAATTCGAGGCTCCATTTCACCACTCGTCTTAAAAAAGTCTAGGGAAGATCCCCAAAAAATACCTCTCAACTTATTTTCAATTAAAGCAATTACCATTACAAGTTGATTTACTCCTGGATTAGTCTAACTTAGTAATATGCTTTTCATCGAATTTTAATCCAATTTCTGTAATGAAATTGTGAGTCGATTCAAAAATTTGAATCGAACACCAGGACCCTCCACAACTTTTTGAAATTATCCGAACAGGTTCATACCAGCTCACCGTCCTCTTTCATAATCAGCCAGACATATCGCGACCTAGTAAAAAAATATTCCACTTAGTTTAAGTAATGCATAGGATGAATTAGTGAAAATAGAGACCATTGTGAATTTGTGAACTTGTCTGGTGGTCACCCCAATATTATACCCGAGATTTTGGGAGATTGAAAAATAGTTACATGACCACGACATGACATGGTTACAGAGCAAGCAAATTATTTCTTGATAATCTTGTTCTTGGAGTGCCCAAACATGAGATGTTTTAATAGACCTCAAACGAAATGGGTCTGAAAGAGGACCTTCGCTGTTTCGCTGGAAGAAGAAGATGGTAGCAAGCAATCTACAGATACGAAATGATCTAATCGCGTTAACCAGATGACGGATCCTCTCGGATTCATGGAGACGGATAATACATTTTTCGCGGGCCGCGCGACAAATTACGTCGCACGTCGGACCCGTAAACACTGATAAATACGGAGTCGTATCCAGCGAAATAATCACTGACAAGTGCTGTTAAAAGTGGAATAAATCCTGGTTAACATCAGTAGCTAAGCCAATTAAGCCGTACCTGGTCGTGAATGCGCCGTCTTCCTCTCTCTCTCTCCCTCTCTTTCTCTCACGCTTACTCGCTCACTCCGGTTAAAATAATAATAACGTCGGCCATTTGTAACGCAATGAAATATTCACCAGGGGAATGGGGCGAATAAATCACGTGCAACTATGTATAAATATATTAGGCTTTTGTTTCCTAAGGCACCTGAGCTTGAACGATAATAAAACCTCTCAGCTTCCGAAGGATTATTACGGGATAAGGAGGCAGAGGTGCGGGGGTGCACCGGCACCTTCAGCAGCGGCACCGTCGCCACCTTCATTACCACTACCAAACCCCGTTCCCCGACGATTGATTACGTTCCGAGCAAACATCGCATCTAAAGCAGGTTTATTACTCGAGATTAATGGAATGTTTTATTTTTATCGCCCCCACGAGCTAGGTGGTGTATGAGTGTATTTTTTACTTTCGAGATTTAACGTCATTTAAAAAATTCTCAAGGCAAGTGAGTACGCAAGATAGAAAAGGAAGTCGCCGCTTTTGACGGTGACGGAAAGCGTAAAGAAATACCCAACCGAACTCCCTTCGAGCTCCTTTAATGTTACATCGATGGGGCCGTTTTAATAACCCTGACGAAAAAATATATCTACATTTCAAACGGCCCGAATTTCCTCATTAGCCTTACATTTGGTAAAGAAAAACCAAAATGAACACGGCGGCATTTCAGGGCGTTTGCAAATTAAGTGCTTGATTGCAGAGAGAGGAAGAGCGAACAGGCTGTTTAATTTTTATTAAGACGGGTTTAAATTATTCTACTCCAATCCAAATTTCTGTCTCCGGATCGAGATCGTGAGTCAGTCAGCTTCTCAAGTACCTGTTCCATCACGCTACCGCTAATAATAGAAACGGATGGAAGTGGAGTCGGGAAATGACGAAATTAGAAGAGCTGGACATTATTTGAAACAGTTGCTTTTTTGAAATTTAATTTTTCACGCATGCCATGTCGCTCTTTCATTTTAGGAAAATGTCTGGCATTAATATCTAGGTGAGGAGCGGAGTTAATTTTAGTAGGTAGATTGTTAGAAAAGCCTGATTTTTTGGTTATTTCTTTTGACTTGACGCAATTGTTACTTGTAACTATATTATAAAGCCAGTATAATATATATATTTATTTACTATTTATTAGTTTGTTCAACATTTTTAGATACGTTTTAACTGTGTTTATCTATTTTGCGTTACTAATGATCTCATTCTTATACCGAAAGTAGGGTAATAATATTCATATTTTTACACTACTTTTGGTAACTTTTTAGTTTTGTTAAGTTGGTATGTCAACCTCTTACAGAGACGTGTGCAGCCAAGGTTAAATTATAGTAAACATAACCTTTAAAATTTACATGAAAAATGTATTATTTGGTATAATTTTATATTATTCTAGTATAATATGCATTACAAGTTACAAGTTACAAAAGACGGTATGACCCAAAAGACAAACAACTAATCAGTAGCTAATGTAAGCTGACCGCTAATGTACAATTAGTGAAAACTTTAACTACGACATTACTGTGGCTTGGGCATTTATGCTAACGCCAGAGACATTTTGGGTGCAGAGCGTCGAAGACTTTTTTGTTTTGCTTTTCTCCTGAAAATACACTGTACAGGTCAGTTCTACAGTTTTGTCTTCCATTTCGCTCACGTAAGTAAGAGCGTAGTTATTGAATTTGTCCTAGGGCTACTAGATTTTCAAATTCAAATACGAAACGTCCATGTCAGTGACGTCAGTGTGACCAACCCAAGCAAAATTCCCTAGTGTAATACCAGAACTTGAACAGCCAAAATTTAATGAATTAATAAAGCAAAGTAAATAAAATAGTATATTACATACGTTTAATAAGACGTATTGTCACACTCGTTCTATTAAAGCACTCGTGTGACAATACTCCGTCTTATTAAACTAGTATAATAATATACAGGGTGATCAACAATAACTGTTTGAGTTGGCAATCCTACCTGGAGGATTTTTTTGCCTAAGGGTTTGCAATGCTACAACCAGACAAGGCGTATCAACTTTAAATAGGTTGCCTCAAGCGATCCTGACCTACCACAACGTCATCTACGTCACACGGTGACCGGCGATGCAAAAAATACTTTGAAAAACTCAAAACTGTTGTCAATTACAAACGAAAACGCCAGCCAAACGCCGAATTGTCAGAGTAATACAGAGCATAGATGAAACCAGAGTTAGATTGAACACAGGTAATAAAACTCAGACCTGGGTCGCCAGTCTACGTCACGAACTCCGCCTCCCCTGCGCGACCCCCTCGCCAGGAAGTTTGTTTCATTTATTTGACAAAACAATCAGCGTTATGTAAGTGGCTGGATCGACATAGCAGCGAAGGCCAAATAAAAGAAGAAGAAGAAGAACAATCAGCAATAAGATTGTAGGTTATGTGAATAAAAATTAACGCTTAAAAATGAAACTCGAAATACAGAACAATGATTTAATTAAACCGGCTAAAGGTAATGCTCAAAATGCCCCCCATTTTGGTCCAGACATAAAGTAACTCTTCTTTTTAGGCTCTCGAAGATATTCACCAGCATATTGGGGGTAATGTTTGCCACTTCCTGAACTATTGCCTCCTGCAGCTCCTCTTCAGTATGCAATATATTCCTAAAGACATTGTCCTTCAAGAGCCCAAATAACGCAAAATCTAATGGGGTGAGATCTGGTGACCTACTTGGCCATATGCCCTGACTAATTACTCTGTCGCCGAAATTCTCTCTTAAATATCCCATAGTAGCACGAGCCGTATGTGCCCTTGCAGAGTCTTGTTGGAAATATCCAATTTGATGCTCTTCGTCTGTTAATTGGTTTATAAAAGGCCTCAAAAAGTGTTGGATATATCTCTCCGAATTGACGGTAAAATTAAAAAATATCGGCCCATACACCCGCGTCCTTGAGACTGCCAACCAAACTCCAACTTTAACCGGGTGCAAATTTGTCTCTCTGATAGCATAAGGATTTTCACCTGACCAAATTCTGTAATTTTGTTTATTCACATAGCCGTTGAGATGAAACCAGGCTTCGTCGGAAAAGAAGGTATTGTTAAGGATATCATTATTATTTAATATGTCATTGAACCAATTGCAAAATAAAACTCTCTGCGGGTGATCAGGAGGCGTTAATGACTGGACGATGGAAATTTTGTAAGGGTGATACTTTAATTTCTTTTTAAGCACAGTGGAGCAACTTCCATATGATAAACCTGTAAAACCGTGAATTAGAACAACATGAAAATGTGGAAGTCTTATGGGTAAGAATGAAAATTGTTTGAATATGAGGCATAAGGACCAAACCTGTTTGAAGGGAGAGCTTTCTTAAGGATTTGCGAGGACTTCTTTGCATTCGAGTTCTGATATCCTCGACAACTTCCTCGTTTAGAGTAGAAGGTCTACCAGTTGATTTTTGTTTGCTTACGCTCCCTGTGTTTAAATAACGTTCAACTACTCGCATACAATGCTGCTGAAAGACAGCAAAAGTGACCAAAGTCTCCGGAAACATTTCCTGAAATTGCTGGTATGTCGCTTCGAGAGAGTACTGCCAACCAGTAATTGGGTTATAAATCCCGCTTCGAAAGTACGCCATTCCAACGAAAATATCGTGTTGTAACGTGAAAACCATTTTAAATAAATAATTTTGAAAAGAATAACAGAAATTTGAATTTGACATAGCAAATTAAAATTACCAGTTGTACCATTTAAAAATGAAATTCAGCATTGCCAACTCAAACAGTCATTCTTGATCACGTTGTACTATTAAAATACACTTCACCGGTAAAACATGTTGCGACTTTCATGAATTGACGAATTACCAGCAATATTATATATATATATATATATATATATATATCTTTCCAGTCTTTGCTCCCTTATTTCCATGAGTAAGAAATATTTACATTTTCATATATCTTCACTATCCCACTTTTTAGCAATTATGTATAGATTATTAAAGAGGATAGGTATTTTACTGAAGCATTCGTGCCTAGAACTGTGTGGCGTCTTTCAAATTCAACATATTTGTGCAAACTCATGATGTCCATTAAAGCGATGAATTGTGAATGTAAGTTAAAATGAAACAAGAATTTCAGTTGAATCTCGGCTCGTTTGTGTTCAATTTTCCATTATACGATAGTATTTTGGAAACGCTCGCGTGCGAGCGAAAAGTGTCGTCCTGTTTAGTCACGTTTGACACCTTCCTGATAAAAAATTCATAAGGTCGCAAAACAAACGGGGGGAAAATCGAAAAAGTTGAACGAGTCGTGCATTGATCGAATGGTAAATTTTCAATAAAAATGTTTCATTAATGTCCTGCCTCCGACTCCGTCTCGGAGACAACGGGGACGAGAGTCGCGAGGGGGAAAAACGGTTTGTAAGCCAAACAAAAGGATGCGGATGAAATATGTATCAGACAGGGGATTCCCCGAGATATTCATCAAGCAGGAGAACGGCCACTTCCGGTGTCGATCTCGGAACGGCTTGTGGCGCGAAACGGTAAATCGCCACCTTATCTGCGATTGTATTGTTTCTGTGTGCCGACACATAGGTATACACGTGTATGCACAATATACAAAATTAACATGAAAATTACATTTCACAGATATCTGCATAATGGACCCTCGTGTAGCTTAATAGAGATGCATAACCGACGAGCGCATCAAGAAACTGTTGATAGATGAATGTGTGCTTGTGCGTGTGTATGTGCGCCTTTTGATGACACCGTCGTGTCGCGTCGCCTCGCTCGCTCAATGAAAGTCCCGCTAATGGGATTTATTAGTTTCGGCGAGCCGCACTTCCACGTGGTCGGCATCAGTTCATCTCGCATTGCCTTTTCCTGCGTTTTTATAAAGCGAATTTCATTATCGCGATTATTCAAAGTTGATTCGCGTTCCGTCGAACGCGCGCGATGATTTATCGCCGGTAGCGATCGCGATCATGATCATCCCGCGTTATGCGCTCGCTCCTTCGGCCAGGTGGTGAGTCGACAGGCAGATGTCTCGAGCCAAAACAACAGATGCTCGAGGCACACTTCGCCACTCGAAATTTATATTATGCGATTGTTACGGCGACGACTGATTGATGTGACAGTCCCGGCTTTATGAGCCAATAAATCGTCGGTATTTATTAGAAAGGAGGTGAAGGGGAGAGATTAGAGGGATTTGTGATGATGATGATATTTGATCTTTCCGTACGGGAAGGACATCTATCCTGAAATCCGTCTAATGAGACGACGCGATGGGGCGGATTTTACAACGCGAGCGGCAGTTGTAATTGAAGAAACGGCGCCAAACATTTTTTTTTTTTATAGAACGATCCAATTATCTACCAATTCTATAAACAAAGTGCCCGCATAAATTGGGTCCTCTCGACAGACAAAATTAATTATGGCTGTGGAGCCGGACACGCCATCGCGTTCGATCCGATCACGGGAAATGGGAATTCGATCGATGGACGGCTAATTCGAGTAGGAAGAAAGGTAATTTATTAGAATGAAAACTCAAAACTCATACCTACTTATATCTTGATTCCATTAAAAAGTTTGATTCCATTCCTCAGGGGAAAAATACGCCACGCACATTATGCAAACCCATATCTTAGCATCGTATTAGCATGAAATGAATTAACTCGACTATTCTGCGTATAAATACTAGTATATTATTATACTAGTTTAATAAGATGGAGTATTGTCACACGAAAGTTTTAAAGCACGACGAGTGAAGCGAGGAGTGCTTCAATAGAACGAGTGTGACAATACGTCTTATTAAACGTGTGTAATATACTATTTTATCTACTTTGCTTTATAAATTCATTAAATTTTGGCTGTTCAAGCTTTCGTATTACACTAGGGAATTTTGCTTGGGTTGGTCACACTGACGTCACTGACATGGACGTTTCGTATTTGAATTTGAAAATCTAGTAGCCCTAGGACAAATTCAATAACTAGTTACTTACGTGCGCGAAATGGAAGGCAAAAATGAAGAATTGACCTGTACACCCCCAGAAATACGTAAAGCTGCTCAAGAGGCTATTGAGAACTTGTAGGCAGCAAAATCCAAGCCAGCACATGACAAGGAGTACGCAGCTTTTTCCCAATGGTGCAAGAATGAAGGTGTAGTGAATGTTTCGGAAAACGTCCTTCTCGCGTATATTCAGGAGAAAAGCAAGACAAAAAAGTCTTCGACGATCTGGAGATCGTATAGCATGCTGAGAGCATGCTTATAAGAAAAGCTTAAAAAAATGTTCTTATAAGCTAAATGCGTATAAGAACATTTTTTTAAATCATATTGCATTTGTTACCTGCTTGTATTGTTTTCGTTCAGGTTATACTCATAATGGGATATGCTGGCGCTTGCAGATGTGACGACTTGACAAATATGTCCACAGATGATGTGGACCATAGAGAAGACACCATTCACGCCAGGGTTCCAAAAACCAAAACAAACGTGGCAAGATTGTATGTCATAACTGAGGAGTACTGGCTTCATCTTATTAAGAAATATGTCAACCTTCGACCAATCGGTATAGCTTCAAAACGCTTTTTTCTCACATACCGAAACAGCCGATGCATCACTAGCCCTATAGGGATTAATAAGATTAGCCAAGTGCCACGCATAATTGCTAGTTTCTGAATCTTGCTAATCCGGATCAGTACACGGGGCACTGCTTCCGTAGGTCCAATGCATCAAACTTGGCCAATAATGGAGCAGATTTAATTACTATAAAAAACCATGGGGCCTGGAAGTCTTCAGCAATAGCAGAGGGGTACATTGACACTTCGTTAAAAAGGAAAAGAGATGGATATGCTGAGATCATCGACATCCAGTTCTTCTTCCGTCAATGTACAACCGATGTCCGAGCCAGAACCCCTTAAAATTGGAACTATAAACAATTCAAATCAATTCAATCACAAATGAGACCAGTTTCATACGAAATATTCAGGAAAATACTCTAACTCTGTTCTAACTCTAATTCAGGATAATACTTTAACCAAAGTATTATCACCCAAAATGTCCCTGGTATTACTATAAATGTTCAAGCCCACAGTAATGTCGTAGTTAAAGTTTTCACTAATTGTACATTAGCTACTGATTAGTTGTTCGTCGTTTGGGTTATAGCGTCTTTTGTAACTTGTAATGCATTTTGTACTAGAATAATATAAAATAATACCAAATAATACATTTTTCATTTAAATTTTAAAGGTTATGTTTACTAATAATTTAACCTTGGCGTCTACACACGTCTCCGTGACACGCTGATATACCAACTTAACAAAACTAAAAAGTTACCAAAAGTAGTGTAAGAATATGAATATTATTACACTACTTTCGGTGTAAGAATGAGATCATTAGTAACGCAAAGTAGATAAAGGGTATTTCTGAAGATATAGATGTAGTCCAGTCATCAGCCATTTTCGCGTGAAATTTTGGGAAACAAGGTCGATTTCTTTGAAAATTGGGATTTAGGTAGTATTTATAACCTTCTTCAAAGATGGACTTGTGCGGAAGTATGCTTTTTCCCTGGGGGTGGAAGCCACCCCTTCTAAGGAGTAAAAACTTATTTTAATCAAAATAAACCCAGAAACGGATGGATTGACCAACGGTCCTTCCCTTACCTTACCTCGTTTGTAAAACAGACTATAATATATTCATATTATACCTAACAGTTTTAACAGTGTAACATTTAGGGACAGCCACTTCATTATCTGTTTTTATTTTTCAAAATGCAAATAACCCGCCCTATTCCGCAACGCGTATTATCCACACACATGCATATGGACAAAGACTAATTGCCATCGAAATTTGGTTAACTCCCGGTAATCCATCGTGGATTAGTTTTAACCTCAGTTATCTAGTGAATTATAACGTCGACTAACTGGGATTAAGTGAAAGCGTCCCTCTGGATACCGCTAAGAACGAAATTTAACGTCGAGTTAACGCTTCGGATGCCACACGCACCCTCAAAAGTGACGTATTTTCAAACGCGGGATGGCGGGAAATACTTGACCGAAAAGGAATTTTCTTGACACAGATAACAAAGCGGAGAGTGTTTACTTTAGGGGAAGTGGGGAGAAGGTTTGTTTCAGGAGTCCCCACCCTTCCGCTTTTTATCGCTGACGAGCGTCGAGAAATTCGCTCGGTCCCGTATGTACCAATTTGACCGGTCTCGTTTATTGTGCAGATAAATTCTTTAAAGAAATACTTCGGAATATTATATACGCCACCCCCATTGCGATCTATAGATATTAACGTTTGTTTATATTTAATAATATTAGCGTAGTTTATCGAGAGCATTCATGTCATGCGCCGATGGATGAAAACATTTATTGTTATTTAGCTAATTTGTCGTTTTGTTGTTCGTGTCTGCGTTGACGGTTCACCGAAGGGGAAGAGAAGCGAAAACAGATATACATTTGCTTTTTAAAGTTTGACATCGTTATGAATAAAAAGTGAGAGAATTACATCGAAAATCTGTGATTTTCCAAAGTTTAACTCGTTTGATCGCCACTCAATCTCGCCTTACTCCCTTCCTCTTGGGCCTCTGGCCGTCAAGCGGCCGCAAGTGTAAAAAGACCAAGTTGACAAAACCAGCGAGGGAAAGACGGGGAGCGAGCGGTGTTTCTATTAAAATAAAATAAAAGCGACAATAGGGTGGAACACTTTTTGGCACGCACCGTAAACAACACCCGGAGTTTTATTCTTTGTGCCGCAGTAACTGGAACAGTTGATGTTTTGCGTCGCGGCGTATGCTCCGTGTCTCTCCAAACAAACAACTCCCACGAGACTAATCCATTTTAGCGTGTAAATTGATTTCCATCGAAGCCGATAAAGTAAATAGAGTTGTTATTGTAAAGTAGCTGGATGAACAAACTTTTACTGAAGTGTATTCTATACCGTTTATATTTATCCCGCAATTGCGAAACTGTAATAAGAGGAAGAGAAGAGAGAGTGAGAGGCGATTAAACAATTGTACGCAATTACGAGAATACGAAATTTTGTTTGTCACATAATTTATTGCCCATTTATTTCGTGTTGACCAAATATCGGAGACATATTCTCGTTTTGTTGTTAACTACATCGGTTAACTTGCATTGGGCTAGCGAACCAATTGTTTAAAATTGTAGCCCAGGATGTCATTATACCGAGCGGGATAAATAAATATCCTCGACCACTAACCACTACAATATTGCAAATACATAACTTAGCAGTAGAGTAAAAATAGCGCACGTCCCAATTAAAAAGGCTAACTAAATAACAATCACAAGTATTGAAAGGTATATAATAAATTTATCTGTATTGATTGTATCGATCCGGTCCCGTCCTCTATCGCCAAACGTTTCGGCTCAAAGTATTATTATGTACTGGTCGTCGGATTTTTTCATATCATAATTACTTGGCATTACTCTATTTCTCTGTGCCAGGCGGTACTTTCTATTTGGCCATTTCCCCATCAAAGTTCTCACTTCTTTAATGGTTCATCTTTTATTCTGGTACTCCTTTTCGCATAATCCAACTCAACAGAAACCGTTCTTCTTTTAACGTTGATATTCAAATTGAATATCTCATAACTCATAACCATATACAGTCTCACTGATTGTACTATGACTTTTTCAATCGTTTTTTGACTTCCTAGGAGAAATTTAGGTCACATTATAGTAAAAAAATTCTGACTATCTACACATCCGACTATTTTCCTTGCTTGCTGGATTCACTGTCATGTTGTTCTCGTTCCAATGCTTGCTGTCGAGATTCCGGCACTACCAAATACTTGAATTTAACTATCGGTTTGGTATCTGTGGTCGAAAATTAAAACAGTTTTGGAAACTCGGTTTCAGGTATTTTGCATCTAACCGTTTGATCATAAAATCGAGGTGATAGGAGGCCTGTGGTAATATTACTATAGAATACAATGTTTGCTATGTGGCACAATCTCAACCTCAACCTCAACCCTTTGGTTAACGTAATTTGCTTTATTTTCGAGTTGTACCCATGTACGTATCTTTAGTCAAACTGTAATTTCGTTGTCAATTAGTTGTAACGTGCAAATGTAGCCCTCGCTAGATCGACGTGGAATAAACTCACTTTGGTCTTACAACACGTATATATTTTATTCAATTTATATTTTTCATACAACCTACCCATAGCACATATAACTAAGTTCACTGGAACAGTTGAGATCTTTCCGCCTACTTTTTCAAAAATTCAAATCGAATACGCCTTTTCCACTCTGCCGATGTCATTTCTTGAGCATAATTGTTCATAAATTGCCTATTTAAATACGTTTAATATTTTAATTAACAATTTGATGATAGTCTTTTGATGTGATAAAATAACGAACCCTTATTTGCAGAGATTTGAATCGATAATTTAGTAAAGTGTCAATTATAAAACTACTGACTTCAATATGGGTATTAATGCAAAGTCAATCCCCGCGTTCCGAACGACCGCTTAGCGTGTCGACACCACTTTAACGGCTCACGTTATTAGTCAAAACAATTAGTCTCGATGTCGGCAATCTACGTGAAAAATCAGAGGAAGTACGTAATTAGTTACAGCAAATTGACTTTCAGGTGATAGAAACGAGAATCGGGCGGGCAGCTTTTTAACGGACGGACTAAATCCGGTCTGTGATACCCGGAAATGTTGGGATATCGAGTGAGTGAGTAAGTGAGTGAGTGAGTGAGTGAGTGAATGAGTGAGTGGATGGATGTACATGTGGACAAATTCGAAATTAAAAGTAGTCATTTCTACACGTCGCACAAAGCCTATTTGATCAACTACTAATACCCTGATTCGTTCGTAAAGCGGACACTAATGGACCTATACGGCGTCGAGATACTCGTTCCGTTGGAATGCGAAAAATGTCATCGTCGTCAACTGCGGGATCAATCACCAAAATAGTTAGGGTAGAGAGATAACTCACCTGATAGGTGCTCAGTTATTGTGTTTAGTCGTTTATTGAATTTATCGGCATAACCAATCACTAAACGGGTCGAATGGAGACGTATTAATTTACCCACCCTCGCGCAACGGGGATGATGACGCAAGCGAATCTTTTATTTTTAATCCGTCACTCGCTTCAATGGTGTGCACTTCGTGTAAACTTCTATTACATCTTGCACGGCCCTTTTAAAACTTAAATTAAATTCCTGACTTTCGTCGGAATTCCGACATCGCCCCTATCGAGAACACGATATCTACCGTTCCCAGGTGATATTAGAATAAAGTACAGGTATTCGATGAAGAGCAATATAATAAAATTAACGTCGATATTTTTACGGATCTAATTAATTCGCAAGGGGGTTTCGATGCATAGTCCAGTCGTGTTAGCGTACGCATACTATTTCTACCTAAAACTCATAAGATAGGTCAAAGTGACAATTTATCGGTCTGTAGCCTATCAAATTAATAATTGCAATAGTTTCATACTTATCATAAAAATTCAAACTTTTGGATTCATGGATATCAAGAATTAATGGAATTCGTTCTCGAACGATTCTAGAACTCTAGGACCAGTACTAATTATCGAGTGCGAACTCATGTATGATTATTTGTCATGAAACGTGAAATGCGTAATTAAATGAGGTAACCTCTAAACGTCTCATTTTCGATTTGGATTCATATGTATATTGCTATCGTCTCCAGACGTTGTAATTTGGGTTTTCACAGACTCTTGAACCGTTCTGAAAGTAAAACCGAAAAGCACCTTACAAAGTTAACGAAACCAAAAAAATACAGTGGGCTGACTGGAAAGTCTAATTCGACTGGACTAGACTGAAACAACCGGGCGTTAATGACAGTATCAACAAACGTCATCGGTGATGGTTAGTAGAGTTTCCTGCTGTAAATGGAGTCGTAAAAAGTTTCCATTCGATTGTTTAATAAAATGATCGAGCCGCCCTCGTTATAAGGCGGCGTTTCATTACATCGACCGATAATTCCCGTCTTATCCTTCCCGAAACAGTTAAAATAAATGGCGATGGCGTGTCTAACATTGGAATCTATTCAAATGCCACGGAAGAATTCCCTCAAAGAACAACAATTCCTAAAAAGATAAGGTGCGAGGGGACCGAGGGGGCGAAGGGATACATTAGAAACAGTCTTACAAGCAGTGATAAGCAAGATATCGAAGTTTTCGAAGCGTGCCGTGACGAACCAGCTGTTTTAACATCTGCTGACATTGTGCAGGTTCGGTAATCTGTAGGGGTATTTGCGGCACGCACCCCTTAACAGACACACCCCTACAATTTGTCAGCTATCGGGGGCGAATGTTGTTGTGGCAGGTGAGGGAACGCGCTCTTCAGACCGACTTGCTCACGCGGTCGATATACACTCCCCTACATATATACGTCGGGCAATATGTATACATGCATGGAGCTGAAAAATATGTTAACATTTATTTTTTAAAGGAAATCTCCCGCGAAATATACAACCCTATCCGTGGAAATGGAATTTAGAGGCACTCCCAATATAACTTCGATGTCAGGACTCGACTGAAAATAACTGCAAATGTTGGATATATTCGTTGAGACTCCGTTACGTTTTCCGAACGCTCACACAAACAAAAGTCATCAGTTATTTACGCAACTAGTGACGAAGTCGCAAGTTGAATTCGCAAACATTTTTCCACACCTGCAAATGTGATCAATGGGGCTATTAAAGGTTTGAGATTTTATATATATCGAACAATCTCTGGCGATATTAAAATGACGTTCTCGATGGATTTATTAATAAAGTACAAACATACCTTTATAAATGAATGACTGAAGGATCTAGTACCTAAATTCTTCAGAGCCAAAACTTGCAGGCGACATTTGCAATTCAATAATCGATAGCTATTAATGGCTAAAATTTACATTACACATGCATTGCGTTTACTTAAACCGGGTGTTTATTGCACGTGTACAATTGGGTCTTGAGAGGGCGAATCTATAGGTCTGTTCGAGCGAGCAGGAACTCATGTCTGAAACATGTTATTTCTAGTCGTTCACCAATTTTCACTTTAAGCATCATTGATATCGCGACTACTAATAACACGAAGGGAACGTATTTCCTGCTTGCTGAAATAAATCCAAGTTCAGTTCAATAGAAATAAAATGAGCTATCCAGGCGATAGATCGTACGTAAAAATTGACCGCATTGTAATCAATCATTGTACAATATATAAATCGTACAAATATGAAACATTTAATTTGGTTTCAATTAAGCAAAGATTCGTGTGTTTCAAGCAGCAGAGCCGAAATATAAAGTTGTATTTTTTTCAATTTGAAGTTGCGATACAGTTTGCCCATTTTTAACAAACATGTTATGCCATTTTCTTTAATTAAACCAGCAGCATCGTTACAACCCAGCCCATGTTTACAATTGAGGTTGTAATCAAGTCTCCCCGTTTTCTAATAACCATTTGGTTTGGCGAATGCGCCACGATTACTACCAATACACACTTTATCACGTACGATTGTTTTAACGACGACGACGACGTAACGTTCTTTATTCTTTTTATCCTTTTTTCGTTCCTCATTCACAGCATTATTGTTCTACGCTGTTTTTTAAACGAATCGATCTCAAATATGTGATGGTGTATATATATATATATTTATAAAGTATATATAGCCCGAGTTTCGAAAAGACAGAGCAACCGTCGATTGTCGATACCTTTTCCGACGATCGTGAGTGAGTTCCTGACAGGAACTAGCACAAAATCCCGCTAACTCCATACTTTTCCCAGACGCTTTCGTCTGTTTACATTCGTGTAGCTAGTAGGTACTTTCTGAAATAACTGGTCGTGGATGTGAAAATATGAATAATTCTGCGACCCTCGCAACTCAACGAATTAACTCTCTAGGTAGTCGTCCGATTTTTTTTAAATATTTTTTAACAGGCGTTCCTCTCGACCGGACAAAATAAACAAAACAATGTAGTTCACGACCTGGCGAAAAATGTTAATTGCCATATGTGCGCGCGTTCGGCAGAAATGGTAGAAATTTTATGCGAATAGTTTCTGCATATTCATTCGCGGTTAACAGGCAAATCTGGTCTCGAAGTGATTTTTTACCGGTGTGGTCGGCTTTTTTCTTCGATACCTTTTATTAACCTTCGCCCCCATAACACGGTTCCCGCCAGGACAGCTCCGTTATTCACTCTTTATTGATCCGATGCAACATGAGTGAGAAATACTCACTATGTTTTCCGGAATTAAGTACGACGTCACAGTAGATAGCAATTCTCATTTTTTGACGTTACGTCCTGAAAAAGGCCCCGGCGGTATTCCGAGAGCCGACAGAGTTCCCCATGGCTTACCGCTAAAGAAAAATATTTCGCCGCCTGCTATTTAACTTCCTCGAAAAATTTCCTTTCATTAATTTATGTTTCGTATAAATTTCTTATTTATCTTCCATTCGGTTTCATCTTTACTTTTGAGTTTTTGTTTACCCTTCGCGGAATTCCAACTATTTATTTTCAAAACATCCTCAGTTTTCCGTATAATTGAACATAAACATTCGACGCCAAAAACTTAATACTTGCATCTCTAAATATATGTAAGTAATTCTGGACTGGTATAAATGTCGGCGAGAGATGCCGCTGTTTACGTTGAATTAAAATATTTAATTTATTCGTCTTCGACTCGAAAAGATGTATCATAAATAAATTCTCTTTCCGAATTAACGACGGCAGGGTTAATTCGGTTGCCCCGCCCTTGTTTATTTTCCAAACGAATTATCTCGCCGAACGTATCTGCGTTATCTTTCGTATTGTTACCGTTATTAACACGTTAATTAATAACCTATTTAAGTGAATTTAATCAATAATCCAGAAAGATTCGTGACCGGAGCGGGGACTTGTTACCTACCACAAGCAATTTCATCGCCACCTCCAGATAAATTAAATAGGACAAGCGGAACTAGAAATATGATAATTTCCTAATCATTCAAGCGTCGTCATTGCCATTGCCTCTTGCGACAACGTCTACGAAATCGAATTCTGCAGTCGAGGCGTTCCTTACGTCAACTGCATCTCGCACGAGGCAGAAATGGTCTCGCCATAAAAGGATTACCTGTATGTAGGTATCTCATCTTGATAAGACTTTATCCGATGTAGCAGCGCCGCCAGTTTAAATATACAATAAATAAATTGATCCGAATAGAGAACTACGCAATTCCTCGCGCGGAATACAGCATGGCGCCTTTCCTCCAAAGTGAGATTTTTCCCCGTTGCGCGCTTATTTTACTTCAAAGGATCGCACGTTAGTTACGCAAGTAGTTCACGCGTTAATTTGTAACGCTAGACGGTTTAAGAATATTACTAATATTTGATCCATTACAGATGTACTCATTCACCGACAAGGTCCACAAGAAAATGAGATGGATTTCTGACAAAATACTCAAAAGAAATGGAAACAGGTCATCACACTTCACCTCTAGACAGTTCTCCATTATTTTTTAATAAGGAATAAGAATATGAAGAAAAATAATCCAATAGAAATGGACGAAAGACATGTTATAAATTGTATTTGTTGTAAATACAGGATTAAATGTTATATCTAATGACGTTTAGTAGGCATTCAGATTACTGGGAATTACTTTCGATTCTGTACAACTTTATTTAATAACATGAGCGTCATTTTTCGAACGTGAGGATCTAATATTGTCTCGAAGAGATTCCATTTGCTTGATCTTTAAACATCCACTGTATATCATTAGATCCTTTTTGGAATTTTTAAAATCGCTGAGACTTTAGTTAGGGATAATTTTTTGTCATCCATATAATCCCAACATTTTCAACGATGGCATTAGTGGATATACTACCGTTTAAAAAATTATGATCTCTATTTTTACTGTTGACCGATGACTAAAGACGCCTTTACACTATGTGATTTTTCATATGATTTTGTCATGTGATTTTATCATACGAAATTGGTATGAAATATGATATCATGTGATTTTGGTAAGTTTATGTTTACACTATGTGACGTATTCATATGATTTCAAATAAAATATTCAACATTTTGAGTTTGAGGTTATATTGTCATTCGTAATATTCGTATTGATGGTGATTAAACGGTGTATTACAAAATGATTCCAGAGGACTTTTTATTGCTCGGAATCAAGATAACCAGATAACCACCATATATTATTAAAACCTCAACTTAAAATACGTATTAATGTGTCAAATCTGTCAAATGCCGATAACACAGTTTTCTGCATTATCGGCAATCACACCGAATATCATACAGTTCTATTTAATCAAACAACTTGTTACTGAATGTAATTTGGCTTGTGACTTATTCTGTATGATAAACCACATAGTGTAAATACTAAAAATTTAGTTGTGATCAAATCACATGACAAAATCATATGAAAAATCACATAGTGTAAAGGCGTCTTAAGTAGGTGAGCGAATCGGTGCTGTGATGTAGTTATTGACAATCATCTGGATGTGTTACTGATAATCCACCTTCGAGTAACAGCGAGGTCCCGTGGAGAAGACATATCTCTCTTAAAGATCCTTTTGCCCAAAGATTTCTCCAAAAGCAGTTTTTAACAATCAGCGCAGTACGGAGCATTCAAACGCATTTACTTTTCCGAAGTGTATACGTATACGTACATAGTAGTTGGAGATGCTTTGTGGTTCTTCTTTTGTGTCCGACAATAAAGAACAAAGATTCGGGAATATATTCCGTAAAAGGTTTCCATTAATATTATCAAGGATATGGAGAAGCGGGACTGAGAAAGAGAATGAAAAATAATAGAAACGAAGAGTCGGCTAAATGAGACCTCGAGTGAAAACATTTAAAATAAAATTGAACCCTCCCATAATAGAAAATTGAAAGCGGAGAACTTGGGACTCGGGATGCAATGAGAGGCATTCTCACCAAATCATAGTAGTTTTCATAGATAATGAGCGTTGAAGGAAACATCGATTATCTCGTTGCATATATTTTATCCACAAAAAAAGTACAAATTATGATCGTTACTTAATCAACTTTCAAACTCGAAATAGATCATTAGACTTAACCTCCGCCTCGGATATCGTAAAATCGAGGTTTAATGATAGTACTAACTTCCCCAGTTCGTCTTTAAAAATTCATAATTAAAAGTGGTTACGTAAAAAGCTTGTTAACGTTCATTGTATAATCTAATGTCTCTCGAGTTACGAGGCGCCACATTATGAACTTCCCGTATTTCCCCCATTTGGTTGAATTTAATCGCAACAAAGCCACCATTAAATAGTACACGTAACTTATATTATGGTTAAGGCATCCTTGTTGGGTTTCTTCGAAGGCTCCATTATCTTGTGGATCAGCTCCCATCTTGTGGCGCGATTTCAGCCGTCGACTTTCCTTCTACGCCGCCAATTCCTCCCACACATTACATCCGTGTGTATAACATAGGTATTTCAAAATTTAGTTTTTAGAATATTACAAAAATTGTTTTTAAGAACTTAAAAATACTTCCAGGATAAGACAGTCAGAAGAGTTTTCTAGAGGAGATGATTACTTACCAAATTGTATGGGACTTATGCCTCCGTTTTAATTTCTCTAAAATACCGCAACTAATGTCATATTTTTTTAGGTTGTTCATTGTGTACTTTCATCAGCGGTCTTTACTGCCAAAATCGTTTCAAAATCTGAAAAATATTCTCTACCTCGAGATTCCACCAAAAGAAATTGACGTTTGTGTTAACAGGTTATTGCGGTGACTGACAAAGTTTATTGTTTTCTCACTGAATTTGGTGGTCCCCACCTTTGGTTTAAAATTTGTTCGAAATTCTGCGACGCGCGTCCATCGAGGTTAGTTATAATACACAGAACCCAAAGTTCGAAGAGAACATCCGAACGGGAATATATTATGGCTCTAAAACAAGCCTCTTTCTCTTTGTATGTGCCGAAACTGGAACGATGAACCCTCTTTCTCTTTCTGTCTGTCTCTCTCTCTCTCGCCGAATGCAAGAGTTTATGCTACATAATTGATAAGTAAATGTTAGTTTAGCAGAGCAAATAATAGCTAGAACGTATTTCTGGGGTAGGGGAGACGGTTGGAAACAAACTCTCGGAGTGAGGGAGGAGACGGGCGAGTTCGATTTTGGTTGCGTGTCAAAGGAAGTTGTCGAAGGAGGAAAGAAGGAGAGAGAGAGAGGTTAATATGACGAATTTCGAGTTAAAATCGCCAATCTACTTGTTTGTATTCGATTAAAGACTGTTTGCCGACGATAAGTCGAAACTTTGATCGGCTTAATTTGAACGGAAAAATCGTCGCTAAATTGGTTTCGGTGATAGACTCCGAACAACTTCTCGATGTTATGAAATCAAATAGACCGCTGAGCTCAGGTATCGAATTTCGATTCGACGTGTAGATACCTAATTCTAAGTATTCCTTGGGAGGAAGGGTCCCGAAGGTTAAACCGAGGACACTACCCGCGTACATCACGAGCATCAAATAGCGCTGGACTCTCGACAATAAAAAATGAAATATTTGACATTTTTATCTGATAACAAAAGGGGGGAAAATGTAATTTTCCGACGCCGCCACCCATCACGCGATGGTTTTAAATTATTAAAACAAAAGTACTTATATACAAGCGATTACATTGAGTAATTACGTTAATAAAAACGAGTTGAGTTATTGGTGGAATAAAGGAAATTTAGTAAGCGTGTAATTTTCGAAAAGGAGACAAGTAAAGGGAACGTGATAAATCCACGTCGACTTCATTAGCGGAAGGGAAACGTGAGAGTGTGGCATTCCGCACAATTTTATTTTCATACATTTTTATTATTTTGTTTAGTCATTTTCCAATTTATTCGAACGATACCCTTTTCTCCGTCTAATCTAAAACGTCGCGTGTTCCATACTTACAGAGAAAATTACATCAATAGCTTTATCTGATGGCGGCCGTGTACTCATTATAATGTCAGCAAAAATATGTAAATTATATTAATAAGACTAAATATACACTATTAATGTCATAATGAAGTATATATACCGGTTCGACAAAATAGGGCTCCATAACCAAAACCGACTCCATAGGGGCGGAATGCTCTTCTAATAGAGTGCGGTTAGATTTTTGAAACGCGACTGAATTAAACTGCTAAAATGCTACCACATGAAGCCCAATAATAATCATTTATTACGGGAAATATTCGCAAATAGTATTAGCGTTAAGTAGTAGTAGGTACGCGATAGTCGCTTTCTGTTTGACCATTTCTTTTATATTTTGAAATTTATATTGTCCACTTTCTTTCTTCGTAAATTGGTACATCGGGGTGTACAACTTTTCGTTTGCGACGCTACAAATTTATTTAAATAGAGTCGAATTACATATAACAAGCCAAAAACCGAATTACGACAACGGCGAAGAACAGTTAATCCATTGGATTCGCACAAGTTTAACGAATTCGTCCACGGCTATTGATTGTATTCAAATCGTTTTTTACCGCGATTGTATATATCAGGACATGCAATTTAAAACTAGAAAACACGAAATAACCGTCACGTTATCGTAGATTTTCAATAATAACAAATATCTACACTTAATCTTAAATCCGATCTAATTAGTTTAGCGAAGAAGCGAAAGATTAACGTCAATTCATAATATTTGTTGTCTCGTCGCTTGAATTTAACGGTGTTTCCATAACGCAGGGTATATATCACGAGGTCCCATTCCTAGCATGTGTTTGTGAAAGAGATATCTGGACGATCCGAGCAAAACCTATTACAGAGAGAACTCTCACGTTGAGCGAACGGCCGCTTTTGTTAAAAATAGAAAATTACCTGTTAAACGAGGAAATTCGCTGGTGTGTGTGTATGTGACAACTTTTTTTGCGTTTTATTCCCGCTTTTAATGAAATGTAGGTACTTGAGGGAATGTCAAGGTTGGAAATGGGGTGCAACATTTATTTAATAAGCGGAATCAACTTAACAAATTAGACACGTAGTGCATTTAGTTATATCAGTGGTTTATGATCAAAAACTAACACTGCCACTTTAGTTTTGACGTAATTTTTGAGTAAATTTCATAGGCCAATTGACGGGGCCATTTGGTTTTCTGATTAGCAATTAAAAGAGTACATAATCGCTTAATATATTAAAGTTGTAAGTTATGTTAAAGTGTTCAAGAAATCTCACTATAATGTGACTTCTTGTAGAGTTGAAAAAAATCCAGCCTGTATTACATGCGCACATAACGCATAAGCAAAAGCGGACCTGTTCATTAAAAATGCCTCGATATTAAGCTAAAAAGAAATTTAATTCAGAGATACGTTCAATTCACTAAAGAGACGCTAACTTTAAATGTATCTGTTTCACAGTTATTCAAGGCTGTTCGATACTTTGTATTCATAAACGAATTCAGCTGGACACCTATAAAATCAGAAATGCGAAAAGATACGATTAATATTAATATAATCCAAAAATCAACGACTTGCTTTTCACCGATACGTATACTACCTACTTAAGTTGACAAATTAGATTTAGACATGTCTTTAAGGGCTTCTTTTAATTTTTTTTGCAATTTTTGCACTTGAACCATCGAAAACGTGAAAAACCTTGACAAAGGGCACAAAGATACGTTTGTTAAAATTCTCCATCTCAAGCTCTAGTACGAGTTGATATTGAATTTATTTGTTTTTTTCAAATATTTTTGTAATCAATTCAAAAGCAGGACACACTATATTATCGCTGTGTAATAACAACAATTATTATTTTTAAACTAATATTATTATATTTTAAGGTTTGTTATTTTACACAGATTCAAAGCCGACTTACATCCTTTTCAGCTACCTCAAAGTAGATCAAATGCGCTTTAGTGTTGGATGTAAAACGGGCGACCTTTTTGTCTTGATGCGCGATATTGAATGAAAACAGTCTCTCGCCTTTCCCGTTCTCACTGTGTTAACCGTCTGCGATGAGCATTATTTGAGTTAAGAGGAATGTGTGTTATAAGTTCATTTCTCTCAGAAAACCGACAATTTTTCGACTCTATATTTGCCAACAGGTCTTCGATCCGTCTTTACTAATTAGTTACCATGTGAAGAAACGCGTACCTATTCAAAAATTCAAGCTGAAATATCCTCTCCTTTTATGAATAAGTTTTTTTTCTTATAATAACAATACAAACAAAATATATTAATCGGAAAATAAAGGGAATAAATAAATTTGTAGTGAACTTAATACAAAACAAAACAATAAAACCGTCGAAAAACTGGTCTAAGCGTGATTATCCAGTAAAATAACGGCATGAGGAACAAAATCAGATAATTCAAATGACAAAATGGCGGCCAGCTCTAATAATTCTCAAAATGGTCGCCCACTTCGCCTTTTCGGCATATTTAATGAACATAATTTCATCTATATATTTATAAGCTTTTTACATTTGCGATGAAAATTTCATTGGAACAATTCATTGACCTTCTCGAATTTGATTTTAATTTGGTTCAAGATAATTGGAGGAAACACACTTGAGTTCAATCTAAAATCTAAACAATCCTGGAGTGACGGCGTCTGGTTCGAAATCGTTTATTTAAAGATTTGATTTCTAAAGTTGGCAATGACGGATAAGGTCTCCGCGAAAACATAGTCGGCGGGAAAGCAACTACTTTCTATTTTTATCGAATTATCGAGTCTGATTCAGGAGCGAAAGTAATTTAATCTTTTTTTTAACCAGAAGCTTTAAGTAAGCTCGAAAATGATCAAATACAATAAAAAACAGAAGCCAAAGAAAAGCTTCGGGGAGATTTTACTCAGACATCAATAAACACTTTTATTGCTTCTCGAAAAGCTAATTTTCATTCGGAATCGATACAATTATGCTGGTTTTCCCCGAGACAAGGGGAGATATCTAAATACAACATCCTTTCGATTTATACGAGCATAAAGGGAAAATAGAATAGAAACTTTATACGTTTAAATGGCAGAAAATCTTAATTCTAAATTGGAAAGTTTTATTGGTGATTCGGCGGATTTATTTTGGGGAAAATTTGAGTTTGGCGGTAAATTGAACGGAGCTTGAATAAATTCAAGAGAATTTTTGTTGACTCTTTAACGACGTCGTAAATAAGCTTTTCGCATTTATCACAAATGGGACTGTTTTTATTAAAGCTATATTGGCAGTTTTATTCGTAAGAATTAATTACTTGTACTATGTTATGGGTCCATTACGTTTAATAGAATAATTAACGGCTTTATTTTATGTCACATCGACAACTATATTTTTATTATTGTTAATAGGTGATAAACTCGAACGGGGCCTAAAAGTCCACTACCAACAATCACCCACGCAAACTTTCCCCATTCCCAACGTGCGAATATCGAATTACCTGACCATTTTCTCTTCGAGTTGGTTGAACCTGTAAACGGATGAGCATTCTCGTCGTCTCTCTACGGGTTTCAATTTTATAATTAGTAATGATACACCAGTCAGTTGTGAAGCTACACGAAAACAGGGTTGGACGACATTACGGAGTAATCATTGTGACACTTTAATCCCAATTCGTTCGACCAAAACTAATATTAGCAGATGGATTTTACTCCTATACGTTGTTATGCTGGCGGGCATTTTTCCTCCGGCATTACCGGGGATTAGAAATGGGATCAACGTCAGACCGGATGAAAAACGAAAGGACCGCGTCGATGTGCTTCAAAAATTACATAATTTTTTATATTGTTTCTGTTGTTTTGTAATTTGCCAGAGTGAAATATATGAAATATATCTACATATAACGATGACCCGTTTAAGCGTACCTACAACTCTTGTGATTTTACCAACTTTGTATTTTCCACGCAAATATTTACCTTTCCCCAACTCTCTATCTCTCTCTATCTCTCTCTCACTCTCTATCCCGCTTTGTTTATTTTTCTTATACTCGACCGGTTCCAATCAGTTCCGAAAACAATCCCCCGAACGAGACACACAATTTCCTAATATTATACATAATTACCTACCTACCTACTGTATTAAAGAGGAAATCTTACCGGTCCACCCACCTTCGGTTCCTGGGTAATTGGCGGATAGAGGAGATATGGCGAAAGACCATTTTCAACCAGAACGGAGGTAATTGAAATTAAGGTTCTCTCCGCCAAAAACTCGGCAGGTCAACTACGACGATTTATTTTAACGAGAAATTCGATAGCATAAGATCGAGTTGAGAGATTATGAATTAGAAATGCGAAATTTCGATTCGGTCCAGGACGTCCTTTTGTAACTAGGAAGGAGCACCAAGGGCGGACAAAAGATCGATAAAATCTCGATTGTGGCATGTTTTCAGATAAACAAGACGAGAGATCTTATTTTTCAGGGATTTCACGCGAGATTCCTTGTCTTGTGTCCATCTTTAAAAGGCGTCACTTAACCAATTATTAATTTGGGGGAATAAACGCTCCGGGGAAGTTAATAGGTCGGCCGGCGGGAATTTTAGAGGATCCCGTCAACCGTTAGGGAAACATCAACATCGGGAGTCAGTCACGCCATCTCACGCTTTGTCTTAACCGTTTAATTAACAATTTCAACTTTGAACTCTTCATCTGAATAAACATTCCGTTCAAATAATTGTCGTTTCGCCAGAAAGCGTGCGCAACGACGACGACGACGAACAGGCCTGGTAATAAATTTGAAGTGTTTAATTTAAATAATGAGTTTAGTTTAAAATTTAACCCTTTCATTTTGTCTTTAATATTTGTGATGAGAGAGCGGAGGGTAGGGGATGAATTTCGGATATATACCGGTGGAGAGGAGGGGGAGGGGAGGCGGCCAACGAGCGTTTACTTCCGGACGTCGAATGGGAATATGGAAAATTCAACTGCCTCTTCAATTGCCTCGGGGGAGGAATTTCTTTTATACAAACAAGAAATTCGGCAATTATGAGAATCTTTGATAAGAAACAGAATGAAAAACGAAATAGGAATAAAGGAAACGTACCTAAATTATGAAACTGACGGAAAGGAAAATTACCCCTCCTTCGCCAGGTATTTATGTGTAGTGAAACTAGATTTCTTCCTAAATATAAACCTGAAGAATACTTATAAGTACATGCTCCTAACCAAAAAAATACACGTCATCGAAGAAATCAGTGCTAGAGCTGGAATAGATTGATTAATTTTAATCGAATAAACATGATAATCATCAGAACACTTCCTGTTTTACTAAACAATACTGTCTGTAGTTCGTTGACAAGGAATTATTATTCGTGAATTAAAGCGCAAAGTCTGACCAATAGTGTGCATGAATTGTTTAATACGATTTATTAATTTGAGGAATATTGGTTAATTTATTATTAAATTTAATGCATGACTATATTAAACATTTTTGCGAAAAATAACGTTTTACTTTCGTTCCCTTTATTTGAATTGTGTGAATTACTGATGACCGAGATTTATTAATGATTATATATGTATTTTATGTATTACTTGATAAATAAATAAATAACGTACCAAGGTAATGAATGTATTTTACGATATTTAACATAATGCATTTGTTAATGTTACGAATGTTTTGAATTGAGTAATGAATGCAGTCTGTATAATAGATAAATGTTCAATTGATTCCATGCCCTTAATGGACATATATACCTATATAATATTCAACTTATGGTTCTGCTAATGAGTTTCCAATATGTATATTCAGTAACGAATATTAATTGTCCAACAATCAATTGGTAGATAAGAATGTATGATATACTATAAAATTATACCATATAGAAGTCATTTGAAAAAAAAAAGTTAAGTGTGGGCTAAACATTTAAAATTTTATGAGACGAGGTGACTGATTTAATTTACTTACTTTACTTTCGGTTTTTGCACAGTAAGAAATGCAACCTAACTAGGGTGATATTTATTTTCTATTTATTATTTGGACATGAATTTGTTATTTCCCATTGTCTAAAATTCAACAAGTCATGGCCCGTATTTGCCCCACTACTCTGAAGAAGCATGAACATATACACTTATTATTTAGCTTACATTTATGTGCACAATAAGCTAGGTCCGTATCGATTAAGTCATTTGATGAAGTATCCATCGTAACTAATTTTCTTTTAGAAGAATTCGAAAAACTATATCTAGTATTGTTTAAAGAACTGTGAATTTTATTCACTGTATCAATAACTGCGAAGAATTCTTGAAACGATGTGTAATTAAGTCGTTAATAAAGGGTGTTAATTTAGTTTAACGTAACATTCCGTGCAATGGACAAATAAAGTCTAATATTTTACCGATCCAAGCGCCGATATGTAAAGTTCGGCCCAAGGGAAATTATTCCGACAATTTACAAGTTTCGAATATTTTCGTAAGAAAAAATTTCCACCCGTCCCTGCTCGTGGAGTGCCTAATACTTACTACTTACATGTAGTTCGCATAAACAGTGCGTTATTTTCCGAACTAACGCGCATACCCTCTCCGAATTAGAAGTTCGTCGTCGTCGTTCCCCTCGGCATCAAAAATTCTCGAACTGTGGGTATGGGTATACGTAAAAGCTCGTAGGCCGGATTAGTGAGGAGCTTATGCCGAAACGCGAGCATAATCACGACGCGACGTCGTCGTTGCTGAGAGATAATTTTCTTCATAATAACGGGCGCCATGTCTGCTAATTGAGACCGTGAATTAAGTTATCGCCCTGTCGGTGGAACACAAAGACTTAGCAAACACCCAAGTTGACATAGTCATTATGTCGAAGTTAACAATATTTTGGGAATTGATTACTATGCATGTACCGTTCCGGCGCGCTTCCGAGCGCCGCGACGGGCGCGACGCCACTTTCCGCTATATCAACAAACTTGTTAATCAATTCTCTTTCTTTTCACATCTACTAGAAGGGAACGGCAATTTTTATAACATCCACGATAATTAAACGGGGTAAAATTAATCATAAAAAGTGAGAAAAAACCTTAAACGTCCATGTGTAGGTACAAATGAATGTTTAAGGTGGAACTGCTTTAAATCATACTTTAAAATTACTACATTACAACATGTCACTTTTGAAAAACTTTTCCTTTCGATGCAGTTCGCTACTCGTTAACGCCATCCCTTTTTACTGTGTGCAAGTTTATTTTTAATCCAACTTCAAATGGGATAATTGAACTTTGAAAAAGGAAAAATCGATAAAAGCATGCACCACTTAAATCCGCAAAAAACTAAATACCAGATTCATTATAGCTTTTACGAATTTAATCTACCGTTCCTGATTTTTTTTTATCTGTTGTAAAGAGTAGCTAAAAATTTTTTTTACAATCGTACCCACAGAGAAATCGATACAAACTGAATGGCTCTACAACTCTCTAAAAATCAAGTTCATAGGTATGAAACAGATGGGAAACGAGATTTCTAGTAAGATGAATACAGAATGAGGGACAAAACAGTAATATCAGAATACGATTACAGTTACACACAAAATATATAGTTATTAATGCCTGACAAAAAAAATGTAAGAATCCAGAGAATGACTAAGCGACTAAAATGGGAGGAGCGATTTGGGCAAAGTTCTAAAAAAACGAAAAATCCAGTCAGAAAAAGGAACATACTTGTAATTCTGTTATGCCATACAGCCAAGTTAAGAATAGGTATTGAAATTTTAGTCGTTTGTACTTTGACTTACTGATTGAATAAATAAATAAATACTATCAAAAATACATATTTAAATTAACGGGGTATGTAAATTTCCTTGTTTAGACAAAAGTTACACACACATTTCTATTTTGGCTGTGACTCACTTGCGATGAAACATAATTAACAAATTAACACGATTTCAAAGGCAGCGTAACCGACAAACGAAACAATCAACTTTAAAAATGTTTAAATCTAAATGTTACGGTTTACCCAAGAGTGTCGTCCCTCACGTTCCGCAAATAGCCACATTGTAACACGCTAACAAAGCACAACTATTTATCAACTTTCGGAAAGCAAATCCCAAGTAACTTTCACTTCGTAAGTAAAGAGCGAAATGCGCGAGAAACCCACAAGCGGCATACGAGTGTTAATTCTAAGGGGGGTCCATTTGGAACTTTCGGTATTTCAACGTCGGAAAGTTAAAGAAACGTCGCGTCGAGATTCGAAAGCGACAGCTTTTAGTCGTGAAAATAAAACATTTTTACGACACACTTACCTTAATAGTGGAAATGTGAAGAGATTTTATAAACACGTCTTATATCAAAGGGTTTGTAAAGATATATTTAACTTTGAAATCGCCAGGTCCATTTTACTAATCGTCATAAAAGAAGCATTAGAGGGTTTATATTGAAACGATATTTAAGTTATTAGTTCTATGTGATGGGAAACATTTATATTTACAGTTAAATGCCACTTAAATAAGTATTATTAAAAATAAAGCAATAAATATAATTGTAAAAAAAGAGGGCTATATCATAAATAAATAAACCGTAATCTATTTGAATATTCATATTCAATTATTTATGAGTTAAATAATTTTATGGTCTAGTAAGGGTCTCTTTCTACGTAACCTATCGTTTTGCTGTCGTGTTTTATTTAAATGTGCTATTTCCTGCGAAAATCGTAAAAGAGTAATATGTTACGTTTGTTTGCAAATTTGAAAACCACCGATCGGTCGCTGTAGGGTCGTTTTTTATTTCCAGAATTCTAGAATCTCTAGATTCTATTTGTTCAAATTCTATATAATTTGTTTTAATTGAAAATGAAATGAAAGTTATTAATAAGTACATAAAATATTCAACGTGCTTATAACTGTGATATAACTTGGCATTTATAATTACGTAAATTTTAAGTAAACGTAAAACTTTCATCGCTCGATAAAAAATGGCGTGTAGTCGAGCATTTAAATTGCCTCACTTGTCGCTAACTTGATTAGCAACACAGTAAATTTTTATGTATAGAGTAAGTATACCGTATAGATATGTACCTGTATTTATGAGAATGTCTACCTTTGACATTTGATTCTGATGTTCTCCAATTAAATCTCGAGAACTTTCCAGGGATAAATCTCTAAACGGGCGTACAAAACTGAATGATCAAATGCCGAATTTGCCGGTTTCAGCTCAAGAAATCGGTTCGGCTCGTCTGTTTGTCGCTTGTTATATGCGGCTTGTCAAAATAAGCACCGTCAAGAATTCCGAAGTGATTTTCAACTTTGATTTAAAAAAAGTCGTTCGATACGTGCTCAAACGATATTAGAGATTCATTTTTGGAATTACTGACATTTCCATTTCCATCACAGCTCGTGGCTTTTTCTGTCGAAGAAAAACTGAACATCGAATGAATATAAATTTACACACATAGCGAACAGAGAGAGGAAAAGAGAGAGCGAGGAAGGGGATGAAATCGATCAAAAAACTTGAAGAGAAGAGATATCAGTGTGCAAATTGAAGGAGCCGGGGATGAAAGGAGCCACCGGTAACACTTAAAGTACAGTCCTACTTTTTGGAAATGACGATTTCGGAAAATAAACCATGTGAAAGTCAGCAGAGCTCAAAGAGACTTTGTCAGGAAGGAAAATATGAGTGATACTAGTTAACGAGACGAAAATCCAAAACCGAACAAAAATGTCGATTCCTTTTTATTATCCCGCTTCGCGGGCGGAAGTAGAACGGCGTCCTCGTCGAACGAATGAGGAGTCCCGAGATTACGAGTCCGTCCGGGACAGGAACCATCCCTTAATTACGGCCTCCTCACGACCATCGACTGCTTCCGCCCGTTATTGATTATACGCTCCGGGGAGACGGAAAATCAGGTGTAAAATTAGATCACACCAATTTAGAGGCGAGACGCAAGGAGCAACAGCAACAGCAACAGCAACGTAAGCCATCAGCCCGGCCGCGGAAAGACAAATGCTTGACAGAAGCCGCACATTCTGTACCACTTAATGTTGACAGATAACCTTATGCGGCCCGGTAACGGATAGCCCCCGACCGCACCGCCGACATAGATCTGTCAGTCGTGTCTGGGAATCTCTCCTGCCCTCATCTGCATCACTCACTCTCTTTCCTTCTCTATATCTTTCTCCCTCTCTCTCTATCTCTCTCTCCCTCCCTCCCTTCTCCTCATTCTCTCTATCCCACTCTGTCCCGCTCCCTTCCGAGACAGAGGGTTGCATATCAATCGAGCCCTCTTCTGTTTACACAGCCCCTCTGCGACTGCGACGACGATGATGACGTTATCCAGCACACTGAAGACAAATTTGTGGATTTTTGTTGTATATTCTTTCGTTAATTTCTTACCCAGATCCAGATAGGGTTGGCCGTGGGAACGATAATGAATCTCTCTCTGCGGTATAAACTTCTCGCGACGGACGTACAAAAAAAAGGCATCTCGAGGGGCCAATATTTAGACACTCGTGATGTGCAAAAATTTATAACTAGAATGAAAGAAGAATATCCAAGATGCAAACTTTGAAGCTACTGAAACAACGACTATAGATTTGCCATAAAACTAACATTCACTTTGTAACCAAAAACTAGAACTCTCAAGTGCCGATGAGTTTCCATTTCATATGAATAGAAAGTCAGTTGATTCCAGCGTCTCCAAAACAAAATTTTAATCGGGGAGCCTGGATGGAGGCGAGTAACTGTAGAAGACCTGAATTTCTCCTGACAACGAACTGGAGTTACTTTGTGCGAAAATGCATTGTCGTAAGATGAAAATATGTCTTGGGTGATATCTATTGGCTGACATAATAATGGCGTAAAAGGTTGTTGCCAACTTTCTATCCATAAATCGCAAAATTAGAATTGACGTCCATTGAAACGAGTGTTGTTTCGTATGGTACTGGAGAAACAAATTCACCCCTCCCCCCCGGTCAGGATTATATTTATAGTATATATTTTTTATGCTCTAATATAGTATGAGTTGGGAAGCAAAGAGAAACTTGTCACGGTAAACTGAGTACATTTGTACCATCTCTTACTTAAGAATTGAATGTACTTTCACTTCTCGTCTAGGCAAGGCGAGACAAAAACAGGAGCCGAATTTCAAATGAGATTCAAACAGTGTCTCTGACATTACGTCATCAAATAATACTTTAGAATAATGTAATTTCGAGGGCCATTGTTCCCACAATAACTATTTAGGGTTTACCTGTTCTCGGTAAAGGTTTAGAGCACACAGATGGCGGCGGAGTTCGTGGAGGGTATAAATCATTCGAAAGATAAATTTGTAACAAAATATGGGGCCCTCATTAACCGCTCCATTGTCAACTGGAAATAAAATAAATTCAAGGCGGTGCGGTGTGGGCGAGAGATATCAATTCCGTACGAGTTTGTTCTCGTACAATAAGGGGAATTTCCTCTTACAATTAAAACACAGGCAGGCAGCACGCTCCTTTCTCTCCCGTCTCTTATTCCCTTCCACCTCGATCTTTCTCTCGCCCAGATTTATTAGTCTCTCGTAGTAAAATTGAATAAAGAGAAGTAGCGGGATAATTAGAGCGCAGCTAGGAGACGAGCAAGCAAGAAAGCTTTTCGAAACGTATAATTAGAACATGGCCTATAAATTAGCCAAAGAAGCTGGAGGAATTACGATCGGGACATGTACAGAATCCTGTCAGTCAGGGAAGTCCTCTCGCCGGATGCCGGAAAGAGGGATGACTCGTTTGAATTTATTAACGATGCGGTGCTCCCCGCAAGGGTTGTCCCGGCCGCGCCCCCTCTGCCGCCACGCATGATTAAAACACGTCTCACGCCAGAAAAGCCGCGACACTTACACACACACACACACACACACACACACACACACACATTCGCACACACATCCACCGTCACCTATATTCCTTATGCATCGTATCAGTTGTGGTATTTCAACCACGTACGCTCTCCCAATTTCTCTGAACTCATCTAACAAATGTCCAAGTTGGAAATTACCTCCCGCCCCGTAGATAAAACAGCTTCACGTAACCCCCGGTCGAAAACTACCCTTACAATAAAGTTATCCCGTTTTCGGGGCCAAATGAAACAAACAAGAATTATCATAGTGGTGGGGACGCAAGGGATGGATGTCGCATCAACGACAGGGCAGAAATCGACAGTTTTAGGGAATAGGGACGGAGCAGGCGACCGAAGGTTTTGCAGTTAAACCATTGCGAATAATTATGCATAACTGCAAACTGCAATAACAATCAAAATATGTGGGACTTAGTAGTTACATTTATTGAAAGATATAGGGGGTAGGTATACATGTAAACACATCTATAAAATATTTTTTTTGGTATACTCCACATTGCGATTTTTTTGTTGCACTGTTTATTTGCTTCTAAGATTGATTGAGTCTTGAAAGGAAAATATATGATTCAAATACAAATTATTATGTTTTGTTTTGACAAATTTAAGTTGAGAAAGTAATACTGAAAGTATCCTTTGATTCAATTTTTTTAATCTTAAGTAGCAATTAGGTATGGGTAGACTTGAATGTGCGTTCGAAAGGTAGACCGAAAATGCAAAATAATTGTACTGTATGTTGATTGGTATTTAATTGGTAACGTCAGTCTTATCTCGGTTCAATACTGGTGTAATGAACTCATCAACTTCTAAATGGGTGTGATTTTTGACTCGATCAGAAACGTTGTGTGCGTATGTGTGTGTGTGTGGGTGTGTTGATGTACTTTTCTCCCGTTCGGCCTTCGTTTCGCATACGTACCTACGCCCTGCGACAAGTTCATGCTTGGCTGCTACAATTCACGCTCTATTGATATAGAACAGCGACCGCCAAATAACGTGCTCCAAATGGAGAATACATCTACTATATTTAATTAAATAACCCATTCATGTCCGATCGGGAGAAAGTGTCGGTTTGGATTCGATGAAACGCCATAATAATTGGGGGAGAGCCACTCCGTTAATGAACCGACAAATGAGCCGGTCAAGTGTAATTTCACACTTTGCTTAATTAGATTGAGGTGTTGGCGGCAAAAAAACATTTCGTATTACGCCAGATAGTCAACGATTTCGAATGAAAATTGCCCGCCGTGACGAATTACCACGACGGTAATTGACACGTGGAGTGAAATCTAGTATGGCAAGCTATTTCGATATTTGTTCGTAGAGATTACGTGATTTTGTAATGTTTCCGCTGGAGAGCAAACTGAGACCGTCCGATCCGCGTACACTTATCCCAAACGTTTCTTCGACAAGACAAAGAACTCCTTTGGCGAAACTCATTGCGAAATTTTTTCACAAACATTCTGCCGGAATAAAATTTGTAATGAACCATTGCTATATTTATTCAAATATTCACCTAGCGAATAAGTACATATTAAATTAAAGTAGGTAACTGTATATTAACAAATATAGTTACTTACTTATGGAGGTTAGGTAACGGTGGTCGAAACAGAAAATACTTGGAGAACTACCGACAGAGCTTTAAAACGTAATCTCAAAAAAACCTTCTCATCAAGTTTTTGAGTGAATTTAAAAAAAAAGTTTATAAAGGAATATCAGAAGAAGCATTGAAACATTTACTGCTTTTCTCATCCACATACCTTTGTGAACAAGCATTCTCTGTTCTTGTGTATATCTAAAACAAATACAGAAACAGATTACAATTGGAATATCCTATTTGATATTACAACTAAGTAATAACATCAACCCAAATATTACTAATTTAGTTGCAAAAGAGTAGCACCAATATTCACATTAATAGTATTTTTAATGTTTATTAAAAAGTTTCTTCAGTACTGTAATAAATTGTCCGAAATTTATTCCTGTGTTTTTTATTAAAGATGTCCTTGAAATTGTTCTTTGTTTTATAGGGGTCCGCGGACTCAAAAAGATTAAGAAGCGCTGGTCTAACATGTCGGAATGTTTGTATTATTGTCTCCCGACGCAACATTTGGCGAATGGTTCGCGAAGCGTCCACCAAATAGTAACCGTTCCTCTTCTCGCCCGAAAAATCCTGAGCCCAATAAGAGAACTTTTTGAGTTTAACCTTTTGACCGGAACGTGCCCCTTAAGAGAGACGAAACACGGCGCGGAAAAGCAACCGGATCTGAGGTCTGGTAGCAGGACGTCGCAAGTGTCGGAATAATGCCCGCCGACTGTCCGGAGGTGTAAATTTTAATTACGAAAAGGGTCGACAGGTGTCACTTAGCGCGATGGCAAACTTAATTCGAAAGTTTCCGTCGAAAAACACCGTCGACGCGTCTTTGGCGGGGAGACGTCGGAGGAGTGGATGCAACAGTCCTCACTTACCTCTTCCCCGCATCAAATGGAATTATAAAACTAAGACTTTATGCAAATTTATTCAAAGGTGAAATGGAATTACATATTTCTACGGTTTTAATAGGTGTTTAGGTGGAAAGTTTTCGGGGTAACGTTTCGCTCGAAAGTTAACTAGAGGTCTCATATTTGCTTAAAATGATATAAAGTTTTTGCCTTCCTCCGGTCTTCGAGTTATTCGAAGGTCTTCGAATGGCAACGTTCTGTTCCCGTAATTGAATTAAAATTCATCCACGCCTCCCGCCATAAATAAAATACATCCTCTGTATGAGTCGCTTTTTATCTAATACGTAGCGCGAGCACGCGTTTCGACCTATTTTCGCAATAAACGATCTACAGACCGATTTCTAGTATAAAGTGTATAAACAGTTCCAACGTTCGTTGACATTCAAAATTTTTACTAGGTACAAATGGATGTGTTAAGGTCGAAACCCAATGCTAAGTGTGATTTTTTGTTTTTTTCAGGTGGTTGCTTTTTAAATTCTCGTATTTTCTTAGAAGAAATGTATGTGTCTGTGACAAATATTTTCTATCACCATTTATAAGCAGCTAAATAGGGTGGATTAATTTGCAATATGAAAAGATGATCTTATTCAAATACTCAATTATACAATTTGCTATATCCCTCGAGGAAATATTATTTTTTTAAACTTTGCAGTTCGTATTGTGGTATCAAAAATGATACTGTCGATATAAATACAAAAACTAGCTATTTTTGACATGTGGTATCGTAGCCACGGAGGTTCATTTTTATTGAACAGTATGTGACATCTCACTTCGGTGTATTATTATCATTACCTATTTGACAGATTTTTTGAAAATATTATTACGTAAAATAAAATTTATATTTACCATGTGGCTATAGATTTCAGCTATTTCACTTATTGATTATGTGTGTTTAGTATGAATCTACGGTTTGATGAAAGAAAAATCACCGCCCAGAAACTTGCCTCGTTAATAGGGCCGTTCTGCTTGAGGAACTAAAACTTAATCCTGGGACGTAAATTAACAATAATTTTATAGTTTCCTGGCGCTCTAGAGGAATCCTTTGTGTCGATTCACTACACAATTATATTCCACTAATACAATAACGCTTCCTAGAGGGCATAATTTAGAGACCGTCTCTCCGTTCTCTTTCCTTCCCTCCCTCCGTCCTCTCTTTCTCTTTCCATAAGTCTGTATTAATCCTTGAGCTGAGAGGGACTTTATTTTCGAATTAACAGCCGAATTGTCATGACCAAGAACAATTCGAGGGTCCTCACTCGAACAGACATCCAGCGCTAGAAGCGTTCTACATTTAATCAGACTCCTTTTATTTTCATTGTATGTTTTCCGGGTGTTGTACAAGGACCTAAAAAGAGAGTACCTACCTAATATTTATTAATAATGTAAACATGCAGGCGCATCATTTATTCAAAGTAAACAGGAAAATTTTATAATTTCCCTATGCCGAAATCTAACAAAAGACGTTGTGATTGAACGTGCTGTAAAAGCGCCACCACGTATCCCCCTGCCCCTGATGTTCCCTATTGTAACCCCTCACCCCTATATAATTAATGCATTCTTTTTTGCAGTGTCATTTAAAACCCCCGCACTGACGTCGTTTTAACATTTTGCAAGGTATGTGCGCCTCTATGTTGCAACAACGTCGATGTCAACGCTTTTTATGTCCCAAGAGATGGTGCTCATTAATTAATACAAAGGACACGCCTACACTTCGAAAGGGGGGAGTTTAATTGGCAGCGCCGACAAAAGACATCACTAAAGAAACTTAATTTGACGGTTTACCGGGAAAAAAGGGACCGGCACGATTCGTTCTTGTACAGACCCCGACGACATCTCCCTTATAAGATTATGGTCAACTCTCGGATGAAACTTTATATCAACAATCCGACCGAGGGAGTAGAAAATTTAGACGATGTAATAGATTAAACCTAATCCGTTTGTATCCGTGTGTGTATGTATATATGTATGTGTGCTCAAAATTCGCTCTCCTCCGATTCCGTTAACGAATTCACATTTGATAGATTAAATTTGTGGAAACCTCACCGAGAGTTAAGAGGGGGAGACGTCGCGGCCGCCCTTGTAAGTATTGACTTTATTGATTCTGCTGGCGGCGGCAGACTTCATATTAAGTTCAGAAATCCGAGAAGAAATATCATTTTTCAAATGTTGGCACAACGGCTTACGTGAATACGAACATTATTCTTGTTAAGTGATCGTTCATCACGCGCCGCTCGATGTACGGCCTCTTTAAAGACGTAGAGTCGAATTTAAAAAATGCTTAGGTACTGTTTGCTCGCTAGAACACTTTCAGCTTGGAGATGTTTACCGCCTCTTCGAGCTCTTGTCGAATCGGTCAATCTCCGGAGTCGTCAATTTTCACGCTTATGAAACTAAAATATATATTTTTCGTTAGACCGTAGTAAAGTCAAAGTATGAACGCCAAAAGTCGTGTACGAGCAAATGAGGCTAACTCAGCCAGATGAAGCCAAGTACTTTGGGCTTCATTTAAGCAGAAGAGCAACATAGGAAAACTAATTTGCATGTATGTAAATGTAGATTAGCGTTCTTATATCGTCCTGATTAACAAGCATATATACCCTTTATTTTATTTTTCGTGTATTTGCGATTAGTGACTGGTGTAAATACGGTGTTAGTATTAGTGCGTAAGAGTGGTATTTTAGGTTCGTTCCAGCAGAGTTTGTAACTCATCAGAAACGATCAGACGCATGCGTGTAACAAATATCGCGTTCCAACAGATACCAGTTTGTGGATTCTGACATTTCCGACCAAAAGTCCTACGTTTCAGCAAGAAATGTACTCGATTGCTAACTGATTTGTGACGGTTTGCGCATTTATGCCCTAAGGTGTTGTATGTTTTACTTAACCTCCAAAATTGTTGATATTTGTGGGCTGCGAATGAAAATCGACACAAAAGTAAAAAAGCATCAAGTTTAGTAAACTTTCGTCTTGACCGAGTTTTCTATCACCATGACCGATATATCGTCGACATCGAGTTCCAACGATGAGTGGGCAGAGTGGTCCGATTCATCTGATGATGAAGAATTCCAAAGCAGGAAAAGGCGAAAAAACGAAAATTATTTTGAGGAAACGTTCCAACAGCTTTTCGGTTGCTAATCAGTTAGGAACCAGTCCACGGCAAAGCATGCGCAGTAAAAAGTCAGAACCTAGTTTCGCACCTATCCTGAACCAATATCAAACCATATATATATGGTACGTTCCATGCCGAATTTACATTTTTTTTTTAGATTTAGCCCAAAATCAACTAAAACGGTCCTTTTGGGGCCCCGAAACTCTCCCTAAATTTTTAGGGCCCTAAGTGGAATAGAATTCAAGTTATGGACAATTAAAAATTGAAATTTTCAGGTTCGGCTCCAAAACCAAAAATTTTTAAACATCCATAACTTGTAAAAATACCCATTTTTATGAAAAAAGTTTCTAACAAAAGTTGTTTGTAATACTTTGATTTTTTGGAAGCTGCTAAAAGAAAGTTCATCTAGCACGGTTCACTGTTGACGGGTCTGGACCCCATTAGTCGTCAGACCGCCAAAAAAAAAAGCGTTCTCAGTGTTTCTGACCAAAAAAATCTGGAGCGTAGCTGAATACAATACAAAACTTTTGAGCTCAAACAGAAGTTAGCCAGACGAAAGGGCTCCGAGAAAAAAAAATGGTAAAATCCGGAAAAAATCCCTTGACATCAAAAAAATTCCATTGATCCCCCAGAAATCCACTGTTTGCCAGTCAATATCAAACCATGAGCGACATTTTTTTTAGAAGTTGACTGGGGATCAATATCACTAAGGTTGGTATGCTATTTTCATATAAGTAGAGCATATCCCAAGTCCCCGGTCCCCGGCGGCTCAAAAACTCAAAGTTCTTCAAAATACTTGAATTGTGAGCCCAGACGACTTCGCTTGACGCATAGTTTTTATCTAAGAAGCGACTCTCACCCAAATTGTTGCTCTTGTTGATTTTTTTGAAGGTCCACAACGGTTGACAAAAACGGTGAAGCAACCTTCCACAAGAATTGTGCTGGAAATTTGAATTTTCAACACAAATCTTCAAATTTGGGACCAGCCCTTAGGTTTGGCGAACTTCTGTTTGGGCTCACAAGTTTTGTATCGGATCCACCTACGTTGCTGATTTTTTTGGTCAGGAACGCTGAATATGTTTTTTTTTGCGGCCTGACGAATAATGGCGCCCAGACCCGTCAACAGTGAACTGTGCTGGATGAAAATTTTTTAGCAGTTTCCAATAGTTTAAAACATTATCAGCTTTCCTGACCACAAAAATCAGGAGCGTAGCTGGATTCGATACAAAACTGTTGAGCCCAAAGAGAAGTTAGCCAGACCTAAAGGCTCCGAGAAAAAAAATGGTTTTCAGGTTCGGCTCCAAAATCAAAAATTTTCAACAATCCATAACTTGTAAAGATACCTATTTTTATGAAAAAAAATTTCAAACAAAAGTTGCTTGAAATGCTTTTTTTTTATTGGTACGCTATTTTGCCTATTTAAACCATGCTCTGGCGTGCGTAAATCGGGCTTTATCGCACGCGCGTGTTATAAAGTCGCCATGGAAACGTGTCAACAACGACGAAATCAACCAATTACAGAGCGTTTTTGGCCGTAGCGGGGCGACCTGATTGGGACACGACGTGCGACGGGCCGGCACGAAGCGTCCCGAGTGTCGTTCAAATTAATTATATTGGGTATTTGGGTAATTTTACACTATTTATGATTTCAAAGGTAGGTCCCAATAAAAAAAAATCGCGTAAAGTATTCGTGGATAACTGCTCTTTCAAACACTTGCTCTATTTCGAGCACTCCGGCTACGCCGTCGTGCTCGAAAACTCGCTCGTGTTTGAAAGAGCTCAATATCCACTCATACTTTAATATACTATTTTGGCGGCCTGACGACTAATGGCTCCAAGACTTGTCAATAGTGAACCATGTCGGATGAACTTTTTTTTAGCAGTTTCCAAAAGTTTAAAGCATTGCAAACAACTTTTGTTTGAAATTTTTTCACAAAAATGGGTATTTTTATAAGTTATGGATGGTTGAAAATTTTTGATTTTGAGTTTTATTCCACTTAAAAGCCTAAAGCCTTAAGAGCCCTAAAAATTTAGGGGGAGTTTCGGGGGCCCAAAAGGACCGTTTTAGTTGATTTTGGGCCAAATCTAAAAAAAAAATATAAATTCGGCGTGGAACATATATAAGCATATATAAGCAGGAACAAACCTATATCAAACCTCTAATCTTTCGCCAGGAATTTGTAAGCCTTTTTGGGCAATAATTTATTATTATTTCATAAATGAGTGTACCTAGTGAAAATAACACATTGCACTCCCTCTAAGAAAATTTATTTAACTAGGATACCTACCTACTTATTGTGATATTCTGTGCATTTCGTAATTTCACAACAAGCGCCTTACTACCTAATTCGTTAGATTGTTGCATGGAGTGGGTTCAAAGTATTTTTTTTTTCTGCTAGGCATGTCTGAAAAAGTAGCGACCCCCCTGGCAGTATTTAACGTCGCCGATACACGCAATACGAGTAACCCGACACTCTTAATACCATACAAAATCGCGTTTTGAAACCAAGATGAAGCCGGATCGGCACTTTTCTAAATTAATTCCCCGTCCCCGATGGTGGTTGTCCCACTCACTCTCTGCCTGAGTATTCGGCAAAAGTTGAAAAAGAGATTACAAGGACGGAATAACAACCGTGTCATAACATTAAGAGGGACTCTTGTTCTTAAAAAAATTTGATTACTTTCCCTGGGTGGGCCCCGTTTCTCGTATAACGTAGGTAATTAGTTTTTCGTTTATTGCACGTGTTTAGGCAGGTGTCGCGAAAAAATGGAGGAAAGTTTCAATGGGGCAACCCTGAAGTAAATTCGTTTTAGTGCTCGAAAGTATCTAGTTTCGTTGTTAGCGTAGGTAAGAATAATCTCCCAGAAGGAAAAAGTCGCACGTCTCGATTAACATCGACCGCCGTTTAATTAACTCTATAGAACTGAATCCCTCCTCCCTCGTGTCGACTCGACTCATTCAATAGTTTTTATTTTCACTGAAAATACATTTTTATTGGCTTTGACAAGAAATTAATTTTCTTTCCGACTCAGTCCCCCCTCGTGTTCCTCATTCCGTCGAGGAAGGGAAGTTAACTTTCCACGTGTACTCGTAAAAACAATTCGGTATCATTTCTACTCCCAGTACCGTTCGACTGCTTTTATATGCGCGAAGCTATTTAATTTTGCAAATTTCCACTAGGTACCTGAAACTCTAGAAACTTTCTTCAAATTTATTTTATTTTTCTCGTTCCTTTTTATATACCTACACCCAATCAATACTTAAGTACCTACATATATGTATATTTACAGTTATCTCGGAGCATTTTTTGTAACGTTTACTGACAATTGTCGGAATTTTACTCATTTGCTCCAATTAAGTTTGACAATATTTAAATGGCACATCTTGTTATGTTAAAATAATCGAGAAATGATGCCTGGAAAATTTTACTGCATTTAATAGCATGTCACTTGAGGATTCGTCAAAAAAAACGTATATAACTGAAAAAAATGTAAATACCAAAGTTATGTCCTTTAAAACTGGTAAAAGCGCTCTATCGATTTATAAAGAAAATCTAAATATTCAGAACATTTTTCAGTTCATTTGTAAAACTCTGCAAAAATTCCCCGTCGTTACCATCTAATGAAATTTAGTTTGCGGCGATTTTACCGTGTCAGGTAATAGGAAAAGCTGGCTTTGAACAATGCTCCTGTCATTTCTTTACTTTCAGAGAGCCCATTTATATTGTCACGATAAGTTAAAAGTTAAGGCTTGTGGATAGATACTACATTTCTAGCATTAATTAAAATAACGTTCGATACACCCAATTGTAACAGCTCTTTTATAGCAAAAATATTACTTGTTACGTTACCACGAATTACCGTTTTCCACTTTGATGGAATCTAGAATTTTGGAATATCACTCGTGTGTTTATGAAACTGCTGAATATAAACGGTCAACAACAACAAATTGAACGATAACATTTTAACTATTTACGTGACGTTGCACAAAGGACTTATACTTATGATTTTAATAAAACATTGCTTGTTATGTTCACGAACCCATCTTCCTCAGTCGTTGGAAATACATACGTTGCAGATATGTACATAGAAAATATTGTAAAGGTATTTCCTCTCAACTGGATTAGTTTTAGAAGCATTAAACCGCATAGGGGATCAATCCCAAACCGAGCGAAATAGTTCCCCGATCCCCGTTTAAATTTGCCATAATAACAACAAAATTTAATCGTGTAAAATTCATCTGTAGTCAAGTTTGGAAAATTTTCGACTAACAAAATTCGCGAAGGTGTTTACAAGGGTTAAACGTTTAAAGTACCTGGATTTAGTTCGAAGTTTTGTACTAATATGGGGTGTGAAAACAAGGATCTCGTTCGGTTCACTTCGAGAGAAACGTTAATGAATTTGCCGGAATTTCGAAGGGGTGGTTTAAAGGGTTTAAGTGAACGTTCATAGGTACATATATACGTTCCACATTTCACTTCACAACGCGTTTTGTACGTCGCTAAAACTTTCTTCAGTCGCTAAGACAAATCAAAAGTTACGTATGTATATTGATGATTGTAGAAGTAGGTACTCACTGATTATAGTTGGCGGTCCCGATTCATTTTGGCTTACCTGAAAACAAAAGCATTATCAATTATTACACTGAAAAAGTAATTCGTTAGCGACTTCAATAAGTCAATAAACGTTTCCATTACATGGCATATATTAATTATTCAAAGCAGTTTAACAATCGGGAGTTTTTGTCTTCTATTAAACATATTCGTCTAGTAATTTTCTTTTATTGGTCATTTTTAATTTATCTGGAAACGACTCTAAGAATTTGTAAGGTAATCACAAAGTCGGATCAAGGAAAGGTATACACTTCGAGGTCACCGAGAAAGTTTGACTCACGAAAATATACGACGATTTGATCTACTAATTATCTCATTATGATTTGTCATATGTCAAACAGATCGTGACTCACGTAACAGTTAATTACAGTAGATTTTATTGACAATATTCGATTCCTAAGCTGCACAACTCTGTATCGGGCACACACATCAAGCTGAGCCAGCATTACATATTATATTTTGTATTAGTTATCTCTTGGAATCACTAAATAACGTAAATAGCGGAATAGTTCTGGATCTTTAGATACCTTTTACGGCCAATAAAATCTCTCTTTTAAATTATTCGCTATAAAAGTCTATCGAATTTCATTGATACCATCTACATCGTTATTTCTAATCATACTGTAAAATTTATGGGGTTGCGTGTTTCGGTAAAATAACAAAAAATAATAGGAGAAGAAAGGGGAGACGGTGAAAAAAACAAGAAATCCCTCACCACGTCTCTCTTAGTCGTTTTTGAAAAATGCCGAAAGAGATTTAAATCTGGTAGAGCCTCTTCGAAATCAATTCCAGATCTAAAAGTACGTATTGCTCAGAAACATACGATCGTGCCCAACCTTGACCTCCTTCGCAAAAAATACAATTATCTCCTGCTTCCCCTCACCTTGACGTCGACTTACCTCCCTAATCACCCTCATCACCGTTTTCTCTCGAAATAAACGCGGTTTGATAACCCTCCCCCTCCCTCCATTTCTCTCTATCTCGTTGTCTCTCGTTCTCCCATCGCCATTCCCCCCTCTCGATGAAATGGAAAAATTAAATTTGTTTTACACGGAGGGAGCATCTGACTTTTAATTTTCTCGACCCCCGCTATTCTTCTCCTTTTTCCCCCGTGCCCCTAATGAGATTATCAACAAAATCTCGTCGGTGACGCCGAAGAAAAAATACTCGGCGAGGTGAGATGAAGACGCCAGAGTTAATAAAAGGTTATTAAAGGGAGAGTTTTGTTTTGAGGTGGTGATTGCAAAGCGAATAAAAGAAACCAGGGAGCGCGATGAAACAACCTCATTTTAAAATTCCGCATTTAAGAGATGGAATATTCCTGGTTTCTCGAGGGCGAGTTTTCTTTAGATTTTACTTTTTATGGTGTTGAGATTTTATAGACGCTCTCGTGTTTATCGAATCGTCAGGTGCCCACGTATTTCTTATTTAAGTAATATGTTGTTTAATAAGATCGGCTGACATCTTTGCAGATTCGAATAACCCAAAGGAACCACAATCGTATCACTGCCTCAAGCTTTTTGATTTTATTATTTAGTGTACGGCCACTTTATATTAATATTTTCTTTGTGTATTTATTCATAAACACCTTCTTGTAATATCATTTTTAATGTGTTCCCTATCGGTATTTGTATGTCTCATATCTACATTAGGTATACCCTTTTGTGCTGCACTTTTGCATATGTCTGTTAAATCTATTTTATCTCGTTCAATATAGTGAAAAGTCAACTACAGAATACAATCTAAAATCGTGTCAGGTACTGTTGGGTAAGACTAGTAACTGTAATTACCTGCCAGATATTAGTACAAGTATTACATTACCCACTAGTTACTAATGGAGTATTACTATTAACCGTGTGAAAGGGGTATATCAACTAATCAATTACCCGTATGAAGTTGTTAGCCACCATCACTCCCATCATCAAAGATCTTTTTACTTCCCTCGATATATAGTGTTCATATCTTACACTTTATCATGTAGTTCGGGACCGAAGGATTGTGGTCTCTTCCCCTTCCTCTGTTAATCAATTTTGTACGCAATCGTGTAAGCAATTTTAAATGAATTAGTTTAAGATTTCCTTTAACAAATTTATTTTATAGGTGTGGGTTGGTAACCGATAAAGTTACAGTCTAAATATTCAATAACGAAACATTTATCATATTCGTATTTTCATAGCGTTTTTCTCTTTTCCCCCCGTTCTTCTTAGGGTGTTGTATACCATGACTACCTGAATTAGGTAATCCCAAAACAGTGCGGGGTGGGATTAAGGGGATTGCCGAGTTGAACCACTGCTACTAATGAGTTGTCAGAGAAATGGTTAATGATGATTGCAAAAGGGAATGAAGGAATGAGAATATGTATGAGTGTATATAAAATATTATGTGTTTCAGGTATCTCTAAAACACAATATCATATTTTGAGATATATTGTTTTACACCTCTTTACGCACTAAATCAAACGTAATCCATTTAAAAAAAAATGTTACTCATTACTATGCTTCCGGTACAATTTGGCACGAACTGCACGTTTGTACATCGTTTAAAAAGATATTTGAATGGGTAAAATTAAAACATTTATTCAAATGATAGATAAAAGATTTACAAGTATCAAAAGGGATAAGTTTCCATGAAAGTATACGTATTGGATTTAAATTTTCTAAGCTCGAACGAAAGCTTATCATTTAATTGATGCTTGAAAGCGTTCCGAAGGTGTGTTACCGCTACATTGGTTCTCTCCCAAAATACTGAAACTATTTTATTTTCAGAAACATTTAAAATTGTTCGTGTGTATCACTAATATTTCTCTTCGGCGTTTAAAATTCTATTCCGCAAAGTACTAATGAAACAACATGCCACCTCAACATACCGATATTAAGGTGTAAGCTGATATGTATGCTGCACGACACTTTCTCGCCTTATTACTAAAAAGCGAATTCCTGAAGTGTCGCACGAGACCAGGCGATAGATACTCTTAAAAAATTTAATCAAGACATTACTTCGATCGCGTACTTAACATAAAGTTAGTCGGATGCGGCCGTTAATTTGGAATAGATGACGCCCTGGATCGAACTCGGTTTGCTCGGGGGCGGGCGGGCGGTTCGGTAACGCTAAAAAGATTAATTAATCCCCCCTTTTAGCATGCAAACCGCATTATTCTTTTACCCCTTTTAATGCAGTCCGACCCTGTTCCGGTGGCGCGGCGCTATTTTACGATTTTAACGAAGCATGTCATGGCGGCATTTCCATATAAAAAGCGCGCGCCCCGGTCCTCCGGAAAAAGAAAAAGCAAAAGAAGTGGATAGATGTCATTTAGTAACTGTCAAGAGGCTCTTCTTGGGAAATTAGTCCGGGCCCGGGAGGGAGGGAGGCTAGGAATTAACAAGGGCCCCGCCGCCGATGGGAATTCGCTCGTAGCGTATCCGACGGATTGGTCAATTGCCGTAATTTTTACTCTAATTTCTGTGTTCAAGCTCAAAAGTCGAGCCACTAGATCAGTCTAATTAAGCAAAATTCAATCCATAGAAACAAACAATGCCCGAAACCAAATCGCTCCACTCCGACCGATGAGTGGAACACGAATTTCAGATCGTTATATCCACCGCTCTAATTATAATCGAGACGCCACGAGAGCGGTATCGCTTGTTTTAAATTATCGACGATCTATTCGTCGAATTTTTCCCTAATTCGATTACGTGACTCCTATCTGCAGATTCGATTTCCTTCCATTGAGGAAAAAGTCCGTATTTTCCCTTGTCCATTTTAACAGATCCCATGGAAGAGCCTCGGCCTGTGCGAGTGTAGATATTCAAAAGACATCCGATTGAAAAAAAGGATCCTCCCTCGGGCCCTTTCCTGAAAGTGGCCGCTGACATGTCAACGTATTCGGAATCAACCACTGACAAGACGCCTTTAATATTTCCACTTTCACAAGACGACTCCGAAACAAATATGACAAAGATTTAATCCGATCGCAGTGGAACTCCCACAAACGAAACTGTTAAATTTTAAATACACACATATCTCAATTATTGAAACGACGAGACACAGAAATACGATCGGGTATACCGTGCTGTGGATTGTTTTATGAAACATGGAGCATGTCAGAGGTATTCAAGACTGTATTCAATATAGAAAGAGACGATATCATAAATGTTCTAGTTTTATTAAGTTTGCAAGGGACATATGGGGAAATAATTATCATTCATTTCATATCCTTCTTTTCATCCGATTTCTGTTAAACATTTATCGCCATTAAAAAATATTCCAAAGATATCTAGTTATCTTAAATTAAATCATACACTTACATAAGTATTTCGTAAGAAGAAGCACCACAACGACAAAACCTTTCACAAATCACTTTCTACTTCTTTATAAAGGATGATTTTTAATATAGGTACATAGAGCAATTCGGAAATAAGGTACCTAACTAAATAATATTTCAGCGATAAAGATTAAAAATACGTCTTTTATGTAAAAGAGATGCGGACAGAATGCCACTAAGTGGCGCTGTTCCCAAAAACTCCCAAGTCTGGAAGTCTTCATTCACACCACGAAGTCACGTCGTCGATGGGATCACTCCTTTCCTTACAGTGTCAGGACAACAACTTTCGATAACAGGTTTGTTCATGCAGTAGGTTCAGGATAGGTACGAAACTAGTTTCTGACGTTTTACTGCGCATGCTTTGTCGTGGACTGGTTCCTAACTGATTAGCAACCGAAACGCTGTTGGAACGTTTCCTCGAAATAATTTTCGTTTTTTGGCCTTTTCCTGCTTTGGAATTCTTCATCATCAGATGAATCGGACCACTCTGCCCACTCATCGTTGGAACTCGATGTCGACGATATATCGGTCATGGTGATAGAAAACTCGGTCAAGACGAAAGTTTACTAAACTTGATGCTTTTTTACATTTGTGTCGATTTTCATTCGCAGCCCACAAATAACAACAACTTTGGAGGTTAAGTACAACGTACAACACCTTAGGGCATAAATGCGCAAACTCTGCACAGCTATCAGGAAAGTCAGAGGAAAATCCACAAACTTTTCAAACCGTCACAAATCAGTTAGCAACCGAGTACATTTCTTGCTGAAACGTAGGACTTTTAGTCATAAATGTCAGAATCCAGAAACTGGTAACTGTTGGAACACGATATTTGTTATACGCATGCGTCTGATCGTTTCGGATGAGTTACAAACTCTGCTGGAACAAACCTAACATGTGCAGGCTTACTAACACCCAGTACGTAAAAACAAATGTCAAATTCGACATTTCAAATTTGTCGCTAATGACATTACCGAGAAATTTCTTTAGTGAGAATAACTTTCTTTATTGTTTTAACTTTGGAAGGTGCGAGAGCCCGTCGTGTGACATCACGAGAAATTACTACGTTCCACAGATAACAAGGGGTATGTACGTACATACAAGTGTAGTGTGTTTGATTGCTGACAGCCGTAAAAATTTTCCAGTTGACACCGATTAATCACCTTGGCGGAATATCAAAAGCGATACGTAAAAGCTCGCGTTTGCCGAACCCAGTGCGATAAAAGAAGATAATATATTAACAGGTATTAAGTAGAGAACGTTATTGGCGCGTATCTTGAATAGAAACCGAGGAACATAATTTCTAATGGCATTGAAAGTAAATCGGATCCGAGCAAGGGAAACCGTCGACGATGCATTCTATTATGCGAAGCTAATAGAACGAGCTCTTTTTCAACGCGTCCCAGTGAAATATGGAAAGCTGTCAGTTATCATCATCACCGTATTTCATATTTTTTCGGTACCCACGCTTTTTCTCAGATCTGCTCGAATACTCCAAGTGTTTGACGGGATCGGTTTTGTTTTCGATTTTTCGAATATCGAATTAAAAAACAATTCCACCGGGCATTCCATAAATCACGCCGGGGTTCGATTGACCCGCTCCCGACGTATTTGTTATTCGGATTCGACAGGGCGACATGCGTTTTTAATATATTTCCATTTAGCTAGTTTGATTTATCCGAACATGTAAATTTTTTGCGCCACTTATCGTGACGATGCCATCTACATACGCACACACATACGTACGTACGTACATATATATATAAAAGTAGGTAAATTTAACGGATTTACCATCGTACTATGTATACATAAAGATTTATTTATCCCATTAAACCTACAATCCATTTTATACTCGTCGCTCCTTAAGGCACACAGGGTGTTCCAATAGCACATATCAGGATTTCGTATGATACAGACACTAAGGCCCGGTTGTAGATGTTGTAGTTCAACGTCAGTTCAATTGAACCAACGTTCAACTTTGAACAGAGTTCAATAAAAGTTTTGTTTTAGAACAGCAGTTCAACGGTGGTTCTGTAGAACGATGTTCAAGTTGTGTTGCTCAATCTGATTTCATAAAATGAAATTTTATGAAACGATTAAACGATTTTAAGGTTCACGGATCGATAAAAAAATTGGGTTTTGTGAGTAGTAGACATTTCGTTGGGAAACATTTGTTGTTATAACCTATAAAATTCTGAAGACTGAACGTGATCGAAGGACGAACGTAACTTTTCAGTGTGTTAAAGTTTATATTTTCTTTGTTTTTGTTGTGCCAAAGGTATGTAATAAATAGATATACACATAATTATTTTTATTGGGTACTTTGGTTTGGTACTTTATTTTGGTATTCCACCAGCATTTCGTTGTATAGGGAACATGTGCTAATTAAGTTAAAATAAAGGTGTTGGTAACTTTGGTGTAGGTGATAGAGGCATGCAAAGGCTTAAAAAAAAGACCAACCTATTTTAGCTCTCGCGAAGAGGCTGTATTTTGGTGTATAATAACTATGGTCAGACCATATTTCGTAATGAGTGGGCCTGTTTCGCAATATTTGCGGTCTTCTAGGATGCAAGACACCAATCAGAACCTCCATGAAGTCTTCATCATCTGTTAATTCTTCTAATAACGCGTTCATTTCGGTAAATTATCAGCAAATCATTACCTAACCCAACTTCCAGATTGCCCAAGTAACATTTTAAATGCTAAATTGATTTTATGTGGTTTTATAATAGTTTTATTGTAGATTGAAGTAGTAGAAAGGTTTTAAAGTTGCTGGTGTAAAGTCAATTATAACTTGAAGTCAATATAGTTTTATAAGAAAGGTTTATGAAGCCCTTAAATTCTAGATTAAAAAACCTTTTAGATTTTAAGTCCATTTACTCTTAACACTGTTTTATTGTTGATTGATATTGCTACCATTATAAATCAAATTGTATTTATTATTCCTTTAAATGTAATTTGGTTTTATAGAAGTTCAACAGAGTTAAAAGAGTTTTATTGTTACATTTAAAAGAGGTTTTAAAGCGTCCTTAAAGTTAAGTAACATAGTTTAAAAAACCATATCCTAATATATATAATAAAACTTTTTATTCCCCTCTTAAATACTTCATAAAACCAATATGTGTGTAGATAGTTTTATTAATACTGTTAATGGACCGACAAGAGAACCCTTATAAAACAAGTTATTCTAAAATGACTATTCTTAAAATTATATGTTGCTATTTGTGGCTGAACCCACATATGTCATGCTGATTCCATTATTCGCCATGGTTTGTTTGGCCAGTATAGAATGCCAGCACTTTCTCAAGAGCTGGGAAAATTGATAAGCAAGTTTGCTTCTTTTCTATAGTTTGCACTATTTTAAATGGCATTTTATACAATGAATTTTCACATACATACAGGATTGTAAACAGGTAGGTTATTAAAGTTTTGAGGTTAAGTTTTTGGCGGGATAAAACGAAACACGCACGTGATTTTTGAACAAAAGAGCATGCGTAAAAGGCACCATAAAACTATTTGGATTTATCACGCGGCTCCATAGTTTTATGAAAGGCCTGCATTAAACCGAAAGGTTTTATTGATTACAATTTTTCCCCATGTACGGCAATTTGGATTTATTAGATCTATTTTAGAGAATTCATAAGTAATTTTGGTTTTATTGTATCATACTTTGATCCGATATGGATTTATAAGTTTAGCGGACATTTTGTATGAAGAGGTAGAATAATTGTAGTGTCGGCCATTTTTGACATTGTTTAATATCAATTCTTAAATTAAATTTTTCTATCAAAAAATTAGATAAAATCATAAAAGAATAGCACTGACATTCACTGGTAATCAGATACAAAACTGTTGGTGCTGTTTATAGTACAAATCAAATTATTTATAATTTTTCATTAAAAAATATATTAAGGTAAATATTATATATTTTGCTGGCGCATTAATTTTGTGTGTGCATCGTATGATATTTTCTCAGAAAAATATGATTCGTTTGCGATTTTCGGTTATAGATAGATAGTTTCAGATATTATTAATTCCTACATATAAATTTTAGGTGTATTACAATATTTAACCGTCTGCCATTGAAATAAAAGGAGTAATAAAGAGAGATAAGGATCGAATTAGTTTAAGACGTTCATAAATAAAAGTTAAAACCAAATATATTATTTTAGTGATGTATTAGAGTCTACGATAAAACACCGTTTATGATATTTCAGTTCAGTTTTAAAACAAATTGTCTTTCAATAAAACTCCAAACCCTTAAGAGAGTTTTAAGAATGATTTAAATATGGTTTTATAGCTTACTTACAGAGCACTATAAGCATGTAATTAAACAACCACTAGGTTTTATGATATCTTCATATTTTACCCTTCAGAACATTTATAAGGTGCTCCACTTTTTCCTTAAGGCTGTTTTATTAAAGTTTTAAAGACGTTCTGAAGGCAAATTAGTTTTAAGCAAAGCATTAAAAGAAGGTTTTATAGCTAACTTGTAGACAATAATAAAACTTAAATTGTTACTTGGGTGACATTATATCTAACTGTCAACTGTCAAATTTCTTGAACATTACTTGAACCCTCGTTAAACGCTGTTCATCGTTCCCTCAAAATGAACTTGGGTTGAACCCAGGTTCAACAGTGAGTGACTCATCTACAACACAAATTTATAATTGAACTTGGTTCAAAATAGAACCTGCGTTGAACTGTTATGTGTAATAACAGCTATGTTATTAAAGAACAATTATGTACATATGTACGTACTGTGTAAGTGCTCGTTGATGGAAGAATACATTTAATTCCATGTTACACCTTCACCAATGCGAACAGTTATTCATAAGGGCGACTAGTGAGATTTTCCCTGTATTCAACGGTTCACCGGGCACGGGTCATCTCGTAAGAATTTATCCCGGTCCGCATTTGACCTTCGCCGAGATCGGTCAGCTCGTAAGGATATGGTTCTCAGATCGGTCAACTCGGAAGAGTTTACGTGAAAAATCCCAAAAGGGGGATTATCGTATTCCATGCGAGAGGGCAAGGAAAACCCTGCGAAACCCGACCGTTATTAACAACAAGCAAGTCTTTCCCGCGTTGACTTTTAATAAAATCCATAACTATCTCGGTGCTCGTCACCGTTCACTTGGAACGTAACAAACCACCCCCTTATATCATATTCTTAATTTCAACAAATATTCGAACTACTTCCTTGCAATCATCATCCCCTCGATTATTTCTGAGAATCCCCTTACGAGTTGACTCATCCAAAACGACCCTTTAAAAATTTACCTGCCGGTTCGCTTACGAGATGACCGATCTTAGGGTGGGCCATTAAAATTCCTTACGAGCTGACCGCCGCCGGGTTCACTTGAACCCACTGGCGATGACACAATACGCTGTATATTACATGAAATATTATCAACATTAGTCACGTGATCGCTTCAACCTCGAGTTCAGTGACTATGTGGTTACTATAAGTTACCTACCGTAGTTTTCCCAAATAGGCTTGAGATGTGATGTTAGCGTTCAGTCTGAATGCTGAATCCCCTAGCTAAAAAAGTGACATGTCGTATGGTTCCAATTTAATGAGCGTCACAAATGAAACACTATCACTTCCCGACTAACGTTTACAATAATTTACCAGGAGCAATTCATTACAATCAATGAAGTAAATCTTAATTAATCGGACAGAGGCAGATCATTGTCGGAGACTAGCACAGACCTATTTTCGTCCCCTTTCTTTTCCTTCTCCCCAAAAACTGCTGCGCTAGCTCCTTTTTGCCCAATCGGAGGCAAGTACCTACATCTCACGTAACGCTCGCGCCTTTCTCGCCTAAATCTAAATATTTGTATTCTCCGACGTATATTTTTTCTGTGTGCGAGTAATTTTTCCTTCAATTTGTATCATTCAAACATCATGGTATACTCTATTAATCATTGTCACTTCTTCTTTTAGTTTACGCTTTGATTCATCGCAATGAAAATTTTAATTATATACATTAAAGGTTATTGCTTCAACACCTTTGAACTAGCAAGGGAATCATCACAACATAATCAATTTTTACGTGCAAACGTCATCCATCTCGAAATTTTAAAATCAACGTATTAAATCAACCTAATAAATAAACCTAACCTAAAATCAAATTAAAAGCAACCTTTCGAAACGAAACAAAGGCTGGTGAAAAAACCGGAAAACGGATCGACGAGTATTTCATTATTATTTACAGAAGAGTCCTCCAAACTCTTTCAATTAACTGTTTTTTTTTCTCTCCTCAAAGCCTCCAATCCTCTCCTCTTTTTCGGTCGTTCGTCGTCGTCTCTTTTTCTGGGCGACGCGGAATCCGGACCAGGGGAGACTACTTATTAATCCGGGATCTACCTTTGCGTGACTATAATTTGATTATCCTGATTGACAAGTGGGCCATCGAGACGAATGGAAAGTTTGTGGTGGCGACAAAAAGGGGGCACGGAAAGGTAATTGAAGATCGTAATGAAATTGATGCAGCTTTTTCGTAGAAGGCTTTCGAGGGCACTTTAGGGCGCATTATTGATTCAACGCTCATTTTCGGTTTGTTTCACCATCTGTGGTATCCTCGCCGCAAATCGATTATTTAAAGAAGTTCTATGTTTGAACGGTCTACGACCAGGTCTACTGGTAGAGGAAAGTAAGCGGAGCATTTTCTCGTGTCCAAAGCCGGACAAAATTTGTATGGAATGAAACCTTTCTCGCTACTATCTTGTATTGAAGAATTTTAATAAGTTAGCGGAGAGTCTGCTATCGTTGCTCTAATTTCACGCCCATTAAGCCGACGAAATCACATCACATCTCTAAAGCCAGACAAAATTTGAACGATGATTCCCTCGCATTTTATAGTTTTAAGCTAGAGTGGCGCGAGATCCATTCCAACATACCGCATACATACAAAAATTGCGAAGGTGATCGTGATCACTCTAGACTCTAGAGCTTAAGGCCAGTTGAAAAGTAATTTTTGTTATTCGAAGGGGTCAATCAGCCTAATCAGCCTGGTATGAGCAGTCAGATTTTCTGATCCTGTTAAAATATAAACCGTCACATAGAATGTAATTGGTATCGCTGTAATAGTTAGCTCTTTTAAATCCAGTTCGGAATTTATCAACCAGATAATCGGACGAACAACCCCTCGACTCCCTTTCTCTAACGTGCCACCAAGATAATTTTAAAACATTTTCCACTGTATTTGTACTCCATGCAAGAAGAAAGGTGAATAACTGGTCATCTATATTTTCCAAGTTCAACGCAAAACCCGCGTAAAACTGACCGAACCCAAGTGACGAGATTTCAACCATTTCAACTATCTAACCAACCGTCCAACCGTACCATTGTAACATTAGAGAAAGCATGTTACGTAAATGGAATTACAATTAACGCAAAAAAGAGCGCCATATCTCTCTTTGATTGTGTTTCTGATAGCTAGGAATAAAAAGAAAACCACAGGATCCAATGAAGCCGAACACGGAGCCGACATCATAATAGCGACGAAACGTCGGCGGGTATAAATAAGAAATTCGCCTAGAAAATAATCAGTAACCCATCAATTACAGTACGAAAAACATGAGGGCATTAGTGTGGCTCCTGGGCGTGGCCCTCGCGATCTGCCTCGTCTCCGGAAGGGTCGTCAAGGAGGAAAAGGAAGTGTCCGATTTGGATGTCGCCGCTTCTGGTCACGGCCACCACCACGAGGAGGGCGGCGGTCACAAGAAGCACTCCGAGCACCACGAGAGCCACGGCGAAAAGGGCGACAAGGGTTACAAGAGCGACCATCATCACGACAAGGGCGGACACGGTAAGCACGGCAAACACCACGAAGCAGGCCACCACGAGGAAAAGGGCGGCCACCACAAACATCACCATGACGAGGGCGGCCACCACAAGGAGCACCACGCCTCCGGGAAGAGTCACAAGGGCGGCAAGTTCGGCGAAAAGAAGGGCCACAAGAAGGGCCAGAAGACAACCGGCTACCATCACAAGTCGCACAAGGACGACTATCACAAGGAGCACAAATTCTACGACGACTACCACAAGGGTGGCCATCACTCGAAACACGGTGACTTCCACGGCCACCACGGCGGAAAGTCCGGCCACCACAAGAAGGGCGGTTCGCACAAGAGCGGCCACCACGAGGACCACCATGGGAAGAAAGGACACTCCGACAAAGGCCATTACGACGAAGACCACAAAGGCCACAAGGGCCATGGCGGCCACGAGAGCCACCACTCTCACCACTCGGACTACGGAAAGAAGGGGGGACATTCGGGCGGGAAGGAATACGGATTCGCTGAAGGAAAGCACTAGGTTCATATCTCTTTATGGCTGTTTTATTGAGTTCCACTCTTTGTCACTGTGGATCATCTTACTTGTTATTGGTTTGTTAGAAAAAACGATGTAAATAAAAAATTTATATTTATACAGCACGAGTTTTTAATTCCTAAAATAAATTCGTATACGAATTGAACTACTGCTAATTATAATTTTTAATTCCGACTTTTCCGCTCTTTATTTAAATATATTCTGATTTGAATGTGGAGGATCTATCTCGGGATCGTTCATTTATTATACTTAAATCTCATCTTGTTGGGCGGAGGAGGTTTTTTAACCTTTTTTTGTGTGTTGCCTCGAAATTGAATTAATTATTTCGCAAATCTTTTCTTTTTCATTCTCTTTGTCTCCTTCGCTCGCCAATTTCTTAGTTCTCGGCCGGTCGGGCGGTCTCGCACGGTTAGGTTTTTCGCCACACTTTCCTGTTATTTAATAAAGACAAAAATGACTAAACAAGCGTCTATCAACATGACGAAAAAATTTGGAAAACTACCGTGCGATTCTTTGAATTCTTCAAATAACGCCTTGAGAATTTGGATTTTATTGAACGTTCCGGGCGTTATCAACGATAAAGAATGTCTTCGAAATTTGAATTTCATCATAAACCTTCATTCTGGACAAATTATCATAACACACTTTTTTTTCAAAAATAAAATGTCTTTGTCGAGAAACGTCTCACAAGCAGTCTTCAAATCTCCTTACAATTTAGCAACTTGGATCGTACTTATAATACTTATTGGACGGGCATCACTTTTTAAGGTTTTACGGACAAAATTTCTAAAACGCAATTTCACATTTTTGTCATTTACGTTATATCGATCCGAGGGGATATACCATAGAAACAACTTGCTATCGTACACGCGTTAGTATCACATTAATTGATTCCAACATATTTTTTTTTAATGGAAATGATACAATAGTCCTAATGTCGATAAATTTCATCACATCAGAATCCTCCATTTAGATATTGGAGATGTGTTCCACCATAAATAGTGACACGCTGTACCCAATGAAACGTTTCGTTTTCTGTCACATTACTAAATGACCACATTTCATTGAATAGAACATGAACAATTTACCATTTATGCTAGAAAAGGTTTTGTGTGAACAAGAGAGGAATGTAAATGGAAACATCATTTGGAATAATGTGTGTTACAGAAAGAGTGGGAAAGCGTGGTAACCACGCTTTCCTTCCATTCCCGTTGCTATATTAGAGGAAAATAACGGCACAGCAGACAAACTCTGTCAAATTTCAAAACATTATGTTCACAATATTAGAGATTTCTCATTTCTAGAAACGTGGTACGATCCTGTAATTTCTGTATTTAGTCTGAACATAATAACCTGAACCTGTAACACTCATAGCATTAAGTCCTACCCAACAGGAAAAAATTATAACTTGTGCCAACGTAATGATTTTCCATTCCGGCTGTCATTACCGTTAGAAATTAGGTCACTAACACTCATCGGCCGTCGTGAAAACTACTGACGAACTTTATCATTACAGCAAAGTTCTCCATAAAAATGATTTGTGAATAAAGTTCAAATTATGTGTGCCGCCGTGGGATTTCCTCAAATGTATCCCATTTTAATTCGAGTTATGTACACCTCTCGGGTGTACTTAGAGCGATGGCCGAGCTGATCTGAAAGTGGAAAAGGCACACGATGTGAGTAGTCGCGAAGAATAAAAGAAGCGCGCAAAATGTTGGAAACGAAATATCGAAGTGCGCAATAAATTATTTTCTTTGTCGGAAAATGTCATGAATGTTGGTTGAAAGACTTGTCATCGCTTAAAATATTTCAAATGTAAATGTAGTGTACCGTGTAATATTTACCACCAAATATTTGATGTTTGGTTGACTTTCGTAATGATTAATTGGAATAATTAATGAATAACCGTTACTCATGAGAATGAGCAATATCAACATCAATATTATCGCTACCTGCATGCAGTACGCCTTTGAACCTGTCTCTTTGTCAATTTTATTTCAAACATATTAAATCACACCTATTTGAATGTTGTATCGATTTGATCGATTATGCCATCGGCATCGGGCAGTCTGTTTTTACATCTCGTCGAACTAGTTATTTATTATTTAATACTTATGGGTTTGTTTCGATAAAAATATAAAAATAAAACACTTGTCGGTTAAATACAACAGTTACACGCTCCAATTACCCACAACGAACAGCTGAACCGACTAAAATTAAATTTAAACAGTAAAAGTATAAAGCTTCTTTGGTAAAACAAATATCGTTAGAAAACTTTTGTATGTAGTCCTTATCATTCAAATTACACGTGTACAATAATACATTTTTAACGAGGACCCCGCTTTAGTACTCCTTTATAAGGAAAAAGCTTTACAACGAAAGTTAAGAACCTCTGACTGGAAATTCTCAGTTTTTTTTATTATAAATATTTTGAAAATATGATTATAACAAAAACTGTTTCAGTCGTACATGTCGAAGTGTTACATTTTAATCAATTTAATTGTAATAAGGTACGGTTTTGTTACAAAATTGGAACATAGACTATTTTATGATATAAAATAGAAGTTTTCAAACTGAATATATTACAAGAGACGTTATACCTGCTTCAGTTTGCTGACAAAATTTCGTTATACAAAACACGCCTAAAGTTGGCATCGAGGGGTTAATGGAGGGTAGGGGTATAGGTATACCTATAATTTAGGTATTTGATGAGTATTCTAATTGAGCAATAACATGTAAATATTATAAAAATCATGTATGATACAAAATTTATTTAAACGTCTGATTTATATACCTTTCAAATACCTTCAGTTTTAGGATAAAATTACTCTGTAATGTAAACTTGTCTTTGAATATTTTTTAAACTACTAACGTGAAACCAACTGCACTATATGTAGATGAACTTGAACTAGCTAATATTTCGTAATTTTTTTTTAAAAGATCTATAAATACATTTCGTTTTAACTGTGTAAGTTAAAACTCGTAATGTTTTCTGGATAAGTGGAAATGTAGAATGATGTTACATGATAATTATTATAGGTCAGTTTATATTTGTTAAAATATATATCGTATGAGTTAATAACGAGTATAAAGTGCGCACAAGTTTTCAAACAGTATTCCGGATAACAAAATTATAATTATTAGTATTTTACATCTCGTCTCCTTCGAATTATTGTAAAATTTGGAAATGGAAATTATGCGGTGGTATTTGTTTGTGGAGTTGTGTTAAGAATGCAGAAAATTTCGCAAATTTTGCCAAGTCGCCCGGTGTACATTATATAAAAGTAGGCGAACAAAATTGCATAAACACGCCAAAACCGAAGAAAAACAAATTAAGCATTGCATCTCGTTTTACTTTTCGGAGCAATGATGCGAGAAGACATTTAGTAATCGAACCCATTATAAATAGCAAAATTCGCCAGCTTTGAATCAGTTCAAATCCGAGCATCGGCATCGCCATGAGATACCTTCTTGTGTGTTTGGGGGTGAGCCTCCTGGTGATTTTCGCTCACGGAGCGATTCTCAAGGAGGAGGAGGAGGAGGAGAAACGTGGGGATGTGCAAGTGTCCGATTTGGAGGTGGCTGCCTCCCATCATGGCCACCACCACGAAAGCGGCGGCGGCCACGAAGGCCACGAGCACCACCACTCGAGCCACGGCGAGAAGGGCGACAAGGGCTACCACCATCACCACCACCACGACAAGGGACACCACGGCAAGCACGGCAAGCACCACGAAGCCGGTCACCACCACAAGAAGGGCGGTCATCACCACAGTCACCACGAGGGCGGCGGGCATCACCACAGCCACCATGCACACGGAGGCCATCATAAGGGCGGCAAGTTCGGCGAAAAGAAGGGTCACAAGAAGGGGCAGAAAACCAAAGGTTACCACCTGAAGGAGCACAAGGATGACTATCACAAGAAGCACAAATTCTACGACGATGCCCACAAAGGCGGCCACCACGAAAAGTACGGACACCACCATGGCCACCATGGTAGCAAGGCTGGACACCACAAGAAGGGCGGCCACCACCACAGCGGCCACCACGAAGGGCATCACGGCAAGAAAGGATTCGACCACAAGGGACACCACGAGCATGATCACCACGGCTGGAAGGGTCACGGGGGGCATGAGCACCACCACAAGCACCATTCCGATTATGGCAAAAAGGGCGGACACGAGGGACACGAGGAACACGGATTTTCACACGGCCACCATTGACGTCGCACTAAGTCAGAGTGACGTTTGGTTTTTGTTGATTTTTGTTGAGTTCGTTTTTCCAATAAAGTACGATTAACAAATAGACACCTCAACGTTATTAACTATTCATTCTAATGTCCGCATCGATTTAGGAACACGTCGCACCCATAAATCGACGAATTTACGTTTCATGCAAAACACTTCAATCCAAAACTATCGTAAACTACACCGTAGGGCTCATATCAAAATACTTTAATATTTCAAACCCTTGGTCAACGATCAAAATGAGATTTATCGGTGAGAGCACTCCCAAATAATAAACTAAAAATCGCTAATCATAAACATGACTGACGTTGATGGCACGGGCACATCTCTCGCCCTCCGGTCGCTGCCCAGTCCCGTTTAGGGACACGTCGATGTTCATTAAAATTACAAAGCTCCAGAAAACCGGTCTTGTTGCTGACAGTGTTAATTAAAACGCGGCGAAAAATTAATTGTTTCCGATAATTAGGTGTCGGAAAGTAAAAGTGATCATCGAACGGGAGCCGGCCCTAATTAATTGTTAGGAACAATACACCCACACATAGCTTTCGATCTCCTAATACGAATAAAAATTAAGTTGATGGGAGGCATTCACTAATCATATAATAATAATGTGTTGTGTTATACTTTGCTTCTATTTAAATTTTGGTCGTCTTTGAGTTGTTGTTGGAACGTAGGAAGTCAGTCGTCTCTTACATAGCACAAAATGTATGCACATTTTGTTTAAAACGAAATCAAGTTCTGCATTAAAATATAAGTGTAGTGGTTTAATATGCATTTTCCTATATAAGTATAAGTGTATATAGCGTTTCTCTTTTAAAATAACCGAGTCACCGAATATTTTGTTGATTAAAAAAATTTTGTTTGTTTTGGAGTCTGAATATTTAAAAAGTTTAAGAATTATTCAGTGCGATACAATAATTTTTTCTTTTCATTTTCCTTGCAGCTCCCATTGCAGGCTCCCAGGAACAGTTGCCGTGATTTAATTTCACATAGTAATAACATGAACTAACGTTATTGCCGGAATTACCAATTTTTCTCTTAAATATAAAATTTAAATTCAATTAAAGGTGACGTATACCCTTATACAATGTGTTTCAAAATGATTGTCATCTAGTTGGCGTTGGAATTTAATGTGCATGTAATTTTTAATGTGCCACGCTCTATTGATTTGAACCTATCTAATTTTGACAAGTGACACTTCGAACATTTATTGTGAAACAGGCAATTAGTACTGCTGCTAATTCACGGACCTTTTCAGGGCCAAAACAAATACTACAAATAGACAAATACTCAGAATTCGTTTTCTTTTGACAGAGAAAAAGCAGAAGTCAAAAGAGGTTAAGTAGGTTATTTTGAGGTTATGTATAGCTAGTAGAAACTTCTATTTTCGCAAGGCGATTTTTTTTTATTTTACATGGGAATTCCACAGCCGACTAGATGACTATCATTTTGAAACACGTTGTACTTTTCCATTGATGTTTGAAATAAACTGATGAAGTCATGTAGGACCGTAATACTGTAGGAGAGTGTGTGTGTGTGTGTGTGTGTGTGTGAGAGAGAGAGAGAGAGAGATCAGCGTCAACGATGGTAGAGGACTCGTTCTAAGATCTGGTGCCTCAATTACCACAAGATAAGTTTATATCAGTTACATAAAGCGGTAATTCATCGACACATTAAACTCCATCGAAACAACAAAGGTTCGGTTGTACGTTCGCGACCGAGGGGCCAACTTGCAGTCACACTCAGTGCCGCCAACTTCGTAATTAATTGTTCCGAATTTGTGAGCACACCCGTTTCCACTCCTCCCCGCGCCGACCCCAAAAACACCGGATCCTGGACCAGTTTCCGTGCATAGACGATGATGCATGTCTCCCCTCTCTTCTTCCTCTCTCTCTCCCCCTCCCTCTTTCGCTCTCTTTCGCCCGTTCCCTAAGTTCCCTTCTCATCCCTCAATTGTTAATCTATAGTTATCGATGACTACAGATGAAGTTCCAATTGTGCGAAACGTTTCTCCATTAGCTCTGACGAACTTACCTACTTCATGAGTTTCCAATTCTTGAAAGAATACGAAAGTAGACGTTCCCTCAAAAGGGCCACGAAACCGTCTGATGCTTTGGATCCGGATCAGTTTGTGACGCGTGACGTCATTAGCGAACATTTTAAACACTTTAACAACTTGTGATGAGACAGTTTCAAAGGACAAATTCGAAATGTCTACTCTGATGTAAACTGTGATGTACAATGTGTGAGTGTGTATGCATGCGCGCGTGTGTGATGTCACTTCTTCGATTGAATGAGACAGTATGGGTGACAATATGGAGTTAACCTTGTTTAATTAGTGTCCTTTTAACTTTTTTCTCAGTTTTACCCTCCTTTGATAAGCGGTCCTGTTCTCTATTTTATCCTCCCTTGCCCTACCTTGGTGGACAATTCAGAGGACAGTAAAAATGGTCAAAGGGGTGCTACTCATGGCTACCCATACCCTTGTCACCTGCCGAAGTCTTAAAATATTTTTTAATATCCATCCATCCATTAATAACGAATTTGGCACATAGGAACTTTTTAAAACCAAAAAAAGTGTTTTCAAAACAGTCAAGCCTCTTCAATTTTTTACAAGAATTTATTAAGGCTGGTAAGACAGTCGAAAAATCCAAGAAAAAAAACTTAAAAAACAGAATCCGTTAGTCTTTAAGTAATTGAAGAGGAGAGAAAAAACATGGCGAAAGTCGCTTTTTTCATTGTCGCCATAACACACCGTTAACATGAAAAATCGATACAGCATCTTGTAATTTCGGTAATTATGCGAACAAATTCACCTTTTCACTTTTCCGTTTCCATTCATGGAAAATTACTTTTAAAGCGTCGGGAACAAAAAAAAATTAAACAAAAAGCTTCCCCATTTTACGCGTCACAGTGCTTCGGGTATAAATTTTTGGTGAATAAGGAAGTAGTAAATTAAAATTGTCACCTATTATTTAGGCAGGAGACGACGACGACGGCAACGACAGCGAAGGCGACGCTTCGAAAAAGATTAGCTATTTACTTAATTTCGAGTCGTTGTAAATAATGAAAAGACGCTTTAAAATAAATTAATTTTCACCTGTCAACCGCACACTTACTTTAAGAGATTGGAAAAGCCTGACGATGACGACAAAGCGATTATGAATGATGCTAATAACAAAATCAATGAAACAGAATTTACACCTCAATTTACTCGATGGGTTGGAAAGTTGTCTCACGCCTTCTAAAGTGTTAACGAGTGTTACTTTTCTCTTCTAGTTAGAAACGTGCGATTCTGTCCATTTTCTTACTTTACTACGGATCATCAGAACCATGAAACGGTCAAAAGATTTAAATTTAAGGTGAAACAAAAATATATACCGAGGATGTAGAATCTAACTAATATAGATGCTATAAAAAGAAAATATCTCTGGAAAACATTGACAAATATGCTCTCTAGACATGAAATTCAAAAAATTATAAAAGTTGAAAAACACCTAAATGAACATTCAACTTACGCACCCCGGAGATAAAAATGCGTATTAGTTCCGTTAATTAAACAAACGTTATCGTCCGTGGAAGTGCGTTAGAATCGTTAGATCGGAAAGCGAACGAAACGATGTATGAGGTCGACGTTATTAGCCTACAATTAAAGGCACTTGAGATGTCGCGACCGACCTCAACGATTAAGCTTTATCTAACGTTTGCTTGACCTTTAACAAATTTGTTTGGCGTCGTTATTCCGATTTACGATCGTATTAATCGATAGATTACGAAATCCGGAAGAATTAGGAATTATTCCGGCCGCGTCCGAAAAAATATCAGCTTTCTCGACGGGAAGGGGCATGTTCCCGGAGTCGTAAAACTATTGTGCTAAACGCCGTAAAGCTGCCGCGAAGGTCTGAACCGGCCAGTTAAAGTATTAGATACGGCTACGAAACCAATATGCGTATATCATCTTTACAAGACAAAGTTGACGCTAGACAAGGGAAAATAGAACGGAACCTAGATAAGTTGTGTAAGGGATCCGTTACTCGCCAGATCCGTTCTGTACTACTTTATATTCACCTACATCGCAGTTAGTTTAAAAATAAATTGATCTTGTAGGTAGGAGCGAGACGTGGAAACAAAGAGAGCGCGCTGTTGGTCTCCTTGCGTGTAACATTTTACAGAAAACCTTTTTTACGTGGCCAGTTAAAGCTCCGACCGGCTTCAAAGAGAGTCAGATACATATGTTTAATTTGGGGTAAAAAGAGAAATCAAATAAAGGTCAAAATATGCAAACAACGATTCAAACATGAAATGTCCAAACGGGACGCACCGAAAAACATACCCAGAAACTTTTTTCCGAACGAGAAAGAGAGAGAGAGAGAGAGAGAGAGAGAGAGACAGTTTTTTTTCGCTTTGGAAAATCTACATCGAAATATTTTCCATGACGGCCAATTACGAAATTGTAAATAACAAAGATATTTTTCGGCTAGCTCCATTAAAATTTTTCACGGAGACCCCAGAACGCAACGGACCACGCGCGCGAGTGACTCGTCCTCTGTAAATACACATGAAAATATTAATATTTTTCCACTGCGGAAAATCCTGGAAAAGCACACATACACACGCATACTCACACACAAATACACAAGATCACCAACGCCTGATATGAATGTATTAATTTGACGTCCCGTTGATGCCACCCTCGTACACAATTTTATTTTTGTACGCAAAACACGGTAAAACTTTCGTCTGTGTTTACGAGATTAAATCGAGATAAACTTTTCGCCTTCAAAGATCGTCTTTATCTCTTTGTATGTCCAACATTCAATGCCAAACTAATAAAAGACGAATGAGAAAAAAAAAATACATCTATGCATGTTGAAATTTAACCTTTCGATGATCAAAACTTACTAAATATATTGTTCCTCATAATAAATGAACATTGCATGAAATGAAACATGTTTATAACTACTACATACATACATATGTACTTAGTAAATGACAATAACATGTTGGCAATTTTGAAAAAAATATGCGCACCAGATAGGCACTACATACCTATATGCAGTCCTTCTTTAGTATAATGATACATCCTGTAAAATTGTGATTGAACAACTTTGATAACGGTGTTTTGTTATCGATCTATAAATAAATAATACTTGAAACACATAAATACTAATCGTAACAAGCTAATAAGCATAACAGAAGTAAATGGGCACAGAGTATATTGTTATCCTTTTAGAATTTCTAATTTAATAAAATGTATGACAATGTGTCTGTAATTTGCTACACTTCACCTAATACTGCTTGTGGTCATTTGTCAGTAGAAAAAAAAATGTTTATTTTCAAAGACTGATTCAAAAACTCAGAAGTAATTTTTTACACTTTCCTAGTCATTAATGAGTAAAATAACATCAGCTAATTTGTAATGACAAATAGTCCTATAAAAAATCACTTGTTTGGTATAAAGCAGCAAATGAAGTCTTGTATTAAATAACAATACTTATTTGCTTTTAGTAGTTCAAGTATATAATAAACTGTTTCTTCCAAGTCGGTTTTATTAACCTTTGATGCATCAATTTACACCTGCATCTAGGTTAATTTACATCACAATTGTGCAAGTGAAACGTATATTAACTGAACAATGCGAATTTTATATCGGGAGTTATATATCACAAAGGGAGTTAATAGCCGCATCTATTCCCTTTATGATACACATAAATTTATGTATGCAATTCGCTATCAACGACTTGAATCTTATTTTCATCGAGTCTAACAGCAATTTCCTCATGTAATATGAACATGTTACGGAATTTCAAAGCAATTCATTATCCATATCGAACATTTGAACTGACCTTTATCATATTCTACGTAAATAATTCAAGTCTTTAATAGGTTGTTGTAACAACACGATAATTCATTCTAAGTAATAATAAGTACGATATGGAATTAAATGTTTAATGGTGGATGCAAGTGTATTATTGGTAATGTATGATAAAATATAGACGTTCCTTGTCGTAAGTTTAACTAGTTAACTAAGTTAACTATATTTAACTAAGTTAAATATAGGTATGTGGTTTATACCATTTTTTTGTTAATAATATGTATTTGTACCAGCTATTGTGATGTGCAAAGAGCGGATTATATGTAAACAAAAAATATGAAAATATGTACATAACTATGTAACGATTTTCCGAAATACATGTAAATATTTGCTAAAAATATGTAATAAATTAAAAATTTAAAGGGAGATTATCAAATAGCAAACATGCAATATTCATCATAAATATATCTTTACATTATTCCAAAAATGTGCCTTATACCCTAAAATTTTCTACAATAAAATTTTGACGCTTATCGGTAAACATGTGGTTGTACAAAGAAAAGCTCTCAACCTACCGAGGTTATCGCGTCATATTTTAATTTCGGCAACAAGATTTCACTGAAACTAGTCTCTACATCAAAATTCCCCTCAAAAATATTTGAAATATTTTGAATAGTTTTGAACCATTCATTATTTTCCACAACCTGATTCAATTTGTTCAAAACTATATTACCAATTTTCCCGCTTACTTTTTCGAATTTTCTTTGAAAATTTTCTATTATTTCAATTAAGGTGTATGACATGTCATTAATCTGTTTGCATCAATCCTACACTCTCCACTAAAACGAAATACCAAGAAAGAAATAAGACCCTACTTAATGCACAGTTATACTGTGCTTAACAGTAGGTAAGGTATTGGTTTTAAAAGGAGAATAATAACAATAAGAACGATTATTTCGATAAAAAAATGAAATGATGTAAATATATGTAACTATATTTTAAATATATAGTTTTATGTAACTTTGATGAAAATATGTAAAATATGTGAATTACATATATTCCGCTCTTTGGTGATGTGTATGTATTAAGTATGGAAGGACGTTTGGAGATCATCAAACGACAGGGAAAATTGATCTTGGCTTTCCCAGAGTTTGTTGATTAATTTAGGCCGTCTCTGAACGGTTCTTTGTAGGTAAATTGTTGATTTAAGTTTAATAGAAACATGTTGTCCATCTAAATTGTCAATATACGTCTAAATATCTAGGTATATTTATTAAGTTGAAGTCCTACCTCCTACCTGGAGAAGTGAATCGTCGTTAGGTTGATCGTGTGTCGTGTATATTTCTAATTCCCTAATAAGAATGAGTTTCAAAGTACGAAGACATACGGTTCCCCTGTTGAGAAGAAGCCGAAAGCCGCAAAGAGCATTATCGAAAAGTCAGCCTGGTAAACTCCTCGCCTTTGTCATCGCGTTCCGGGCCTCCCAAGAAAAACACGGCCCCCTCCTAACCCTTTTCGGATTACATTAATGGGACAGGTCTTAGCAGGGAACGGGCTTAGGTGGGAATTTTACATACACGAGCCCCCCCCAACCCCCGAAAGTCTCACCCCACGCCTCGAGCCGGGGCGAATTCTAATGAATGGGGTGGCGGAGGGTGGGCGCAAGAAACTTGTATGTGTCTATGTGCCGCAGCCGCATTGAGAATTTTGCAAAAGTTTGGGCAAATGGAACACCGCCACCTTCGAGTTAATTTCGTGAATACAGTTCGTCGGTAGGCGAATGATTTTAATAATAAATAAAGTTTCGTCGGAGGTAAGAGGCGAAAATGGGGATTAAGACACGTCGAAAATGCTAATTCGGTCGAACGACACGGCGGGAATTTAAATTTGTTTTTCGCGTCTCTCGAGCCGATTTGATATTCCGAAATATAACGGTCCCTGCGTAAGTGGATAGTAAACAGGCGGTTAAAACGTGAGTTTTTTCGAACGGGATAAAAGGCGGGGAATGCCCGCGTACCGCTAAACGAAATGATCATCGCTCGCTCCCCTTCCCTTCCCGTTTCCGTTCCCGTCTTGTCTTATTCCTAAACTCGATAAGGAAGGAGCTCGAACGGTTGCCATCCATCCATCCATCCATCCATCCATCCATCCATTCGTCCATTCATCGACTGAATCTCTCATATCTCCGACGCTTGTAATAGCAACGAAGTTAAAAAGCCCTCAAAATCTTTTGTCCCCCGTCGTCCTCATCGCCATTCCATTTTTGTGAAAGCTCCGCGTAGCATGTATTTATTTCTGGCCACTAGAACAATATAGTGTAAGGGAGCTTATACATTGACACGTCCTCACAAGGGCCCTACAAGCCTCTGATCTCTCTTCTCCAATACCCCGAGCCTTTGTAACCCCCTTTTAAAAGCTCTAGTAGACTCGCATGAATATAACAGAAAAGCTTTTTGCGCGATTGCCACGATATTTTACATCGGGCCCTCTTTATAGACCTCTTCTTATGAATATACTAGAAGCGCCTCCATTCTTTTATAAATGTCTCGGGCTATGAGAATGTTACGGAAAAATGCTGATGTCATAACACGGGAAAATTCTCATTACATCAACATCGATGCTGTTCATACGACCGATAATAAATCTCCCCTTTTATGTCGTACAATGATACTTTTTCAATTTAATCATAAAATTTGCAAAGCAAATGAAATTAGCTGAAAATTACGTTACCGCCAGGTACTCTGCTGGGAGGTTCCGTCGTTTGATCTCTTCATCTTTTGATGCGTCGTTAAAAAGGTCGCTTGCATATGCATTTATATAGAACAAAAACATGGTAAATTTTACGTATTTCAAAACATGTTCTCCGGCTTCTCTAGATTTCCTTTTTGTTTCATCTCCGCTTTTAAATTTTCCCACGAGGAAATATTTTATATTTTCTCGTCCTATTGGTGAATTCCTATAGTTCTCCTCGCTCTGGCGCAGAGAGTTCCGGTAGCTTCACGAGAAAAATTCCATTCTGTTCAAAACGATAATGACGTTTTTAATTATAGATAAACGCTGTTTAACGTTCATTAAAGAGTGCTTTTAAAACATTTCGCCGCGTTTCCCGTCCGGCGGATCCTCTCTTTTCGACGTCTCTCGTCGTCAACGTACAAAAGGGGCTTTTTGAAATTTTTCGGCCTCTTTAAATTTTTTACTCGCTCAGAAATGAACGTACGGAGTCCAGGGCGTTGTTTTATGTGAAAAATATACAGATAGAAGTAAAAAGTTAAAAGAGAGAGGGATGGCAGGATACACGTTTAAATTATTTAAGACCTGAGTAATGACATCTCCTCCCTAGGAGATTTTATTCGATTCTCGGGGAAGAACCGTCTTGACGACGAGAGCTGTTGCGGCAATTCCCGTCGGATTACTTTCGCGGATCAAAATCGCAACGAATTGCCCACCCAGTACGGTTTGAACAACGTCATCTTGTACGTAGAAGCTCCTAAAATTGCTAACGAATATGAATTAGCGCTTGAAAATAAAATCCTGCTTATACCTTAACCTTGCGGCTTCTTCGAGTATTTCGAAGTCTTCGAACTTCTGTTATGCGTTTCTGTCACAAACTCTACACTCTTAATCCTTCAGAATACAAGTACAGTTCTTTATTTTTTCAGACACACGGTTAGGATCTTTTGACACCTCTTATGCTAAAAGAGATGCAGCATAACTAAGTTAGGCACAGCGTTTTCGGTAAGTGCTAAGTAAATTAGCGTTGAACGACATCCCTTCCCTATTTCCCTCCTCCCCTCACCCTGATTCCGGGAAACTTTCATGTTTTATTAAATGCTTTACCGTCTAAACAGGAATAATCGAGATTACAAACCAGTTTAAGCTTAAGAAGTATTCCCACATTATAATAAATGAAACCAGTACGATAAAAATATTGAACCATTTATTTTGCTGTACTTAATCGATTTATCGCAATCAAGTTAATCGCTTTACTTGCACTAATTTATTTATTATAATAATGAACTTAATTTATATCACACTGAGAGATAATTAATTCTTGGTGATTCGTTTTCTTCTTGGATTCGAAATCAAATAATAAGAAATTGAACGGTTTATGTGAATTAAGTATACGTTTTTGTTTTCTCCTACATCTTCGATGCCGGCATTTTAAAGATCTTGTACGTATAAATACAGTTTGAATGAAATTCGTTTTCAATTACATACCTAAACTGTCGCCTCACTTTCCCATTTCTTTTATAATGATTTTTTTGCAATTGTTGCTAGTTTATTTGAGACCTTAAAACTGACCAAAACATCCTTTTCGAGATGCACTTTAATGGGGACGAAGGGGAAGATTTTGACTTGTTAACCTCTCTTTTATCATTATGGTTTAACATGATACACAATTTTCATACTTGCTATGCGCCCTGATTTTAAAATGTTGTTTAAACGTTTGATTTTAAAATTGAAACCAAGTATCTACTAAGTCAGTAAGCTCGCGCACACTGCATAATGTTGTATATTATACTCGCGAATTTTTACAATTTTAGATTTTCGACTCACATACAACCATGTTTAAATTCTGCAGGGTAAGATTTAAAATTTAAACCGGAGGGGATGAATCCTGCCAAGTGGAATTAAACTCTTTGGAGTTAAGTTTCTTATAAAAAAAAGTTTTTTATGGCAGCTAGAACTTTAATTACAATCTTTTTTCGGGAGATATTTGTTCACTGGATCGCCACAAATAAACAAATAAACGCACACGTATAAAACTTTGCAGCAAGTCATCTGAATGACACTACTTAGATGTCCCTCGAAAATAGAGGAGTAAGATTGTCAGAAACAGAAGTCTCTCTCTTGGGTTTAAATTAAATTAAATGGGTTTAGACCATAGTCTAAATGAAAGTCATTTAATGAAACAAAGATTTAAGATCCTTTTTTTAATCTTTAGACATGTTTCGGACAGGTTTGTTCAGTTCATCTCCATTCAGCCCTGCGGATGAGAACGATACATACAAACTAGACGATTTTGAAAAAGGGTCAACTTACCAAAGAATGAATAAGTATTTTTGAGAAAATCACAGTAGTTTTAGTTCAAAAACGAAGACATGATAAATATAACTAAGACATCCTTTAGGGTGTGACAATACAGTAGTCAAAAGTTGAAAACTGTCCGATAATTTAAAAATTAAACGTCCTAAGGACGATATCGGAAAAACTGGAGATGCTAGAAGAATCTCGAAAATGTTTCGAACCAAGCGGGAACAGAAAATTGTACGTAAAAGGCTTCATCTTCATCCACTAAATCCGAGACTACCGATGTAGACTTTGAGGCTTCTCTCTGACTATCAGCCATTTGGTCATCCCTGTGTCAGTCTGGCAATTTTTCGAATCATCCTCGTATACCTATCGTTCTTTTTTTTTGTTATTCGTTTGATAATTTAATATCGCCGAATGACAAAATGGGGTTTCAGCTTGAAAAAATAATAATTTCCAGGCAAACAATCGCGAGTAATTTTCAGAAAGTGAGCGAAACGAGAAAGAGTAAGAACCCTTCGAAATCCCAACAAAAGAAAATAAATGTTGATATCATTTCCAGTGCTGCGGATTCTTCGGAAATAGACGAGGTGTCCCGAAACGGGCGCTTTTGTCTCGTAAATAGCGTTGCACGTCTAATTTCATATCGGCTCCGGACATGTATTGGTGGTTCTCGTTATGTGAACATCGGTACATTTTATTTATTTCTCTCCAATAAACACACTCGCACAAAAGCTCTTCGGCCGGTTCCAATCATTTGCGGAAACGTTTAATAGCTGGCCCATTGTTTGCAATTCAAATTATTCCACGGAACAATATATTTTAGGATGAATGGGGGAGAGACCGAACACGGAACAACAAGATAAACAATTTCGACACGATATCGATAACTGAGCGATAGGGGGAGAAAGGGGAAAGAACGCATCAGGAGAGGAAGCGAGAGAGAGAGAGGGGGGGGGAGGGAGGAAGGGTTCGTTATCGATACCGGGAATAATCCTTCAAAAATGCAGATCGGAGGGGTCTTTTGACGTTATTTATTAGATTCCGACAGGTGACATTTCCGTAATTTAATTCCTAAGGTACTAATTGAAATTTTTATCGACGGTGAGCTTCGACATTTTAGAACTACGTACGTAAAACGTTTAGATTTAATTTTTTTCAAAAAATCGTAAACACCGGGAACCTCATAGCGTAACCGTTAAGCAGTCATTTTTAAAATGTCAGATGCGATCATAAAATATTCGAAACGCTCAAAAGCGACGGCCGAACGCCATAAATCAGCTTTAATAAATTAGGTAGTTGCATTACCGAGCCGAATTATGTAGTTTCCTTTTTCAAATATTGGACAATTAATCACGTACGAGTGGGGGGTAATAAAGAGGTCGAGAGTAGGAGCAGAGTGTGGGGGTGCGATTTATACCAACTATAATACTCAATTTTCCATTCTGGAATTATCGACCGGCCGATATGCATACATATGTATACGTATATATGTAGTTGACCTTCGTAACGAAATAAATTATTTTCCCGCCGCTGGAGTGTAACTGGAGAGACCTAGATTAGATCCTGAAGATTGCTGAAAAAAAAAAACGAAAAATTACCATATCCGATAAACCGTAAATATGGAAAAAGATTCCCTCGGTTGCCGAAATTCACAAACACACGTACAGATAGGTACTATATGTATGTACATAAACATAAATTATCCGGGCATTAAACGGTGGTGCTCTTCTCTATTTATATATTCGCGTAAACTTTCCTCGAGCGTAACATGAACCAGTCGGACTGAAAACAATTAAAATGTATGCGCATATGTACAAAGGTTTCACAATACAATTTTATACATCGAAAGGAAAGACTCGAGTTTAGGCAGGAAATCCCCCGAAAAACTAACAACGTTGATATGATCGACGCCTTGTCGGGGGGGGGGGGGGGGGCAATCGGTATTCTTTTTGTCCGACACGATCAGATAAGGACTATTAAAATAGTGTTAAAATTTTAAGTGCCGTGATAAATTTTGTTCTGTCATCGGATTGAGATATGGTTTAATGAAAAGTGACCTTTCCGACACTGGATATCTAGCATAAGATACACCAGAAAACGATTTCTTATCAGAAACTAACGGGTTACTTAAGACATTGCTGTTATTTTTAAGACGTCCAATTTTTTTATTTAAATTCCTTCATTCGCTGTTTTACTTCGATTTTTTTTGTTAATTTTTTTTCGTATGACAGGTAGCTTCAAATTTAGGCAACTTACGATAAATTGTGACGTTATCGGGATTAAATTAAGGTGCCTATTTCGATTCGCTAAGGAAACTTTTACAAAAAAGCACGTCTGATCTTTTTCTTCAGAACTTCAGAAATTTGTTATTTTCTATAAAACAACCATCCGAATGGATACCTCGCAAAAGAGTAGAAATAGAATAGTTTCGAAATGCTTCAATTTCAATCGCTTCTTAAAAAATCTCCTTTCACCACCAGAGGGGGATTTATCTAAAGAATAACAAGAAATACAAAGTCGAAAGAACGTTTCTTGACATTCGTTAAAGTAGAACGTCGACATCGACGGATTTCTCCCCCTATATATTCAAACTATATAAACATCGTGAGCATTTACCTTGCCCAACCTTACATCGATGATGATTCACGTACCTACCTCATACGAGTACACGCCACGTACACATCCGTACCTTTAAAGCGAATTAAGAGACGTTCATTCGGGACGGAAGTGTTTGTGATAGAAATTAGTTAAAATGTAAGTTACACGCCACGGTAGGAAATGTTCACGTCGTTTTAGTCAGCGCTAGAGCCCGTTTATTTTTCAACATTAGAACTTTACGATCCCGACGGTGTCCTTTGAAGTGTATTTATTTGGTCAACGGACAATAAATATTAAGGTTAGTATGTGAAACATTGACATAAAGCTTGGAGGTTCGATTTTGAATAGCATCAGATAGAATAGCCGGCCGGAGGATAGGAACTTCCCTTTCGAGTACAATAGGGCAGGTTTGGGATGGAGATTGGAGTCTGGAAAGTTCCGTGTCGAAACAGCCTCGAATTGATAACGAACCAAATCGATGAGGGCAGGCAGGAGAGTGCCGGCCGTGGCCGTGCGCGGCGACTGCCCGGGCAATAAATTTTACTTCAGATTACAATTAGCAGCGTTATTCTGTTCTAAACCTCGAAATCTAATTTATCAGTAGCAAATTTAATATAAATTGGGTCAAGTTTAGGCTGCCGATAAATCTTCCAAAACAATTTACTCGACTAGAATCCAATTTAAAAGTTCTTCGGCCGAGTCCTCCTCCTCCGCCGAAGAGACAGGGAGGGAAAGAGGGAAAGAGAGCAAGAGGACTCCGCGAGGAGTTTACACGCAGATAGAATCCGTACGTTTTGATCGATTGAAACGTCGACAGGAAAATTACAATGTTTCCCGTTTAATCGCCTACCACCCCTCACCATCCCACCCTGCGTTTGGCATTTGTGAAACGCATTCGATCTTCTACAATATTCACTGATTAAATGGCTGCGCTACACATTCCGGGCAATACTCAAATACGTACATATTTACATCGTCACCATTATCCCCCCATTGTCTGACTATTCCCCCGTTTCCGGACACTATACTTGTGCTATTTTTAATAACGAAACTCGAAAGCAGCTATTAACGGGCTCATTTTTCTGGAGCATAAAGAATTGCCGATTGAGCGTGTTCCTCGAGTTTCATTGCAGCCGAATGGAACAATTCAGAACTCTTCCATGCCGGATTGGAACATATATAAGTAAGGCATTGAGTTGAAATTAGTTACATTTTTCATTTGCCACTCCAAAAATTCCCATAAATTTACAACAAACCGTTCCATAAGTAACAATCTAAATTATATAACAGGGGACGATTCTCCAGGTCTTTAAAATTGATGTCAACAAAAAATTGAACTATAATTTCGTTTTTACACTACAGGCTTACAGTTTACGTGGATGAACATCACAATACTCACATTATTTAAATAATGCTATATAATAGTACAGTTCTGTAACAACGTTTATGGTATCCCCGATGTTTGTACCATATTATGTTAGGAAATGAATTAGGAAATGAATTATTTATATTCTCCCATATCACTAACTCACAACCAAGTTGAGGATTCTGTAACAAATGTTGCGTTATTTCTATTGAAATGGCTTATTGTAAGAATTTCTGTGGATCATACGTTATGGTAAATAAGTGGATACAATAGTATCTTAACTTTTTCCTTAAAGAGATCAAGGCAACACCGTAGAAATATTTTAAAAATTATAAAAACCCACAATAGGTAATCCCAACCAAAAATTCGAGAGAACTGGGAAACTTCTAAAATACAAATACCATGTATAACAAATACACAACATGCTTATCTCTTATCATTTCTTTAACCACCGATTTTAATTTTTAACAAGGCGTAAGTGAGATTGATGAAACCGTTAGCGAAGACAAGCTGAAGTTGACGGCGACAGAGTCGAAACAGTTTGGAACGAGATTCATTTTTGTGCACACATATGCGAAAGGAGCTCGAAATGAGACGGCCACAGGCAATATAAAAATGGAAATCTGCATCACGGTGAAAGTATGGAAACACTTCGAAGGAGGCATCAGTAAAAACGATAATAACTAAAAGAGAAAGAGACAGAAAGAGAATTGGTACGCAACTAAACGTTTTTTGAGACGTGTGGTGTAGGTACGTATCAAATAGTTGCAAACACATTTCTGCACATTAGGATAATTAATGAAATTGCTATTGGTTATTAAAAAAAAAACAAAGTATTTTACAAGGCTACTTGTAAACAACACTACAACATAATTCATTTAAACGATTAGATAACGGAGGACTAGTTTGCATTTTTTTGCAAGTTTTGCATTAAGTAAATAGATCGATTACAGTTTTACGTGTTTTCGTATGGCTAGCCCAATATTCACCGTCTGTACCTACTGTTTGGCTTGGGATTTATATTATTAATATTTATTTATATATTTTCATCGGTGTTGCGCTCCACGTATTTATTTATCCCCCCATTTCAAATACAAAATTGTAAACAAGTAAACGTCTATGAAAATTTTATCAAAGTCGCGAAATTTTTAATCACGTTGCGCCGTTTATCACGTTTGATTACCGAATTTTAAACTGAATCGTAATTGTTGCGACGTATTTTCTATACGCAATTATTGTCCGCATAAAAATTAATGGCGCTGTCGACCATAGATCACGGGAATTATTTTATTACGTTTCGTACAGGATGTCGTCCACAACCGCCGTTGGTCAATACTTTCGTCCATTAAAATCTGCAGCTGTTCTGGTAATGTTGCAATCGTCACTGGCGGAGTCATTTTTTTTGGTTCATTACAATGTTTTGGAATTATGTATGTCGAACATAGCGGAATTGGGAGGAAAAATATAGGAAAATAACGGATATCCTTCGAAAATATCATGTCCGCGTGTTCATAATGAAAATTATGGTTTCTTCAATAATATCGGGACAATTTTGAATAAATTAAATTTAAGGATGTAGGATCTTTGACTACGTAATATATATGCATACGTTTGCAATGTAGTACTTAAAACCACAGTGGCATCTAAGCGATTCTGCCCTTTTCCAAGCAAGCATCAGTACTTTTGTTACTGTTGTTTTGAATCAGACAAGCATCGACAAAATAAATCGGTAAACACTTGAACAACAATTAGAAACAAAGATTACTTATAAAAAATGTAGGAGAAAGACAGTTAAGATGGCTGGGGCATATTTACTGAATGGACAATAAGAGAATGGTAAATAAAATTTATAACGTCAGAGCACACGTAAAAAACAATGAAAAGAGAAATACATTTACCATTGATAAACGGAAAAATTAGCTCAAGATAAGGCGAGGTGGAAAGAAACATTTGTGCTGTACAAAACAAGAAATTGGAGCGTACCAAGTAGGAACAGCTCGACTCAAACGACTTGGGGTTACTTTGGCACTTCGGCCTACTTTGGCAGTTTGGTCATATATATATATATATATATATATATATATATATATATATATATATATATATTGAAAATATAGAATATATAATAGTATAGAACGTATATATATATATATATATACATATATATATATATCTTTTGTTGCAGATATAAAGTAATTAAAAATGCCTAGGAACTATCAAAAAAAAGTGGGGGGGGGGGCGTAATTACAAGAACTTTAGTGAAGCTGACATGGAAAGGGTGTTGGCTGCCATTAGGGGCGGCATGAGTCAGGCGGAGGCGACGGCAAGTAAACGCTTCAAAATTTCTAGCGGGGCTCTTCAAAACAAGTTAAAGGGCAAACATATGCGCCCTCCAGGTCATCCAACAGTATTCACTGCTAAGGTGCAATTACTTACAAAGACTTTGGTGACAGTAAGCAATTGGGGATTCCCGTTTAGCAAAGCCGATATTCGCGAATTGATCCACAAATACTAACAAAAGAAAGGTCGTGATGTTAAAGAATTTAAAGACAATGTTTCTGGACAAAATTATCTTGAAAACTTTATCATCCGGAATAATGTTAGTGTCCGTTTGGCTGAAAACATAAAACGAACACGTGCGGCGGTAGGACCACATCAAATTTCCGAATGCTTTGTTAACTCTAAAGATGTTTTACAATATATTGACGAAACTAATGTCTAAGATGACCCTGGAGCCAAACAGGTCGTTGTTCCAAGGGGGACCAAACGCGTGGAGCGAGTTCAGCAACATTCCAAGACCTCGATCAGCATAATGGTGTGTGGAAACGCTGCAGGAGATTTATTACTTCCAATGGTGGTGTACAAGGCAAGGCAGGCAATTTATATGAAGGTTGGACAAAAGGAGGTTCTCCTGGAACGGTCTACAGTAACACACCTAGAAGCTGGTTCGATATGGACTAATTTGAAAAGTGGTTTACCCAAATTTTATTGCCCAAATTTAAAGACATGGAAAATACTGGAAAAAATGGTTATTGGGGACAATCTAGCCTCTCATTTTTCTCCTACTGTCATGAAGCTTGTGAGGAGAACAATATCTATATGACAGCGTTCCCCCCAAACAGCACTCATCTAATGCAACAATTAGATGTGGCAGTGTTTGCCCCGTTTAAAAAAAAGTGGCGTCAGATTCTAGACAAATGGCGCAATGAAACTAAATCAACTTCCTCCATTCCAAAAGAATATTTTCTCCTGCCCTCTTAAATCGATTGTGGTTTGCAATCAGTGAAAATGTGTCCAATAATTTAAAATCTGGATTTAGGGCCACAGCGCTCTGCCCTTTCAACCCACAAGAAGTTTTGAAAAGAACGTTCAGACGTGCAAATATAAGACGATGACGAAAATGCCCAAGCTTCTATCCTAAATGAAAGCTTAATTGATCTGTTTAAAAATCTACGAAGGAAAAGGTCGCTAGAACACGTGGTAAAAAAAAAATAGAGGCCGGTAAACAACTTCAAGTAAATGTTCCTAAATCAAGGCCATCTACAGATGAACCAGTCGCTGGCCCTTCAGGAACCAAGAAAATAATTTCTAACATTAGCGACGATGATAGTGACGGCGAACCACTTGTAAATTTAGTTGCAGTTACTACAAAACTACCAATAAGAAAGCAAGCAAAAAGGGTTATTAACACTACAGATTACGTCTGCCCATCTTGCTATAGAAAATGGAAAAATTACACAGGACCTGAGTGGATTTGTTGCAGTAAATGCAAAAAATGGATTTGTGGCTTCTGCAATGAGGCGAGCACAGACCCATTTTATGTTTGTTCCTTCTGTACAAATGAAGATTTTTATAGTGATGACTCTATAAAAGATGCGAATATTTCTTTGTAAAAGGACTTCATGATGTCTTGAATATTTAGTTTTCTATATTTTTTCATTAAACTTGTTAAGGAGTTATGTTAAAATAAATATGTTAAATATAAAGTGCATTATAACTTCAATAACTTCGGAATTATGATAGATAGTTGAACCAAACTCAAAGCTACCTTCATAACTTATCATTTCTGTCACTTCTGGTGGCAAAGAAGGCTTTATACAGCTTCTACATTGGCGCAAATAAGATTTTCATGTGCTGCCAAAGTAACCCCAAAAATATGCCTACTTTGGCACCCCTCAAATAATTTTTTTTCTAACATGCGTTCATGAAAACGAACCATATTTGGGTGATCTATTGTCAGTTGGACTCAAGGTACGATACAATTTTAAAAAGTTTGATTTTCCAATCGGTTTCTGACTTAGGGCCGTATTTATATTTCAAACTCAAGATCGACTTGGGTAAAAACGTCTCAAGCATAAGCTTTTGCTTATACTTTGTTTTGTTTTATAGTCATATGTTCGGCTAAACTCGGGTGAGACTGTCACAAGTGGTATGTTTCCATAGTTTACCCCTGTCAAATTTTGAAAGATATTTGTGATTACGCTTATTACAAAAAAATCTTCCATTGCGTTCCAGGAGGTCTGGTTTACAAATTGAACTTGGTTGAGATTTCGTTTTGACAGGAGTGAAATTTTCATGTCAACGTCATTTACTTATTATAAGCAAGACTCAAGTCCGGGTTCGAGGTGACTCAAACTTATCCCAGGCTTGAGTTGAACTTGAGTCAGACTCAACTTGAGACAAACTTAAGTGGCGACTACAAATACGGCCCTTAGAGTTCCAAAATGGGTCAAGACCTGCCAAAGTAATCCCGTTTTACGGTATCGACAAGAAAGCTTGCTTTTTTACATGTAATCGGGAGCAGAACTAGAGACGGATGTACAAACGTACAGTAATGAAGTGATGATAAAGTGGTGAAACGTCAATTCCAGGTCTGTCTCCGCCACGCCCTCGAAGATGCCCCTTAGTGTTAGCTTTTTGAAAGCGTGTTCGGTGCACTTGAGCGAACGTCGTGTCCGCCGAATTTTCCGTGCAGCCGTCGCGGTCGGTCGCATTGATTAACCGTGGATCGGTCATCATCAAAATTCCGCTCCCTCTTCTCCTTCCCCCCCCCCCCCCCCCGTCGAGAAGAATGAATCATCATCTTATCGTGCAAAACCTGACCCGTAACCCGTAATTCACCCCCACACCTGGCGTCGATTCATCATCGCGTCGTGTGCGCGACTTTACCGTTCCCCGTCCGCCCACCTGCGCCCCGTCACGCAGGGATAGAGGGGTACAGTACAACCTGTACGCGACCAGATGCGTTGGGTTCTACTGCTTTTATTCCAATGGGCATGCAGATTCTGCCTAAACGGGGGATAATGTGCAGATGCGAGACTCCGGGGTGCGAATTTGGAGCGCGTGCCGATTTTGCTCCAGTGACGTGCTTCGCGTTTTCACAATGCGACAGGCGAAACAATTTAGTTCAGTATGGGAGAATGTTCTCGGGGAGCTGAGATGAATAGTCAGAAACGTTCTTAATAATCCCCAAATATAAAAAAACAACTAATACTTGATATATCAGACTGCCGACGTTTCGATCATTATTATGAACATAATCATGGCTCTAAAACTATATATCAACAATTAGTTGTTTATTTTATATTTGGGGATTATCAAGAACGTTCCTGACTAGTTGGGATGAGTCTTGATCAAGCAATTTAAGTGACCAGGGATCAGTTTTACTATTATTTGTGTTTCAAAATAATGATGCTCACATAATGCTGCATCGGTATTGCTCGTTTAATGCAGTAATCTCTGTTCTATTTGAATCATTCTCGCTATATTCCACACTAAAATAAAATGTTCGACATGTACACCTACTCCCTTAAATTGATATTTTATTGGCCCCCTACTGTACCCACTAAGTGTTCCCGATCTTAAATTCTTCCTTCCTCGTGTTAGCTAACGTGAAGTTCATTTTAGGGAAAAGAGACAGTAAAGACACCAACAATTACAAAGAGATAACCTTATTAAATACCAGTTATAAACTTTATGCGCTAATAATAATTACACGTATGCAAACAATCTCTGAAAGCATGCTTGAAGAAGAACAAAACGGATTCCGTAATGACCGCTCAAGCATCGATTCTGTTTTCACAATACAACAAGTAATAGAAAAGCGCCAAGAGTATAACCTAGAAACATACAGCATTTGTGGACTACACTTCTCTAGCTCTTCTCATGGTGGAGGTCTTCTCTTCAGGTATCTCGTTGCACAACTGAGCGTATAGTGGACTATAGTGAATTAATACTTTGTATGTTTCATTGTATCATTATTATTTTAATCTAGTTATTTTTTTACTTTCTCATATGAGGTACTCATATATGAGAGTATTGTAATCGGGTCGATTTTTCGAAATTGAGTTATTAGCATTTCTGAACGTTTTGAGGTACCCTGAGTGCAAAAAACATGTTTTTGGAAAACCGTCTGTATGTATGTGTGTATGTATATCTGTGGTAGGATTTTCTCAAAAACCAAAAATCACAAACGGTCAAAACTTTGTATTTAGACTTTGTACCATACCAGGACGTGTAAATAAGCTTTTCATTAAAATCGGCCAGGATAAGAGGGTAGTTTACTCTTGTCATTTTTCGGTTTTTTGAATTTTTCTCGAAATTCGCTACAAGAATTTTTTTAACGTTGAATATTTATTGTACGATTAAATAGGTATAAAAAAGTTTTCTAACGATTTTGGCTAAATCTTCTGTGAAGAGCACTTTATATTTGTCGATTTTCGGTTTTTTCAATTTTTTTCGAAACCCACTCCACGAATTTTTTTTATACTTTGAATATTTATCCTACTATTGAATATGTATAAAAGTGTTTTCTAACGTTTTTGGCCAAATCTTCTGTGAAGGATACTTTATACTTGTCGATTTTTGGTTTTTTGTATTAATCTCGGAATTCGTAACAGGAATTTTTTTAAACTTTGAAAATTTATTGTGCAATTAAATATGTATAAAAAGGTTTGTAACGTTTTCGGCTAAATCTTCTGTGAAGAGCACTTTATACTTGTGGTTTTTCGGTTTTTGAATTTTTTTTCAAAATTTGCTACAAGAATTTATTTTAAATTTAGAATATATATTCTACCATTGAATTAGTATAAAATAAACTTTTCTATCGTTTTTTGGAAAATGTTCTGTGAAAGGCACTGTATCATTCTTCAATTTTTTGAATTTTTCCCGAAATTTGCTCAAGGATTTTTTATAAAATTTTGAGTACCTATTCTACATTAGATATAATATATAAAAAAGTTTTATAACGTTTTTGGCTAAATCTACTGTGACGAGTACTTTATAGGTACTTGTCGTTATTCGGTTTGTTGCTTAAATTAACCCCTATATATATATGAGAAAGTACTCTGATGAACATATCACGATTTTTTTTTGATCCGGTTTATATGTGTAACGTAGACTTGCCTTTTCTAGTCATTTGTGTTCTTCTACTATGTTTATAGTTGGATTTGAGGTTACTACTTAACATTACTTAGTTATGTCTATTTGCTTGACTTGATAACTTAATCTTGGTTTCTTCTTCATCTGCCTTCCATTCGTTACGTTTACATATTATGGTCGTGTGATTTCGCATTATCTTGTTTGTTCATCATTGTATTGACTGGATATTGTGCTTTTGTCCCGTATGGTATTTTTTCTTATTTCAATAGACTACGAAAATTGAAAGATTATTTTTTATTTTCATACTATGCTGATCGAGTTTTTCATAAATAATTTAAAATTTCACAGGCGCACAGGTTACATATTCTATAAAATCTAACTTGTCGATACTTCAAACTAAGTAAAAATTAATAGAACAATCCGTTACGTAATGGCAGGGGCAATTTGTAAAGTGCAATTGCAATCCTCTTAAGAAAAACTCTGACGGATTGAAAAATGTTGGGGAAATTCTTAAGCTGCTTATTACAATAGAAATGCCCTTAAGGTTTTCTGACGTATTCAAAGAAGTTTAGAAGTTCATATGATGACATTTTTGACAGAGTTGCAATGGTATTAAGAAAAGGATAAAGTTTCAAATAGAATCACCTCTCTTAAATAAGCTCGGACACTGTGAGAGAAGTTGGGAAGTTTCTAAGTAACTTTTGTAAGTCTTTATAATGAAGCAATGACACTTTTAATGTGGGTAAAGTAGTTTTCCGTTTAGCTTTATTTGTAAATCATGTAAAATTCACTTCACATATTCCATAATGTCCCGTTTAGGCGACCGCTGCTCAACCTGCATATATAATATGAGGAACTGACTGACTCTATTTGTAAATATTACTTTACAGAGTCTACTATTAGGACAAGCAAAGCAACCCCTTAACGTGCACCCCTTAAGATATCTCGATTCGAATTACTACCTGTCCATAATTTTTACGTCGCACATTCTCGTGACACACTTACAACCAACGACATTTCGGAAAAATACATTAGGTGTAGAGATAAAGGAGCGGCGTGGCGTAAAGCGCGCGATACAAAAACCCAAGAAACGTCATAAATTTTGTTTACGTTCAAAGGACATCGTAACAATATCTCCGAAGTTACAATTTCTCAGAAATTATATAGAGGACGGCGGTTTTCCACCCCACCCACGTGTTTCCAGGTCATCGAGAGAGGCGAGAGTGTGTGGGGGAGAATGAGAAGGAAAAAGGAAGAAGAGACGACCGCCGTCGGGAAATGGTGGAAACAGGTGGTTTTTTTTTCTTCTCCTTTTTAAATTATATACGGAAGAGCTTTCCCGATCGCCGTCTAACTTAATTAAACTTCGAGAGAGTTGTTTCTAACACTTTGAACTATATATTATCTTATCGTATTTATGATTTTAATTTGCAAAATTTCTTCATACAGCCTAATACTTTTATTTAGATAAACAGTGGAAGCATCTAGTCCGAAAACTGCAATTATCCATTTTAATATTTCAATAAGTCGATTCGAAACTGGAAAATGAACGTTGAGACCTTTTCGTTTTTAAAATGTTTCAGCTACCATCAAGCCAGCTCAAAACTTTCACACCACATGTAACATCTCAATTCATACTGAGTGATTAATTATTTGATCCGATTGAGAAACGGCCATTTCCATCCGATATGGACACTCTCACTCCCACCGATACACACTATAATTCCCTCCGCTCTACAATTACCAGTTGAAAATTTAATTTCAGTTGTTTGCACATCTATAAATATCGTTTGAATAACGGCCATATCGTGGAAAATCTAATGCTTGATACGTACGGATTTTCCGCAATAGCGGAAAAATGTTTTACGTAGCAAACTTAGTTTTCTCAGAATCCACCCATACTTTTCCACGTACGGGAGCATCGGATCGATAAAAGGCCGCCGCGTTATTTCACTTATTAACGCAAATTTATTCCGACAATTCTGTTAACTAGTAAAGATAATTTTTTTCCGCGCTAAATAAAGCAGAATTAATTACCGACAACATAAAACGTAATCGATGAAATGATTTGAATAAAAGTAGTATATTTGTCTAAAATTAAACAACCGTGTCGTTAACATCGAGGGAAGAAGAAAATCATTTCCCGTCCTTAGATATCTATCATACGTACATATGTACATATTATGTATGTATGTATTTACTATGTACGTACATATTTATGCGACTAATCAATTATTTATGTAGTATTAATAACAACGGAGATCATTATGTGGCTTCGGACATTTGCAGCAGTAGGTATATATCTGAAAATGAATTCAAAAACTCTCTTATTTTATGTTTCGATATTTAATCTAGTTGAGTACGTATCCGTTCTCGCTTTCACTCTCTTTTGCTTTCTTCCTCCCCTTAATTCTGATAAAACTGTAATCGATAACTCTTCCATATCAAAGTACTAAATTAAGTCTACTTTTATAAATTGAATAGGTAAATAATCTAGAGGGTAATCTTGCTTGAAAAACTCACAGATTTCAGTGGGTCTTACATTTTAAATATCCCAAAATCGACTATTGCCTCAAAAATTAACTTGCATATAAATTAAAAAATCGTCTATAATAGATTAAATACTATCAGTCGCCCCAATTTTATACATACATTTTTTAAAACAATGAACTAGATATCCTTCCGTCGCTTCAGCAGCTCTTTCGTAATTATTCACCATTTTCCGAAAGCGAATTATTAAAAACAAACTTTTCGGCGGTATAAACTTTTAAATAATATACCCTCACTACTGTCATACTTCTTTTCCGCCTTTTTCCCAACATTCACTATTTTGATTTTAAATATTAATAGGGATGATCGCCGCGCATTCTCCGTAGTTCAGTCTAACTGTAAATGGTAGTAGGTTACTCGAGTATCCCGTGTAATTAATGTAATTTTATCATATCGCAGTTTTTCTGAATTAAGAATTTAATTTTAAGAATTTGTCTTGAAGATGTTTCCGTTTTCGAAAAATCCTATTAATACAACCGAAAAGCTAAAAATCGGATAGGAATTGACATTTTTGTGAATAATATTTTCTATTGTAAAAGTAAGAATATGAGGACAAACGGGTGTGTTTTAGGTTTCATATAAAACTTTAACCCGGTATTTACTAATTTATTTCCGTCATCAGGTACGTTTCTATAAGATATGTTATATACCAGGAGGTGGATTCTCAATTGGAGAGTTCGTTTGAGATATCAAAAGTTGAACTTGTCAAACATATAAATTCAGTACACGAAACATGCCAATCTCTTTATGAAATCTATAAAGAAGCTATTACTTTATCATCGAATAACATAACCTGAATATTTTCCATTACATGCTGAGGTTCATGCTACATATATAAATAAACTAAAGACGTTTTGAATTGAGTTAAGCTTTGTTTCCTTGCAGGAAATTAGTTTTCTGTAATCGTAAACTACAAAATAATTTCATGGTTGATAGTTTTTTATCTCTTCTAACGATAATGTATGATTAAACTTTTATAAGTGTCATTATTTTTTATCTTTCACGAACTTTGTGGAAACTACGATAAAAGCATATTTAAATTCGATTGAATCGCCCTGTATATGTGAAAATTAAATAGAAACAACAGTTGTGTGGAGAAGCTATATTACGGATCGTTTCGGAACAAGGGTCATCATCAGCTAGGAGTTAAATTTAATTGAACATCACTTAAGCTGTTATGTATATATAGCCAGTTGATAAAGAAAAAAACTATTAGTAAAGGATTAATTGACACGTAGATGGTTTTTGTCGTTTAAATTCTTTTTATCAAAAGTATCATTTGCGAAGTGCATACGTTTATTTAACGGGAACCTAATACATGGGACCTTACAAGTTTCTCAACTGGCGGAACTATTTTAAACAATGAAATTTTGGAACTGTAACTAAGCATTAAAAACGTGGGGAGATTAATTCGGAATCCAGTTTTTAACTAAATCTCATTACAAATTTTAAGTGGATAAAGTGAATTGAATTTGATTAACGCGAATTATTTGTTGATGTACCCTATTTATATTTTGATTTTAATTAGTTCGGTCGAGTTAATTTTATTTTAATGGTATCTGTACGATTGTTTGCACAAAAGCCTGATAAATGTTTGCAGGCTAAAACAATTAGTAGAAGGGAGATTCGTTTAAATTGGGATCATAGGAAATTACAGTAAAAATGACAAATTGTAAATTTTGGCGAATGTTGGGCGCTCACGGTCGTGCCCCTGGATAAGGTGCGGCGTGTGTACCTGGTATGACGACGGTGAAGATGTAGTAGAGAAGAAATTTCGTGTCCATGTTTTCAGTTTCACAATAGAACAGCACGATCCGTCTCAAGAAAAATTCTCGTGTCACACACTTCAGCTTCTCTCCCCCCCTCGCCGTATAATTATATTTTTTTTAATACTTTGGCACTGATTCAATTTGGCGATGTACACAAGAACAACACTGAGTTTTCTATTTCCGAATGCATAGTTCACAAGCACAGTATCCCACCTGCATATGGCGAGGAATACGGGAAATAGGAGGAAAAGTATAGCCCGGGAGGGAGCGCGTCAAGTTTTGTCGCGTGAACAATTCGCGCGCAATCGTTTAAATCGCCGCACGTCAGATCGCGTCCCGACGGCTGAACACGTACTAGCGTCGCCAACTTTGATACTCCCACTCCTCCTTTGAACCTCGAGCGTTTCCGACGACGTTTCGGCCCCCTTCGATCGCCTGCACCCTACTGCATACTTTGCAATTAATATATTATCATTAAATGGTTAATTAGAAGGCAGCCTGTGTCTGTGTCTGTCTGTGTGTGTGTATATGTGTGTATATATGCCGGGGGTTCACTGACTGACTCATCTTATTGGACGGTCGATTTGGTTATTTTTCCGTTGGGTTCTCTCTTTTTCCAGCAGATGTTCGAATTATCGCGGTATCGTGGGGAGCGCTCGGACGGCCGCCGCCTGCGGGACACGGAATTGGAGTTCGAGCGCGGGGGTGGAAAATTTTATGATGGGGAAGATGGGTCATCGGCACAATTACTACGGAAAAGTGTCCGGCTGAAACGGCTCAATTGTCCAATTTATAGGCAAAGATATCCTGGAGATCGATTCCTTACTCCCTTGCCTATAGGTATAATTTTTCCCGAACGTTATACTGAGGCCCGGTATACTCATCTATTCTGTAAAGTGTTTGTTAGCTAAGGGCCGGTATATTCACTGTTCAGTAAAGTGATCAGTAGCGCTATGGATGAGATTGTGCTCAGTAAATGTATATTCACCTTTCATTAGTGTCAACTTTTCAGTAAATCGGGCTTACTGAAAACATAAACTTACAGATCACTTTGACCCATCAGTAAGGGTTTAGATAGAAGATTATAACCTCACATTTGGGTGTAGAGGTGATTTAAAATTAATATTGTTTTTGCTATTCTCTTTTCATAATGGATATTTTGGACGACATGAATCTTATACTTGATGAAATGGATGGTAGGGCGAACCGTCGTCCTTATAACAATCGCAATCGATATCAACAATGGGATAATTTTAATCAGTGGGATGATTTACAATTTTTCCAAAGAATTCGGTTATCGGAAAATGCAGTGTTACAAATTGTACCGCTTGTAGAAGAAGGACTCTTATATCGGTCAAATAGGTAAATACTACGGTAATTGTTATTACTTTATGGTGCTTATACAATAGTAATGGGATACAAGTACATATTCAAAAAGCCATCATAATGAATATTATTATTCGCTTTCAGGAACAACCCAATACCATCTCTACAACAACTCTTAATAACCCTAAGGTTTTATGCTACTGGTGGTTTTTATGTAACTGTAGGAGATTTTGGGCATATACATAAAACAACTGCCGCTAAAATTATACGAAAGGTTACATTACAATTAGCCAGTTTGAGACAACGATTTATTCATATGCCGTCGACGCAAGAAGAAAAAATTAGCAGTCAAAGAAAATTTATGCAAATATCCCGTTTTCTCAGAGTGATAGGCCCAGATGAGATACTATATGATGGCCTTATTTTCGAACATTCTAATATCAAGCAAAGATTTGCAAGAAATGAATTTGGAAATGCTGTGATATTAGGTGACAGTGCGTATGCCTTAAGACCGTATCTTATGACATCCATTGGTAATCCACAAAATCATGAAGAAAATCTGTTCAATGAAGCGCAAATTAGAACTAGAGGCATAGTGGAAAGAGCGTTTGGAATTTGGAAGCGGCGCTTCCCCTGTCTTTCGTTTGGAATGAGACGTAATATTACAATGGTGCAAAATATAATAATAGCTACAGCAGTGCCTCATAATATTGCAAGAAACATTAATGATGATCACATGGAACTATTAGAAAATGAGAATATTGTGCAAGAAATGGAAGAAAATGTAATCCATGGTGACAACAATAATTTTCATCGTGTGGAATTTTTAAATAATTTTAGACACTTGTGAAGGTAAATAAATAGCGATTTAATTTACTTGTCTTTTAATAAATGTTCTTTTTGAAGTGTAAGTAACTCTACCCTAAGATTATTTTCTTTATGTTCATATTCGATTTTTAGTTGGTGATCCTCTTCTTTTCTCGCATCAGCCTTTCGCAGAAGTTCCATCTCCAAATTTATTTTTGCCAATTCCTGGGTAGCCACCTGTTTTTGAAGATTTATTAACTCTTCACGACAATTTGCCATAGAGGATTGGACTTTGCGCTATAGCACTTGAAGGGTTTTTTGTTGCAGTCTTTAATTTTTTATGTCTTGGAGTTTTCAAGACTTGTGGAGTCCAAGAAGTCCACTTGGAATCTAAAATAAAGTCATTTGTACATATTTCGTCATAGATGTACACATTTCAGGTATAACTTGAATAAAAAATAGTAATGGCTACAATACATACCTTCTTCAAACTCTGCAGTATTACTTTTTTCCTTTATCGTATTAACTTCCAGAGAGAATGGTGCAGAAGTAATAGGTCCATATGTCGGCAGTTCAGTTCCTTGGTTTTCACCAGTATCATCAACACATTCAATTATGATATTTGGTGAGTTAGGATGAGGGTTACGATTTTCCACTAAAACCAAAAAGGTAACATTCATCACGATTTCATCCTTTAATCATGTGTTAAATTTGTAAATAGTTGGGACAGTAGTGTTATAGCATGTAGAAGATTTTACCTTCATCACAGTCATTTTCACTTGGGAGACCCTCCACACTTAACCATATTAACGGCAGCAGTTTTTCCTCCCAAGGTGTATATGAGACGACCTCTGCAGCACCACCTCCTATCTTAAATATCTCAGCTCTTGCATTGCTGTGTTTCTTCTTCATCGCTCTTTTAATCCCATCGTACTTTACTTTTAACATTTTTATTGTGCGATTTGTGCCGGTAAGTGCGTTGAATGTTTCCGTTAAATCTTTCCACGCATTTTTCTTCTTCTTCCAGGTGACGGCGCACGTTTCTTTATTTTCAATAATAGCAGCCCGTTTCAACACTTCCTCTATGAGGCATTCCGTTTCTCCCAATGAAAAATTGGTTGATCTAGGTCGTTTATGTCCTAAAATTTAAACAAAGGTTATTTCAATAATCGATCAATTGTTTTTGCAGGAAATTTTAATTAGAATAATTCGTGTAACTGTATTCAGGTAATTCGATATTAAAAAAACGTATTACACGTACCTGGTGTATAAAGTATATTACTGTACATACCTGGTTCTTTATCGGACATTTTTACGTGTTTTTTTTTTTTCGTTTCTACAGATACAATCCCACAGTTAAACAATCCCAAATAAACCACAAATTTGTAGGTAACGTAGCTAACACAACGATTCTGTATCCGTATAATCTGTGACCTGTATTCACCAAAGTTTCGTATAACAACAACAGCGTACATAACCTCAATAAATCACAATGATGGTAACCGCACAGAACGGTAACGTTAAAGTCGAAAATAAACTAACAACGTACTATCTCCTTCTTTCTCGTAGATTTATATGACGTTGTCCTTCACTATCCACTGTACTATTGACATAAAAACGTTAGTTGTGTTCAGTAAGTATTCATTAACTACCAAATGCATACAGCAGAATGAATATACCCGAAAATCTTACAGAAGACCTGTAACTTTATGAAACACGTAGCTAACGAACACTTTACTGAATAGATGAATATACTGGGGCCTAAGTGATCCATACAGTCTTCTGTAAGATTTTCATTCTGCTGTATGTATTTGGTAGTTACTGAATGCTTACTGAACACAACTAACGTTTTCATGTCAATAGTACAGTGGATAGTGAAGGACAAAGTCATATATATCTACGAGAAAGAAGGAGATAGTACGTTGTTACTTTATTTTCGACTTTACGGTTATTTGACTGCAAATTTTTTTTTGCGTCGACGGCATATGAATAAATCGTTGTCTCAAACTGGCTAATTATAATGTAACCTTTCGTATAATTTTAGCGGCAGTCGTTTTATGTATATGCCTAAAATCTCTTACAGATACCTACATAAAAAACCCCATGGCATGCCAGGCTGAAAGGTAGATTTATGGGTAGGATATATAGTAATATAACACACGATGTGTCAAAAAAATGTATACGAGGTGTGAAAAAATATAAACGACAAAATTTTAAAATATTTGCAAATAACTTTTTCTCTGTACATTTCTCAAAGATATGTTTTATACAAAAGTTGTTCGTCTCTATAAGTGCAACAAAAAACCTAAGTAACATTTTTCTCTCAGACGCGAAATAAAAGTTTTTTTATTTTTTTTATTTTTTGACAAAAATAACTTTATTTTTGTACGTTTCTCGACAGATTGTTTTATACAAAAGTTGTTTGCTTCTATAAGAGCAACAAAACACCTTAGTAACATTTTTCTCTCAGACGCGAAATAAAAGTTTTTTTTATTTTTATTTATTTTTTGAAAAAAATAACTTTTTTTCTGTACATTTCTCGAAAAAAATGTTTTATATAAAAGTCGTTCGCTTCTATGAGAGCAACATAAAACCCAAGTAACATTTTTCTCTTAGACGCGAAATAAAAGTTTTTTGATTTTTTTTTTGAAAATAACAAACCCCCATTTTGAAACCGCTAGACCGATTTGGCCCATTAACGAACTCGACCGATATTTTCGGCCAACTGATTTTTGTACCAAATTTCGTTGTGATTGTTTAAAAAATGCGACCTGTAGCCTGCCGACAAATTTCGTTATATCCGATATATATATATATATATATATATATATATATATATATATATATATATGTATATATATATATATATATATATAAATTTTTGGGAAATGACCATGTATGATCTCTAGATACCAAAAAACTGAAAACCGCATTTCAATTCCTATTTTTTCGACTTCGTTAACGAATGCAATACTAGATATAAATCTACCAAAACCACCAATAGCATAAAACCTTAGGGTTACTAAGAGTTGTTGTAGAGGTGGTACTGGGTTGTTCCTGAAAGCAAATAATATTTATTATAATGGCTTTTTGAATATGTATTTGTACCATAAAGTAATAAAAATTACCCTAGTATTTACCTATTTGACCGATATAAGAGTTCTTCTTCTATAAGCGGTACATTTTGTAACACAGCGTTTTTCGATAACCGAAATCTTTGGAAAAATTGTAAATCATCCCACTGATTAAAATTATCCCATTGTTGATATCGATTGCGATTGTTATAAGGACGACGGTTCGCTCTACCATCCATTTCATCAAGTATAAGATTCATGTCGTCCAAAATATCCATTATGAAAAGAGAACAGCAAAAACAATGTTAATTTTAAATCACCCCTATATCCAAATGTGAGGTTAATACATACAGGTTCATACATATTTGTATGAAGAAACCATCTCATAAGTGCAACTATTACAGTGCAGTTTATTGTTCCGAAAATAGTTGCAACCTTTAGTACTGATTATGGGAATGATTGGTTGTTATAACGTGTGACGGTTCTATTCATTTACATTGAGCACATGTTACTATGTATATCGGAATAAGAAACTGTGTATAACAATATTTTCTTTCCAACGTATTTTGTGAGTGCCCAAACTCTGGTGGTGTTAAAAAAGTTGAAGAGGATAATCATGTCTGCGAAAATATTATTTTAGGTTGGTTAAAACCACTCCTCGACAAGAAAATTTGAAACTCTGCCCGCGGTACATACCGCCTCTGCTTTAAGATTACGAAAAAAGCAAGGGATAAAACTGGAATTGACAGAGATGAAGTCTGGACATGGAGAAACCCGCAAATGTGTCCGTCTCCAGAAGGAACGAACTGAATAGAACGCAATATGAATTTATTCCGTTTCTTTTTTTTTAGAAAGAGAAAGGCCAGGGATGAAGCTTAGGGCGTGCTGTTGCAATCCACGCATCGCTAGGTCTGTTTGTAATAAAAGTGAGGTCGGGGATTGGAAATTGTCGCACTTGTTTACCCATCGCGACAACTAGACCGTACCTCTGAAATCCATACAAACGCTACTAGTCTGGAGAATTCAATAGTTCACGCGTACCTAACTGCCACATAAAGGATCTCCCTTTCGTCCGAGCTGTCTCTTTCGGTTCAATTAACAGGCACTTGTAAGTAAACGTAAGAACCGCATATATATATACTGTGTGTCCGTAAGGCAGGATATTTGTTTGTGGACGATCCGGTTAACTTTTTCTTTTATTACCGTTAAATTAAATAAAGTCGAGTAACGTCGAGACCTATACATAAATATGTACAAAGTTAGCGAGACGCGTCGTAAAGTTTGGACGAAGTCTTGCGACACGTTGAGAGGAAGTTCCCCATCAATATTGTGTGATAAACAAAGGTGATAAATTGAAAAGAGCGAAATCTGTTCCGTCGGTCAATGGCTCGGTGAACGCCCCAAATTAAAATAAATCCCGAATTGATGTTTCTACATTTCAGGCCGTATTTTTCCCTATTAAACTGTCGGAGGAAAAATTACACCGCACAATAACAAAATCCTTTTTCCGCTCGCCTCGGGGTGGTTTTCTTTTTGTTGTCTTTCCTTTCCCTTTCCTCCCTTTTCCCCTCAAAGTAATGATCTGTACAGAGGATTAAAGGAGCCAATTAAAAGTCGCGTTAGGTAATAAAGATGAATATTCGTCGTGTTCCTTCTCCTCTCCCTTTCCCTAGTATTATACCCGGTCTCTTTTTGCTCGCCGTGAAGAAGCGACCGTTAAATGAGCCGTGGCGTGACAGATGACGCCGGCTTCGCCCCGACGCCCTCAAACTTCACTTTGTCACACTTTTTTATTGCTCATCTTGAGCCACTTTATTTATTAGAATTAGTGCAACGAGCCTATCTTATTATATGGGGACGACCTTCTGTTACGGCTTTTTGCAACCCCGCTGACAATTACGGCCTCGCTGTGAAATTTCCCCGCACGCGCGGAAAAACAGGCCGAATTTAGGAAATTGGGACGTAACCTTCGGTTCAGTAAACGTACGCTTTAAACAGCCTACATTTCAAAATTTATTTCATCTCCGATAATTGATTAAACTAAAAGATGTCTCCTAACCTTAACTAAAACAGTTCAGAAATTTGAAAACACGTTTCCTTATTAACGACTATAGTTGATACTCTGTACCGTATGACGTAACCAGACGATGGGACGTGGAAAATGGAATGACACGAGTTGACGATTTTTTAAAATAATCAGACCTTATTTACGAAGAACAATTTTGAAGCCTTAGTTTTGAAAAATAAATTTTTATATTTTCTCGCTTGAACAATTTTCCACATTCTCGATACACATTTTATGAAGCCATATTTCAGTGCAGAGTTCATTTTGATGAATAATGGCAATATCCTTTAGTAAAATAATAAATTCAAAACTGGTTATTGGCTGGCTATTGGTTATTTTCAAGATCTATTCGAACGTAGGTACTGAAAAATTGTAGGTACTTGGCTTTTCTAAACTAATTTATTGAAACGCATTTCGCTAGGTTTCGAGGAGTAATGCTTATATTTTGTATAACTTTTTCACAATTGTAATGCATCCACTGACCTAAAAGTGCCTCTAAGGGCAATAACAACGAAAGAGGTTGTTACCAGTTTTGCCAACGGTCTATCCCAGTTTATGTCCTTTGCTGACTCGTTGATAAGACTGTACCACTACGTTCACAGACCATTAACATAACTAGACCCGTTTGTTTACAAAATAATGTATTGCCAAGATCTTAGCACATTCTAAGCGTTTTTTTGCGCTGTTGCATAAATGCAGATGACGAATTTTCGCTTACGATTTGCGTATACATCCAGCCTACTTCGCCTGCGGTTGGTCAGTTGTACGAAAATCTAAAATAATACAGACTTTTGTTATGAGTGCATCGCGTCCTAGTTTTTCACGTGATAGAATTCGTTATGTACGCGGTTTGTGTGTGTATTTTGATAAAAATAGAAAACATTTAATAATGGTTAATAGGTGCAAGATATGCAATGTTTATACCGATGTAGGGAAAGCCTCGGGATTGCCTTTTCATAGGTAAATAAAGAAATTTATTAATGAAATTTATTGAGGTTATGTATCATCTCAGTGGCGTTCTATCAGTGTTATTATTTTAGGTTTCCAGCAAATCCAATTCTGTTTTGGGACTTAGCGAAAATGATAACATAACAAAATCGTCCTATATATTTGCCCAAAACATTTCAATAAAGATGATTTTGTATCTAAAATAGGTGCAACCGACAAGCCTCTTTTCTTGCTTCAACATTATGTACATATAATATAATTTGATTCTAACATCAACTAAAATAATAAATAACACAGAAACAATTTCAGCCTCTGGCACGATTAGAGAAACTGCAATAATAAAAATTTATATGACCTGTAATTGTTTCTTTGATATTTATTATTTGGCTTGTATACTGATCTAAGCATACCATTTTTGATGGATTATTTAATGTTTAGACTACTGAAGATGCACCTAAGGATGCATCTAAGGAACTCTCAGGATCAGACGAGGTATTACTGTAAGTACTGAGTTTAATTGGGAATTATGTGTTGATTAATTTTCAGTCACCCAAGAAAGCTGATGATGTTTCTGAAAAGGAGAAGGTATGAACGATTATTATTTCTTAAGAGATGAGAAAAAATAGTAATTTTGTTAACCATTTCATACACTAAACAACTTTGAGGAGTTATATCTCAGAAGCTAATGAACAAAATAACAACTTATGATGTATAAAAAGAAACTTCTTTCCGAGTACTTTCCGGCTATGTTTTCAGAATTCTCTCTTCAACTTTCTTCTAAATTCAATACTTACAAAGTTAGAAGCAAAACAAGTCGGGAAAAACGTGTTTTTTAATTATTTTTTTAAATTATTGCATTTTAAACAATGTTTATTAGACATTATTCCCGAGGTATTCATGTAAAAACATTGTGGTTACCTGGGTCTTGGACTATACTTATTGTATGCATTATTACTGTCATGATGATTTTGATAATCTATGTCCTTCTGTACTTCATTTGTCACTTATTTCGCACCTTTGTTACCTAGCATGTAAAGGGTTTCATTACCCGTTGATCTAAATAAATAAATAAATTATTTTCTTAATTTTGTTTCCCTTTTACCCCTTATTATTGAGACGCCTATGGATAGCTATTTTGTACCCTGTCAAAATTCGTCAACGGCGGCCATATTCCCTTCCCCCTTTATTTTTTATTTTTTATTCTCAGCTTCAAATGATCTAAAATTATACAGGCCTATCTTACTTCTGGCAATGCCGGCTAAATTATTTAGAAAACTGTTTTTGAAAATGCTAAAGAAAATAATAGAAGAGAAGAAACTCGATCCTAACCACCAGTTTGAATAACAGATGTCATAGAAAAGTGCCTGGCTGAAAAGGAAATATGCTCAGCTATTTTTCTGGATGTGAGCCAAGCATTCGATAATATTTGACATGAAGTCCTATTCATCATATTCAAAGGATATTTATCAGTTGCAACAAGTACACCTCTTGAATTCATATATTACAAATTGAGCCTTTAAAGTCGAACAAGAAAACGAATAGATATTTAAAAGTGAAATTAAATTAATAAACGCGAGAATGTCTTAAGGCGTTATGGGTTCAGGATGCTTTACTTGTTGTACACATGTGATAATCCAGCGTCAGAAAATATCAAATTAGCAATTCATAGGTGATACTGCAGTGTTAGCAATAGGAAACACCATAAAAGAGACAACTGACCATCATCAAGGCGCAATAAACAAAATAAATGAATCGATGAGGCAATTAATCGCGCAATAACTAAATAATAGTAAACCTGTGCAAACCAACTTCACAAACTGGAAAATACATTAATGACTAGTAGTAGTGAAATCTCGCAAAATAAGCAAATAAAGAGCAAGCATGGAGTTATAGACTTACTTTTGGCACTGAATAAAATTAATTATTACAATCGTTAATGAAGCATTAGCGATATTAAAGATTTCCTTCACTCTCTATAGTTACTACTCACAATATTTTATAAACATGCCCATAGCAACATTTTCTCCAATTTCGATGTCCTCTTACGCTTGGTTTTAACAGTAATATCTTTCGAATGACACTGGAAGAATTGTTTTTCATCTTTCCAAATGTTGTTACTTTGATTAGTCAGAGCCAGTCATTTCTTTAGCGGAGTATGAATGCCGTAGTTTTAATAGCGAATAGAGTAGGTAATAAACAAGGCCAAGGAGAGCCGAAAGTGCCCAATGCTTACGGCATTGCGGGATCGAGTCGAGAGATTAATTGTCGTTTTTGAAAATCGATCGAAAATTAAATTTTAATTAAAAAGTCGCGACGAAGGGTACTCTCGATTTGAATTCGAGCACGGTGTGATGAAACGAGTTTAATATCGCTAAACATAATGAAAAGTTTAAATTGAATTACGGACTTATCGCACTTTTACCCGTACGAGCCTTTTTAATAATATCTACATAAAAACGAAGTCTTTTATTCATCTAGCTTATGAAGTATATGAAGTAAAATTTCACATGATTAGTACCGGAGTGCTTTTAAAAGTGTTTAAATATGTATGCGTACATATTTGTAACAAGAGGTCGTTTTCGCATTTACACATAGTCCTGTTTACGTTCCATGTTTAACCGATCTATTTGCGATAGCACTGGCAGCGTCGTGTTGAACTTATGATATATGCGATGCCGTACAATATTTGTTTAAATTTTAACAAATACTAACATTGGCCTGACCTGGCCTGGCCAGGCCGTACCATGTCACTGACAGAATCAATATTTACTAATATTTGTGTTTATGAAATATCGATGTCGAGGAAGCAAACATTTCAAAATTAAAATCGGGGCCTCCAGAGACGCGTCAACGACGACGACGGTGACGACATTTCGTCACTTCTGTTAACGCTATACATTTTCATTTCGAAAATAAAACAAGAACACAAACACACTCGGAAAATTTGAAAGGTTTGTGCTTGGTCACGATCGGAAAATCCACAGCCATTAGTTGGCCGAGGAAAAAGGAAAAGCCTATGCAGGATGAAAACATGTGTCCTAAACGGAAATATGTATGGGATATCCGTGTCGATCACAGGCTGAATTTTGCCCCCGGACAAGATTAACGTTAACGTGCATATCCCTTAATACAACGTCACGAAACATCTGTGTTTGCCATCGAGTGAGCTGTAGAATTTTTAATTTCGAACATTAGAACTGAAAATCGGCGAAGGGGCGCTCATGAAATTCGACGCGATCGGTTAAAGTGCTTTCAAGTGATTTATATGTGTATTCAAACATCGTAATGAGAAAGGCTAAATAATAAATTGTTGGGACTGAAATTTTAACACAAGATGGGGTGTAGAAGCCCATATAAAATATTTAATATTTCGGTTACCGGAAAATATTGGACGACAACGATTTTAATGATTCATTTTTTTTTAACTTTTGAGTCGAAAGTAATCAGTTACTTACTCTCGATTGAAACAAACTTATAAATCTTTCGAACATGCCACGGTGCTATTGTGGAGTAAGATAGATAGATAGATATCATGAAACGCATTTGAAATCAGAATTAAAGTTCTCAGACTTGTAATTCGAATTATTGTCTTCTTGGGGCATAATCGAGAACACCAACAGGCCTATTATTTTTCTGTTTTATTTTACTCCTACGGGTACAATATTTCTAGGGTACAATTTTTTTGGATCAGTCGATGTTTTCCCTGAAAACTTTCGAAAGTTTCGCCGAATAAATACACAGACCACACTCGTTATACGTCGTGCATGCGATTTTTCCATTTCAGACCTTGTGATTTGTAAATGTTGTTGCATGAGTACAGAAATTTCTCATAAGAGTAATTAATGTTATCGACCTCGGCGTTGTTAATCAAAAACGAACTTTGTAATTTCGCGGAATGCGAACGAATAGACAATTTTTTGCTTCCCGAAGTGGGATACGTGTCCAGAACTAGCTCCGAGTTGTAATCCGGGTACGGAGGGGCGTTAATGGGATAAAAGTTGTTCGATCGTAAGTTCAAGCGTTCCCCAAAAGTTCAATAAATCCATCCCTCACCCCTTACCCCCAGCCACCCAGCCACCCCTCCCCCCCCCCCCATCGCCCTCTCCCACACCATGCCCCTCCTATAAAACCAACATGCCCCCAGAAAGTGTTAATTAAATTTTTTTCCTCTCGTTGTTGTTTTCTTCCTCGTCGTCGTCGACTTTTAATTAATACCAAGATAAATATCTTATGACCTGCTAAAGAATTCAGGGCCGGTACAAAGCAAAACAAGTGGAGTAAACTGATGCGAAATGAGCCGTTTTATGGTTTAATTTTACCACTAATATAACAAACTTTCACCATAAATCGCTTGCACACGTGTACTTCTATATAAGGACCGTACGTGCGTTAGCATAATTACGACGGATAGCACGTGGGGGGTAACGGGGATGATTTCGATGGATCGGAGGAAGTGGGGGAAGGGTTCTTGAATGGCAAGAATGTGTACTTACTAATTATAATATTGGTAACTTAGGATTATTCAAGATCGATTAAAATTTGCTCTAAGATTGAAAACATTCAAATCTGCTTAAAAGAAAATTGATTTATATTTAGAATTTTGTAGCGCCTGCAAAATTATTCCTTTCCCCTGCGTATCCCTTTTTATAGTTCAAGCGTTTTCAATGCCGGTTTCAATCCATATATAAAATATGTTCCTAACTCGCACCTTCGCCAGGTGCATTCTCCATTTCTTGGTGTCGCCAAATTTTGATAAAACTATTAAAGAGTTGCACACTTAATTTGATGACTCTGGCAGTTTCGAACGTCTTTATCTTCTGATTGCGCAACTTAAAACGAATCAGTCGAATTATCCAACACTTTAGGTCAAATATGAAGAGTCCACTTATAGCAACATTTCCGAGAAATCGCCCAGACTCCCTCCCAATTATTCAATTATCCTCTGATTGCGAGACGTCAATATGTAATAAGAAAAAACATCTTGTCGAGCCCGCCGGAATTCCTTTAATCAGACGTAAAAATGTCATTTCAATTAATATTTAGAAGACACCGTCTCGTCCGAGAACTTTCACTCCGTCCGGGTGAAAGATTTTAATTGCTCGCAATGAGAGACCATTTAATTAAATGATTATCGGTGGGGCGAGTTTAATCGCCTATAATTTGATATGTTAGACGTGTTTTGTGTTTAGTCTTAAATTAATTTCAATTGAAAACGACGGCCTTTTCCGCTTTTGAAAGAAGAGTAGTCGGAGGGCCAACGACCAGGGCTGATTGGCATTGGGAAATTAATTGAAATTGAACGTGGTTTTAATCATAGAAACTGTTTGTTACAGAAACCGAACAAACTGCAATATGACTAACGTTATTTAAAAATTTCGTATTTTACATGACACATAATTATTGGATTGGTACTTATTTTGTTTGATGTATTTCAAATATACATGGATATTTAGTTGAACTCAAAGAGACGAGTCCGACTTCATGAATTACATGGATATCCCAATTCAAAATCAAAAGTTTGGATCTCATCCAAATCCCAAGACACACCTTGCAAGTTTTTCGTAGCACAGTCAATTGCCATCTTATTATTTTTATGAACCGGCGCCAGAAATTTTCATTAATAGCATCCGTTTTCCATGTAAATCCCCACTGCCTACTCTTAGCGAACACTAGATCTTCTTTTTATTAACCCTTCGATCTTCCATCGCACCCCATCCCATATAAATATGTATTGTATCAAATATCAATTATGACAGCGATCGTTCTCCGAAGAGCGGATATAAGTGATTGACCGTTAAAGAGATTGCTTTTCCATCCTCGCATTATACACTGTTCAATACATGCTGACGCGGCGCCTACTCAGGCCTCCATGGACGTCGGGACGCAGGCGAAAATAATAACTTTTGGAAGAAATGTTTAACTGTATTTCGTAAGGCGTCACTTTCATTCTTTTGCAGAAAATGGTGTTTGTTGAATAGTATCGTAAACGATCGAAACAGTTACTTAGTGTACTAGCAAATTCATAAATAGTTTTTGTTAAATATGAGATTTCCCGTTGTCGCTCGGCTATATTTTTCGAATGTGCCAAAAATTTTGCGTTTTGAAAATGTTTTTCGCGGTACATTGGTGCGTATAATTTAAGAATTACCATGAACCAAAATTAGGTATCGTAATTATTCCAAAATATGTCACATTTGCCAGCGTACACCCGATCCGCTATAGGTATATCTATATTTAAGTAGTAAGTGCATTTGCGTAAACTAATTATATTAAAAGAAGTATGGATCCCACTTGTTGATAATAGGTGACAAATAATCCCCAATTTCGTTAAGCATCCAAAGCAAAGGCACGAAACATGTGTGGAGTAGTTATGTGTTTTATTAGGTTGATTGAAAGAATCGTTAAGTACTAATAGGTTATTGGTGAAATAAATGTGCATGTTTCTTTCAGGAACCCTACCCACGGGGATATCGGAAAGGATGCGGTTGAGTTGAATCTGGTTCCCTGGCCCCCGCCCCTGGCACATTTTAGTACCCACTTCTCATCCAGGAGACAAGGTAAGATATATATCCCCACACTAATCATCTACTATAAGAGGGGGTGTAATACGATATCTCACGAGTCGGATTTGTGCAATATTTTTATCCGCATCCGAGCGAGTTGTGATCTCTTGCTGGGATATGTGGTAGGGGAGCGGGGAATACGACAGGCGCTAATTTCTTTTAATTCCCCCTCCCCGATATCGATTTAAACCGAAACCCGACATTATCAACGGCACTATCCCGGAGGAGCGCCGCGACGCGTCTGTGGTGTCAAATTCACCGGAGCGCCATTAATAAACGCAGTGGCCTTTAAAAGGTTCCAAAAACGCATTAAGGTATCTGATAGCTCGTTCGGAATATGTAAGCGAGAGGCTTATAGTAAATCTACTGTTAAGACAGCCAACAGGTTCTTAAAAGCTTTTAAGCGGACGGGGCGGAGGCGACTTCGACGGCGTAATTATATTTACGGTTCCCTTTTTCATATATAATTGGTCGAGTACTGAATTTTATGGGTAGAAAGACGGATGTTAGAGAATAGTCAGTAGTAATTCGCCTATTTTAAAGATATAACTTTCGGCGCAAGAGGCAAACTTCTTTTAGAAGATTTTTAATTACTGGTTATGACTTGGTTGGTAATTTAGTTTCTCAAGTAAACTTTCTAAGCGTTTTTATAGGCTTGCTATTTTCAGTATGTATGTGTTAGTTGGTATAGTCTTTACGAACCCAGTGTAACAACGGGACTGCCGATGAGAAAGGGGAACATAAACGAGCCGCCTCCATAGGCGCGAGGAATATTTTTTACTCACTTAGTCAGTAAAATTTCAAAGAATAATTTTACATGAATTGTAAAATAATTGAGTTTAAACATTAAATAATTAATCGTAATCTTCAGAAGAAGATTCGGAGCCGGGACGAATGACAATGGGGTTAATAGGTGGTAAAACGTGATATTCTTCCTCTTTTTTAATTACATGCGAAACGCAAGTTTGCCCAATTTGTTTGTGAGAATCATCCCTAAAGACGGTTTCAATGTTCTCAAAAACAATGTTAGTGAAAGTAGGACTGTGGTTTGTTTTCCGTAAGCGATCCTTGACGCTACCCCAAATTAATTCTATGGGATTGAAAATACAGTAGTAGAGAGGTAGTCGATATTTGACATTTATCCTCAGCAAGCTTATCAACAGCATACTCCTTTTTGAAAGTACCTACCCGATTTAACAATTTCAAGAAGCTGTTTTTTTTACGGATGTTTGAAGCTATAGGAATATTTTTGCTGCGAAGAAATTCTATAATTAGTCATTTCCTGAAACTACTATTAGGAATTTTATTAATTTGACGAGAATGATATGAAGCGTTATCAAGAACTATAACTGTATTATTAGGAATATTGAGCAGAAGTCGATCTTTAAACCACTTTTCAAACAATTCGGCATCCATATCCTGATGATAATCGGCGAAACTATTATCGATATTCTTGGCGGAAAGAAGCAAAGCATTAGGCACAAAACCGTTTTCGTTTCCTGCATGTAAAATTACCACCCGATTTCCCCTAGAACTTGGTGTATTTCATTTACAGTTGTTGCTGTCATCAACCCAACCACGTTGAATTGCTTCATGGGTGTCAAACCATGTTTCATCTAAATATACAATGTTACTCCCTGATTCCAGAAATGACCTAATTTGTCTCAAATAATCCTGACGCAAAGCAACAATACGAGGTGACTCCATGATGACCATTCGTGAATCTAATTTTTGTGTTTAAATCCGCAACTTAACAAAATTGACCTTAAAGTGTCTAAAGATTTATATTTATATTCCTCAAAAGACTGTAATTTTTGAAAAATTGAAAGTAAAGTGGGCACCTCATTTCTAGCATAAAAATCGTAAACGGTTCTGCGTATAACGTCTTTAGCAGCGTCATCTAATGCTTTGAACTTTTTTTATTTACCTAATTTATTTTGATGATGATCTACAATTTCTCGCTGAATTATTTAAATTAAATTGAAGAATATGGAATTAATGTCAAGTCTGAAATTTCTAAAATTAAACCGCGAACCCATTGTTCGTGGTGTCTTTGTTGGAGGCGCTTAAACATATTTAAAATTACTGTTTGTAATTGAGGATGTAGATCCTTATTTTCAAACTCCCAAGAAGGAGACGAGGAAGAGCAAGAGAGTTGAGTAGTTACGTTTTCCACATCAACTCGCACTGTTTCTGTCGCCCACGGTCTCCAAAACGCCATTCCGGTTACAATTAATTATTATTATAAATATAAAAACGAACGGCAAATTATATGATTATGAAATTAACTTAAAAACAAACAAAATATCTCTATAACCTGTCTCGGTGATGTAAACCGTGCCAACACTGGTAAAAGACTGAAGTCACGTGTTCGAGACGTTCTAGGAAAGATCCAGTCGTCCAAAACGTTTATGAATCCACTACAGCACAAGCGAAAAAAGTAAACTATTGACAATATTTAGGCGTGTGACTTGCTCGGCGTGGAACTGGAGTGGGAGGATTCTACAGGACGAGTTCGCTAAATTACGTATCATGTATCGAGCATGTCGTATATGTTGTTATTGATCGATACCCGTATCATCATCATCATCATCAGTCAACCATCTCGTGTCCACTGCTGGACGTAGGTCTCCCTCATTCTTCTCCATGCATCTCGGTCTTGTGCTGCCTGCATCCAGTTGCTGTGGCAGCGTTTGAGGTCATCGGTCCATCTTGTTGGTGGGCGGCCTCGGTTTCGGTAGGCTTCTTGTCTAGCCCTCCACTCTAATATACGTTTTGTCCATCTGTTGTCCGTTATTCTGGCGACATGTCCTGCCTAATTCCACTTGAGGGTTGTTATCTTCTCTATCGCGTCCAGGACTCCTGTTCGGCGTCGAAAATTTTGGTTTGGAATTCGTTGTCTGAGAGAGATACCCAACATGACGCGTTCCATGGCCCTTTGTGCTACGCGAATTTTGTACGCTGTTTTGTTCGTAAGTGTCAAGGTCTCTGCTCCATAGGTAAGAACTGGCAGCACGCACTGATTGAATGCTTTCCTTTTAAGGCTTACTGGGATATCTGATTTGAAAACATAGTTAAGTTTGCCGAAAGCTACCCAGGCCAGTCTAATGCGGCGGTTTAGTTCGATGGTTTGGTTATTTCTTCCAAGGCAAATCTCGTGTCCTAGGTATTTGTAAGAAATAGTCTGATCAATGGCTGCTCCAGCAATGTTTATGCTTTCGCTGAGTACTAGATTTGTCATAATTTGTGTTTTGGACATATTTATTTTCAGTCCTACTTATAGGGAGGAGCAGTGGAGTCTGTTCAGTAAGTCTTTAGCTTCGTCTATACTGTCCGTTATTAGCACAATATCATCCGCAAATCGAAGGTGGTTTAGATTTTCTCCATTTATATTGATACCTTTTTCGCTCAGATTTGCTCTCTTGCATGCATACTCCAACACTGTTGTGAACAGTCTTGGTGAAATGGTGTCTCCTTGTCGAACTCCGCGTTGTATGGGGAATTTTTCAGTTTGCCTATCGTCCTGTCTAATACTTGCTGTGTCGTTCCGATATATATGTTTAATGATGTTTGTATATCGGTGGTCTATACGACATTCTGTTAAAGCTTCCAGCATTTTTTCGTGACTGATTGTATCGAAAGCCTTTTCGTAGTCCACAAATATCAGTACTAGAGGCTTGTTGTATTCGATACACTTTTCTATCATATTCTTTAATGCTAATAGATGGTCACTTGTTCCATATCCAGATCTAAATCCGGCCTACGGATACCCGTATAAGCTTATCTATATATGTTGGTTGTTACACTGGCTTCGTAAAGACTATAATTGTTAATAATTTTTGGGCTCACAGGCTCCTCCGTAAATTTTTCTTAACTTTTCCCTAGGCGAGAATAATAATCCTATATAATTACATATAACGACGTTTAAGAGTGGCGTAACTAATATGGCGGTTTTAAAACCATTTTTACGTTAGAACGTAACAACCGCGTTTTTATTATTTAAAAGTGAGCTCGTTAGCTATGGCCATATTCCGCCGTCTCATAGAATCCCATTTAGTAATTTTACGAGTCCCTCAGACATTTTATCGGCTATATTCAAAACACTTATCGCCAGCGCGTGTTAATGGATCATCCCTGAAAACATCGGAAGAGCTTCGTTAAACTCGCACGTTTCCACGTCCATAATCGAATTCCGATGGAGCCTGTCCGTATTTTTTCCAGTAAATTTCCTTACTAATACATATGTCTTTTTTTATTTTTCCGTGTCGATCCCATTCCGTCCCGGCCCCGGTCGCAAATCAGAAACCCATTTAGTGATTTGATGAGGTCTCGCAGGATTTTATGTGTGAAGTGGTAGCCAAACATGATTGATGGAGCGCAGCTGGCGCCTTCGCCATCTCAAATCTATATTATATATTCCGAAACGTTGACGTAGGGTATTCATTCGATGATAGTCGGTCCGCGGGGAGGAATGGGATAGAAATTATTAAATGCGATGTATGTGTGTGCGTGCGTGTGTACCGGGTGATCTATTATCATAAAACGAAATATCTTTCAAACGTCCTTTCAAGGTTTATTCCATCGGAGATTTCGTTGTTTCTTAATTAGTAAATCGACAATTTCATGTTGCATTGCGATTATTAACTAAAACAATATTCTTGACCGTAAAATAGTGTTTTGCGCATCTAGACCCATTATATGAATCGTAAAATCAAAGTGTATTGAATATTTGAAATCATATGAAATTTTACCTGAGGTTCTCTTTGGATTTAGGTAAAAATTTGTAAACCAATACTACCCTGTGAAACTAAAATTAATTTCGACTTAGCGTTTGTACGTATGTAGCAAACCTTCGATTAGTTCAAATGGTATTACCGTATAGTGGTTTATAGACTAGTTCTATGGAAAATGGATCTCAAACGTCCCTTCGGCATTACACAGGTCTTCTCTTAGCTCTCTCCCGAATTTCCTTATCTATTGCCGCTATCCACATTTTCCTGTGTTTTCCCGCCTCAGCCTGCGTCCTCCTAATCAAAAGTTTAATACCCGTTTTTGCATTATTTAATCTGACGTGCCAATACCATATTAAATAATAATAAAAACTAAATAATAAAATTGTTTGCGTAATTTCCATGACGTCCACAACCCGGTCATGTTGGTATTCTGTCTCTCCTCAATATTCCACCTACTCTTCTCTAACGTTCGTAAAGACAGGTATCGCATTGGCTCTTCACATATTATTAGTATTAGGTAATCTTTACCTATAAGCAATGTACGGACATACATACACATATACATATATGCATGTATACTTTAAATGCCCTTTTAATATGAATTGCCTCAAAACGCCGAACGTACAATATATAAATATGTACATATATATACCTACGTAGTATGTCAAATTTGGATTCACCCCGAGCGTATTCAATTTTTGTTTTTGCCGTTTTGCGTGCGTCCCATCAATTGATTTGTAGTTGAACGAGCAAAGAATATCGTAAAAATATCGAAAAATAAAAACAACGGTCAGCCGTAAATCCAGAAGTGGGATTTTTGCGATACGCGCGCTCGCGTTATCTCTGCCGAGAGGTGATTTGTGTATTTTGTCGGTTTTATACGGTTCTGATAATTAATCGCCATCGTACACTTTGAAAACTCTACAGGAACGTTGATCGTCTTGACGAGACGGTTTTAAAAGAAGTAGTTTCATTGCGCACGGTTTAACACCGGTTGTAATAACGTAACGTATCATATTTCAATATACTATTTGTGAAACATATTCCTCAATAGGTACATATATGAAAGTGTGTCTTAGTTGTAGATTCCGGATTCATTATTTACGTAATGATTTGGTAAATTTGCGTAATTTCAATGGGACGCTTGATACGAAGGGATTCCGTTCGAGGATAATATAGTATCGGGCCGAGGGGCCGTTATTATTTCTCGCGGTAAATGATTCATTTTTGATCGGAGTGATTAATGGATCCGTTTCTATGCGAGAACGTCCCGTAACGCGGCATAGAGCAGACCTAATGAGCTCGGCTTCGGTTATCACAAATGATAGAGGTTTAATCTTTCACCTTTATATTCCCGAAGAAATATTTTCGTCGCGCCCCCTCAATTGGATCGTAATGATCCTACAAATCCCACTCGCTCTCCCTAAAATATTAAAATATGGGCTGTCTATCGAAAGAACGAGGACGTACATATATGTGTATGTATGTATGCATCATGCGAAATCATAAATAATAATTTCGTTTTAAAACATTTCAATTCGAACCACGTCGTAGAGTATTTTCATTCGATTCGCGATAGTATAATTATGTGGATAATTTGAGTGAAATGTAGCGTTCCCAAACTGTATCTATGTATATATATATATATATATAGACCAGTTGCGACAAATTGCGCTTTGGGGAAATAAGGCTCGAAACCGAATCAATTTATTTTCAGTTTGCAGATACCGTTTTAAAATACATACATACCTACAGTCCGGTCCAGAGGTCTAGAACGCCCTCAATGACCCCCACTATTCTCGAAACGACTCTTCTAAAGGAAGGTTTTCCCATTGTATCTTCCAGATGTTTTGCTATCATTATTATTAGTAGTAGTAGTAGTAGTAGTAGTATTAATATTATTACTATTATTGGTTTATTTGTGTTCGGAATATTTTTCATCTACAAGCTTTTGATTATAGCCCCTCTACTTTGAATAGTAGCGCATCCTTGAAGCAAATCTAATACCAACGTCGAGACGAAAAAAGTCCCTACCTTTATAAGGGAAATTTAAAAACCACAGAAATCGTACAGAAGAGAAATGATTCGCAAACTCGCAAATTACTGCTGTCGGTCAGATTCACTAAATGCTCGCAATCAGTTCGTTGAATGCACTTTAACCAAAGTTTTCGCATCTTTGAACACTTCGGTATCCTAAAAACAGCTGGAACCCTTTTGCACCACTGTTACATTTACGTGCACAACAACCGGGCATTTTGCAAATAATTATGTACGTACTTAAATGCAAAAACCAATCTGCCAGTACTGTCAATGTCAACTGTTCTGCTGAAATCTTAGTGACTTTCAGTGCGACCAACGTGATTTTGCTCCAGCGGCAACATCAAAGGAAGGCGCTACTATTCAAAGTAGAGGGGCTATACTTTTGATTGAAGTAAACTGTATATTATATGTATGAAAAACTCGGGTTACTAAATTTTAATCAGTGATGCCCACGATATTCTCGTTTGCGAGAATCTCGTCTCGTCTCGTCTCGTTTTCGAGACGAGACTCGAGATGATTCTTTAAATTTTCCTTGCGAGACAAGACGAGACTTTTGAAAGTCTCGTCTCGAATCTCGCACGAGAATCTCGCAAAAGTCTCGAAATATCGCAGATACAAATGGCAAATATTAATAAATTATTCTAAATATCGCAAATGTTATTGAAACATATTTTTTTAAAGCCCCATAATAGTGAGCAGCCTGTGTTTACAATAACTGTTACGCAATGTTTACCTTTTTGAGCTTTCCGAGATATTGCTACGTGTACCTACTACTATTATACTAGAATTATTGCAAACGAAAGAAATTTGGTGATTACGTGCTCATTTTAATATTTATTTTAAAATTGCAAGTCGGCATAATAATTTTGGTTATCGCAATAAGTTACGACAAACATTTTTTAAAATAAGATCATAAATTTTATCACTTCATGGAAATATAAAAAAAATAATTAGGAGCGTTGCATAGACATTTTTACGAAAGAAACGACAATAATTATTACCACCGAAGTTTGAGAAAAGAATCGTATTATTAATAACTGAGATATTAGGGCGATATAATTTACTATACTGTTTTTATATACTGATTATATTTTTTTCTCGGTATTTTGTTTGTGTTCATCGAAATCAAAATTAGAAGTGATTTTATTATTTGTTGTATATCATGGATTTTCGTTTTTTACTTCTATTTATTTTGTTAGAAAACTATGTTTTTGTTCTTTAAAATAAAAAAATTTTAATACTGATTTTATTTGTGCATTTTATTTAGATAGGGAACATAAAAAATTTGCGAGACTTGCGAGACTTTTATTGTAAGACGAGACTCGAGACGAGACTTTCCACTTTCTTTGCGAGACAAGACGGGATTTTTCAAAGTCTCGTCTCGTCTCGCCTCGTGGGCAACACTAATTTTAATGGGCAACGATAAACTCAATTGCCTTTAAATATTTCAAAAGGTGTTCTGCTACAAACAAAAAACCCCATGGCATGCCAGGCTGAAAGGTAGATTTATGGGTAAGATATACAGTAATATAACACACGATGTGTCAAAAAAATGCATACGAGGTGTGAAAAAATACAAACGTCAAAATTTTAAAATATTTGCATGTAACTTTTTCTCTGTACATTTCTCAAAGATATATTTTATACAAAAGTTGTTCGTCTCTATAAGGGCAACAAAAAAGCTAAGTAACATTTTTCTCTCAGACGCGAAATTAAAGTTTTTTTATTTTTTTATTATTTTGACAAAAATAACTTTATTTTTGTAAGTTTCTCGACAGATTGTTTTATACAAAAGTTGTTCGCCTCTATAAGAACAACAAAACACCTTAGTAACATTTTTCTCTCAGATGCAAAATAAAAGTTTTTCTTATTTTTATTTATTTTTGAAAAAAATAACTTTTTTTCTGTACATTTCTCGAAAAAATGTTTTATACAAAATTCGTTCGCTTCTATAAGAGCAACAAAAAAGCCAAGTAACATTTTTCTCTCAGACGCGAAATAAAAGTTTTTTGATTTTTTTTTTAAAATAACAAGCGGCCATTTTGAAACCGCTAGACCGATTTCGCCCATTAACGAACTCGACCGAGATTTTCGGCCAACTGATTTTTGTACGAAATTTCGTTGTGATTGTTTAAAAAATGCGACCTGTAGCCTGCCGACAAATTTCGTTATATCCGATATATATATATATATATATATATATATATATATATATATATATATATATATACAAGAGAAAATTCACGACTTACCCGTCTAAACCCGTTATGAAACGATAACCACCGACACGTGTTTCTGCTTATTAGCTTCGTCAGGGTGGTATAACCAAGCTCTGAATGATAACGATGTTTGACACTTGGAAAATTGACACAAAAAAAATTGGTGGTTATCGTTTCATAACGGGTTTAGACGGGTAAGTCGTGAATTTTCTCTTGTACATTTGTTCCGTCGTTAATTTCACTAATAAATTCCTTTACTGACCAAAGATTCGTGACAGTTGGCTTTAGCTGGCCTCCGCGTCACAGACGGTTTGTTGCTCTCGAATGGAGAGTCTTTCCTATGTTAGGCGCAAATGTGCTTTGCTGTCAATTGTTGACGTTCTTTTTGAGTTGTATAATTTTTTTCCAAGTGTCAAACATCGTTATCATTCAGAGCTTGGTTATACCACCCTGACGAAGCTAATAAGCAGAAACACGTGTCGGTGGTTATCGTTTCATAACGGGTTTAGACGGGTAAGTCGTGAATTTTCTCTTGTACATTTGTTCCGTCGTTAATTTCACTAATAAATATATATATATATATATATATATATATATATATATATAAATTTTTGGGAAATGATTATGTAAGATCTCTAGATACCAAAAAACTGAAAACCGCATTTTAATTCCTATTTTTTCGACTTCGTTAACGAATGCAATACTAGATATAAATCTACCAAAAATTCTTAATTTTTTAATAATCAATTACATGACCTAAATCAGTAATTACTGAAAACCATTCATTTTCCAACCATTCCTCTAAATAATGAAGGTTTCCCGTCTTCTGAATATTTTGATAGTGGAACATATTCAAATACGCCGTATGTCCCCAACTTGTAAGTTTCATTTCAATGTTTTGCCAACAAAAATTTTTGTTTTTAAACAACCTAATATAACATAATCTAAATACACACTGGATAGTGAGTTGATTTCGTTTGTTTTAGAGATGGAGATTGTTGAGTTTTTGAGCGGCGGTCTGATTTCCCGAAACGTGCTTCGAACATTTAAACCGTCTCTTAAACGGTAACCGCAAGCCACTTTGATCCCTTATCACTTTTCCTTCGTATGCTAAGATCTCTTCGAGACGCACAAGAGGGACTTTTCGACAATAAAAGAAAGACATTCTATTTCCTAATTTTCGAAGGTATGAGATATAATGTTTAAAAAATGGCGTGGGTTCATCGGACTACTTAGGTACTGGTAGGTATTTTATGATAAATATTTGGTAGCTGAATAAATATTCATAGTTTCGGGAACATTAAGGAACATTAAAAAAAAACAATGTGTTAGTGTAAACACTGTATATATTTGTCAGTGGAATAAATATTAAAAGTTTTGAAAAAATTCTCGGAGCAAATTTTGAGATAATTTCCAAAAGTCGAAAAATGACATTATCTTTGTCCTAGTCGATTTTAATAAAAAGCTTATTAGGGAGTCATCGTTTACGTAAGCATAAAGTCTAGTCACAAAGTTTGAACCGTTTATGATTTTTAATTTCAGAGAGAAGCCTAGTACCATAGGCATTTTTTCGAAAATATGTTTTTTGAATTGAGAGGCCCGAAAGCGTCTATAAATCCTAACCAAACTCTAAAAATCGACCTGATTAGTTTCAATTTAGTTCGGATTAACTGAACTCGGTTTAATTGCTGAATCAATTAACCTATACCTACATTTTAGTTTTATTGATTCCGACTGTCTGTTACTAAGGGAACTAATTTTGTATATTTATTTGTCTCTTTTTTTACGTATACGCCTAATCCGGTCCGTAACTCCGACCCCCGTCCCGTCGTCCCGCTTCCCCCTTCCCCCTTCCCCCTTCCCATTCAATTTCCCGAATTATCCCTTAAAACCGAAGCTATATCTTCCGGTTAAGTGATATTTACCGTGGCGCTTGGCACATTCGTATTTATATTTATGTATGTGGCGGTGCGTGGGGCTTATACGGCGCGTTTCGCAAAACTAATTCGTCAACCGCCCCCCGACGCCGACGCCGACGTCGACTCCGCCGCCGCCGCCGCCGCCGCCGCCGCCGCTGCCGCGACGCTCTACGTTTTGTCAACTTGTTCTGAACATCTTCAAAGCGAAATCGAGATAAATTTACCCGTTCCGCGGATCCGTTCTTAATTAAGCTCCAGGTTGATCTTTTGCTCGGAGAGCCGTGCCGTTGCTAAATAAACGCCGTAAATCAACGTAATTACTTGGCGCTTTTAAAAATTCCCACCGTGGGCACCCGAATCCAACAAAAATGAGAAGGAAAGGGTTATAGTGGAATTCTGCTGGATGACAACATTGAGATTCGTGTGGAATTCACGTCTTTTTGTTTTAGATTGTTGAAATCGAATCGGCGGTTAACGCCGATCCCGACGAAACTCCCAGCAGGGACACGTCGAATTAAACGTGTTATTAGAGAATGGCGGGCATTTAATTAATTTCACACCTTCTAAATAGCAGGTGCAACCTCTGGCCGGGTAGTCCAATTAACAAATGACTAACGCCGTCGGGGCAAAATTGTATAGTCGACTTCGGTTAAACAAGCGAATCGAACGCACCTTTGATTCCGTCACCGATATACATCAGAAGACAAAAGCGCCGTAATCTGGCCCAACGGACGTCCGTTCGAGGTGCTACACAACCGGCCCAATTAATTATCTAACAGTAACGCTGTTCATAATCTCTGTAACCGATCCCATTACAGACGCCATTCAAGATTAATAATTGTGTTTGTCCGTATACGGTTAAGTAAGAATTAAAGATGAGAGGGACGGGGAGATTGAGAGTTGATACCACAGGAAATTTGATACTTTGTTATGGTTTAGGGTGAACGTATACGTGCAATGATAGCCGCTTAATAAAAGCGAAACGAGGCTTCCAATAGAATCAACACAAATCGGTCTATTCATAACCTACCCAGCAGGTTGACAGTTTTCCAACACTCATTATTTAGTTGTAAAGAAACATTAAACCACGTTGTCGGTTCTGTATTCTGTACCTACATATGTACCTACGTATAATAGTGTACCTTTGGTTGAAATCATCAACGACTTAAATACAAATAATGTGATATATAATGATGTAAAATACCAACTAAAAGACTTATCTTCTTGCCTTTCCCAATAGGAATTATTAATGCATTAATGCATATCCTATCATTCCTTAAATAACTGATACAATTTTGCACCTGGAGGGATCTGGGATTTCGCTGAAACTTTGAGAAACTATGATATTGGCTAAAATAAGACAAAAACGTTCTTGATTGCCCGTTTTGCTACATTGCTAAAATTTGCTAAAACGGACATTATATCGCCAGTAAACTGTCTTTTTTCAAATTTGTTTCAGATGAACTAAGACGTTAGCCTAGAAGAAGAGGAAGAAGATTAACAACCAAACCAGCTACAATGCCATCACCAGACACCAGTGCTGTCTGCTTCACGTTCATCATTAAACGGCATGCCAAAATACGTTTACATATGATAGAAACTTAGTAAACCAATTATCATATAGGAAACATTTAAAACTTTGGTTGTTACTAAAAGAAAAATTTATGTTTGGTTTATTTTATTTACTGTACCTAGCGAAGGAATCCACAAGACCGGTAATAATCCAAAGTTCGATCATTTTTAAAAATACAACCCGTTCTATACAATACAGCATTTACAAATAACGGCAAAAATATGTCACCAAAAATTGTTGTTTTCGCTATCTTATAGTGTTAAAGGTTGACCAGAAGCTATTTTGTCATATTTTGTCTAAAAAATGTTTATATATCTTTGATCTATCAAATACCATTTTTTCTACTTTTATCTCCATAAATGGTGGTGCAAGTCCCAGGGCCCTACGGCCCTTCGTTCCAGAGATATCGTCGATTTTAGGTTTAGGCTTTGGTTTAGGTCATTGTTTTTCGGAAAAACCGAAATAACTCAAAAACTACTGGACCGATCGTGCTGATACTCGGCGAAAGGCATCGGGAGCCCTCCGCCGACCTGCCCTGCGAGTTTCATGGCGAAATTCGAAAGTTTAATTTTGGGCAAAAAAGTGGAAATTTCGATTTTGCGAATTTCCATCACTTTACCCACCGTCACATCTCGGAACTAACCAAATGTAGATGTAAATCCGAAAAAGATGTACCCCACGAAGGAAGTGATCCGCTTGGTTTATGACCCGCTCTTTAGATGGCGCTCAACCGACACGTGTAAAGTAAACCCAATACCCAATCAAGCGTGATTATTAAAAACAAATTGCAAAACAGAAGAGGCAGTGCCGTATTTAATTTGAACCCTTTGATTTTCTGAAATTTAACCCAATCAAAGGAGAAGATACATATGTGATTTTAGTTGACATTACCCCTGATGAACGCGTAACCTCCTTTACACTACAAATACGGGATCTGAAATAATTTGGACCTCGTTTAGACTCCATTTCACATAAGAAGAACCGTGTCCTTGAGTTCCATGCAGGCCACATCTCAGTCACGAAGTAGCCCGATCGGCATCTGGACAGTAGCGGTCCGAGTAGTAATCGTATTAGGGGATAATGCAGGCATAATATTAATTCAGGTACTGTTAGTTGCCTATGTTGTGTAAACAACAAGAATAATATTTAATCAAAATCATTTCGCTTTACTCAAAATACACAATGCACAACGTACAAAACTGTAATAATGATAAAATAAACGAACATTACGTTACGTTAGATACGCGAACGCCGGGCGACATGCGACAATGCTGAAAAACACGCCAACGCGGCTACGCTAAACCTTCACCCTCCAGCCACTGCTTATACACGAATTACATGAAACTATGGAAACCGAACATAGCCGACGGAATATGTCGTTCCGTGTAACTCTAGCCCCTAAAGAGCCTATCCAGCAAGATTCACAGTAAAATTCAAATGTTAAATGATATCAATTACCTTCCTATATACATATTGGGTTATTCCAAGTTTGTCATGGAGATTTTGTGGAAGTTTTAAAATAAAACTTGAAGGTAATATTAATATATTTATTATTCATGGAGAAGCCTGCTTTCATCCATGTACCGTTTATGTATTCTCAACATAAAACTTTACAGGTTGAAAATAGTTTAAACACCACGAGAGCATTGTATATACAATAGTGATCAATGATAAGGCATCTCATTTTTCTTACGTATATATATATATTGTATATATAGGCAGATATAAGAGTGGGACAATCCTTTTCACAATCGACAAATGACTGTCTAAATACAAATAGTCAACAAAATAAATGTTTAACATTCGAAATAACAAATAGCAAATTTTTCACAAAAACAATCTGTACAGGTAGTTAAGTAACACATCTCGTTCTAGACAAAATTCAGAAAGCCGAACCCTGATAAATATTCAACCTACCACAAAAAAAGGAAAATTAAAATAAAATGGAATAGTTACCTTGCAACTTAAGTAGTACTAAAGACAGTTTTCCAACAAATTTATTTGGTCCAAAACGACCCCGAGTTTGTAGTACAGAGCACCTAAACTACCAAATGACAATGTACACATTAATAAAATAAATTAATTTTCAGAAAAAAAAAACAATAAATGAAACTGTGTACCTCTTCAGGGGGTCTCACCCTTCACAACGTCGGTCCCAAAAAATACGAAAAATATGCATCCCATTTTTGAGTTATAATTTCAAGCTTCATTATAAAATATAGTATTTGTAAAAAGACACTTATAAAATAATAAATAAAGTTAATAAATTAAAAGATGATTTAATAGTACTAAACAATGACTAGGAATTTTTACTAAAATGCGGTTACTTCTAGTTGTGTATGAAAATTTAGTTATACAACCTAGTATGATTTATACTTCGTATGGTACAATTATTGAGCACTTTTTCGAAACAAGCCATTGAACACTTGATCAAACATCAAATGAACACTGACTTGAGCTACACATACTTAACTTATACGCGACGATATAGTATGGGCAGCGCAGAAAATATTTCGATGTAAAATTTTCTTGACAAATATCACAATTTCTTAGATAATATTAATTAACTTAAAACCTCAAGGCCTTTTCTTTAACATTTCATTAAGATGCTTTGCCCCGTTTACTTTGGACTTACGAAACTTATTAAATCGAAATATTGTCTGTATTCCCATTACAAAGACTATCTACCGATAATATATTATAGTACCTTAAAAGTTATTCGGGATTGAATAGATGAGAGCTTAAAATGGTTTTCATCGCTATTTTTGTAATATATGTACATGTCTTGTACAAATTGCAGTCTTAATTTGTTTCTTTAGGCGATTAGTTTGAAAAACTCACAATTTCAAGTCCTAACAGTACGGAAAACGTTAAGACTTGTCCATTACTAGAATCTCAATAGTAGACTCGATCAAATAAAGAATGAGATATAAAATTACATTACCTTTCCGAATTTGTCTAGGTTCAAGTGCAGCAATATATATATATTTACAAATTATTAGAGTCTAAGCATATTTACACTTAAAAATATCCATAATTATAGTTATATATGTGTGTATATATATAATATATATATATATATATATATATATATATATACACACACACACATAAACAGTAATGGTGATGAGCTTCCTTGGCCGAATGGGCCGCCCTGGTCCCGCGCCGACTTAAGGCGATATCGGCGGCCTTCCATGTGGAATGTCAATAAATTTATACCAAGTGGAATCTCACGTGATTGGAATTAAGCGGTGCCTAGAAACACATAAAAAAAAACAACGAACACAACTATGCGCCGTAATCGATTTTATCCCAAGATAGTGTAAGATCGGCAGGTGTACGGAATTCATCCAGATTGAAGGGATCAAAGTGGTCTTCGTTCATGCAAAGCAATGGATCATAACCTCCCAGATCGGGTTCCTGATGGGAAGATGTGCCACTACTGCCCATACTCGTTACCATGTTCCCATTACAAACAGTCTCATTTGGAAGGAGACTTTCTAACCATTCGTCGGTATCCATTGCGGTCGACGTATGATTTAACTGCTCGTTTGGCACATTATTATTATCCTGCACCTGATTACCCAGCTCCATTACTAACTGACTAAAGTCCATGTTATCCAAATTATCCAACGTTTCTAGTATATCGCTTGGATCTATCCCCAATGTCTCTTCCTGCATATTGTGGTCGTCTATTGAACCGTTATTGTTTTGGGGTACCTCTGATGAGAATCCGTTTTGCATTTGTGAAGCTGGCGGCGGTGCTGTCGGGTATACTGGTTCATTCCCTTTCATACCCGCCGAACCGGGCGTCAATGGATCATTAGCAGCGCTAGGGGGTAACTCGCCGTTTTTTATGAGAATTTCCAGCACATCGTCTACTATTTGACTCTTAATATGATTCTTTTTGTTCATCTGTTTGGTCGCCTCCTCGTATAAAGGGGGTGGCTGCTTCGGGAGATCATTGAATTCGATTTTTATCTCGGGAACAGACTTCTGTTCTTCACAATATTCTGTTTTAATGTCCGTAGAGGCAATCACTGGAGTGACGATCGAGTTTAAAAAATTTGGTAGCGAATTGGCCCTCGTGTGACCATTTAACACTTTCGTTTTACCCTGCAACAACTGATTAAATACGATCGTCGCATCGTTGCCGTTTAGAATAAAACCACTGATATTTTTTTGGTTCTGTAGAGCGACTTGCTGACGCAAACGTTGCTGTTCGTTAGCTTGTGCTTGTTGTTTCGCCTGCAACGCTTGCAAGTGTTTCATTTGTAAAGCTGCATTGTGTTTCTGTTGTTGTTGTTGTTGTTGTTGCTGCTGTTGTTGTTGTTGTTGTTGTTGCTGCTGCTGCTGGCGAGCCTGTAGGTGTTTCTGCAAGGCGATCATTTGTGCTTTTGGCTCTGATGACCTCGTCGCTGCCTGTAACTTCATTTGAGAAAGAGTCAGCTTCCTTTGTAATTCTTCAATTTGTTTTTGTTGCTCCCTGACAATTTCTTCATTCGTTTTTTGTTGCTGCTCTTTCTGTTGTTGCAGCAATAAGTGTTCCTGAATCGCTTCAGGGGCAGGACTAGTCGGATCCAAATCCATATGCTCCATGTGATCCTCGTTCATGGATTCTGGAGGAGAGTTTATGTCTTGGCAAGCGGGCGAGTTATGTGCATGGTCCATGCTTGCGTTGCTATGTACGGATGAATCGATAGAATTAGGATTTTGGTTTGTAATTTCATTGGATCCCGTGAACGGTTTTAACCTTTCGATCAATTGCGGTTTCGATCCGGAGACTGGCAAGCTACGGCGCTTCAGTTCAGCTTTTAAATCGCTAACTTTCATGTCTTCTAATCGCCCTACTATTCTAGAAGGCGTTGACGATTCAGACGATGTCGAAGGTGCCGGCGAAGGTTGGGGCGTGTTTACTATGTTATTGTTGCTATTGTTGTTGTTATTAATAACATTGTTGGTGTTATTTTCGGTGTTATTTTTCTGTGATGCAGGCAAGATTAGTTGTGGGTATTTATGCTGCAGCTGCAGTTGGAACTGTAGTAGTAATGTCTGTTGTTTCAAGAGCAAGTCATAGGAGCTTTCACCTGGGTTCAGGCTGGAATTACTAGTTTTTTGAGCGCTGGGAGGCCCCTTATATTCATGGAATTTTATAGTGCGCGCCTTTGGCAGAGACTTGGACTTGGACTTTTTCCTGTTCTTGTCCTTCCCGGGGGCGTCGCTCTTGGCCGACGATGCGAGGGTGCGCGAGATCAAGGATGGGGGAGGCGGCGGCGGCGCTGGAGTCGCCGGCTGCGAGACCAGCGACGCGGGACTCGCCACAGACGAGAGAGGGCTCAACGTCGACGTGGAGGAGATCAGCGAAGCGGGGCTCGAGGCGGACGCTTGCGTGAGAAGGGGCGCGGCGACCGACCTACACAGATCGGCGAACACGATCTCGGTGGCGGAGGCCTCCTTGCTCAGCGTGGGGACGGTCGAGACTGAGGCCGAGGCCACCGAGGCCGCGGCCGCGGCGGCTGCGGCAGCTGCGGCGTTCGTGAGGACGACCGTCCCCTCGGTCGGTATCAGCGAGACGACTATCCCAGCGGACTTGGCGGCTGTCTCGAGCACATCGCTCGGTCCAGGGCTGACGATATTGTCGCCCTCGGAGCTCTGCGAGTCCTCCTCGGGGTTGATATAGTTCGAGGGGACCTGCGGCCGCTTCAGCTGTCCCTCGCACGTCGCCTTGTATGGTATCCTGCCTGTCTTGACTGCCTGCTCGATCGGCTCCTCCGTGTGGAGGATGTTCTTCTGGATGAGCTCGAGTGGGCCCGGCCTGTGGGAGAGCTGGTCGTTCAGTTGATCGGCAAGCCTCGCCTTCTTCAGCATCCGCTGCCTCTCCGCGAGGCTCGGGTCGACATGGCCCGGGTCCGCTTCGAGGATGTGTCGCCTCTCCAGCTCCTGCCGCGGAGGCCTCTGCTGGATCTTCGCTTTGAGCATATCACCCGTTTTTGCGCGCTCTAGTTGCCTCCTCTGACCATGGTAGGCTGCCGGAGTTTTGTGCGCTATTAACAAAACAAAATCAAGTTATACCTACATTAACTCAAATTACTTACAAACACATAAATGGTAACGAGACTTTATACCCAAAATTCACTTCTCACGAGACTAAACGAACAGGTGAAACATGCGTTAATATTTTTAATGACAATACCTCACAAAAACGTAGTTGTTGCAAAATAATAAATCAACATTAATATACTATATTCGAATTGTTGATTTTTTTTTCTCTAATTTTTAATGCAATCTTTCTCTTTTTTTTCTCAATTCTCTCTTTCCCCTTGACACCAAACGTCTATAAACTGAAGCTGGTTGTAATTTGTAATGTGACGTTAGTCTCAAGAGAATCGGATTTTGGGTATAGTGAACTGTAACAAAATTCAGGAAAATGAAAGTAAAACTCGGCCTCATTTTTAAATTTCCGTCGCCGACGCTCTGTTTTAACACATAACAAGGCTAGGTCTATTAGGCTTTTTTTGTTTTCAATCAATGGCAGGTTCACCACACCACCTGCTACATGAAAAAACTGTGTATGACTCCCATATCAATTAGAAATCTAGGTTAGAAGTTAAATGCTTTTAATTACAATAAATAAACAAACAAAAATAATTTATTTATTGTAATTATACACAATCAGCATTCATCTATACCGGTATACTGTGCTTATGGAATTTCTGGACACATGGTAGAATTTCTGAGTAGGAGAGAGAACACACGAAGGTGCGTGCGTCATAGTTAAACGTATTAGTATGCAATACAAAATACACACACAATTTAATAATATTTAAAACCTCCATAAAAAAATATTCCTTTGGCGACAAATCAGAGGATCGCTTGACTTTATAGAAATAAGTAATGGACATCATTACTACCCCAAATATAATAATGTGTGTTGTAAAAGCAGAGAAAAAATTCCAATAGATGAGCGAAGAATACTTCAGAAGTCGTAGAAATGACATAAAAGATAATAAAAGTCCAAGAGGAAACGACCATATCACCATATCACATGTTCTCTCTCATACTCACAGATTTCCCCAAGTGTTGAGAAATTGCCTTCATCCACCCATTCTACGAAAAATACTTTTAATGTGACTAAAAGGTATCAAGAAAAATAACTAAAATCCTATTTCAGTAATAATCACCGATTGCTACGCAGATGGGACATAATCATATAGGTATTGAACGGGACAAACGCGAATTTCTTGCTTTTTTGACAAACAATATTTGAAGACAAGAACTAAGATCCAACAAAACTAAAATTCCTTCCGTCAAAGGAAAAGTGCTCGCTTATGGTATCATATCCCGACTAATGTAGGTACAATACAAGGTAGTCACAGTGGTGAACTTATCAGGTAGTTATGACCATATGCCCGGTTTAAATATAGAAGTTAATCACAAATTATACCAAAATTATCCAAACAAACCATCAACATAGAAGTGTCGGTCAAGTATGGCAAATTTGTTATGGCAAACAATAGTAATTAGATTGAGTAACTACAATTATCGTCGGGCTCTTGAGTTCTCTATCGAGGACTATGCAAAAAATATCCGCGCAGAGAGTATACAAATCTAATAAAATTTATTAAAATACTGTCATGTGAATTCTCCTCTAAGGACCATAGGATGGGTATCCATGGAGGGAATAAATCGCATGATTTTTAAAATTAATTTTTCTAGGGCTACATGTAATTACTTATAATACGGTAACAGATGGTATGCTTTGAGATCAAAAGAAGCAAAGGTTTTTGAATAAATACCAAAGAGCGAAACGTAGCGTTCACCGATAGTGTTGATCACAGTAAGAAAAAAATAAATAAAAGAATTAGTTTTAATTCTGAAATTGGTAATTACTATTAAGCCGAGAGAGGATTTCCGAAGTGAGTAACGTTTTTGACGTTTCACAACGGTCGCAAAAGCATTATAACGTCGGTTCGGCAAAACCGATGCATATTCACACATTTTCACCGACATCTGCTGTTACACACGCCGATAAACGACCGAAATCTCAAAGCTACCTCGATTATTTCACACAAAACTATTGATTTACGCCTAAAACGTCAATAGACGTCGAAACGAAAAACGAAAGCGTCAAAAACTTACGAGGCATGATCCCTTGTGCGACCAGCTGATCGAACGGGCGCCGCACCAGAAGTTTCACTTTCAGGGCTGTAAAAGAAATGCCGAGAGATGTAAACACATAGTAAGCAAATGACCATGAAAGATGTTAATTCGGTAGACGCACGTCGGATTAGTTGAAAAGGTGGCACGCGTCTTTAATACACTTACTAATAAAATACCGGGGGGGTTAGCGTTCATTTAATACTTATACTCACTAGACGATTGATCGATGGAAACTTAATTATCAACTAACTATCCGCCATGCATCTTATTAAGCAGGACGAATTTAGGATGATTCAAATTTTCAAGTATACCTATATAGGACAGCCAAAAAAACTACTCCCGTCGCAGATAATCAAAGTTTTATAACTGTGCAATTGTAATGTGATGCGCCTGCTAGAGAATCATGTTTTGTTCGTGTAAAAACTGTTGTTCCTTTCCTCACGATTTCTTGGCGGTTTTGTGATTCTTACATATAACTGCAATTAATTTAATACAGCTAACTTACATACGAAATGTATCGATATTTTGTGCAATTAGATGTCTGAATGGTTTCATACATACATACATACATACATACAAATATTTATTTCTATGTATTAATGTTTATAATTATATTATAATTAATCCTCACTCGTAAAGTTAGTTATTTAAGAGGAGCATAACGAATATTACCGAGATTCAATCATCATGAATAATCATCATTTAAATATTTACTAGACAATCATTTAATCGAGATTAAGTCAGAAACGAATTATAATGTTTGACAATTTACGGATAGATATTTTTTTTAAATCGGTAAATTGGATTGAATGTATTGTAGTCATTATTTTAGACTCATTAAACATATTTAGTACAAAATAATAGTTGAGAATCGTAAACACAAATTGGAAATACGGCTCGTTTATTATCGGCTCCTTTATTATCCATTGCAAGGATCGTAAAGTAGTTTGAGCAGGAATAAGAGTGCAATTCGCACATTTTAATGAGCTCCAAATATTGGCTGCTTCTATTGCAATTTCAACATGATAATTATTGAGGATAGGTATTTCGAAGTTTTCTCATTAATCTGATGAAATGTAATATATGCCAAGACTAACTGTCACAGTTCCAAAAAATTGTAAAAATTTTATTAATTCACCTAATTTATTTGCTCTTTGCAGTTCACAGCTTGATGAAATTTTAGACACTCCTGAGATGAGGTTTCAAAGTAATGCCTATTGTAACGTTATAATACAACTGAAACTATTAAAAAATAAAGAATAAAAAAAATAAATTAAAAAATAAAAAAAACATGTTAACACATTGTTTGGAACTTAAAACTTAGATCGTTAGATCCTTAACAATTGTGATTTGTTTTGTAAATATTTTTTTAAAAATAATACTGTAATCCAGTGGAAGTTGCGATAAATCGTCATTTTTTTTTTTAAAGAAAGTTGTTCAAAAGTTCTAAATATCAATTGTTTGTTTCTAAAATTTGAAAGAGATAAATGTTTTTTTTTTTCTTCTAAACACTTGATTTGAGTTCAATAAAGTGACCACGAAAACTAGAAAGTTTAATGCTTAGGTAATACGTACAAAAATGGTCAAACCCCAACAAAATAATGGTGTGTGTTATCAATTAATCAATCAATCAATCAATCAACAGTGAGACAGTATCATTGTACGAGTAGACAGCTATTTAAAATAAATTAGTTTATCTTTTAGATTTACTTACATTCTTTGTTTTGGTCCATGACTATGGGGGAAGTGTCTATGACGGCTTTGGGAGGAGACTCCCGGGTGGCGTCCGAGGGCGAACCGCCACCTTCCGCCATATTCTTGAACCACTCCGGGTATATCGCCGAAATGGTGTCGATTAGATCCCTGTCCAACTGAAGCTGCCAGTACCCAGAGCCAGAGTCACTTCTGTGACTAGACTCTGTAACAAAAAAAAAAACAGACGATGATTCACCGGGCAAAACGTCAGAGCGGCCAAGATGCAATTCCGGGCGCCGATCTGGAATTGGTGTGCCAGAGCTTAAACCTTTCAGGTTAGTAGAGACTGTGAATCCCTAAGATTTTCAGTTTCTTTACCTGACGCGATCCGAATTAATCGCAGCTGGATTATTCACACAACAGATTATGCAAATCCGGTAAACAACGTAGTTAACATCAGTTCTAAATTTAGCGAGACTCCTATATACTGAATTTTAAGCAAAACACAACAACAAATGGATCTTTCGAAAATAACCGCCACCACACTTCCGAGCGAGAAAAATGTTGGCCAAAATATTACAGAAAAAGTTTGTTTTTTCCCTGATGGTTGACAATTAGCACATGACACAACGCGTTTCGATCTATTGCAAGGCCACGCTGAAACTAACATAATTTCGAAACGTGTTTTTCATTTTTGCGAGGGCGTAACAAGTCTTATCTGAAAACCGGATTTGCTCGGTGGATTTTTCAAAATGTGAGAATAGTAAACGTATTCCATTTTTCTTCTTCTTCTGCTTCTTCTTCTTCTTCTTCGTTTACATGAAAAACGCGTGGGAATAATTGGTTCGAGAATTGCATTATGAAAACAGAGGCAGGAACAGAAACTAACAACCTATATAAAGAATAACAAGGGGACATTAACCCAAACTAGTATTACGTACGAATTCCATCATACAGGATATTTATGATCTTGTAATATTAACTGCACAACTTCATTTCGACGAAAATTCTCAGCAAAAATAATGAATGGATCGATTTGACAATTACACAACAACAAAATGGTAATGATTTCGATCAACGCAAGATTCGAATTCGCACCATTTCGCCTATCAAAATCGATGTTCAAATTGAATATTCTGTCCTGTGTATATATATACATACTGTAGATAAAAATTGAACAAAATGTTGCAAATATAAATCATTGATCGAATAACTTCGATCTTCTCTAACAATTATTAATAAATTGTTGTAAGCGTTTGATTTATACAACAAATTAATTTACTCTGAAGCAACAGGAAGTTATACCTACGTACAATAAATTGTGTGACTTACTAACCTCAACACTTCCTAAATATTTTCTCTTTCATTACAGAACCACACACACCTATAACCACTACAAGATGGACATTGCGAGAGTAATATTATATATCAATATAATTTACAACTACATAATATAATAAGTAATTAATTTAATGGCGATATAATATGTGAAGAAAAATTTATATTTTTGGAAGAGTTCACGCAGTTTAGTGACACACTTTAACGTTTATTAACCCAAAACGCCAGCGTCCAGACGCCACAACATCTGCCCTAAGCGTTCTTGACGCCTCGATCAAAACAACTCTTGCGCAACGCGAAGAAAAGAGAAAACGTGATCGGAGCCATGCTGCTACTATTTACCTTGTTTTTGTTTTTCGAGAAATACTGAATCACACGAATTTGTTAAAAAAAAACATCCCGATGATACAAACAAATATATGTATAACTCATTAGGCAATGTTTCTGGATGTCGAGAAGCTCTCGAATATTATCGACAAGTCCTGAAGGAAAATCGAAATATTATTTTAATTATGATTGTTTCTGAAGTTTTCGTTACATGAATCAGTAGTTTTTGAATTTTCGTAAAGGAAAAGGTTTTATTCGTTGTGCGCGATATACATCGAGTCGTTAAAAAGTGCTTTAGTGTGGCAAATAAAATGTTTCTTAAGCGGCGTTAAGGCGGAGTTGATATGTGACTATAAATTGAAATGTCATCGAATGATCCTAAATGCTGAAAATAACTTCTAAATAACATGCTATTTTTATTTAAAATTAGGATAAACTAATTTAGGATTCTGGTTCATTCGGTTAGTGACTTCACATTCTAAGATGATTAGTTAATTTGTAGCATTCATCTTCAAATTCGAATTCATTCCGAAACACGTGTGAATTCCAACAGAAGAATAACACGTCTTAGGCAAATGATTAATTCATATCGAAAATTTTGTAGTAAATATTATTTGGCCTCGTAAGAATATTATTTTGCCGATAAACATAATATGAACGTATGGATCGTTTAACAAAATACATCAACTGTTACAAATTGCTGTCTATTTCTGGTAGACCTTAGTGGAGCAGGTGAAAAAGGATGTGTTATTTGAAGTGCCAAAAATAATTGAAAGAGCCTTGCTCTGCGACGTCATCATAAATAACTGAACGCGAAACAATTACTCATTTATGAGAAAATTTTACAGCCACGGATAAGTTGTATCTTACATTAAATTAAAAAAAAAGCAGTTCATTATATATATATATATATATATATATATATATATATATATATATATATATATCTGACATACTTGGCATTGATACGTTGTCATTCATTTGTCAACTGCCGGGAAATTTGTTTGTAACAATGGTGTTGAATGAAGAAACTTTCGTAATTTTTCATATTCACCTCGGTGGTGTTTAAAAACATGCACTCGGTTCAGAAATCATAAATAGTTTCGGCTCAAAAATTTTCCCAACTGAAACTTTCCTTGTCTACTAGACTTAATAATCATGCGTGTTCTGAAAGTAGAGTAAATTTGCACTTTAACTAAATATTTACTGTCTGGAGAGGTGTATCTGCCTTTCGAATTATTTGTAGTATATCATTAATTACAAGTTTTATTGGGTTCGCTTGTATACAAATGATGTATTATACTCCCACACTTTCATGAAAGTTAACGTTAACTCCCAACAATTCCGTTAGAACTTTTTTGTAAAGAATCTGATTTGCCAACAGATTGAAAAGATACATTTTAAGACTCTGAATGGAGATTTTCGAAACTGATTCTTTAAATTTTCAACACTTCATATTAAATCCACTTATATGTTATGTCAAACCTACAAATAGCTTTTATATGCTCTAAAACGTCACCTTCGGTGTTTGAGCGAGAAACAAAAAACAGGTTATTATTTACGGACTCCTCGGGCTCACTATACCTCTAACTTCAAGGCTCCTGATAACTATCACCTCAAATCATGTTTGGAATCCGTTCAAAAATGTGTCGAAGTTTCTCACTACCATGAAAACTTTTCAAGACTTATTGGATTTGTGGGACAAGCTTTAGAACAATTCCAACGGATTCCGGTGCGAGTCTAGAATAGTATTTCGGTGGATAATCGACGAGCCCAATTAAAATTATAACGGTCCCAAATATTTAAAAACGTCGGAAGATGAAAAGTTGCCCAGTTTATTTAGACATGGCAGGCGCACTGCAAATACACAGTCAGACGGGGAGTTGAGTAATCAATGACGTTCACTCGACTCCATGAACGTCGAAGAAGGTTTTGTATACTGGAGTATAAGCATCACACGCATACGCACGCACGCACATGCGCGCGCGCACACACACACGCACACACACACACACACACACACACACACACACACACACACACACACACACACACACACAAACAGTGCGATAGAACCAGTTGCACTCCCTCGCACACGCTCATTATAAAAATAGAACCGGTGGCCCCTGGAAATGATCATTCGCTGATCGATATGAGTATACGAGGAGATCGTTAAAATTTTCGATTACGTTCACACCCAAAAAAACTGAAAGAAAAAGTCTACGAGAAACCTCCACAACGACCGATGAGAAAGACAATATCACTTTAAATACACCACGTTTTAAATATTATCGCACTAACTCCGTAGGTATTCTGTTTTTGATAATGTAGTCTCTTTCGAGCAGGCAAACACTATTTTATGGTTTCCGTTTGCAGTTGCGTTTTGGCGAATTCTCATCCGTTTCCAGGTTCACACCTAACGACACTGTTTTATCTCGATGACACATTCCTTCGATTTTTATTTATGATGTTTCTTTTATTGAATCTGTTTTTTTCTTATTTTACGTTTATCTATTAAAATACTGGGCGGAAGAAGTTTCGACGCGACCAGGTGTTTTACGATGGGTTGATGGGCATTTTCGACGACATGACCGAAAAGGTGGTTTTATTGTACAGAGGTATTTTCGACGATAAAGGAATTTAACAAGCCCGTGTATTGGGTTGAATTAAGAATGAAAATAAGGGGATATATACGTCAAAACAATTTATTTGTTACTAGGTTTGGAAACAATATGACATTTCTTGCCCAAAGTTTTTTCTAAATGCATATGTACTATAATTTTCATTATTTTAAAATAGGAATTAGTAGTTAAATAATACATAACAGGTATATAAACTATTACCATAAATGTTAAATCTTATTATATAAAAAAAAAACGTTTATTTACTAACACAACACAATTTAATTGGTATAAGAATGATACGATATAGATTTTATAAAATTCAACCTACTTATTTGTTGTGACTGAAATTGGTGTATACCATTCTCTTCAAAAATTCCAATTTAGCCTTTACCATCTTTATCCCGAAAACATTAAAAAGGCTTGAACTTGAACCGATCCTACCTACCTGTCTTAAGCCGTCGTCGAAATTTTTTGTAAGCTTATGTGACCCTTCGATTAAAGCAGGTACCCTCACTATTTGTCGTCGAAAGTTCGCCCGCCGAAAATACTATAAGGATTATCAAATAAACCATCTAAAAAGCAGCATTATCACCACGACTACACCAAATATTCGCAAATTTCACGTAACTTCTTTGCTCAGTTGCAGTGGCGGGCGTTTAGGTTAATATGCAATTATTTGCTTTTACACATATAATGTGACTGGTATTTCTAATTAGAGGAGGGAAATTGGTCAGTGCGACAAAATACATGCAAATGTGCGAGTCATACGCATTAAAAACAGGCGACACGTCAAGATTTCGCTTTTTCGTTCTACCATATTTGAAAGTTTGGGATTGTCAAAATTTTTTAATTTTGAATCTAGTAGAAGTCAGAAATCATTATCTAGAATCTGTCTGGTTCGTAATCGTAATCTGTCACAAAAAGTTTGTCTCACATTCGGTAACACTTTACATTTATGTAGAATCGTAATTTACATACATGTGGATGTTGAATACAATGTAATGGTGAATGTAATTCATCATCGATTCACACAAATAACTAGCCTCATATGTCTGAAATCTATAAATTTATGACTTCACTATGGGATACTATCGAACCCTGTAACTTGTATCTATCCGGTTGAAACCAAATATGATTAAATTGTAGCTGTATTGTGCATCAGCCTTGTATAAAGTGTTATGTTTTGTGAATTTTTCAACACCAAATTAAACCGGTCAAATACGTTATAAGTATTTTTTACAGGTGGGTTTCTATTTAATTATTATATTATTTGACATTTCTTGTCTGAACTGTAAGACAAAAATCGAATTCATTTGATATGATACCAAAAAGTGATTATAATATATTTTAGCAGTAATCTGTGTATAATGGATCCGCAAGGGGGTCGAATATTTCAAGACAGATATATTATATTGAAGGTCTATCAATTGGAACAAACAAAATCTTTCTGATAAAGTAAAAGTGAGTATCAAGATGAGTTCCTTGATATAGACTCTTTCGCATTAAAAAATAAATCCAAGGGACAACCACACTGATAAAATACTGTATTTGTTCGTTATAACGCCTTGTACCTTGTAAGACGACTTAATAAAGCTTCAGTCGCATCCACAAAGACGGATGAAATTGGGGAGTGGTGAAAAATAACGTATTTACGATATACACAAACACGGTGAAAATGGAATTATCAACCCAGAAGAGTTTTAAGGTTTGCAATCTTACCGTTGCGACTATATAAACACGAAGAGGGGGGTGATGTGGCATGGAAAAGCACTACAGTTGAAATGATAAACGTTAACAGGCTGTTTGAAGGTGCATTGGGAAACGTGACACCCTAAAATTTAAAAAATACTATGTACAGATAGTCCAGTAAATAAAGGCCGGAAAACCCCCGAACCTGGACATCACATTGCTCCCGAACTTTTGTTTTTTTACCTTGTAGGTATACATGGGTACATCAATTTCTGAAAAAATGTCCACCGGGAAATGTGCGGAAGGGGCTGGAAAATGTCTTCATGGTGTTAAAATCGACTATTTTCCCCGATATTGGCCAAAATATGACACTGAGGCAATTATGTGTTTGAACATAAAAGAAGAACAATTTATTATCTACAAAAATGATCCTTATCATTTTTGTCAAAAGTTTAACCGTTTCCGAGATAACCGGCCCCAAGCATAGCCTGGATTTCAAGCTGCTGCGCCGCGTCTCGGAAAGCACGCTCCGTGAATGTAGGCTTGAGCGGGCGGACAAATTGTCCCATAACTTGGGTAAAAATGAATATTTTTTCACGATTCGAAGTTCACATGAAAGGAGGGACCTGTAGCTATAATATCATACTACTTTTTCCTTTTTTACTGTAGACACATGTACAATACCATACATGGACGCCACGTGGCCGCGCGCGGTGAATAAACGTATATCACAATCAAGGAAGTTTGGAGACAGAGTTTTTTCGCGTGCACGTGTTAAAATACTTGATATATATATTGATGAAAAGCTGGGAGTCTGTTCTTTCATTTGGTTTAATCCTTAACCTCTTAAAAGTTCAACCCTGAGAAGAAAACAATGATTAAAAACAAAAGGTAGATTTTTGATTGAGGTGAAAATTTTCTCAATTTTCCGGAAAACTAAAAACCGTGGAAAAAAATAAAAAAGGCCATCAAGAAGGGGACATTTTCAGTTTTCAAATGATGTGCATCGAATAGCGATATGGCCCTTCATTATTTATCAATTCTCGATAGACCCGAGCATATTCGAAAACTCCGGAAATCCAAAAAAAAACGTCCCAAGGAAAACACGTTGTTTATAAAAATACACAAGAATTACTTATTGATTCTTTCGGAATACATTCACCACCCATCAAAGCCCCATTATCCAAAAGGATTAAGTGAAACTACTCTTAATTAAAAATATATGAATGGATTGATGAATAAATATCGAAGAAAGACAAAGTTTGGCCTGATTCTCCAATATTCCAGAATAATAATAAAAAAAGGAAAAAGTAATACGATATTATAGCTACAGGTCCCTCCTTTCATATGAACTTTGAATCGTGAAAAAATATTCATTTTTACCCAAGTTATGGGACAATTTGTCCGCCCGCTCATGCCTACATTCACGGAGCGTGCTTTCCGAGACGCGGCGCAGCAGCTTGAAATCCAGGCTACGCTTGGGGCCGGTTATCTCGGAAACGGTTAAACTCTTGACAAAAATGATAAGGATCATTTTTGTAGATAATAAATTGTTCTTCTTTTATGTTCAAACACATAATTGCCTCAGTGTCATATTTTGGCCAATATCGGGGAAAATAGTCGATTTTAACACCATGAAGACATTTTCCAGCCCCTTCCGCACATTTCCCGGTGGACATTTTTTCAGAAATTGATGTACCCATGTATACCTACAAGTTAAAAAAACAAAAGTCCGGGATCAATGTGATGTCCAGGTTGAGACCTTCGTTTACTGGACTAAGAAAGAAAAACAAATATCATCCATTCAAGAAGCGATCCAGGCACTTCCAATAAAATGTATGTTTATTGTTTATTCAGAAACGCTTTAAAGGCATCATCTTAGTTTACAGACAGACCTCTATGAAACAGTGTTTTATGTGATATTTATTTCATTGTAGATAGTTCAATGTTTTTCAGATATTATATGCATTTATTTGGTACATTTATAATACTTATTTGTTATTATTCGTAAACTTTAAAATATTTCTAACAGTGTGCTTGTTCGATAGAGAACTGTTTTTAGGTTTTAAATTAAAAAATCATAACATAACAAACCCCTCTCTTATTACACCATTACACACCTCGATATACCTAATTGGGTCATTTTGAAATCGACTAGATGTAGATGAGTCGGTTGAAGACGACCGGTCCAAAAGGTCCAAATCTAGGTCCAGGTTCTAAATCGATTTGGTGTCAGTTAGTTGTATGGGCATACCGGAGAGAAAATTTTGGCATAAGCGACGACACTTGCACGGCTCTGTCGATCCCGTTTTCATTCATATCCAACCCAGCATAGTTCGTTGCATCATTCCGGGAGGGTTAAGCGAGTTCATAATACCAATCTGAATGTCAAGGTGGGCCAATATCGATATCAAAGTGAAAGAATACTTGCCAGGCCAACGCTCGCCATCGATTAAATAATCTCTGGCGAAATTCACGTTGTGTACTACTACGAAAATTTCGATTTGGCTCCTAAGCCCGACGCGCTCTATTTTCACGTTGCCTATCGCAACTTGAAATATGTGTCCCGAGAGAAAAATACCGTTCGCAAACTTGGAAGAAATGCTAAAATGTAGGTGTATCATAATGTACTGCTGTACCGGCCGTGAAAAAAATGTCGTTTTTTTTGTTATTTCGAGAGGCGGTGGTAAAAATAATTTTGATTACGCCATAGATCGGTTATTTGTAGAAAAGTGAAGGGGTGTGTGTGTGCGCGCGCGCGGTAAATTGTTCGGTTTCACTGTCAAGTTTGTAATCTTGTAATTTCCTAGACGAAGAAAGCTTTTTGACAGGTAATTGTTAGTTCGGGAGTTCCCCTGTCACCAGAACGACACCATCCCGATCGAGAGAAGACCGAAGATGCACCACCGATCGAGTGTTGAATAGTAAAAGTGTGCGTGCGTATATATGCATCATGCTTTTGCTCGACTTTCATCGATGCGTGGTATTTTTGGCCTATTTTCGTTGTGTAAACACTTGGAGGACTTATCGGCTCTACGCCTAAATATTTTTTCGGCCGTTATACGGGGACGGTCCGATAGAAAATCCGTCCAGGCAAAACTTCTCACTGGAAATCCCGAAAGAGTCTGATCGACAGTTCGAAACAATAAAGGGAGGATTTTGTTTGAAAAAGGATGATAATAAAAGAAGAAAAACACGCCGATGAAAACAGACAATTTTCAGAATCGTTTCCAGTTGTTTTTCCAGTCACTGGAGACATAAAAATTGTTTATGTCGAAATTTGTTTTGACAAATGACGCACGTCCATTATGCACCGGATTGTTTAACGGGCTATAATTTAATGATGGATAGATTACCACTTTTTTATTTCTTTACTAGCAAATTTAATTCCTTAGTCTATGTCTATGCCATGCATTTATTCGCTTCTCTCCCTCTCTATCTCTCTCTTTCCCCCCACCCCTCCCTCCAACGAGATTTTAAAGAATCGATGAGATGAAGGGGCGGCATAAGGTTCGATCAAAATTGTAACCGTTCCATTAAATCCACACCTAGTTGCGTTGAAAATGTTCCGATCAAGCCATTAGTATCGGAAATAAACGTGGAAAGATTACTGTCAGTTTTACGAGTTTCAGTTTATGCTTATTGGTATGTACAACATCAATTGAGTGTTCAAGATTGAATCAGTTGGACGACGTCCAATCGTTGACAAGTGTAGCGCTCATAAAAAGAATAATAAAAGAAACTGGAATGGTTGTTTTTTTGTTTCATTAAAGTCGAAATACAAACAGTTAGTAATTAGTTAATAAACAGTACTATAACTTAATTTTTTTTCTTCGATCCTCCTCAAAATACTGGCACGCCAATTGTAAAACCATAACAATTTTACTGCTTACTAAAACCAATATGTATATTTTAATGTGTTTTCAATTAGGTGCGAAGTTTACTATTTGTGTTCACGCATGTTCTCGATATTTTGTAAATACCCGCACTACATGTAGCGTAAATATCGTTCGATACCATTCAAAACTATCTTGGAAAATTAATCACTATAAATATCTCGGATAAAGTTGAAACCGTCAATTGCCACTCTAAAAATACCAGTAGATACATTGCCCTATAAGTCAGTACCATACAGAAATCATACCATTAGACTTAAAAAAAATGTAAATTTGCCCTGAATGTACGAATTAATATTAAATAGCAGATTTTTTGTGAAAGCCACGTCCCTGACACGTCAAAGAAAACCGTAATTTCAAAATATTACTTATGGAACGACTAATTGCCATACTAAATTTAGTTCCGATTATCCGTTCCAAAGCAAATATTAACAAACACGCGTGTTTAAATCGGCACCTCAATATTCCAGAAAACAAATACTATTGTTTTTAGTTAGCGATCGTTCCAGAAGTTTCTTAGTAACAGTAGGTAGGTATAGTAAGTCTCAGTATATGTATTAGGTATAGGCTCTTTCACGTATTTTGGCTTGATAACTTTATAAGAATTGTTTTTAGAATGAACGTAAGGAAACGACACATTACAAATCAACTCAATGTCAAATCTTTCGTTGAACGTTCCAACGAACAATTTCTACCGAAACATTCATAACGTCGCATTCACCATTCTACCGAGAGTAATTTCGATTAACATTGAAAATTGACAAGGAACTCCCATAAAGAATAAAAAAGGATGTCTCAAAAATTGTCCTGCAAAGATAAAAATGAGTCGACCCAATGACATACGAAACCATTCTGAATGCATACGAAGTTACCGCCAAATCAAAACGCATGCTAATTGCCCTTAAATGAGATATTTACACCAAGTGAAGTGATCAACCGCAGGTATAGACCGCCTCAACGCCTTTTGATCAGTTTGACTAATGAATTACAAAAATAGAATAGTTCCACCAAAATAACATCATTCAAAATTCTCATCAAACAAAAATAGAAGGAGTGAAACATAGTTGCTAAGGACGCCAACGTACAAAGTGCATTTACTGTTGGACTGTTAATTTTATTAATCAGACATGATTATATTAAACGATATCCCGACGGAATGAAGTAAACGTGGCGAAAACTCCATAAAATCTATTATAAAACTTGGTATAAGACGTATTAAACGTTTATGTATTTAGTTAACGGCTGCAAAATGATGTTACCTAATTATTTTGCTAGAATCCCACATTTATTTCTACGTTCCTTTAAACACACCAGTAAGCGATAAACCGACGATCATTAAACACGTACCCGACCTAATAATTAACACGGAAGGTAGAAAACTTTACCTACTCACCCTTACGGAGGAGCCACGTAGGTACGTCACTTACCTATAAAACATACAAAGTTACGTTAAAAATATGGAGGATTTTATATCTGTTTCGCGTTTAAACGGTTGCATCATAAATTAAGAGGTGGCTCGCGTCGCAATTTTTCTAATTTCAATTACAAACATGCCGTTTGGGATGCGTTTGGTTGTTGACCTACGCGAGAAAAGTTAAATTTGTAGTCGAAATCTAGGCCATATCTCACACTGAGACTTTCTTAATGTCCAACATTAAAATTGTGACAGGCTTTTGAAACACTACCAAGATTGATAAATCAATAAAAATATACATATATATGAAACTTTGTAGAAACATTCTACTATACGTAAGCGTAAAATGGGAATTTTTTAAATTTCACTCTAGTGGTCATAGAAGTTTCAGAACTGAGTGTTCAAAAGTAGTGTGTATAGTATCGGGTGTTTTTTAAATCTCACCTCATAGTAGGCTGTGGATAGTGTTTGTGAATGCGCCTTACTAAAAAATGTCAAAATTGACATAACCTAACTTTTTTAATAAAAATTGAAACTGCTCCAATCGGTTACTAGTGTCTTGAAAAAGACAGCTTGGCTCTATTAATTAGGCGTAGATAAGTGAGCTGTCTTTTTCAAGACACTACTAACCGATTGGAGCAGTTTCAATTTGTATTAAAAAAGTGAGGTTATGTCAATTTTGACATTTTTTAATAAGGCGCATTAATTCACAAACACTATCCTAAGCCTACTATGAGGTGAAATTTAAAAAAAAAACAACCGATAGATATCTAATAGAATTTCTTTATTTCATTACATGACAATTACCGTCAGATCTTTTTCGAAATTTTCGCTAGGCGCAACTTCGAACGTAATAAATTGTTTAAACATCTAATAAATGAAATCATTAAATCTTTCCCTTTTTGGAAAACTGCCAATTTAACGGATTCATCTTATTTGTCAACTGAATACGAAATAAGACGTTCTCATCGAATTTAAATTGAACAAAACGGAAAGAAAAAACAAAATGCAATTCAATTAGGTACCTAATGGTTAAAATAGAAATTTATTCGTAAATTTGGAGATAACCAGAGAAATGCTGTTATGTGTCATTAAAAATGCTTTCCGAAAGAATCTCACTTCAATAAAACCCCAAAATAATGTCGTTGCAATATATTTAGAAGTGGAAATTTTGGCCGAAAAACAAGACAGCTCACACAAAACGATATTTCTCTAAGTAATGTTCCAGCCAACGAAAATTAGATAAATTTAGAAAAAAGAAACCGATTAGAAATATTCAACTTGGAAAGAAATAAAAAACATCCATAATAAATATTGTCAATGTCAACGCTAGCGACACGCCTGCCAAGTACAGCACCGAACAGAGGAGAGTGCTAAAACCAATGAAAAATGTTTTTGGCAATATTAACAAAAATAGAATAGGTACATATGTAAGTGTAATAACGTGAAAGGCTTTTCGATTAACTTATGTGGTGGATAAATATCCGTTACCACCTACGATTGAAATTTGAGGAGTTCGCTAGGAAACTCCAAACGTTGTTCGCATATTCCGTTTCCTCGAAGCAAGAAAAATATACATGTTTCGGACAATGCCTTTCTATGATGCTGGTGCACTGTCTCTCCAGTTAGTAAGTAAACTCTAAGGGACTATTAATACCGCGGCATACATTCTCCAAGCGTGTCGTACAAACTCGGGCTAAAATCCAAATGCTACTTTTATATATATGTAGTACTATGTATAACGGCTAGGTAACGAACGAATCGTTGACAACTACTTACTATTTATTTACCGTTTTGAAACCTCTACTATCTATATACATACTTAAAATGATGTTTTCTAACCATATGCAATCCAAACAGCGGTCTGCCAAATCATAATTTGCAAATTTTTACTTGCCATCACACAAACTTTTAAAAAACTCTAACAATTCAAAATTAACAAAAAAAAAAATGAGTTACAACATGCTTCCAGCGCCATTTTACTGACCTATAAATTTCCGATAGCATAAACAAATAAATATTAAAATCCGATGGAATTGTAAACTAGAACTTCTACACAGAAATTCCATTCTAAATAATCCATTCCAGGTTTACTTTATAAACACCTAAACCGAAAGTTTTTAAAGGTTATATCAACAAACTAAGAGTCACCATGGCCGACGTCCGAACACGTAATCCAAGATTTTACAATCAGATATTTAAAATCGTCAAGACTCGAAGGTGTGTGTATATATATATAAGAAGTCGAACGTTCTATAAAAATAATTTTAAATTATAAATAAAATCATTCCATCAAGAAGCATATTTGTCCCCGAAAAAACAGATGTAAGTTGAATGCATCGATTAATGTTATTGGCATCTCGGCGAAATTTAATAAAAAGACTGGATCAACCGACGAGAAATACGTAAATGCTGCCAAAACTTAAACAATAAAATCCACCATATGTACAATTCAAAAAACAATGGTAGTAGCAACGTTTATGGTGTGTGAGGTATTGTCGTTAACTGAAAATACCGTGAATCTGTTGAAAGACTGCTTTCAGCGAAACTAGAGTTGCCCTTACAATTACGTACAAGAAAATGTTGAATATTTTTTTGCCAGACCTGAGTGACGATTAAACACTTCGTTTTTATGCATTATATCTGATTTGTTTCTTTATTTTATATAAATTACCACTGTTGATTGATCTCCTCTCTCTCTCTTTAATTCTATCGTTAAAAATTTGCAAATGTTGTACTTCTTCACTTCTTGGCGAAATTTATTTATTATGAGCTGATATTTGGATATCATTAAGTCATAAGAGACTTTACATTTCCGTCATACTTGTAATACTTTTAAAGTTACACAGTCTACAAAATCACATAGGTAACTAAATTTAAACAAACTTGTTTCCATTTCGATGATTCACGCGTCTCATTCACAGAACTTGTCACTGGGACACAAATTTGGGATTCATGTTTAACAACCGAAAACCTCATCTGAGTGTAAAACAAAAAAATGATTGTGAAAGAGAAAATCCGACCAAATCAAAAGCAGCACTTCCTCACTTTATTTATATAATACCGTTGAGGTTCCGCAAAGATCCGAAGGGGAATAGGTGTAGGTGCCAAAATTGAACCAAGAAAATAGGCAACGTATAAAATTCAAAGGCAACGTTAATAAAACAAAGTTTATGGTGTGTAACAAATCGTCGTTAATTGAAAATTACCCTGAATTCCTTTAAAGATTTTCTACGCAAAACAAAAAGACTAGAGTTGTCGTTCAGAAATAACGTGAGGTCCAACAACAACTTGTCAAACTAGAACATGCGATTTTATTACAGATTATTAATATTTATTATGTTACAAATACGTAGCCTGAGTTTGGTCTTCGAATCAAAACAAGTAAAAACTTTGTGAAGTGGCCTGCAATCCCTTAATAGGTTATATAATTTATTTACTATTTTTTAAATAGGACAGTTTTTGTATGACATTGATCTTTCAACGTTCGACGTAGACGATATTACATACTGTATTGATTACGTGTCTAGAGATCGAAGTAAGAAGAAACTTTTCTGCATGTTCCGGGATAGTGACGGTTCTATACATATGCATATTTAAACATTGGTCTTAATTAGATTTACTCATAAACTAGCCAATGTACCCGTCTTCACTCGAAGACTTCACCTAACCGTCCCTCTTAAGAAAGTGAAATTCTGTAATAGCAACTTTTTCTATATCATCTGGAAACCGAATCGATAACTGAACCAACTTTCCAGTTTATAGATATTTAGCAATTATATATATATATATATATATATATATATCCCATAAATTTCACACCCATTACCCCTTGATAAGTAAAATTCGGAGTTTTTAAATTTTTCAAGTCACTCAGGAGCCCAAGCTATACCCGGGTAGAGTTCAAAGCTTCTATAACTACTCGAGTTGAGTAATGGAAATCCGAGACCCTATCAAGAGACTAAATGAACTGATTTTTAAAGAAACATTGTCGAATCTTTCGTCACTTCATTTTGCGAGTTGTCATTTTAGATATACAAAAATTTTTGGTGATTTGCTTAAAGTACATACTAATATTAAAATTTGGAAGTAACTCTGAAATTTTCATACACAGTTTTAGATTGTGAAGCCATTTAACGTATTCACGGTATTTTCAATTAATGAAGATTAAAGTTTACAGTTAACGTTACTTTTTGCACTTTATATGCATGTAGCAGATTTTATTGTTTTAATTTTGGCAACTTACCTATTGCTTATCGAGCCTTTGCGGCCCCTAAATAACTTTGTCGCTATAAATAAATTTCGTTATACGAAAAGAAAATATAATTTTGGATTTTGTTGAATTAGAGAAAGAGAATGAACAAAAAAAACTCATAATTTCATTTCGTGTCTTTTACTTCCTCTCTTTCCTAATGGAAATGATTGAAGTCCTGGAAGTATCAGGTACATAGGAATGAGACTGACGTACGCCAAAAAGAAACTGACGAAGTGAAGTTTTTAAATTAGGAAACGTTTATAGCCAGTATGTAATGATAATATCTTAAAATATAAACATAGACGTATATTATTGTTACGGTTACATCAAAACATTATGATCCCAATTAAAGAATATATATTTTTAGGAGAGATTTTCCCCTTATTAGCTTAGAATCTGAGTACCTAATTGAATAACAAAAAATATTGTATCATTTCACATTAACTATCTGGAAAACTTTAAAAATCAGGTCAAACAAATTGAAGTAGGTAGGTACTACATTTAAAATTCTATTCATTGTAAATAAGAAAACAATGAATTTAAATGCTTGTGATGATTCTAAGGTAGATATCTATTTTATGTTTTTAATGTTCTATATCTAATTAAAAACTGCGCTATTTTATTGTGTTAATGTGTAATTTATTCATTACTTTTACACATACTAATAATAATAGTGTTCGATAGATAGGCAAAAAATGTAAAAATATATTTAAACTAATGCCAGTGTTATCTGTGAGATATCAAAATTTAAGAATTTGCAATAACTTTTTTTTTTAATGACAACTTTGAGAAGACAGATTTCATCGTTTGTTCAAAAAGAGTCGAAAAGAATATTAATATGGGAAGTTTGATTTCGGTAGTAGGTACATAGCAAGATTAATTGAAACATTTGTACATTACATTTGTAATGAAAACAAAAGTTGCAGATAGGAAGATACTTGATTTCTTTACCTAAACTCTGCAATAACCAAACAGATTTTGAAATCTCGAGGAGATTACAGCAACGATTTGTCGTATAAACAAATGTATCGTAGATGTAAGGAGCGTCGTGGAACAACCAACCCTTGGGAGACGATGTTAGAGTGAAAGAAACTTTTTGAATATCACTGAACACACAACACACTGCAGGGTTAATGTTTTCCAAATGTGTTGGGTTGGGTATTTTGATGGTAAAAGGTGTATTACCGTCGCAAAGTTTGCAGCGCTTAGCGCGAGGTTCTCCAGGCAATCCCGTGCTCACGGGCATGGTCTAGCTGGTCGACTCATAGGCCATCACCGTTGAAGGCGAACACCCCGTAAAATCCGCAACTCATCTTCCCCAGGGACTTTTCGGCAACCGACTTTTTCAGGTATATTGCCCAGGTGGCGGCGCGTCGTCGGTACGCTTTAGACGGCGGCGTTCACTTTCGATGGCATACTGATGGTGGCGGTGGCACTGGCAGACGTCTCGGCAAAAAACGAGCAAACGGCTCGGCGCGACGTGCGAAACTTCCCGAAGACGCCGGGCGTCGCGTCGCGTTGCGTCGCGTCGCCTCGCCTCGTCGTTCGAACGCAGGCTGGCGTCTTCGTCAACGCCATACAACTACATGGCGACGTTGCCTCCCAAACGGACTTTTTTCCCAAGGAGTCAGATATAATACCGCGACACTTCACATCTCCACTACGCACACACATCCCCCCGAATCTCCTATCTGTGACCGATACTTCCTAATACTCAATCCGGACAAACCATTAAGGGCCGTATTTATAGTCGCCACTTGAGTTTGTCCCAAGCTGAGTTTGACTCAAGTTCTCAAATTTTATTTTATAAAACGAACTTCAGTGTCAAGTTCAACTCAAGCCTGGGATAAGTTTGGGTCACCTCGAACCCGGACTTGAGTCTTACTTATATAAGTGAATGACATTGACATGAAAATTTCACTCCTATCCAAAAGAAATCTTACAAAGTTTAATTTGTACACGAAGCTTCCTGGAACGTAATGGAACATTTTTTTGAGCATTTAGTAAATGTTGAAGAAGATATTGAACAAAATCAAAGAAGACATTTACCTAAACGTTACATAATCAATAGAAATCACTCTTTGGAGTACTTCCGAAATAGAGAATTTCAAATGCGATATCGTTTTAGCACACAAACTGTAATTGATATTATAGTTCCGTTGGTAATTGAGGGTCTTCAAAAAATTAATACCCGGGGACTTCCAATTTCTCCACTGCTACCACTGATAACGTTACGATTATACGCTACAGGAAACTTCCAAGTAAGTAATGTTAAAAATTATTAGTAGTGATGTTTGAAAGTACAATTATAGTTGTATTAATTACAGACGGTTGATGGTGATTTACAAAGTGTCAGCCAAGCAACAGTATCACAGATAGTAAAAAGGTTATCAGTGTTATTGGCTGAAAATACGGCAAATTATGTCAAATTTTCTTTTAATGAAGAGGGACAACGAAATTTAATTGCTAGTTTTCACCAAATTTACGGGTTTCCTTGTGTTGCAGGACTAATTGATAGAACTCATATACCAATCCAGAATATTTTTTCTGTTTCGGTATTGTTAGCCGTTTTCATGATGATTCTTTTACTGAACAGCCATAATAAGCGCAATGACAAATATCTTTCAAAATTTGGCAGGAGTTGAGATAAACTTATAGAAACATACCACTTGTGACAGTCTCACCCGAGTTTTGCCGAACAGATGACTATAAAACACAACAAATCATAAGCAAAAGCTTATGCTTGAGACGTTCTTACCCAAGTCAATCTTGAGCTTAAAACTATAAATACGGCCCTCATGATTCAATCGAAACTTACCTCTGCAAACTTGCAACTTAACTCCGTCTCCATACGATAAAACGAACAATAAAGATACCGATGTAATATAATCAAACGACCGTAACTATTTTAATTTGTTATAAACATAACTAACGACCTTCGTGGATAAACATAATCAATCAACCATACATAGTTTTCCATGGAACTGGACAGGCAGAATGGCATTCTTCGCTCGGTTTAAACAGATTAGAAACATGGAACATTCAATATCATTATCATTCTTGAACATATTTCCCACAAACCTAGTACTGGGACACCGAAATAAGAGAACTGATAAAAGAAATAAGGGAACGTAACCACAAGGTTTAACTACAAAATTTGAAGGAACTCTTACCTGAAAATGTACAGTTTCGTACCAGTACCTGGTTTGGAAATTTACATTGAATAATGAAATAAGAGTACGTCAAATTGGTCGGGCGCATACACTCTCGTCCGCCCGCATAACTTAACTAAAAAATTTGTAATAATACATATTAAAATTATTGGAAATGATGAAATAGTAAGGAAATAAAAAAAGTTTCGAAACGCAAGGGGGCAAGGATCAAACATGTACTCACTGAGCCTAATAGGCATCATCAGAATTTGCTGTAAAATGTGAAATTTGTATTGGAATTGCGTGGAATGGGTTTTCCTAATTAGGGTTAAGACTACCTGTACTACCATCGAAGTAAGTACAAAATTTATTCAAAAATGGATCACGGACGAAATTGTATTTACCGGTTTCATCACGATCCCTACATTATCAGTTTTGGTGTCCTTTGTTGTAATATGTAGTAGCAAGCGGCCGTGGAAATTTCGGCCACGCCACGATGTTTGAAGTTAAAAGTCTTCACTGGCGAAAGATGGAGACTCAGTTTAAACGAAACATTGTTTATTAAATATTCCTCTTTACGTTACTTTCTTTACAAGTGCTTTGCTTATCTTTTTAGGTACATATATCCATTCGATGTAGTGATAAGGTTCCACCAGATCTCCTTTATTCAATCCCCCAGATGCATTAGTACCGTATATTGAACTAGTTTTGGAGTTTGACAGTTATAATACATCTAAATACTTAACTTGTTCGTTTTACCGCATTACGTTAGAAAATTGCAGTTAGTATTTCGTGATGAGGATCCTTAAACCCTTCAAATGCTTCATGGAATCAATTTGTGGGATAACCGTTAATTGGTTTCTGCAACATTATCATACTGTTATATATAGTACATATATACCTATGTGAGGGTAATAGTTACAAGACTTAGATATTACAATACATATATATCTTACGAGAAATACTGGCTTTTATTTCTTTTTTATACATATCTGATAAATACATGTTATGAACTAATTCAAAAATTGTCTATAAACGTTATTGCAACTTCTAACTTCATGTAACGCATTACATAGGTACTTCATTTTTAATTTACCGATACGTCTCACTCATTTTAATATAACCTATCATCGAAATAGTTTGTTCGATTTGTTATTAATTTTGTTTTTCTCCAGGTTTTGAAAGTGTCTGTACACGTCACTAATTCCCAAATGTAATTTTTTTGCTTGTTTTTCATATGCGTGCGCCAAAATATCTTTAAAAATAAATTATTTCTCCCATCTAATTGTTTCGGACGGAACCTTGTTGAAAATGGCCTTAACGAAGAATGTCGAGTTGATTGACGAGCAAAGCCGAATAAAACCTAATTCTTATAAACATTTGGCACTGTTACGAAAATCGTCTGTTAGAAAATTCACTAATTACAATTTAAAAATACACGCTGGTCTAAAAATATTTAAGTTAATATGTAGGTACTTTACTAAGGTGGCGTGGTGAATTTTGTTATGCTCTGAAGTTAAATTGTTGCCACTTACCCTCGTATTTATTCGACCTACATACTGGATATACATAAACTATTTCAACAATGCCAGTTTCGGAGGAGATAATCTATCAACGGATTTAAGATTCGTATGTGAATGCTAATAAATATTTGCGTGTAATAAAAAAGGTTATAACTACATTTACGACTACCGTATCCCGATATTACATCAAAGTCGCGGTCAGTTATCGGTTAAAACAAGTAGTAGGTACATACAAATGTATACGTATATTCGTTCGTTGTAGTTTTAAATCTTTTGATCTTCGTTCCTTGGAGCAGTTTCTAAAGTCCATATTTTTTCCGAAAGCACCTCGAATGGCCAACACTGCAACAATTCTATTTTTATCCGTCGAACTAATCCTATGATTTTTATTAAATCCTAGACTTTTTAATCACCTACTGAAATGATTCAACGTTGGTAAGTATCTCTGAGATTCGTCTATCAAATCTTTTAGATATTTTTGTTTCGACATTTACTCCATTTCAAATAATAAATCAAAATTCTTTCTGTTATCTTCCACTTATAAATATTTATTCGCTCGGCGGATTATACGCCTACTCATCCCATAACATACCCAACATTTTAGAAATGATTTTTTAGACTATCGGCTAAAAAAATTTACTAAAAACTTATTTTTAGAACGTTTTGTTCATCGCGATATTTGCTATTTACAATTATTTACTTCCGTTGGCAATTAAGAATACGCTTTAATGAGTCGAGATTCATAATACATTAAAATAGCAATTAAGAATAAAAATGTACTTTAATTAATTCTAATTTATTGCTAATAGAAGCATCGAGAAGCTTATTGTTTATAATTCATCCGGAATGGTCTACCGAACAACAGAACATTTCATAAATTTTGTATTTATAACTATAATGTTGACTTCTCGCAATAAGAAAAATATACGTACATTATTTAGCCAAAAAAATATGGCATTGCTTTCAAACTTTCGATAGTTTGGTGTATGAAAAGCTGTTAGTGATGTAACAAGTCAGTACACTTCTAAGAATCCAATAATTAAACTTTGCAGAACAACTTCCAGTTCCATTTGGTATCTTAACGGTTATGTCGGTAGAGTTAATGGATAGATGGGTTAATCGGCGATCTTCAATTTTTCGTAAACTTGATCAGAATTCAGAACAAACTCATACTCTAGAATCTGAGAAACCTCATGGCAGTTTTAATACTGCTGTTTAATACTGAATAACTTTGAGGACGATGGTGACGGTCAACTCCGACTTTTGCAAAAAGTATCACTCTTATTAATGGCGAATTCCACGTCGTGTTTACCGCGGACTACATACTTTATGGTGAATCCATCGTTTAAATTTTAGTAGGATTCGTACACCTTTGTAAAAAAAAAACAGATTCCCATATAAATCTCTCATAATCTAGAGAATACGAGGAAGTGAAGAGCGAAGTAGCGTACTGACTTGCAAATAAATGTTTGAGGTAAGTATGTAAAAAGAAAAACAGTTTTCACGTCACATTAAATTCACTTATCTTCATTAAACTGGAGAAAAGCAATAGTTTACAACGTTCAAAAAATAGATGGAATGTTCATATAATTGTTATATAACCATTGCAGTAACTATCAGAAACCTACACTTATACTAAATAAGTATTCCGAGAGGAAATTCAAAAAAATTAATGCAAATCGAGACTTAATGACACTGCCTTCAAATGACTAATTTGCTTTTCTGATTCTGTTCCAAATGACTTTTTCTACCTTTAAAAGTCTGTTTTAAAAGAACACCTAACATGCTCTATTATACAAGTTCATCTAAGCTAGAACACCCTGGTAGGTTTAATTTTTGTTTTAGTTTATTTTATTTTATTGGTACAAAAATCTCTTGGTATTCATAAAACAATCCAATGGAGGAAAATTGACTAAACTCGTTAGGGTTGCACACAAGGTAAATTTAAACAAAATTAAAAAGAGAACCAAGCTGACTGAACACAGTGAGACAATTTGAACAAAACAAGTCATAAATGTGTAAAATATTTGGGGGAAAATTTTCTGTTACATCCTTACCCACCTCTAAGTAGCATAAGTATGTGAATTGTATGTTTGTTGTTAATTATCAATTATTGAATCCAGGCGTCAAAGTTGAAGAACAAAGTCTCTACCAAGGTAGGCTATGGATCCGATATTGGTTTTAAACTTTATTTCATGCAGTATTTATGCCATTATAAAGATATTAAGTATAATTATAAAGATACTGACCTAACCTATATGTTTTTGAGGAATAAATTTAGGTTATAGCAATTAACGTTTCCAGGGGTTCATTTACCAAAGTAGGTAGGTATATAAAAAATAAACAAGAACACTCCAGGGGTGATGACCTTGGATTTCGTTCTCTTACCGGATTGTATAGATGTGTGCCTCTATAAATAAAAACAATAAAAATATTACAGATAAGATAACCTTTACCATTTTAAATAATAATAATAATACTAATTATGCCAGGTGTGTATCTGGCATCTAAAAATGCAGTTAAAGAATAAACAATGTGTAATTTGCATGGAAAATTGACTCTTGTAAATCATACTAAATAGTACAATGATTGTGAACTTCCACAAGAATTTCGTTATTGGAAATGCCTGCACTACTGGGACATACTAATTAATAAATAAATAATGTAATTCATCAAAGACGATAACTTAGGCCTTAATTAATAACGGCGAGAAGAAGGAAAACCCCTCATTTTCGTGAAAAACTTCTCATGTGGTAAGAGGTACACAAATAAGTGGGTGGATAGAGTTCTCAGGTACACCCATAACACAAATTATTTTCGGCTTACCTTATTTTCAACTTACCTGTTTTAAATGATCTCCATCTTCAACAAATAAGAAACCAGCACTTAAGGTCAAAAATGTATAAACCACACTCGAAAATTTACAACTTAAAAAATTTCCGTTCTAACTGATTTATTCCCTCAGATGACACAAGTAAAGTAACTAACACATACACATACGCCATGTTGACAATGAGCAGTGCTGCCAAAGCACCGGCGCTACCAACTATAAACAAAAAAATAACCTATACAATTTTGATCCAAGACGACTTACTTACCTATACTTTTCTAAACTCAGTTGGACGGCCAAAAAAAAAACCGTGAACGATGCCGAAAGTGGATCTGCATCATTTGCTCTCTTTATCGTTTTATGACTGTTGTCGCCCTACTCTAGTTGTGGACACAGACTGTGGTGGCCTCTCACCAAATTATATGAAAGTCGGTCGCACCATGTACCCGTAAATAAATGCTGTGCTTTGGTATAGAGCAAAAAACCATTTTTGAATGCGCTAGGTACGCCAGCATTTTTCTTAGTAGGTATCTCAAGTTACTTTGTAAAGACTGATTAATACCAGTTTTTCTTCAATTACTCAAACCTAATGCAGTTTTTGATAAGAAATAGACCAGATATATACCTGAATCTGAAAATGTCTACAAGTGTCACATAAACTTATAAACCGCAGTTGTTTCAAAAAGGAAAGTCTAATTTTTCTTCCGACTTTTATTTAAACAAAAACTTTGAACATAAGTAGATAATAAATACACTTTAATGGAGACAAAATCTTATTTTAAAAATATACAGATCGTCTTCTCTAGTATAATATATTCCTTACAACAAAAATATATTATATTTGTTCCTAAAATTGCTTTAAAGATTTGATTTGTTATTAAATTCCACTACAATTGAACATCAGTTTATTTATATACACATTCAAAAAAAAAATCACCGAATAAGTACGAAAAAAGTTTGTTGTATTAAAATTTGAGTAGAAACTCGGACAAAAGTACATATGTGTATAATTTCAAATTACAAACATTCTGGAAATGGACAGCTCTCAACAATCCAAACAAACAATAAACCTAATCATTAAATAAAAACTAGTGAACTAAACACTACAAAAATAAAACTGGATACAATTCAATTACAAAAACATCACTTCCTTAAATATAGAAATTGAAAAAATTGTTTTATAAATATGTAAACTGATTACATAAGGTGAACGATTACAAATTATTTAATAAATATCTATATATGAAAAATTTGACTAACAATAGAACAGAGCTAGAATAATTTTTTAATCATGTTTTGCCTGAAAAGTAATGAGCTTTAACCTCTTCTATTGCTTTACACCACTCCAAGGCATAGCCCTCTGGATCTTCGAGGTAGTACTTTCTATTAGGCTGCAAAACATATATATATTTAGCATTCATGTAAAACAAAAATAAAATGTTATTTAGCGTATAGGAAAAAACATGCAAGTAAATCGGAAAGTAACAATGAAGTAAAGATGTCAATTAGAAGAAGAGAAAAGTCATTGTGAAAGAGAATCAAAACAAAGACGAGAAAAGTTAGAAGCATAGAGGTGCTTGCTTTGTCTGCTAATGCGATATATAACATATTTTAAGACAATCATTTTAATTTCTAAGTTGGCTTACATACATGTATGTACTGGTACTGAATCAATCTCGGCTATACAAAATTGTGGCTTGAGATTTCCAACTTATCTCTTTTATTTTATACATACTTCTTAAGTACAAATTTGAATGAATGAACGAACAAAAATTTTATCACAACCAAATTAACAAGTATAGTTTAATACTAATATAATTTACAATCGTGTTATGTACAAATTATTACTTGTAAATAATATCAAATCTATAAAAATATAAGAAAAGTATTATTTTTGTGCAGATAAGTAGACTGCAATGGTTGAGCTAAGTAAAATTGTGGAAAAATGACGATGGTAAATTGAATGATATAAACAAGTTAAAAGTTAAAGTAAGTTTGGATCAGAAAGAGTTTGAGTATTGAAGGGCTTGAAAGTTTGGGTGCTCTTGAAGTGTTTTTTTTTTTTTGGAAATATAAAGGTTTGTAAACACTTGAGTCAATAGTGGTCAACACAAAAGCATGTGAATCACATAATGTTTTCAGAATAGATTATTTAAATATTATTATAGCATTTGAATGTTTTACAATATCTGTATCTGTATCTTACCGTATGAACAAAAAATATCTTGAAATTTTTCGCTTCTGTCTTGAGATCTTTACTCCAGGGAATCTCTCCTTTTAGCGTCATTCCAGCAGGATCAATATAATACAAATGAGGGCCGAAAGTTAATAGGAACATCCTGCGTTTTGAAAACAGACCTTTTTTCTTTTCAATTATGCCTTGCTTCAAGATGAGATTTCCTTCTACAAACTTGTCATAAGGATTACTCTTTTGTAACTCCAGTCTCTGGTCGATCTCCTCAGGTGTGAGCTCTGTGATTTTTTTTGATGCTAGAGATTTTTTCCTCGTAGGTTTGTCGGGTTCTGGCGATTTTACATTAGATTCATATATGTTTAAATATAATTTAGAAGCTTTTTCAGGGTTCAGTCCTGCTTCTAAATTATCTGGTATGATGTAATTGTTAACAACCTCATTATTATCAGAAATTTTTGGTGGTGGTCCCAGATTATCCCAATTAATGCCATCGAAAAATGTGTGCTCCCTTATACTAATGTAAGGTCTATCATCAGTGGCTCCCAATCGTTCATTAGGCACTATAACTAATAATTTTTCTACTAAATCTTTAGCTTCTTTGTTAAACCCTTCAGGAAATTCATAATCCAGGTTAATGATTTTTTGGAATATCTGATATTCGTTGGCACCTCTGAAAGGCATTACACCGGACACCATCTGATAAAGTATGCATCCAAAAGCCCACAAATCTGAGGCAAATGATGATGAAGAGTCGGTAAGCATCTCAGGGCTGACGAACTGTGCTGTGCCCACGAAACTGTTACGCCGTTTACCTAAATTACTATCACTATGGTTATCACATTTTTCAGTTTCTAATGGAACTATTTTAGCGCTGCCAAAGTCTGTTATGAGGATGTGCCAATTCTCATCGAACAACACGTTTTCAGGCTTCAGATCCCGGTGGATCACACCCTTGCTGTACAAGTATTCCAAGGCGAGGAGTAATTCTGCAGCATAATACTGGGCACAGTGGATATTTAAGTGATGATGTTTTTCGATTTGTTTGAGGAGCTCACCGTTTTTGGCATATGTCAATACGAAGTATAATCGGCCGGCGTCCTGGAAAGTACGGTATAAGTTGACAAAATACTGGGAGCCGTTTCCCAGAATTCGAAGTACTTCTTTCTCTCGCATGACATACTCAGTTTTCTTTTCACGTATGATATGGGATTTCTCCAAGACTTTAACTGCAAAAATGAATGGAACAATTAATTGGCAATTAGGATACAATTTGAGCCTTTTTGTACTTTTTTTTAAATAAGGCGATTGATTAGTTATACAAAGCCAAGGTTTCATTTAGTGTATGTATAATGTTACAAGAGTGAATTAAGTATACTTTCGTAAATATAGGTATGAATTAAATTTTACAAAATTTGTAGGCAAACATAAAACAGTTGTTTATGTATGAAAAATCTCTGCATCTATGTAAGCGGAGTATGTTATCTGTTTGTCTTGTATTGCATGTTATAATAATAGTAATTAAGTAAACAAGAAGATTCCAGTACATTTACTTCCCCAGAGATAAACAATGGATTTTCCACATCCCCACATGGCAAAGAAATTTGAAAATTTTGACTGTATTCTGACAAACCATGATAGAAACTACATTTTCTTGTTTATTTCGTCTCTAAAATTCCCTTGAACTACAACCCTCAGAATAATGAATGGCTGTGATTAAACACAAAGAACTAGTAAATATATAAGTAAACTTTAAATACTTACTTGCAAATTCTTTTTGAGTATGTACATCCTTAGCCAAGTAAACTGTACTGAAACTGCCCTCGCCCAAAATTTTTCCGAAAACGTAATCGGTGGCCGTTCGCTTCTTCTCTTCATTAGGGGGACTCATTGCGTGAATTATGAATGAAATACTATGAATGCTATTAACTCCGATATAATATGCCGATTGCGATAAGGATATTGATAATGGGCTATCCTAATACCACAAGCCTCATAACGCAACGTCCATCCGGGTAATTACCCACCTTTAAACAATAAACACGTCAATTATTAACGTCAATGAAAGAGTAAACAATCATTCGATAACCCTAAACTACTCCTTTATAGCAGTTCAATAATCCTCTTATTCAAATCTGACAATAACAGCTGTTTAAAGCAAATCCTCGTCTGTCTGACCGTTAACATAAAATGATTTACCTCGACACCGGCGTGGAGTAACGTTTCGTGTAAACTGTTTCGTTAAATGAGGATTTTAATACAGGTGAATAGGAACATTTTGAAATAATTCCAGACATATGACAAGAGCCACCATCTTGACCGGCCATAACTTTTAACCATTCCATAAAACACATCGAAAGTACAAAACAGTCAAAACACTTTTTAAAAGACTGAACCATAGAACAAGATTCGTCTGGGTTCCGCGTATTTCTCGAGACTAGGAAAATTTCAGTTTCAATTTCAGCAATATTTAGATAACGGAGAGTCTGCAATGTTTTGGACCGAAATAAAGTTCAATTTTTAAAAGTCTACCCAATCACGTGACTCTCTTCTCTATTTATGTAAAAGAGAGGAGGTATGCTTCAACTCATGTAGTGCCAAAAATCAACGACAAGCACCTTTCTGTGTTCGGGGGCATATGGGGCATATATTTTTTTACGCAACTAAACTTTCTGAGCAGCAAGAGTAAATTTTTGTTTCAAGTTTTAGGTCTATAGAAGCCTTACTGTACTTGTTCTGTGGTTACTTTATATTATAGTCCTATGAATATCCTGAATAGGTGTTTTTGTGTAATTTACGTCACTTTTTTTGTGGCTATTTTTCCATTATGCTAAATTACTAGTAGACAAAAATAATAAACTACCTCACGGTGTGCGAGTGTGCCTTGTCGTTTTTTCACTAGGAAGGTACGTAAGTAAAAATTTGAAAGGTAAATTTGAGATCAAACATTTGTATATTCCAGGTTGGATAGTGTACCATGTCACCTATCACCCCAACTGGGCAAAATAATTTTGTACCCATGGTATCCCAGGAACACCGAAACATTCTACCTTGCAGCAGTGTTTATCTAAATCCACATTTTAACAAAAAGGTTTTTATTAACCCCAATTTTCATTTCAACAGGGAAGTATTTCCACAACTCCCGAGCACAAATACGAAAATATACTTAAACCCGAACGTCTTTAAAAGTCTTAATCCCAAAGAGGATTTGAATCAACTTACTACTAATCCCACGGTTTTCTCAACAAGGACGAAACTTATAAGATCAGCAGCTAAAATTTCAGCAAAGCCTGCACCGAGAAGAAATTCTGTTATAACCCAGTACAAAATCATTAAGTCATCTTGCATAAGCAGACCAAACACACCCAAAAATGCTATTAGAATGAAATTGCCAGTTTTGCATAAGCCAGTGCACGAAGGCAACAAGTTCAAATTGGATAATAGAAAACTGAAAATGTCCCCACTTTCGAAGAATAGAAAAAACAAAATAATTCACTATGGCAACACTAAGAAATCACTAAGTTTGGTAAAAATTGGAGAAGCTCTTTATACAAAATCGAGGAATACCTTACAAAAAACTACTAATAGTAAAACGGTAACAGTAAGGAAACTGAATCGATTCGTGACTCCAAACACGATCAGGTACAAACCTAAGCTCATATCATTAAAGGCTAGAACACCTTTAAATGCAGTTAAGAATGTCTATAAAAAACGGTATGTTTTCAGTTTTCATAAAATTGAAATATATTCTAGCTTTTTTATCTTTCAGCCTAATTATAAATCCACGAATTATACCTCAAAAGAAGATGAAGTTATCAAATATCCCGTGCCTTTATTATAGAAAATTTGGAAAATGTAGCGGGTTGAAAAATGGAAAATGCTTTAGAAAGCATGATCCTGCTCAAATTGCTTTGTGTACTAAGTAAGACAAGTGACATCACTTACTTCCTATCATTAAATTGGAATTTATACTTGGAATCCTAATTTTTTTTTAGGTTTCTACAAGGAGCTTGTGTAAATGAGAAGTGTACACTATCTCACAATGTATCACCTGAGAAAATGCCAACATGCAAATTTTACTTAGAAGGCTCTTGCTCAAAAGATAACTGCCCCTATGTTCATGTGAAACTTAGCCCCAAGGCTAATATTTGCAAGGATTTTCTTGAAGGCTTCTGTAAAAATGGCGCAAATGTAAGTTAAATTGAACAAAGAACCTAATCTCTTTATTAAACATATTATTGTAGTGTGACCGCCGTCATCAACTACTCTGTCCCTATTACGAGAAGACAGGCAGCTGTCCGAAGCCAAGATGTTCATACCCCCATGGTAAAATGGTGAGAAAATATACGGTAGGTGATAAATATAAATTTAACAAGAAACAATCAAAACCGCTCCAAGTTGTAAAGCTAAAGATAGCAAAGAAGACAGTAGAAAAGTTGAGTGTTGAAAATGCTTCAAGAATCACTGTTAAAACTCGTTATTACACTGATCCCTCAGGTTTAGAAGATTCAGTTGAAAATAATGCTGTAGATTATTTACCATCAATTCCTGTTCGTTCAACATTAGGCCAGTTACCTTCTTTTATTGCCCTCAGGTAATCTTTTTTTACTTTGTTAAATATCCATTCTGTTTAATCAGTTATCATTTATACTTCTTTTATTGTCCTCAAGGAATATTTTTTACTTTATCAAATATCCATTCTATGTTTAATCATTAAGGGCATTCAGATTTATCTTTGCCAATATTTAGGAGGTTTTACAACTTTCATGATTAAGGATTATTAATAGATTTATATACTGTATTTAATGATATGGAAATAAAATTTGCATTTTTAAAAATATATAAGTGTTTTATTTATAATGTGTATAGTTTTAAAAACAAATTATTTTTTCTCATAAATTAACTGCCAATTTGATGGTGCATTGTATGCTAGTAAAACAGGTGCATGTAAAAGTAGAGAGTAACAGTCTGGTTTTATCTGGCTAGACAGTTTGATCCAATAGTTCAGCCAATTGATCATTTCTTCATTAGTTAAATTTACAGGGTTCAGTCCTGGTAATATAAAAAGTTAACCATTTGAAATAACCTTTATAAAGTATCATTACCTCTAAGATAGCAACAGTTCCTCAGTATATCTAAAGGGAGATTGTGAACACCACCTTCTCTCAAGATGGCTCGGTCCATTTCTATCAAGAGGCGAGCCCGATCATGTAGACGAATCCTGCGGAACCAACCCCTATGCAAATTGTGAATTTTGCATAGATGTTTCTGAAAAATAGTTGTTTCAAAGGTAAATATAATATGTGAATGTAATACTAAATGTCCAGAAACATTAAATAACAACATTGACCTTTAAAGAATCAAGAATTTAAAATGAGTATTTTTTAAACTGAAAATGTGACTCTAAGATTAGGCAATATTTTGCGTCCTTACAATGTGATTACTGCTAAGATACATGAGATGATACGGCTCCGCAGCAAATAACTCTTTACAAATAAGAATTTCTTTGACATTTGGCTGGGTTCCACTAGCTAACATTCCAATAACGTTAGACCACTTTGGATATATACAGTGACTCTTCAAGAAACCCATCTGACTCTGCAAGTGCCTGAGAATGGGCCTGTTGTGTACCAACCTATCTCTCAAATTTAACAAACGGAATTTAGACTTCTGTTCCAGGGTCCAGAAGTGGGTGCATAGGAAGTGACGGGGGAAAGCATATGCTAGTGGCAATATTATATAAGGCCCAAGTGGTAAACTAAATATTATTAGAACAGGTGCTACTCGGTACATGTCTTTTGGAAGTTGCTCGTAAAGCTCAATTTCCCTCCTTAATAAATTTGACAGATTGTTCTCAGGCTTATTCAGGAAGATAACGATCCTGAGGTATTCTTTGGTATCTCTTATGAAGCTCTTACAACCGTCCATAAACACTCTGTAGATTCCCATGGCAGCTGGAAATTGTTTCTCCAAAATCTTATCATAGTTCTTGATGTAGTCGAAATATCGCGTCAGGAAATAAAAGCGGAGTTTTTTTGCCTTTTCGGTTTTGTAAAGGGATTTCCTGTATGTCTCCCGTTTCCGACCACAATACCTGAAATGGAAGTAAACATATATCATAATAGATTTGTTAATTAATGGAGCTCTCTTTAAATGTAGCAAATTCAAACAATTAGTTACCGAATGTTATTGGTGCATATGGGGTATTGGACGAGCCTGAGCAGCTGAAATTTTGGTGCCGATATTTTCCTTAAATAACTCATTTTTGATTTGTTATTGTTTAACTATTTAATTATAGGTTATGTCATTGGGATTTCTGTTGTGGTCACTCAGTCACCCTTAGCAGCAAACTAAATACATCTTTGGTCACCACATCTTTAATAATTGAACGCGGTATAATCGTTACGAATAATTTTTCTAGACGTTATAATCTAAATCTAAATGTTTGTGAAACTTAAGCCGGAATTTCAACGTAGTATTTTGACAATCGAAAGGTTATGAATGATATGATTGTTCCATAGATACATGGGACATAAAATTAGGTTTGTTCCAAAGAAAGTTAGGACTTTGTTCTGAACTATTTTCTTCTGACGAATGATTAGGTGCTGCTTAATACTCATAAATTGTTGAAGTTATTATAAAAGTAATGTGTTTATGAAATAAATATACTTACGTTTTGGTCTAATGGTTTTAACCAGGCCGGGCGACAGAAATGTTAAGGCCCATTACTGTGATTCCCATGTGGGCCCTTTGGTCCCTAGTTTTGCGTATAGTAGAGACTTCCTATCCTCTACGGCCCGTTACAGCTATACCGTAGTTCCCCTTGTCTCCGGGTCTAGCTTCAACAACAGTTAAGGGAACAAAAAAGTAGTACCAAATTGCTACACGTAGTATACCTATATTAAATAGAGATGTTAAGTTTTTGTAAGCCCCATTGAGTTTAACATACATGAATTATCATTAGATATAGTACATGAGATCCCTGTGAAATTTCCTGAATACTCAAAGACCACTTCAAGCTATAGCTTGTCATAATCAAGACAATGACTTCCAAGTTCCATCTTATATACTCTTTTCAGAGTCAATATAGAGGCCTTGTAGTTTGCGATCTCTTCTTTCCGAATCTTCTTCAGAAATTGGAATTGCACTACCCACCGAGCATCCAGCCTTCTCGAAAAAAGGCCACCCTAATATTTAACCGGCGATTTTGCGTAAACTATTAATCGATCAGCGCCTAATTTGTGCACATATTAACTTCATTTTGACAGCCACTTACGTTCGGAAGCATTTTTTGCCAGCATGAAAACTCGCGGAGTTACGAATTTTTCAAAAATTATTTTGGTTTTTCCACATTTTCTCCTTTTTTAATTATGCGATCGGGTTGATTTTCGCCTCATTCTCTTCGTTTTTTTACTACCTACCTACAAATTGTATGTTGACACCGTTGTCAGTACTTCGATACGCTCGTTTGTATTATATTAACAGAAGCAGCGTGTAAAGAAGAACCTACCTGAATGTGGGAATTACTTTATTTTCGTCGGGCACGTACATAAGTTCGCCATTAAAATCCTTTAACTGTATACCATATACCAAAAATAACTACACCGGCGAAAAAAGAGTGCAAATAGCGCAAACGGTGGTGGGAATTTGAAATCTATTCATTCCTATTCAGAGTTATAAAGTTATTTCTGGGCAAAATATAGCTGTACAAACTATATAATGAAGAAAATTTTGTAATATTATAAAGTTTTACAATTGTGGAGAAACATAAGTTATACAAATCAGCTTTTATAGCAAATTAATGTATAAAAGATATCAGTGGCGTATTAACCCAGCTCCGGGCCTGTGTTCCAACAATTTCCGCCGCACGTGTTCCCAGAACACACGGAACACTGCTAGATACGCCACTGAAAGATATATTTCACACTAACACGTTACTTGGAAGTAGGTATGTACCCTCTTTTTGTGTAACTTTTTGAGTTTTATCTCTGGTTCTCCGATAATTATTTCTCAGTCGCTTTTTGTGTATGTTACTCTCGTAAATCGACATATTATATACGTACGTGGTACGTGCAAGCGCTTTCATAGTAAGTACTTTATGGTATATTTTGATTACAATCTAATTTGAGTTTGAATTTACATCAATCTGTTTTGATACCAATTTGTATTTTTTTTATCGTTCTTATACTGGAAACAAGAAAAGATATCCAATACCACGTTTTTAAACACCAATTTCATGAGTTTATTTCGTTTATTTGACTTTTTTTATCCTTGTGTGACTCCAATCTACGTTGGTCAAAAAAGTGTCATTTCATTAAATTTTTTGAAAAACGTTTCATGGAGATTGTTTTATACACCGATGAATTGAAATTTGATCTTAATTATAGATCAACATGGTCAATGGTCTTCTTTTTATTGTTTCTCAAAAAAAAAGGATCATACCCAGTAAATTGTGAGAGCTGACATCCATCAAGGTATTGGTACGTTTCATTATCAATTTTAAAATTAATTTCGTTTATATAAATTAGTATTCGGTTGCGGGTATCTTTTTTGACATATATCACTACTTACCCAGCATGCGTTGCAATGCCACATAAAGTTTAAAGAAATAAAGAGAGATAAAAAGTATCTAAAAAAATCTTTACACAATGAGAAAAACGCAGTTAACCTTGGTTGTGGCAGTGACAATGCTCTCACGTATATACATTTTCTGTTTTAAAGTACACATGCTCTTCATTTTCATGGTGGACTGACAAATGAACAACTGTTGGATGTAATTCGTGGATTGGAAATGATAAAATGGGCCATATTGCTTCAATGCTACTAATGTAGCGCCCCAGTTGATATTAATCGATTTCATCAGTAGATGCGGTTAAATTTACCATTCCAAAAACTGCCATATCGCTTCCTTTGTTGACATATTTACAGATATACTTTCTCGATTTCACCGAATTGCAATATTCTACATTGATGTGGGTTTTGTACGTTTTCGATAGTAACGATAAGTAGGTATAGCACAACCTAACAGAACAGGGAAATAAGATTTTTTCGTGACACTCACTCATACAGGTAACCAAGCAGTTATTCATGTAAAATGGGTTTACGGGATTAAGACTTATTGGTTATCGACCAAAAGTTTTGTGCTATTGTTGAATTATTAACAATTAAAGGTCGAAAAACGTGATATTTTTATTTTTATTTTATAACTATTGTTTTCTTGAAAAATCTTATAATCTGATGGATAAACTCTTCTTTTTTCTTACGGTACCCATAGAATTATTGTATCATCATCATTGTGCGTATAATGATAACGCAAAAAAAGTTCTCTGGGATAAACAATTACAATTTTGCAAAAACTATTCAATGAATGCTTTTCAAATTTTTACCACATTAAGTAACAGAAGATACCACATTTTTCGTACGTAATTTCAAATTTGTACGTTGATTTTTACAATAGTTACTGTTAATTAAAAATAATGCATATTTTTACCTTTATTTACATTTATCTAAGCAAAAAAACATTAAATCATGTTATGTAAACCGTCATTTTAAAGATTTTTCTATTCCCTAGAAGATGGTACCTTTGAATTATTCATCAGATTCTTTTCAGGGAAACAAAAATGCAAAAAAATCACGTTTTTCGACCTTTAATGTTTAAGTGTAAACCCATTTTACACGAATAACTGTTTTGTTACCTGGATGAAACAGTGTCCCCAACAGGGTACTTTTCTCCTTATTTCCCTGGTCTATAACAATTATCGACTTAAACATCAATGTTTCGTACTTTTAAAGTGGTTGAGTTCCCGTCATTTTCAGTGATAGCTTCAATAAGCAATACTCTTAGGTATCTTTTTGTGCATTTCCTATCAGACATGCATGGTGTGGTGAATTGAAACTGAGTAGACAACATGGACCATGAATCATGTTTTTGATTACAATTTGAAATAAGTCTGGATCAATGTTGACGTCTGGTATTTCTGCTGACAAAATTTGGTCAATTTGATCTGTTGCGATTTTTTCAACCAACCAAATCAAAATGTGTGCATGTGGCAATCTTCTCTTTTGTCATTCAATAGAATACATCCAACAGCGTGTTTCTCCAAGAATATTATAGGTACTTGACAATTAAATTCATTAAAGATTTCAATTTTAGATACTAACTTACTTTACTTTTTTCAGACAAAATGGCCACGTTGAAACAGGAGATGAAACCCTACAACGTGAAGTACAATAAAATTTCCACCGAAGAAAAGTCTGCTGAGGGTTCCGACCAAGATAGCAAGGGGTGCACAATTTCACTCACCAGTTCCGAATCAGTCTTGAGTGTAGAAGTAGTAAGTCCTAAGTCGTATTTGGACGAGACGCCGGTGATGAGGAAACGAAGGGTCAACGATTACGGCTCCTTGAACATGATCAATGTGAACGTTCGTTTCGACGAGACCACCCGTGATGGTTGCAATGACGATGGGGACACGACTCCAACGAATTTATTCAAAGGAAACAGGTATGCAAATAAAACCAAGCAAACGGACGATGAACATGCCCAACCAGAATTATTACAGGTTTTAAATAGTAGCCGTATAACAAATCGTATTAGCCGGAAAGACAAAACTACGAATTGCGAAGATAGCTCCGGCGATATGAAAATGGCGTCGACTCCACCTGTGACGAAAATGGATTCAATTGAAAGATTCACCAATTGCTGCATCTCCAAGGTGAATATTAACATAAGTTACGTTTCGACATCAAACAAGGTCACATATAGGCGTCATCAACCAACAGCAGTAACGATGGGGCTAATGAGCTGTTTAAAAAGTTGTGCCCCACTACAAATCTTAAAAAATAAAGTGGGAAATATCTGCGGGGGTCTAAAAGCAAAATTACGTACTTACTAGTTTGAGAGAATTTTTGTGGAACGATGATGACTACACGAATGAAAATAAACGGACGTGCATAACTGAATGCCAAGAAATTTTGCACGATTTGAGACAGTTAATCGATAAATTGAAATCTGAAACAGTAGTAAAAGAGAGGCCGGAGGAACCTATTTTATCTTCATCAGTACCGCCACCACCTCCGCCACTACCGCCCTCTTTACAGAGACCTGAGCTGAGCCGACCGAACTCCATGCGGTCCGGATCTAAGTCCCACCTCGTGAACTCGCGCGCCGAGCGGCCGCAGATCGCGTTGGAAGTTGGAAGAGATCATCGGCATCAAGCAGAAGCTGAAGACGGTACCACAATAGGCCATGCTGAAACGTCCTCGCAGGCCGACATTGAGAACACGCCGGTACTGTTGAAGAAAGTCCAGCTGAAACCGCCGACGAGGAGGAGCCTGACGTCGGAATCGAAGGAGAACCTATATCGATGTGGGGGCTCATCGATAGGTTATCGTTCGACTCCGGCGTCAGGCTCGAGTCTCTGCAGGGCTTTGCTGGCGTAGCCGGAGGGGAGTGTGAAACGGTTAAGGAAAGTAAGACGAAAAGGTTTCGATTCGCCCTATAAAAGGAATTTATCGTCGAAACGTGACAATTCGTGAATAGTAATCTTTTATATGTATATTATAGTTTATTATTGTATTGTAACTATTATATATTGTATATTATTGTGTCGTCCGTCCTTTAATGATAATGGTTTGTTCCATCAGCGACAGAAACTGGTTTCAAACTGTAAGAAGCATGCACAGTGGAAAATATTCGTCCTATTACCAATAATTTCTACTGCGCGTGCTTCTGACAGTTTGAAACCAGTTTCTGTCGCTGATGGAACAAACCTATTATTGTGTTGTATTATATTATTTATAGGTATTAAATAATGGGCCAATAATAAATGTGAACATTTTACAATATTGCCCCAAGGTTGTGAAACAATATTGATGAAATATTTTATTTCAATATTGGTACAATCTTGGCGCAATATTGTAAAATGTTTGAGCACATTTTTTATTGGCCAAATATTTGTTTTCGATAAGGGGATACTTTCTTATATGTAGGTATATTATATATTATTATTGTATTGTATTATATTGTATTATTGTAGCAAACTGAACCAGGCATGGCCTGGTGTGGTACCGGCTACAGCTTCTGCTTGATCCCGATGATCTCTTCCAACTTCCAACGCCATCCGCGGCCGCTCGGCGCGCGAGTTCACGAGGTGGGACTTAGATCCGGACCGCATGGAGTTCGGTCGGCTCAGCTCAGGTCTCTGTAAAGAGGGCGGTAGTGGCGGAGGTGGTGGCGGTACTGATGAAGATAAAATAGGTTCCTCCGGCCTCTCTTTTACTACTGTTTCAGATTTCAATTTATCGATTAACTGTCTCAAATCGTGCAAAATTTCTTGGCATTCAGTTATGCACGTCCGTTTATTGTCATTCGTGTAGTCATCATCATTCCACAAAAATTCTCTCAAACTAGTAAGTACGTAATTTTGCTTTTAGACCCCCGCAGATATTTCCCACTTTATTTTTTAAGATTTGTAGTGGGGCACAACTTTTTAAACAGCTCATTAGCCCCATCGTTACTGCTGTTGGTTGATGACGCCTATATGTGACATTGTTCATGTCTAGTCTAAGATTCAGATCTTTATTAATATCTCTTGACATAGAAACGTGATTTATGTTAATATTAACCTTTCATTTGCACATCTAGCTTTTATATGTATATTATACATTATTATTGTATATTGTATATTCTTGTGTAATTCATAAATTAAACTTTCAATTTCAATTTTTCTATGTACTTTCAATTTTTTTGTAGCCATCAGTTCATATTGTTAATTTACGTAACCTCTCTTTAAGGACAATTCAAGGATTAAATATCCCAAAAAGAATCGTTTGAATTGCTCTTTGACAATATTTTGGATCTCACGCGTATTTGTGTTGTATACCTACATGACAATACAAAATCGAATTCAAAAATTAGATACAAATACAGATTGCGTTTACTCCATGAAAACTTTACAGCTATTTACCGGGTGGCGTGCAAATTTTGAACTGATAACTGACATTTTGGTTTCAGTTTCCATATGATCCGCGTTTTCTCGTAGTCGACAAACAAGAAATCTGTATATTTTGGAGTTCTTGGCAAATTAGATTTTCTAAATTGAGGTAGCAAACGAAAGGGGATAATTTCTTAACCATAGATTTTTTTATAGAATTTTATAGCAAACTATTACTGATTTTGATTGTTGTATTCTCCAAAAATATTCTTGTCGTCTGTTTAAAAATATTTTTAGTTATTCTTATATAAAATTGATAAATTTTATCAAAAAGAAAAATATTAACTGGTAAAATATTTTCTATGATCAAAACCTTAATGTAAGACAGTTAAAGTAAATCCAAGTTGGAGGAAATACCTACATGTGCTACATAGAAAATTTTGAATTTATTATAAGCTGATTACTTAGTTGAATACACGCAGGTACTTATCTAAATATTCTTAATTAGTTATGAATATGGTATTTCCAATTAAATTGTATCACAATCACCATATCGTTTTACGCCCATCAGTGCGAAAATATTGTTCTTAAAATATAGTTTTTTCCTTAATAAATGATTTATTATAATTATAACTCTGTTATTTTGTCTTTGCTCTAAGTAATTAATTTTTGTTTGGAATGAATCGAAAGTCATGTTACATAGGAACAAATTTAATTAATAAAATCATAAAGAGTAGCTCACAATAAAAGAAAATAAATTTAATGAAATTGGTTTTGAAAAATCCAGAAATCTTTTATTGAACCCGATTGATTTTAATTGCCTTTTAAGTAACACTGATGACCAAAGTTATTTCGACTGTAATAGTCATTTCGTCTTCTTTCTTTCTTCCTATACCTAATATGGCCATATTAAGTAGACTAGTAGTACTTCTGGTTTAGTTATGTTATGACAAGTGCTTTACAAGAGATGAGGTCGAATATCCTCCATTCCTTTATGTCTTCCTCAAGCCCTTTGGTTTATTGAGTTACGTTTCCTACTTATTATTAACGAGTCCGTGGTCACCCTTTTCTTTTATATGTTATTTATTCCAAAATCAATTATTTTATTTCACTACTTTGTACACTGTCGTATTAATATTAATAAGCGTTCTATTCGAGCCTTCTCTTCATTTGCAGAGTTCTGTCTATCGTCTATCGATAGGGGATACTTTTTCAAGTACCGTTTTCGGTATATGGAATTCGTGGCTATCACGTTAATCTAATGATTTGGTCAGTGACACAAATTTATTTTAGCGTGTATAAAACGTCACTTTTCTAAACTCTCTATAGTTTTTTGACGGAAATGCGAGTCGCGTGAGCATTAAAAGACAAAATATGGTAAAGCTTCCAGTGGGTACCTAATATATTTAAAAAATTCCATTCTCTGACTGGAAAATTCGTTCGTTGAGGTCATTATTCACGAATTGGTCCGGTGGTGGTGGCGGTGGCGGCGGCGGCGTATATAGCATCCACTAGCGCCGGATCAATACGTCGAGGGCAGGCCACCGCCCCATTTACCCTGTCTTCTTACTACAGTAGTTCAGCCGTATCCTCAAAGCTGGGTAGACGCGTAGAATCGAGATCAACACCGCCACCTCCGAGTCGCGCCAGAACCAAGTCGCAGTCATTCTGCAACCCACACACACACACAGACAGACACTCACACACACACACACACACACACACACACACACACACACACACACACACACACACACACACACACACACACACACACACACACACACACACACACACACACACACACACACACACACACACTCACACACACTAGCTGCGTTCCATAGAGCCCAATCAAAGGGGAAAGGAGCCCGACAGTCAAAAGTGCAGCGGTTTCATACCTACCTTCATTCGACTTATCTGCCAGTCAACTTTGATCGGTTAGTTGAACCCTGTTGACCTTTAAAGATCTTTAAATCATTCTTTTCATCCGCTTCGTAGCAACTAAAAGTTTTAAGTTGTGTTTGCGAACAGCGAATTCTATCAGTTAGTTCCGCTTTTTTTCACTCAGCAACGTGTACTTAATTGGAAACTTTGTAAAAAAAATAATGTAAGTGCACGGTCCATAGTTTATCATTCCAATAGTACAGTGATGCTCACATTTGTCTCCTTGCTTCAAAACATTGATAGCTTTTGGTTTATCAATCTTGGGCCTTATGTGTTTACTTAACTCGCACCAATCTATACAAGGTTGTAAATCTTTGATGAAAGCTGGCAATTAAGTTTATCGCTTGCACTCTCTAAGACTTCATTAATATTAAGTGATTAGCAGGATCGTCGTCTTGATTAACAAGCTTATTACGTACATTTTACGTTGTCTATTTATTGCTGAGCGCTGAGCATTTTCTCATTGTTCCCTAATTACCCATCTTTCGTTAATGAAGGTTTTAATTCATGCAGCCTGTGGGCTAGCAACAATTGCTGTACCAAGCAGAATTTAAAATGTTATTTAAAATACGAAGCGCTTTAATGCCGTTCATTTGAGGCAAAATTTGAAAGTAATCATAAATAATCCAAGCTACGATCAACCAAAACTTTAAAAATGTCAATAATACAGGTAGCACGTTTGGCTAGAAACCTGTTCGAATTCTGTTTGGTACAATTTCTGAAAACCTCCCCATAGGTGGCATCCATTGATGTTACCTTTGACGTTATATACTTTTCGGATGACCGGATTGTCTTTTCCAGGTTTCCATTTCCCTGCCAGTGCACCATCTCTCTCTCTCATTTCCCTCGACAACTTCTCGTCGCATTGTCGATACTCGCGAAAGAACTGACGGGGACCAATTAGTCTTATCCACTTGAAGATGGTCATAGTTGAGAGAAGCGAGACCTAAAGCGGATCCACAGCGAAAGCGGAGGTCTGGGAAAGGGGCGATGTAATATTTCCTCGGTGTTTCTTTGCGAAAACTGCAAGAGAAAATTAAAAGAAGGTAAGTGGACCGCGACAGATTTTTCGGGAAAAGTGTTGAGCTTTAAGCGTTCTACTATTTTTTTGCAAAACTGCATGACTATTTTGTTATTATATTTCCTTTGCCACTTGTATGCATGGTTTTTTGTATTTTGAAAGTTTGTTTCCTATCTGTTTACATTAAATTCGGATATTAGCAGAGACGAAATTAAACTCCCTGTCGTGATTTGTTTCTTTATCAACTATCCATTTATCAAAGCGGTTAATCGATCATGGAGGATGTTTGCTTATGTTATTGGGGGTATATGTTTCTAAAGCGCTTTTATACATATGCCGGGCAACGTGCCAGGACTAAAATGAGAGTTTTATAGTTGACAATGCGGAGATTGATTCAGTGAATGACAGTCCTTTCGGAAATGAAAACAGAGCTGATACGTGAATCCGATGTTATATATTGACAAAGTTGATAGGAAATTAACCCCTTATATGCTTATAAATCGATTCTTTGCATTGGAAATGTAATTAACAAACATTTGAAGAAGCTATGGGAGATCAGTAAACACCAGAAACATCCGTACACATTCACTTAACTTGAAATTTATTCATACGATCTAACTATTTCTTCTTATCGACCATAATACGAGTTAAAAGCACTTTCGTTAGTCGCTATAAAAGTAGGTCCTACTTGGTACTTTGTCTTGACACGCTTCTTTTACTTATACTTTTCGATATCCTTCTACAATGCTTGCTTTGTTTTTATTTTACACTGTAGGTTAGCAAAAGTAAAGTCCCAAGCGATGACGTTTTCGCAGGTTTTTCGCGGAGTATGACGTAAACCTAACGAAGCAGCGATTAAACCAATAACTTTAGGAATATCTCGTGATGATATCGGTCGATAGACATTCTAGCTACGAACATCCAGTCGTGCAGGTTTTCATTATTGAAATGGGATAAGTAGGTATTTGATTTTTTAAAGACTATTAACTATAAAAAAAAACAACTGTGAAACACCACGTTCTTGCTTTACCAGCATCATCTCGTCACTCAAAAATTTGAAAGTAACATACTGTTTATGTTCCTATTGTTAAATGCCTTAATATCTACTCAAAATAAATCAAAATATGTACATGAATTAATACATGCACTATTATAAAATGTGTTGATTAATTATATAGACGTCCACTACCAAACAAAATCAGTTATATTTAATTTTCCTTTTACTGGTGTGGGTGTGTGCTGTCAACTTTAAGTTTGTTAATTTCCCTAAACTGTCGATCATATTTCCCTACATCGTTTAATTTTTCCTTATATTGCAAAGTTATGTACATATATGTATTATATGCGCCTTTTTGCCTTCTATTTAAACAAACATTCAGGAAATAAAGTTTACTAAACTTGTTCATTGTCGAGGATTAAAAATAAACATTACAATATTCAGAATCAAATATAGTTAATATAGTATTATAACAAAACAAGTAATATGTGTTCTAAAGTCATAAGGTATTAAAAATAAACATTAAAATGTTTATAAAAACAAACATAGTTAATATAGTACTATAACAAAACAAATAATAAGTGTCCTAAAGTTATTAATGGTTTGTGTGCCGTCTCGCCGTTCTACGTGTCCACATGGTACGCATAAGATTTCTAGCAACCATCAATACATTAAAATACAAACATCAAATTCCCTAGATTGCAAAAAAAATCCCTATGTCCCTAAATCAGTTTAAAATCCCCTAAAATAGGGAAATTTTCCTAGAGTTGACATCACTACACTTGTATCGAAGCATACACTCTCATACCGTGCTCACTCATTTCCATTATTTCGAATGTAAATGAACATGTATGGAAAATGACAAGTTTTATGGTTCGTGTGTTTCGAAAGAATTGTGTTAATTAGGATCGTAAAGTAAAATATTTCTATAGGACTTTTTTAAAGCACGCACACTGTTAAAAAAATCAATCACTCAACTACTGAAGTGTGTAAGTGGCCGCGGAACATCTAAGCGTAAAAATACATAATAATGAATACCGCAAGGGCAATGTTTACGAATTCTAAAATTTTGCATTAATTATATGAAAATCAGATTCCTATCTTATTTATCGGTGTAAGTTTAATTTTTTTTTTCAAGCCCATTACTTTGGGTCACCCACTATAAATACAGAGTTCCAATAGATTTCAGCCATATACAATAGTTGGTTTGTAAATTCGAATAAAATCCATCATTACGTCAGATTTTCGAGATAGCTATCGTGTTCGATTAATTCTAAGATTATATCACAAATGACAAAACTTCATTCGAATGTAAAGCATATCTTTTCTGAATTTCTAAGATACCAAACCTCAAACCTACGACCAATGAATTGTAGTACCCTTAAACTATAACCTGTATACTTTAAAAATCTTAATCCTAGACCAAATGCTTGTATTTGTAACCTTTTAAACACTTAAACTGTTGATATCTATTATCATATTGTTAACCCATGAACAGCCATGATAAATCGATTGACGTAATTATCCATGTGAGGTCTTAAAAGGACTCCATTAAAATATATTTATTTATGAATTTTGACTGTAAACAAAATAATAATTTGGTAATAATTGAATGAATTTGTTATTATTATAATTATTATTAGTAGTAGTAGCAGTAATATTTTTAATGGGGGTACTTTTCCAAAATAATCATCCATGTTGAAACCAAACACTTGTATTAATCAACAAGTACATAATTGATTTTCAAAACGGCTGATAGATTTAACAATTTTTTATTTTATCATATACACTTGACAGGTGTAGTTGTAACAGTGAGTAGAGTATGGGTAGTATTTACTTCTTTTATTATTTTTCCTGGGGCATTGGTATAAAACGAGGAACGTATGCCAGTTCCGCATATTTGAACACCTTTCCTACATACACATCTATTATTATTTGGCAATAATATTTTAGTCCTTGTATGGTATACACCTGATGGTTTTATATTTCACACTGGTTTCCATATTTCTGTGTGCGACATCAGTTCTTGACTCTAACAAAAAATATGGCGTCTAGAAATTTTTCCAGTTTCGATTTTATTCTATAAGGAGATTTTTCTTTGTTGTTTCATACATCTGTATATTTCATATATTGTTTATTTTGATGTTCTCCGAGAATTTTGTCATCATTTTAGCGTGATTAAAAATGTAGGTATCATCTTCTTTTTGTTTCTGTGATATAGTATATGATACGTACGACCGTTATATCTTTGATGATTGCAAACATCAATTATTATATGAGGTATGGAAGTATTACATAATTTTAGTTGAGGTGGTGTATCTGGATATATTCCGATTCATCAAGACTGACAGCAGTTGCATATTGTAATTATTTATTGGAGAATTGCTCAGTTTCGTCCCACCGACTCACTTCTAAAGGAATTTATAGGAAAGTCAAATAAATAAAAAAATATTGCGTCTATACTCAACCATAAGGTTCTAAAACGATATTATAGTATGGCAGATTGCAATATCAATCAGTGGATGCTTTCATTGGATGCCACTAAACATGTGCCGATAAATACCTGGAGTTATTGGTACGAGTAACTCCAGTACCAGTAACTTTTTGGTTTTGAACAACAGGTCCTGACGGAACCCATCTTGAGCGCACAGGGCTTAAATGTTAGGCCATTATACTGACCAATGTTTAAAGTGTAATCGCATTCTGGCGATAATCATAAGGATGATGCTATTGTAAAACAACTACAAATACGGGAAGTAAAATATTTATATCTGTCCTAAAAACCTATCATAGAGCTACAGATTCGAATAAACTGTGTTTACGTTCCAATTTTCGGATTTCGACCGGACGATGATGTGTAGGATAAAGAATTGTTTAGTTGTATTGATAACTCAACTTTTTCTTTCAGTAATGTTTGTGTCGATCACACTAAATGTATACTCTAAACACTTACCGTTGTGGATCAAACACACCAATAACTCGCAGTGGGACATTATTTTTGACAAGTGCTTGTGTACAGTGCAGTGCAGTGTTGTCTGTGAAAGTGCATGCAAAATCGTTTCTTTGGACAACCCCGTACTGATTCATGGATATTACAGATGCACGGTTCCGCGGGCCTCCATTCCGCCATGGCGATCAAGCGCCAGCGGCGCATCAGGGAGCAGGCCAAGAAGAAGGCCGCAGAGCGCCGCCTCTCATCCAGGACTAACAGTATGGACAGCATGGAACATAATTACCAGAGGAGGGGCAGTTTCCACCCCTCGAAAGACCAAGTCCTCACGACCTCCATCGGTATGTTGCACATCGGGGTGTGCTTTTTGGTATTGGGGCTCTTCCTGATGGGCTCCGGTCTCCTGCCGGACGACGTCGTCTCCTGGAGAGGAGGCGGCTGGTGGAACGAGCTAGTCATCACCGGGATATTCGTCACCGTTCTCGGGATATTTCTCATAGCACTCAACAGGGTGATGTTGCGCCGGGAGGAGGACGAACTCCAAGACTACGTCGCGAGGCAACTGACCAGGTCGAGAAGCGGGCACAGGCTGGAGCGCGACGTCGAGACGGGCTGCCTGACCACTAAGAATCACAGGAAGATGCTGGAGAAGCAGCGGGAGGATAAACAGAAAGTAATCGAACTCACGCCGACTCACTCGCCGCACACCAAGGTCGCTCCAGCTAACGCTATCAACGGGGACGCCTATCTGGAGAAAATTCTCGAGGAAGAAGGAGAGGAGTGCAGAAGACTGGAACTAAAGGAAACCATCTCGCAGACCACGACCGCCAGTCTCAGTCCGGGCAGTCCTTCTGAGACGCGGGAGCTCATCGTCAACGGAAGACAGTACAGCTTTAACTCCAGGCAGTATTAAACAATTGATATAAACGATAGCTGACCATTTCATGTGATTTACATATATTACACGGACCGGCAAGGTTTTTGGCACAGGTATCTCGGTGGCTTATTGGTTGAATCAAAATTACTAGAGTAGGTAGTACTTCCTGATTTCAAGATGATTCTAGTGGACTTCAAGAACCAATCGACATTTCGAAGACACCGCCAATAGGTACCTACCCCAAACTATCGATACTTAAATCCTTAACCCTTGAGTAAGATTTGACAGTATTAAAACCCAGCTTGATGTGCTGGAGCGGTTTCGACGGAGGAATTGTTGAGCTGGTGAAATGAGACGCCCGGGTCAAAAATCGTTCTCATTCGGTTCTCATTAGTTGTTTAGGTGTTATACGTAAAGCACAAGGGAAACCAATTGATGTCTCAATATACGTATGTTATTTATTATATTCTGGTGTTACTCTGAGAGGCTGTGCGTTTTTTAAATTCAACGCCTCGATCGCTTTTATGGCACAATTTGAACCTAATCTACCAGAGAACGCTTTTCTAATAAATTTTCTGTGGGCAATACTCGAAACTGTAAGACTTCACTCACTCTCGTTTACAGTGATATTATATTAATTTTCCAAGTCTGATAATTTATCGTTGTGAATATTCTTTTCGGTATAGTTCATGTAACGATTTGTCTATTTATACATACGGGGTGATGTTATGTGACCGTGCCATCCTTTATCATAAGGCGGACGTAAAATTTTTAACGATGACGTTTAATGGAACAGTCGTTCTGGAGAATTGAAATCTAATTAAATTATCAATAAGAATGTGTTGTGGTTTTCGAGAGCACTGGCGTTATCAGTACACTTTTGTGTTACCACAATAAATAACAAAAATTACCAAAATGATACTCTGAGGATATTTCTGTTCATGCGTTACTGTTTGTTACGGGATTTACAAGAAATTTCGATTTAATCCGGTTTAATATATAAGCACTGAAAAATTTATAATTGATATAATTGGTGAACATTTTCCAATTTACTAAACAAACAAACACGAACATCCTTGTTTAATGAACATTGCTTGTTCATTAAACTTTCGATAATATTAGCAAACATCACACGAGAAGCTCCTCTCTCGCGTAAAAGCTTTTTTTAATGGAATAGAGCTTTTCCATTAAACGTTGTGCCTCTATAAAACAAATAGCTTTTACTACGGTAGCTTCCATGATGCTTTTAAATGGAGACAAGGCTTTTAAAAGCCGACTATGCTTCGATTTTACATTAGTGCGGAAGATTTGTTAATTATCTCGTTGATAGGTAAACATAATACGGTTAAAAGTAACACTTTTTCATAGTTTTCATTGTAATAAGTGAAAGTTTATAATTAAATGCTAATTAAATTGTTAAATAAACTCTAAACGCGTCTCTATTTTCAATATGAATGTAAAGCTTATGGAGACATAGAGTTTTAGCATCCTAATTGTTATTATACCGAAAAAAAACTGCACATCAATTATAACCCTAGAAGTACCATGGAGAAACCATCATAGGGAATCAGAAATATTTTAATTATCTTGATTAAGGTAAATGAGTTCGATTTCTTTTGACAGACGTATTATGTGCATAACTTTCTCTTTATGTGTAATGTTTATGTGTTTTTAAACAGCGCGTGCATTTAAATATTAAAATAACACACGCAATTTTTAATGTTATATAGAACAGTTAGTTTTAGACTCTTAGCTTTTTCAATTTTATTATTATATGTACATATATACACGATAAATTACTGCATATCTTTCAAGGATCAATATATAGATATCGTATATGTTCACATACATACTTGATCTTTATAAAAAATATACATAGCATTTATGCCAGAGAAGTTAAACATCGAAATGATTAAAATACTTAAAAAAAACTTTATTTAATTCAATAATACAAGACTAGCAGGAGTTTCTCCTTACTAACTCAGATTTAGTAACTCAACTGTCTGTCGTTTTACATTTCGTCCCCGCTTTTTTTAATTTTTTTTTATCACCTAATTATAATTCACATAATCTGTGAATACGCTACACTTACCTATTTAGCTACACTGCAAATTATACTAAAATTGCAACTTCTAGATTCTCTTAAACAGCAACATGAGCCGAAATTCTTTTGTCTATGCCTCTGTCCAAATATATCGTGATATTAAAATTTGAAAGGCTGATTTTTCTATGCTAAATGTTGTGTTTTATACTGTGAAGTGTATTTCTTTCAACGTTTCAACCAAACGAACGTAGATGCGTACTTAAGTACAAAACTATAAAAAAAAAAAGATGAGAAATGGGTTTATTGTCAAAATTAGCCAACCTGATATTACATTTAATATTATAGATGAGACGTTTGAGTTTACTTCTTACAGATTAATAGGCGAAAAACATAGGCGAAAGGTTACATTCTTTCACTGTCATATTCTATTAGATCCTGTACATACCTACCCTTTGAGGAATGTTCGAAAGTTAAATAAATACGATATTACACCTATTTATCACAAATATATCACAACACCAGGTAGAATGGAAAAATCTTTAACTTTGTAGTAACATATGGTTTTAAGCGATATTTCTTATAAATTGAATAACCTATTCAGGATTAAACTTAGCCTTCTCCAAAACGTTGCATGTTTTCTTACTTTTGTATATAATAATTGTATAGTTTAAATAAAATTACTTCAAAGTTAAATGGAGTGTCATTTAATTTCTACCCAGTCAATAAGGAACGAGATCTTCAACGGCAACAGCGAACGTCAAGGAAAATAAGAGATTGACGATGAATGAAGTTATAACCGAAACGAAAGTGAAAAACTTGCAAAGTTCCCTAATGAGATTATTAACGATCCAGTAAGCAAACATAGGTACCTATCCACAACAATGCTTAATTGGGAATCTATTAGGAATATCTTGTTAGACGGTAACGGTACTTTTTTAAATACACGGTGAGTAAAATTTACACTATATCGATCTTAAAAAACTGAAAAGTGTGACCGAGGAAAACGTCATGAATGTTTATTATGTATAGGTGTATCTATATCTATGTAGCATGACTGTTGCTATTACTCCAAATCATGGAATATGAAAGAATGCTTGTCAGTACGAATATGCGGTGTTGATTTACAATAGGTATGTTTAATGGAAAGGGACTTTATATGATGGTGATTTACATTATAAAATGGTATATATTTTATTACAATGTTTTTTTTTTCCAGTGGCGGCACTCATTGTTAAGGGGAATATTTTTATAACGGAAACTCCTTAAATAGGAATTTTCGGCACCCTTCCTAGTTTCCACCTGACAATCCCTTGCTTCTTCCAGAAACATGATTGGCGCCATGCCAGCGGTGGCTGTGAGGCACGAGAGGCGCAAAGGTCAGGAAAAGCGTTCGAAACGTCCGAGCCAGTTGTACATCGGCGGCCATTGGTTACCCCCGAACAGTCCGAGCCCCACGCCCAGCCCTGGACCCCACGAAGATGGAATCGATAGACTGCCAGAACTCTATATCTGTGGAAAAGTAAGGATTACAGTGGTACACACTTGTAGAATTCAAACGTTTCCACAGGAAACGTAGAGCAATAGATAAAACGTAGAAAAGAGAATTGAAATCGTTTGGCTTTTCCAAACTGATTCTTTCTAGCAGACTAAACTAAACTAGATAGTTTTGTAGAAAAGTAGGACGAAGTTCAGGTATTATATGCTTGTAGAATGGCAGTAGAAACCACTCGTATATATTATTGAAATCCCTTCCAAGCGTTCTATATCCCCCACATAAAAATCACTCATTATACATCAGTGGGCATTTCCTTCTTTCTTTCTTCGTACTTTCTTGAATTTTTCAAAAATGCCTCAACGCTCTTAATATTAAAATCTTTAATTTCTTCACCTTGCGTTATAATTTGGACTGTTCAGCTTCGGGCAAACTAAAATATTTCACCTCCTGCCAGCTTATCTACATTAGATACTCATGACCTACATACTACATACATATAAGTACGATACGAACAAGTTTGTTCATTCTTTGTAGGTTTCTGCCCTCCAAGTAATAGTAGGCTCCATCCTTCTAGGCGCCATAGTACTGATCGTAGGTCTAGTTCAACTTGTGCCAAATGCAGCCGATGCTGATCATCGATATTTCTTCATAGGGGCTGGAGTGATACTTCTCTTCATAGGATTCGCCATGACTGCAGTCAGGTAACCGCGAATAGGACGGGATCGAGTCCAGAAATGAATGCAGAGGATAATATAATGTGTAACCTGTGATAACTTGAACGTTAACTATAGAAAATGAACTGCGTATTATTGGTAAAAACAGTTTGTTGATAAGTAATTGGGGGTTGAAAGTATTAGAACGATATAAAATGGGGAAAAATCAGATTGGAACCCAAAAAAGGACAATTGAATTGGCCTGTAGCAAATAGGTATAAATAAAATATACCAATCGCACGTTCCAGAAATCTTCTTCTATATATTGCTGTTTAATATGTTTATTACATTTTTATTGCTTCACTAATTTTTTCGTTTTAGAATTTCTATGAGTAATTATCACAAAAATTTCACGATTTCTTTTGAAGATTCCAAGGAAAGAATCTCATGTTCTGTTCGAATGTTAAGATGTTGGCCAGGACCAGTTACATACAATAATCAGAATAGAGAAGGCATAAAAAGATTCTAATAATAGATTTGATACTAAAACACGAGACTAGTAGCTAGTAGAATATTCGTAAAGTAGCCAAAAAGCCAAACTAAAGTGATCTGCCTTTACACTCGCCTTTCATTTGCCACTTACACATTAAATTCCCTATGAAACTATCAGACTGTTGCAGGGTTGGTCGAATTTAATAATTAATTTTTAGATGCTTTTGTATACATTGTGCGAGGAATGCCAGGGTGGTGATGGAAGACGTCCCACCGCCGTTAGATGCGGTGAACAGCATAGACGTCTTGGTACAAAGAAGGGATACGCAAGTAAGCCGAAAGTTCTAATCGAACCATTTATACAAGTTATAACTTAAACCAATCTCTTAGGTAACTTCCCCTTCGGAATTGGACGCCCTGATTGCCCAGAACAGCACGGAAAAGGAGTCTGTGAACAATACCGAAGCCTAAACTGATATCGGTATTTCTTTTATGTACATACATATGTGTAATTTGGAAATGGAGGAAACATGGATATTAAGTAGTGAATGTGAAACGATGTATAAAAAATGGTTATACGATACGTGCACTTGATCTAAAAACAAAATTGTGAATCTCTTTGTATGTCTATTAGAACAAAACGTGCAGTGATGACTTGACTAAAGGTGTAGGAAATGTTATATTGATATTCGTAATTCTCTTGGTATATAATTAAAAGTGGACCTGACGCTGTGGGCCTCTTTTCGAAATTTTGAATTTTGATGTTTCTTAATTACTGAGATAACATGAATTTCTGTGATACCTATGACTAAATATAACTAAATACATTAAAACCAACGGTGGATTATCAGTGATCTGGACATTCCAAATTCTTTTGGCTGCAATTTATACAATCCCATCAAACTTTATCGCTTCTACTTTTCGCTTCCTGTAGGTACTTCTTCCTTAAACCGTCCAGAAAGCTCAATTGTCGCTCAAAATTCATAAAGTGTCTCCTCTCAGTTCAGATCTTACTATACAAACCACTGTTGGTAACATTAAATATTGACTCGAGTCAATCTACCTAATACTGTTCATTGTTTATGTATCTGTCGAAATAAACATTATATTAGATACATTATTTGATGGCTGGTAAAGAATGATCCAAATATATTATTGGTTGCCTAGCATAAGTATCTATGAGCGGAAATGAGCCGTTTTTTTTATTAAATTTTGGCGTAACGTAACCGTTTATTAAATGTTGTTAAATGTACTGTGTTGAACAACTGACTTAACATCGTTAGCAACATAGGCGGGTCAAGCCGTATTTTACGGAATTGAAAATTAAATAAATAAAATTATTACACCTAAGAAACAATTACTTATAAATGTTAATGTTTACGGTATGTGTCTCTTGAATTTTCATATACGTAAGTACTTAAAATTTTTTAAATAATTCCTACAGACGGTGCCTTCCTATCGACCTTTAGAAAGGACGTCACTAGGCACTCTATTATATACATTATATACCTATGAATATTGTACAAACTTTTTGAAGCTTTAATGGTAAATAGCAGTAATTATATATTCGTTTTTAAATACAAAAATTCTCACTTAATGACTCGTTTTTAAGAAAAAGTGTTCAGGTTTCTTAACCTATCCAGAACTATATATTATCGTGCTACGCTCGAATGTTGAATTCACCAGAAACAAGTTTTAAACATATTTTCGTACGATGTATATTTTATATATATTGTACCTACTATTTATTCTCTGCCATTGAATAAGGGCGAACTGATTTTTCGCTTTTAAATAAAAAAAACAATAATCGAAGAAATTTGAATCGTTTAAAAGATAAATCTGTTTTAATTCAATTTCTACAAACGTAAATATACCTGCATACTTACTAAACGGTAGATATTTATGAATATGCTGTATACATACATACACACACACACACTTTCGTGTTCTGCTGTACAAACATACATACATAAAATAGTTATACTTAACAAAAATGTAATATTTTTATACCAATATGTGATCTGTATAAAAACTTACTCCTTGTACATACATATCTTTATTTGGAGATTAAATAACATTTTAACGGTATTGTTGAGACTCTAAATATGTATTTACCTGTGAGGAACACTGCAGTGACTGAGAAACTTATCAAAATTTAATGTTTCACATTCATTGTGGTTGGTATTATGTAGGTATCGGAGGAGTGAAAGGTTGTGCAATATGTGCAATTGATTCCCTTGCGTTATTTTCGTTCGGATCTTCATGTAAAAAGTAGGTAGAAAATAACATGAATGTTGCAATTAAGGAAGGAATCTTCGATTTTAGCTCACTCTCTGGTTGCCTAGCGGAAGACCCAGTTTGAATCCTATTGTAAGGTAGATACATGAATCGCAAGGTGTGAACTTAACTAAATTCAAATTTTATCTTTTCCATTCGTCATTAAAGTCATATAATGTAAAACTGGATACCTACCCGAACCAGTCGGATTACACATACGCACAAATTAATAATAATGCCACATTTAGTAGGTACATAGTTAAGAAAGATCCTTAATTTTCTAGTCAAACAATTCATTCCACACATTTATTATGGTTTTGGGCTTCCTAATCTTTTTGATAATTTACAAGTTGAAATATTTAAGCGTTTATTACTATGCAAAGTCGGTGCCAATAAATATCGTAATGCTAGTCTGTACAAGGTGACCCCAAATAATGATAGCAAATATCTTAAAACGCGGTTGTTGGCTAATACTTTTTGGCATCGTACAAGATTATCAGTCTTGGTGCTAAATTACTTAATGAATTTCGGCAAAAAGTTGTTACCGTATCGCTTTGCTAACACCTGCTACATAAATGACTAGCATTACGAGAGCCAAAATGTGAAACTAAATGAATTTAAACGAACTAAATTAAATTTACAATATTTTTATATCATTTTGTCTTCTACACTAATTAAATTATTACTTACTTTTATCAAAATACTTTTAACCAATGTAATTCTAAGAGGAACAGCCTAAGTATTTTGTAATATTTATATTTCTATTTATTGTTAAGAGTATTTAACTAGAATTAAGTTGTATCTAGGATAACATATTTTAAAACACTGTTCTATAGGAAAAACATATACATATTTATATTTCAAATAAATGTTTTTTATATTTTGCATTACTATTATTGATTCTCTTTTAATCCCTGATGGATCGAAATCTCTTATAATCAATCTGGATCATAAAAATTCGTATAGGAAAAATGTCAATTATTTGAACCATTGAATCGATTACAGATGCGAAAGGCATCCTAGAAAGAAGTCGACAAAAAATTATGGCGTGCAAACACAATAATTCTTTTCGAGTTGTCCGATCCCCTATTATTTGTCTGTCGCACGTGTTCGATACCAACAACGCCTGGTTTCTCGCGTGGGTCTGTTGAAAACTCGAGACCACATAAATTTTATCAGAATCAGTTAAGGGCAAAGGGCATTTTACTCGTAATTTTCAATTATTTTTTTGTTTTCTTTTGGATTCTAAAAAACTTATTTAAGGTTTTTTTAACTTCGTACGTTTACTTTACTATTCAATCCTTATCAATTGCCGTTATCGTTATCTTCTATTTGAATTTTTTTTTGTAATACCTCCCTAAAGGGCACTATTGAACATTTTCATTGTCTCAAACAAGAATTTCAAAAAGGCTTTCAATGTTTTCATTACGCTTTATATTTGAATTATCATATTAAAGGTATAAAATTTTTATTCGAAATATTTTCTTCTAAAATATTATTAAAGGCATTTTATTCTTAAGAATTTTTATTTTGTAAAATTATCTTTAAAACGGTTTTGGCGATTTATACCAAATCTCATAACTTATGTTAGCTGTGTAATGCCTATACTTTTTACTTGAAACATTTTTATCTAAAATTGCCCTAAATGTACTTAAGTGTATCGGTTTTTAGAGTAATTGTTCAGTCCAATTGATACATCTCCATCAAGTAAATTTGTTTTTACTTATTCTAAGTAGATGATTGGATTTTTATTTCGAATTATTATATTCTATATATATATAATCTATATTTTTTTATTTGACTAGGCTAATAAGCTATCCCCCTGAAACAGTTTCAAGTGAAAAATCAGGGGATGCAATAGTAAATAGGGGGTTCATAAGACACTTAGAAATTTTGAACTCTTCCGTATATATAATTAATTTAGTTATAAACGAAACAAACTCTTAAGTCTTAATACGCTTAACTTATGCTTTTAATCATTGTTTAAAAATGTGATAACTTAATTGAAACTGTTTCAGAGGGAGAGTTTATGTATAAACGAATATTTTCAAAGTAAAAATTGTTCTAGATACTTAAATAACTTTTCCATACGTAGGAGTTCGAAATTTCTAAGTAAGTGTCGTATGAATAACCCCTATTGACTCTTACATCCCCTGATTTTCGACTTGAAACTGTTTCAGGGGTATATTTTATGTTAAATGAATATTTTCCGATAAAAATTTTCAGTGTAAAAATTAGTTTAGGTGTTTAGAATAAATTTTTTCTCGATTTTCGTAAATGTACCCCATGCATCAACCCCCAACGTCAGCTAGGGTGGTAAATCGTATCGGATACATTTTTTTAGCAATAAACAATCTCAACGAGACAATGTTTTTTGTCTATCTTTACACCCGTACTATTTCGGGCATTTCGGTAGGTATCGTTTACATTTGAATCATCGCCGCTTATCAGCACAATTACGTTAAGAGATTTATCTCTTACTCCGAACCTTAATTACCTTACCGTCACCGTCAGTATAACGAATCGTTCGATCGAGAACGGACGTATCGGTCTCCCCGCTCGTGCGAGTGTGTAAGTTTTGTGAGTTGTGGCGCAAGTTATGTGAGTTAGCATGGTGACGTGTCGTTCTTGGGCTCCCGAATGCCTTGAAATTATAATGCTGGCGAGTGAATTGGGCACTTGAACGGTTTCTGAGTGACATAACGTCTACCCTGAGGAATTCGGGGGCGAAAAGGGCAAACTAAGAGGAGAGAACGCCCCGGAAAGTCGCGAGTAGGTGGCAAGTACTAGAGAATAACATATTTTCAAGTTTTTTCAGATTTAATGGAAATTGACGCTGAATTTAAGTTTTTAATAATTCCTAAACGCCTAATACCTAAAAATAAATAACCTAACTCTAAACCCTAAAAACCAAAAAATCTAAAATAATTTTTAATACATTTCTAAAATTAGTTCGTGAAGGGACAGTTATGCAAGTAACATATTTAAATAATAAAGGGACTCGTTTATTATTTTTAACGAAAAGCTAATAAAAAGTCATTGCTTCATTTAATAGAAATGGATATAGTGCACTTAGAAACCGTCAATAAGTCTATTTTTAGATATCAACATGCATAAGTTTTACAGATTATTCTAAACTTTTGTCCTTTTCAATTAGAAACTGTGACTGTTGTTTCCAATTTACTGCAAACGTTTTTTTTTTTATTAAAAATGCATCCTTCTTGGGAACAACATGAGGTAGTACATGTACTTGTACATAATAAGGTAAAATTAAAAGTTCGACGAAAAATTGAATTGTATTACACACGTTTTTTAATTTCAGGTACTTAAAAATTTTTTAACGGTGCCATTTTTACTTTCTCATATGGGGTAACCATATACTAAGAGAAAGGATTGTAATTGTACTAATCTAATAATCTCGCGAGGAATGCTTTTCTTCATATTCTCATATTCCCTTATTAACAAATATAACCAAAAATTAATAGAACGTTGCTTCGAAGGGTATAAACATAGACGGTATGAGGAAGGACTTTGAAAAAGCAAAGTAAAGTAGGTACTTTCAAAAGAGTGTGTGCGTTTTAATAACAATGAAAGACTATCAGAGCAAAAGTTACCCTCTGGATTCTTAAAGCATTTAGCGGCGTTGCGATGTTATTAGTTTCTGCCATTTACAAGACCGAGTGTAAATTCAGAAAAATTCGGTTTAATAGCATCTGTATTTAAACGATTTTTATAAATCAAAATTAATTTGTACGAAATGTTTTAGCACCTGAAATTTTTTGGTCGGCGGTTTTATACATTTATGAAATGAATTTTCTAGGATTGTTGAGAGTGGCGGCAGTTGACTCCAATTTTAAAACAAAAATTCTAATGTATTGAGTTAATTTTCATATTTTCTTTTTCGTCTTAGAAATGAATTTGCCAAATTTCGGGATGAACTTCGCGGGATAGATGATAGGTGTAAAAAGTAGTTTGAAAACCTGGGACCAAGATTCAACTCACTAGTTATAAATGTTTGTGAAATATTGAGATGTTGGGAAAAATGAATGACTATTTAGTTTTCGAAATATAGGTGCACAAGTACCCAGCTAGAATGTTGACACTCACAATGGTTCCCTTAATGTCAATTATTGCTACATTTTTGAATTTTGGATTAATGTGATGGTCTTCGTTGTACTTTCACAAAAAGAAATGAAATTGTGATAGCAAACTAAAAGTTATGCTTTTCTGATGACAGAAATGGAAGATTTCTCCGGATCGGATTTAGTTTTCAAGATGTACCTACAGATGTTTAAAATTTTTTTTTAATTTTGATTTGTTCACAAATCCCCATGTTTTCATAGTAACCCCTAAAATATGTATTTCAAAAACTTTTAAGCTTGGCCACAGTCTTCAAAAATATCTCCTCAACTTATTTTGACTAGTTTCAACAGGAAATTCGGAAATTTATTTTTTTACGAAAAAAAGAAAAGATCTCTCATTACGATTCTTTCAAGAAATGAGTAACAATTGTATCTTTATGTTCACGTAATTTTTTAAGAAATCATGCTTCCCTATCCAACATTCCTCAAAAATACTACAATTTGCCCCCTTGTAGCTCAGATTCTGGGTACGCCCCTGTCTAGAAATAATAATGTAAACTACCTGACTCTGGGGCAATATTCCTTTCGACGATTCTAACTTTTATAGATTATTCTATTGAGCCGACTGAACATCGCTTTTATATTTCTCATAACTGAAAAGTTTATAGTAAATGGTTTAAATACATGCATCAATAATAAAATGGATAAGGTGTATCAAACAAATCATAATGCACCAAAATCTGTTTTTTTTTGTCTTTTATAGCGACATCTTAATCGATAGAGTGGAATCTTAGAGAATTAAAATAAATAATTTCATCTTATAGTTTTTTTTAATCGATTTACTTAATCGATGTTGGATATACATATATAAATAAATCATTTTGTCGACGGTGTAGGTAGCCTCCAGGGATAATTCCTGTGGTGAATTGAAGGCGAGCGGGGAGCCTCACCTTAGACCCTATACCTCTAGGAAGCTTCTTTGTCTGTCTACTTTATCTCATTCTCGAGTTATAAAAAGTGACGCAGTGGTAAAAAAGTCACTCCCCGTTTTTTCTGTTCTCGTATAAAACGTTGACTACCTATCGTCGGCTCTATTCCGCGTAGTGTGCACCGTACACCGTTTCCAAACCAAACCTGGAGCATGGAGCAGTAGGGCAGAGGGCAGAGGCAGAGAGGAAACCCGGCCGCCCCGAGCTCCCCCCTCCGCCCTGGTGGCCGGCGGGTCACGAGCGCGAGCATCGGGAAGAGGCCGCGAGCGGCGCGACCAACCTTACGGTGAGCGTAATAGAGGCCGGAACCGCCCGCGACAACGCCTGCCCGCTGTCCCTTTCTGGGGGTCCCGAGACCGAGGAGAGTCGAGCGTGGCCGACGAGCCGTTCGGTCGGTGGCTGGTGGGGTGGGGAGACACGTCCTATGCTCCTATGTCCTCTTCCTTCTTCCCGGCACTAGCGTAAGCGAGGCGAACGCGTCGGGGTATATATCAAGTTTTTGTGAGAGTGTCTCTACCTCTCCCTTTTTCTCTCTCTCCCTCTCATGCAAACACACACAAACACTCCGATCCTGTCCTCCATCCATTCTAGAAACTTTGGGATAATCTTCTACAGCATCTTCGATAGATTTCCAGTGGTCGTTAGTGTGTGTATGGGTCGCCCGCTTGCGAGTGCGAGTGAGTCTCTCTCGCGTCGAGTGTCGGCCCTTGGGGCAACCCTGTTCGCGTACCGCGCGCGTATTACTTCATTTCCATAGACAAATGATCGCTGATAAATAAAGGCCATGTAGACGATTCGGGCGATTGTTCAGGAAAATCACCGTTGTGATTTTTTCCGATTGTGGTTTGTTGTGGTTTCTTCTGGCGGGGCATCGGCCGATCATTACAAGGAAGCTGCTGTTTAGGTGAGCCTCTCCGCCCTGACTTACTAAATATTGTCTAATTCACTAATTCACTCCTCTTTTTATTTATTTTGTAACATATTGTCAATGTTTATTCACCAGAAATCATTCTGGCCGTTTGCGGCGCAGTTCCCTTGCCCTTCCAGAAATTTCATTAGTATTCCTAACGCACACGTATATGTATATACTTACACCCTACATACTTCTTTCTCTATTTCGACTCTGATTCGGGTAATCAAAACCACAACATTTTAATGCGTCGTTGTTTTGATAAAACTTAGGGCGCAATGAAATTTGAAATTTTCCCATTTTCCGAGTCGCAATTTAAAGTTTCGGGTTTACACAAAAAAAAAAATCGATTAACGTTATAACTAACACTTCTTGTAATGTTTAAATAATGGACTGAACGACGTCGACTAATACTGATATAGTCATGAGCCTCCCCATAAAGTATATTCATAGATCTTCCGTAGGAAGCTGCGCTGACGATGGGGTTGGTTGTTCTGGCAAGCAGAAAACCTGTCGAAAACATATTGTTTCCAGTCGCCCATCTACGATATTAATAAAAGCGGAAGAGGAATGTGTTAGCGACTAGAGAGAAGATGTTTGTACCTGCATGTTGGAACAGTATTAATGTTAATTAGGTGCATTACCTATTACTGTAAAAGATCGTTTCTACACTGCAATTTATCCCTTTGGCCTTTGGTCAGTTTTAGTGACTTGCAAACAGCACTTTTTGTTATCGACTCCTGGACATACTTACCTACTAGCAGCAAAAGCAAGTTGTTCAATCATCTTGCATAATAAACTAAAATATTCAAATACGAACTAAAATTTATCTTTTTGCATCAAATCTGATACATAAATTTTTAAATTCTACTAAACCTATCATAAATTTACGTCATCATTTGAATAGTTTCTATGATCAAATTTTCGAAGGCACTATTCTAAGCTTAGATATATATGAATCTTCGATAGTATTTTTATCTCGTTTAAGCAAAACCATAACCTTTACTTCATATGGGCACTCCAATAATATCACTGTTTTATGTTCTTAACTGTAACTTCGGATGTACCTAAATAACTTCAGAAACAAACCCAAAGCGAGGTTAACTAATACTGTGCAACATACTACATTATTTTTTTCGCTAAATTCCTCGTTCTGCTAGTACCTACATTGAGTGCTAAGTATTTCCCGTTATTCAAGTTGTAATTTTTAAACTTTCTACCGTTTTGTTCCTAATATTATTACGAATATTTGAATAGTTGCCCAAAATACCAAATATTCCTGCTCCCACTAGGCTTTGCCCATATATACCTACCCAGATTATAAGGCTGAACAATGAATGCAATTTATGGTTTATTTTCTGGTCAAGGAATTTCATTTTTACAATAACAATATAATTATTGAAACGTGTCGTTTTCGAAGTAACCTGAGACGGTTTTCTTTGACACATTTGTTGAAACCTGACCGTTTGAGTACTTGTTTTGATTTTGTAATTATGTAGGTACTGTGTTATTTCTAGAAAGACGGGGCCGGGCCAATTTGTGTGAAAATTATTATCCGATTTTCTACATGCTTTTTAAACACATTTTTAAGTCATTTTCTAACATATTTATCAGCCATTACACCGTTATTCGTTCTACCTTTTTAATGAATAAATACATTAATAATAAAAATACTGGACAATGTCCTAGGTCGAGGTTATTTTTTTCTCCTTATTAGGACATACACATTCTGCAGATGTGTCTGTTATATGAAAAACCTCGGAATTAAATACAAAGAACGCTTTATTCTGTTCCATTTACAATTTTTAATGTTTCAACATTAACACTTATTTTTTCAATAGGTACATTCATATTGTGTAATTTCTTAGTCGATTCCATATAGTAATTTCAACCATAAACCTAACATACCTAATTAATAAGTAACGCGTGTTTCTTACGTTAAATTATCGATAGGTACGCATGTTGCGCGTGATTCAGTCTTTTCGTATTCATTATTGCCGTCAATGTTTTCATTCCCGAATAGGGAGTACAAGTATATGGAAAACTTTTGGAACTGAAAACAAAATTGTCACGTGCCATAAGGATTTAAAAGATCTATAATAAGAACGTAAAATCGTTCCATATCGTAAATTTTCGTTAATATTTTGCATTATTGTAGCTTTTTCTCATTTGAATTTGTACAAAGCTCTCACATATTCTAGTAATTATTATCTACCTATGATTCACTGACATTCTTATTGTTAGATAATTATTTTAGCAAATTTTCGGAAATCTTTCGCCCATTTTGGCGGCTAATTATGGCAACACAAACATTATTTATTTCATTAGTCGGTTTGTTATAACTAAATTGCTTGAATTAAATAACTGGACTTAAAGACCGTAGGTACTACATAATATGTAAATATAAATAAAATTATCAAATGTTATAATGGAAATACATAATCACATTAAAGCAATAACGTCATTTAACAGGCGTACGTCTCTCAGATTTTACTGTACTTTTACTGTAAGTTATTTAATAAAAAAGGAGATGAATGTCATTATTAACAATTGAAAAAATTACGCACTACCAGATTATTCATTTTTGTAAAGTTGAAAATGTACTTGTAATATCGTCATGAGTGCAATGTCCTTACGCCGGAATCAAATGATAAAGAATAAATATTACAGTTATTTGACGTACGTACAAAGTACATATCTTGTATGTTTGCGCGTGTGATGATACACACATACATATGTTTGCACATCATAAGTCATGATTCATGACTTAAGTATGATGATCACTTCATGATCATTGAAAATATTACCGAGAGTTTGTGGTATAAAAATGTTCATCAATTAATCAAAAGTCGTTGTAATAATAACAATTGTTGATTTATGTCTGAAACAAAAAGTTTACAATTGGAATATACAAACATACATATTACATATTAGGTATTATCTTCTTCTTCTTCTTCTTCTTCTTTTAATAGGCAAAACAGCCTGTTTTTCCATTCGTTTAGCCTCAGTCTGTAGCTTCTTGCGAACCGGAGGTCCAGCTTTGTGCCCATCTCTTTGGAGGTCGACCCTGGAGTCTTCTTGTATTAGGTTTATTATCCCTAGCAATTTTTGGCAGTCTGCTGCTTTAGGTATTATCTAAATGTCCGAAATTATTCTTTTATTTTTACATATAAATATGTAGGTACATACGTTCAGTGTTAGTACATGATAAAAATTATTCCTAGTGAAAAAAATACATAGTAGGTACTTATGTATGGTACATATGTAAATCTCATGGCGTGACATCAATTTTGGTATGAAAAATTGTCATTATCACACCTTAAATGCCCGTAGCGTAAAACGAAAAACAGATTAGTTAGTGTGGCCGTTTGTTTATATATTATGTAAGACCAGTCTTGTTCGTAGACATGAAACCACGGCAGAAATCTCGAAACTGGTTTCAGCCAATGGATCGCCTCGCTTTTCGGCATTCTATAGTTTAAGTCGAACTAAAGCTATTTCGCGGTTACCGCATTACAACTTTAATAGCTAATCTTAAATTCTAACCGACACCTACGTAACCACCCACAATATTTTTTTATCTGGGATCGATATACGTCTAACTCGTCGACGTAGCGACGAGTTGCTATAGTAAATGCATGCCAGTGTCGAATAATCATGTAGGTACACTGAAAATTAAAATACGATTTAGAATTAATTAAAAGCGGTAATTTTAATATCATTTCATTTAAAAATGTGTCGAGTGTGCACGTCGGCATGTATCGTCATACAGTTTTGTTCATTTAAATTTAATTACGAAAACTTGCTGCTTCAAATTACTCCAGGACGAAAACTTTTTTTTGTATACCTCATCCTCTCGCGTTTAAAACTTTACTATGTTTGGAACAATGGAAGGAAGTAACAATTCTGTACGCACCAAACATTAATTCACCAAAAAGACGAAGTACGTTGTGTATTAATAAATTTTTTGTTAATATTTTGCTTTGTCTGAAGGAGAATCCGAAGGGAAATTTGGCCATCGTCGCGTAACAGAAAATCACCAGTGTTTTTTATATAGGTATATGTATGCATACATAAAACTGAGAATGATTGGAACTTGATATTAACTAAGTATGTAGTGTAAAGTATACTATTGTTGAGTACAGTGAGTTTGGTAGCCAGATCCTCAGTGAGAATATGACACAATAAGTCAACCTTCTGTTTACGTTATTATACCTATTAGATGTATGTCCTTTTAGGCGTGGTTTAAGGGTCAGCATGTTTCCCTCGTAAAGGAGTTGCCACAAATGGATGAACATGTAATAATAATTGTCGATGACATTTTTGTTTTTGTCAGTAAAGTACCCTTTTTGCCTTAAATTTATTTCTTATTTACTTTTTCTTTTGTTGGGAAGGAAGGTTTTAGTTTAGAAGGATTCGGATTGTTGTTCTAGCGTATATTTCTTTTGCCGTATTTAGATCCTATGCATTCTGTTTGTAATCAAAGTCGGCAGACAGTAGGGGCAGTCAGATATTTTTTATAATGTATTTTGGCGTCGTGAAGTAATCTTAACACTCGGGCACCTAGCGACCTAGCCCCCTAATCGAGCACTGTAAGAAACTCGTTAAATGTTGATGTTGATGTTGATAAAGAAACGTGGAAAATCGAAAAATCCAGAAAACTACTGCTATGGTAATGAAGAAATTTTCTCGTTTGTCGCACTACACTTACCTATATAACGCTTATTATCTAGCTAATGATCGTTTACTTTTCGCCGCGCTTTTCTGCTCATCGAACCTTTCTTAGCACATCGATAATTATTTGTTTTCGAAAGAAGATTACTATCTAACTACAGAGTATTAATATTCCATGGGCTTGTATCGCAATGTTCCATGGACCAAGAGTGTACTACAGTTATTTTACATGCATACATTAGAGAAGAGAATGTGTGTGCGTGTATGTGTATGTACGCGTTTTAATTGATCCCATCTTTTTTAAGGTAGTGTTAGATATTGGGTTTAATTAATACCTGTTGATGTTAATACTTCCTGTAACTATGCTGTAATGTAGGTAATCTATTGTATTGGTTGGTGCTATAAAGCTCTTGTAATTATGAGAAGAATTTTTAATAAAAGATCATGTAGAGCTAGTGAGCCGTTAAGCAATGACCTTTATAGGGATTATTCCATATCTTGTGATTTCGAGAGTATACTCGTATACCTATTGCAAAAGTTGTATGTTAATTAATAATCAATAGGAAAATCACGAATTGAACTTATTCACTTCACTAATATTCACTTTACTATTCTAAAACATCGTCGCTCACGAAGACAAGTTAAAGACGATATATGAATAAGAATCCTGTTATAGACCGCGTGTTAAATGTTAAAAAAAGCCATATGCGCTGTTAAGCGCGTCGAGAAACCACAACCTCCATCTAACAACGTGTTGATTGTCTTCGTTCTTTCATTTCGGCAATTTCGTGACTTTTGCCACTTTCCACGGATTTAGTTGATACATTCGGACCGTGCCGGAGTCAAAGAAAGTCGTTTCGGAATGAAATCAAAAAATCGCCAACAGCCCACTGTGGGTCTCTCGCGTTTCTTTTTGTAGGATCGAATGTCTGCAAATATTGTTTTTGTTCATATTACAATAGGCCGCGGTTGCGATGTCCTAAAGTAAAACTCTATCCTTTGTTAATTCATACCATATACTTACACACGCTTCATGCAAATAATAGGTAGGTATATACCATCAGCTAGGGATTGGAGTTGCAGCGGTTCAAGGAAACTTGGCTTAAAGTCTGTACCTACTTTGCGGCTGCTCCATCGCCATCGGTACGACACTTGATTATCAAATTTCTTGAACGTCTTTTTGAAGCTCTGATTAATATCCGACCGAATAACATGTGTGATATTGAAGTTTTTTAAAGTTTTACGTTTGCATTTTCAAAAAAAAAAAACGGGACATTCGTTTTTTTTTACCAATACTACTTATACATATAACTAATTCGCTAAAAATTCTGCCGTGTAAAATTGTCTCTGCGTTTCTTTCGTAGGAATAGAGAGGTACCTATTGTACTAATTGTGTTCGGATACGGTTAAAGTTTTACAACAGTTTCGCCGGGTGTTCGATTTGTGTAGGTTACAGTAGGTTTTCGTCTGTTGTCTCGATCAAAAAGACATTATAATATGAGTCAAATTATTTCGAACACTTCGGCAAATTATAGAAAATTACCTCCTGCGAGGCGGTCACTTAATCATGGGAGCATCACTACCATATAATAACAATAATAATGTTAGTAATAATAACTCGATGGTGAGAAGTGGAAAGGGTGCTATTTCGGATTTTCGTACTGAATAAGTATTTTTTGTTTTTTGTTTCTTCGAATAGACAAACGGTCTGATACGTAATCAAAGTGTGTTCAATTGTTAAAACTTCCTTCAAATAACACGTCAGAAACAGAATACATCTCCAGCCACTTACTTACAATATCTTATCGAACGCGTATTGCCGAATTGTATTACATAATCGCTTCGATGCGTAATTGATGTCTGCGTAAACTTTACTAATTAATCCATTTGCTTACTTACGTAAATGTGTCTGTGGCAGACGCTAAGAAAGAAATTATATCTACATATATGTTGAACAATATTATAAAAATATAATAACCGAGATTAGTAGTAGGTAGTTATACCTACCGAAATTCTTGATTTGAGAAACATTTTTTTCAGTCGAAAAGGCATCGAAGAACGTTAAATCGTCAGGGTGGTAATTCTAAAGTATCCTACACTAGCAGTTTAAGATATGAAGTTTGGTTACTGAGACGATGTTGTTATCTCGCATCGACCTTATTATTTATATGTAGTATATTATATTCGTTTTTTTTTTAGTTTAATGCCATCTATTTTACAGACATTACTAGTTTTGTTATTATTCACTCTGATTTGTTGTAATTCTGACATTGAAACTATTTTATTTTTGAAAAGATCAGAAATTTTAGACAAAACTGTTCTCACTAATAAATTGCCCATCCTAGATTCTTAATAGAACATGGAAATACCTTCAAAAAACGTTTTGAACGAAAGAAGCTTCAACTTCTACGTAGATCTATTCTTCTGTTAGACTATCATCGAAAGACAATAATATAAAAGTATCTAATAAAAAGTAAAGTTTATTTAGTGCCTGGTTCAAAATATGAATATAAAATTTGTTTCCTCATTATTTTGAAAACGCGAATAAGTGTACTTAGTACCTTATTAATAGACGATCAATGTGTAGGTATACATAGTCATTTAAACTAACAGCATTACTATTAATAGTTATTGCACTTAAATATTATATTTAACAATATTATTATTTTAAATATTTTGGCTCGAAATTAGACAGAATTAATTATAGATGTGTTTTGTGTCAAATATGAAGTCCTCCAGTAAACTAAGGTATTTACATAAAAAACAGGTTACACCTTAGATGACTCACTATATACATAGCAATTTTTTTCATTTGTGTGTTAATATTATTGAGTTATATCGACTTGAACTCAATTGTTTGAATAATTATGAGAAAATGCCTCGCCTCGTACAACCAAAGCCATTAGTGACGTCGCAAGTTATTAACTTTTAAAGACCTTACAGAATGTATTACTTTAACTTTGTACAACAACTTTCAAATTGATTAGGTAGTATTGGGCCGTGAAGAGTGTTTCCACCAGAGCGGTTGAAAGTCTGAGGATTTTTCCAATTTTCTATAAACTTGCAAGGTGTTATATAGGTAATACTTTCTAGCATTTCAGAAAATTAAAGAAATTTTGAGAAGCTTGAATTATTCAAGGCAACCTAAGATAGTTATTTTTATTTCACGTTTCAAAGTTTTTGACTTTATTTGATAGAAATGAACCCTAGAAATTTTACAATAGTCAAAGCAAGTCGAGATAGAAACTAGGAAAGTATCGAGTTTCTTTAAGGTCAACCTGTATAGGTTGTTACAAATTCTTGAATGATTCCAAAGGTTTGAAATGCATTAAGTATAAGAGACAGTCGGTTTTAGTGTTTACTTTGACCTTTGACCAATACACCTAGGCCTTTTTTTAAGCTCAAAGTTTTAAATATGACGATAATCTTTGCTGTTTCTGAATAAGGTAACTGATTTAACCTATTTTTTTCGACTTTGGGGTCGCATATTTGTACTCATTGGACATATTTCTCTGAAAAATCAGTAGACCATGGCAAACATCTCATTTTCGCCTAAATCATAGGTATGCAAATCCGCTACAAATGTTATGTAGTCTCCAGTAAAAGGCGTAATATGATTTTCATTTTCCTCGCTCAGGTCGGCGCAGTTTTTAGAAATTCTCAGCACACATCGTAGAAGGTTACGAAGCGTTCCGGAATGTTTTTGAAGCGATTACGCTTCTGAATTTAATAAAACGGCTTTAACAAACGTGAAACGGCGAATTGCACATACTGCATAAACCAAAAGAAATAACGAGTATTTTATAGTTTCGCCTTTGGTGCTTGGGATGTTTACGGTGCTTTAACGATGTTCTAGATAATCTAGATAATATGAAGGAAAAAGGTCGTCAGACACACAATCGCGGTTGAGTTTATTAAATTTTCTATACTAAAATGTTCAATTTTTGACCGTAATATATATGTTTATTTAATTCTAAACGTTGTTTTCAAGTCGCCGTCGTGTTTATATATTCAAAGTTAAAAAAATAACAATTTGATTGAAATGAGTGAAAAGGGAAAACCTCGCTGCACACTAATTCATCGTCTATAGGTATGCAATCTGAAGTCTTAGGACAGTGGTATTTTACAGTTTTCATTTATGGTAATCAATAGAAGTTTGCGAATCTACACCGCTTAAACATTAGGTAGGTAACCTATTGTACAGCTTGTCAACGATCGGCTGTAAGGTAAATAACTTTGAGACGAGTCCAGACTTGAACCGTTTTGTTTAAATAGGTACGTTAGACATTATTTTAGATGCTGTGGTACACCTTCGTGTCTACTACTTATATATACATAATATAAGAGTTGTTCCGTCTCAGAGAAGTGACATTTTTAAGTTATTGTTGAACCAATGATGATTTACAGATATATTGCTGTCACCTCGAGTACCCTATACTTCTTCGAGATTTATTTCCAATAAATCACAGTTCAAGTAGACAATTTAACCGTAAGGGTAATAAAGACCCTCCGGGAAAGTCATCGAATCTATACGGACAAGTTATGACCGCATTTCGAGGAAGTAGAGGGTACCTCGCGATTTAAAACATGTGTTCACCATCTGTATAAGATGAAAGCGAGGATCTTCAGCAGTGGTCAGCACGCCCTCTACTCATTACCGGTGTGATTTTCAACCAATAAGCGACGAGTAAAGAGGGCTGCAATGCAACCGGCCAATAAGCGGAGATCGCGTTTCTCGTCTCTAATTTTGAGTACTTTAATTTTAAGAAACATTCTTCGTCCAACTACGAGAGAATCACTATCATCTATCTTCACCTATTCCGTTGTATTTAAGTTGTTGCATTTTAATAGTCTAGTAAATCCGAAGTTACAATTACGTGTTATCATTTCCCAACTGTTCACGCAATATTAAGTTGGCGCGTGAAGTGTACCGGTCAGTTATAACGATCTAAGACAATCGAAATTTCTGATTCGTACGCGACGTTACATGATGGTCCTTCGAGCCGGATGTACAGTATTATAGTGTCTAATCGCAAGAAACGATTACACTAGAAATCAGCAACAGACAAAGGTTAAGGTGCAAGAAGAATCCAAAACCGAACTCCAAGACCACGAAGCAGCCGTCTGGACACCACATAGGGAAGCAGCCGCCTGGACACCACTTAAGGGAGCAGCCAGCTGGACACCACTTCGGGAGCAGCCACCTGGACACCACTTAAGGGAGCAGTCTTCGGACACCTAGTTGGGGAGCAGCCGACGGAACAGTGGATCTTAGCAAGTTTTGCTATTCAACGAGGACTTCGGAATCAACAGGTACTTGTTATCATTAGGAATCATCGTCCTATTATTGTCCCATCCTTTCAAATTTCTCTTCGTTTCGGTTATAATGGAAGATCAAAGGGCATTAATTAAAAACCGTTCAACTCTTAAAGCGCAATTGACTCGTTTGCAAAAATATTTAAATGAAAATTCAAATCTTGATATTGACGAATTAGAAATTCGTAAGACTAAATTAGAAGAAATTAATAAATCATTCCTAGAAGTTCAATTACGCATCGATACAGACGAATCTATAGATGAGGAGGAAAGGTCTCAATTCGAAAACCAATATTTTTCTTGTGCAAAAATTATTAATAAAGGTTTACGTGAACAAAGGGCTGGAACGAATGTTCATACAAATCAAAACCAGTTACCTGTATTATCTAATGCAATAACGGTAAAACAAACAAATTCGGTATTACCAAACATTCAAATACACCCTTTTGACGGAAACCCGATTGAATGGTGTTCCTTTCACGACACATTTAGGTCGCTAGTTCACGAAAATAATGATCTTCCCTCTGTACAAAAATTCCACTATTTAAAAACATCACTCAAGGGAGAGGTAGCTGCGGTAATCACGTCACTTAATGCCTCAGAAGAAAATTACCTAGTAGCCTGGGACTTATTGCAAAAACGTTGTAATAGACCGCGGCAGATTGTGCAAGCACACTTGAAAGCCTTTTTAGAATTGCCGGAAATTTCTCGGGATTCTCCGTCACATTTACGAACATTATCAGAATCTGCACAATTGCACATTAACGCATTAAAAACTCTTAAGTTGCCTACCGAGCAATGGGATGCATTTTTAGTTTACGTATTGACTAAAAAATTAGATAAAACTACGCGTAGAGCCTGGGAGCGTACGCTAGAAAATGATGAAATGCCCACTTTCGATCAATTTATTAAATTTCTAAATAAGCAATCTCGCGGAGAAGAAATTGAATTTAATACTAATAACAAATCAAATAACAATAACTCATATGAAAAACATTCTTTTAATAAACAATCGAGACAAGTGCAATCACATTTGGGGACTTATGCACAGAATTGTCCGATCTGTAATGAAAATCACAGAATTCTCGCATGTCAAGAATTCATGTCGTATTCAGCTCAGCAAAGAGCAGACGCGGTTAGAAAGGCGCGACTCTGTTTAAACTGTTTCCGAAATAATCATTCAACAAATAAGTGTTATGCTAAGGGATGCAGAATATGTAATAAAAAACACAACTCGTTACTGCATTTCAAGCAAGAACCGAAGAATACAAATATTAAGGACACTAATACTGTGCCTACTCATTCAAATTTAAATAAAGAGCCTAAAGTTGTTCCTTCCGAAAATCAATTGGTATCGCAACCATCGGCAAGTTCATATGTTTCAGCATTTGATTCGGAGGTTTTGTTAGGCACAGCTCTTGTAAAGATACTAGATAAGTACAATAATGAGCATATATGTAGAATTTTACTTGACAGTGGCTCTCAAACACACTTCATAACAGAAAATTTAGCAGATCGTTTAGGACTGCCAAAACAAATTATTAATTTACCCTTCTCAGGTTTAGGTCAGTTGCAAACAACGGCAAAATATTCAATTAAAGCCCAATTGGCGTCTAGGATTTCAAACTTCTCTTCACAATTAACATTTGTAGCTTTACCATCAATAACAGGACTGTTACCTTCGCGACAATTGAATAAAAATTTCTTCGCTATACCGAAAATTATAACATTAGCTGATCCAGATTTTTATAAATGTGGAGAAGTTGATGCTTTGATAGGTAATACAGTGTTTTACCGATTATTAAGCGTAGGACAGTTTAAATTACACAATTCTGTAGTATTACAGAAAACATTATTAGGCTGGATTGTGACGGGTGAAGTCAGTATTCCTACCAATAATGCATCGTCAAGTGTTAATAAATCTTGTCACCTAGTAACCACATTGGAAAATCAAATCAATAAATTTTGGGAAGTAGAAGAAGTGCCATATAAAAAACATTTTTCTGAAGAAGAGGTATCATGTGAAAATCATTTTTGTGAAAACACCGTTCGGGATAGCGATGGAAGGTATATAATTAAATTACCGTTTAATGAAAATAAGGCACGAATCGGTGATTCACATAATATAGCTCTAAAACGTCTTTACTCATTAGAGCGAAAATTAGCAAAAAATAGCGAATTACGAACTCATTACATAGAATTCTTAAGAGAGTATCAAAATTTAGGACATATGACAGATATAACACTTACCAATAATGTTAATGAAGGTTAATATTTACCACATCACGCAGTAATCAAGGAATCTAGTCTAACCACAAAGGTTCGAGTGGTTTTTGACGGTTCTGCCAAGAGTTCAACACATATATCACTAAACGATGCATTAATGGTAGGACCGACTATTCAAGATAACTTGACTGCGATCATTATGAGATTTAGGATTTATAACTATGTTATAACTGCGGACATCGAAAAAATGTTTAGGCAGATTAAGGTAGCTGACGAGGATGCCATTTACCAAAAAATAATTTGGCGTGAAAACGAAAACGATCCTCTTAAAACATTTAGGCTCAATACAGTCACTTATGGTACCTCCTCAGCTCCTTTTCTGGCTGTTCGTTGTTTACAACAGCTGGCTGAGGACGGAAAATTAAACTTCAATTTAGCCTCCACTGTTCTCAAAACCGACTTTTATATGGATGATTTAATTACAGGGGCTGAAAACATAGAAACTGCCATGCGTATGAGAGATCAATTGATTCAATTATTAAATTCCGCAGGATTTAATTTGCGACAATGGTCGTCTAATGAGCCAAAACTCATTAAAGGTCTAGATGGTTAATCACAAACCGAACACATCTATTTAGATTCAAAGCAATCAAAGAAAATTCTTGGAATAAAGTGGAATTCAACCACTGATTCGATACATTATTTTATAGAGCCATTTTCAAACAATGAACGTGTAACCAAACGACGAATATTATCTCAGATTGCTCAACTATTCGACCCATTGGGTTTATTAGGTCCAGTCATTACAAGGGCCAAATTAATCATGCAAGAGTTATGGAGGTTTAAACTGGATTGGGACGAGTCTGTTCCTCAGTCTTTGTATGTAAGGTGGTTAGAATTTAAGGAGCAATTACCTATATTAAATAATTTTAAGGTCGCACGTAAGATTAATTTAGATAATTTTGTGGAATGTCAGTTACATGGATTCTGTGATGCCAGTGAGAAGGCCTACGGCGCCTGCATATATTTAAGAACAACTGATAAAAACAATCGACATTTTGTTCAATTAGTATGTGCTAAGTCACGAGTAGCACCTATTAAAACCATTACTCTACCTCGCTTAGAATTATGCTCGGCCGTTTTATTAGCACACTTATTCAAATCAACCACGTTAGCTTTAAAACTAACTTATGTAAAGGTTAGATTCTGGTCAGATTCCACTATTGCTTTGCATTGGCTAAAGACATCCCCACATTTATTGAAAACGTTTATTGCGAACCGTGTAGCAGATATTCAGTCAAACACAAATTCAGATGATTGGTACCATATTTCAACTCACGATAATCCGGCAGATTTCATCTCGAGAGGTCAAAGCCCTTCGGAGTTTATGGGTACCGAAAGGTGGTTAACAGGTCCCAGTTGGCTTTCTAAATCGGAGGAGTATTGGGTTATGACACCGATCCCTTTTATTGATGTTCCGGAAAAACGGATTAAAGTAACCTTAACAGGTACCAAATTTCAGGAGAATATTTTTGAAAGATTCTCGTCTATTAAAACTGTAAATTATTTTGTAGCATGCTGTTTACGATGGCTTAAATATAAAAGGACGAGTCAATTAATAGGTCATTTTAGTGCTCAAGAATTGCAAGAGGCGCACCTTTATGCAATTAAATTAATTCAAAAACAATCATTTTCTGATGAATTAAACAAATTAAATCAAGGTAAACAGTTAGATAAGAGAAGCAAGTTATTACCATTAAGTCCATTCATTGACGAAATAGGTATTTTACGCGTTGGTGGCAGGTTAAAAAATGCTCAAATAAATTATTCGCAAAAACACCCTATATTATTACCACGTTCTAATCATTTAACGAAACTTATATTAACAAACGCTCATCTAAAAAATTGGCATGCCGGAACTCAGGCAACATTAAATTTTGTAAGACTCACTTACTGGCCCATTGACGGTAAAAACACGATTCGTCGGATAATACATACATGTGTACGTTGCAGTAAGCTAAGTCCCAAGTTACCAAGGTATCAAATGGGTAATTTACCTATAAATAGAGTTATCAAAACGCGACCGTTTGAAAATATAGGACTAGATTACTGTGGACCTTTCTTTATAAAGGAGAAAAAATTTAGGAATCGAAATAAGATAAAGGTTTACGTAGCGGTATTTGTTTGTTTCACTACAAGGGCAGTACACTTGGAACTAGTCACAGATTTAACAAGTGAAGCATGCCTAGCAGCCATTCGAAGAGTTTTTGCCAGAAGAGGTGTAGCTAAAATTATATATTCAGACAATGCAACCAATTTTATTGGTGCAAAGAATGAAATACTAAAAATAAGGAATTTTTTGTTATCAGAAACTCATAATAGCAATATGAAGCACACTTTAGCACACATAGGGGTCAATTGGCACTTTTCACCACCTCGATCACCACACTTCGGTGGGTTGTGGGAAGCATCCGTAAAGTCGTTAAAATTCCCTTTATACAGAACGGTAGGAGATCATTTATTTACTTACGAACAATTTAATACGTATATAATAGAAATCGAAGGGATTTTAAATTCCAGACCACTGACACCATTATCCTCGGACCCAAATGACCTTACACCTCTTACTCCCGGTCATTTCCTCATAGGTGATTCCTTAACAAGTATACCGGAACCTGATTATCAGAAGTGTGCCATTAACAGACTTTCTTTATGGCAACATATTCAGAGAGTAAAACGTCACTTCTGGGTACGATGGCATAAGGAGTATCTCCATCAGCTACAGGCACGTAGCAAGTGGCGACAAGGAGATCCGGAGCAGACCAAGGTAGGCACCTTGGTAATTATAAAGGAGGACAATCTGCCTCCTTTGCAATGGAGCCTTGGCCGTATTGTCGCAGTCCATCCAGGGGAAGACAACATAGTGCGTGTCGCAACTGTGAAAACCGCGAGTGGTGTGTACAAACGAAGTGTTAAGCGTTTATGTCCTCTTCCTATATACAATGATGATGATTAATCTTATTTTTTTATCTTTTATACTTTAATTATTTACATTTTATTTTTCGTATACAACCATATCATCAAGTTAATTTCTTTATTTACCCATATTCGTAGTTTTTATTATGCAAATTCATTATAAATTTAGTTTTGTATTCTTAATTAGTATTATTTTAAAATCATTATTTGCTATTATTTTGAACGGAGACCGTTCAAAGGGGGCGGCGTGTTCCGTCTCAGAGAAGTGACATTTTTAAGTTATTGTTGAACCAATGATGATTTACAGATATATTGCTGTCACCTCGAGTACCCTATACTTCTTCGAGATTTATTTCCAATAAATCACAGTTCAAGTAGACAATTTAACCGTAAGGGTAATAAAGACCCTCCGGGAAAGTCATCGAATCTATACGGACAAGTTATGACCGCATTTCGAGGAAGTAGAGGGTACCTCGCGATTTAAAACATGTGTTCACCATCTGTATAAGATGAAAGCGAGGATCTTCAGCAGTGGTCAGCACGCCCTCTACTCATTACCGGTGTGATTTTCAACCAATAAGCGACGAGTAAAGAGGGCTGCAATGCAACCGGCCAATAAGCGGAGATCGCGTTTCTCGTCTCTAATTTTGAGTACTTTAATTTTAAGAAACATTCTTCGTCCAACTACGAGAGAATCACTATCATCTATCTTCACCTATTCCGTTGTATTTAAGTTGTTGCATTTTAATAGTCTAGTAAATCCGAAGTTACAATTACGTGTTATCATTTCCCAACTGTTCACGCAATATTAAGTTGGCGCGTGAAGTGTACCGGTCAGTTATAACGATCTAAGACAATCGAAATTTCTGATTCGTACGCGACGTTACAAGAGTCTTGTATGAGTTACGTGGTGTGGTTGGCCTACCACGTTCTAATATTTTTGTTGTCAAACCTTCGGTGTCTTCTTTCTTTATCAATTTAAAAAATGTAAGACATTTCTGCCCAAGGTGATCCATGACCATGATCAATATAATTCGTGTGTTCCCCTGTAACATGACAAGTGAAATTGCAAGTTTGTTGATTAGCACAGCTCCATGGCTGGTCAACGTTGAGTTGCAAGAAAAAGAGCCCAGACTTTAATTTAGACTTCAGTGATTCAATTTGAGTGCTATTACACGTTTGAGTTTAGATGCTATAGAAGAACACCGTCATATTTTCGTATTAAATATATTAAAGTGACTTGGAATAATCTGCAATATGTGACTTGCCACTATCCAATGTTGCTACCTATTATAAAATTTATGGTGTCTCTTTTATTCGGAAAATTCGGAAAATGTTCCACATGGACTTTTGTTCATTTTAATCATTAGGACTAATTTTTCTCTGTAGCGCCAGTGTGAGATAGGTATCTGTAGAGAATGTTTTGAAGCTGTTATAATTATTAAATACCAGTGCATAAATGATGTCTTTATGGCATGGATTAAACTTGGACATATGGTAAACGGCTCTTCGAATTTTGGATTAAATGAGATGAGCGATCGCATCTGGAAACGAATGGGGAATTATTCTTATCAAAGGAAATGTGTTGCAATTTTTCACGAACGAAAAGGGAGATGAACGCTACGTGCACAAATTTTTATCAGACAGTTCTGGGTAGGGAGGTAAGGTGGGTAATAGATGAAACATTCTGAAGCAAAAATACAGGTAATAACATTATAGGTACTAAAAGATCGTTTTATGGGCGTTTCATTAAATCCACTCGTTTGCTCTTTCTCTTTCCTTCATCTTCTCTCTCTTTCTTTCTCCTGTCTTTTCATCTCGGTTCGTTCCTCGTTTGTCACGTTGCCGTACTTCCTCTACTCGCGTCCGACAACATTGTAACGAACGTCGAGAGAGGGAGCCCACCGCAACGTTTTGAAGGTGATGTGCCGATTCCGAGGATAGAAGGATAGTTCTGCTTTAAATGTGACGTCGTCTAAACGTCACTGGCGTCCGTACAAGAGTATGTATACTTCTTTGGCGTCGGCGGGAGACTAGAATGCAAGAAATAAGAATACCCACCAAAAAGTATCGATTTTGTCGTACAATATCGATACTTCCACTCGGAAGTATCGAACAGTGGGCGAATCTCGTCCCTTAAGCGCTACACAATTTCGTAAGTGAGAGGTTACTTTTTAAAGTCGACACAAAGTAAAAATTAACCCTTAAAGGCTTAAAGGGTACCTAAATCAAAATCGATGCCAATGAGCATCGATACTTTTGTACAGTCGATAGCCTAAAGGCCCTAAAAAGTCGGTGTCCTTTCACTTTCCCCCGACTTCTTCTTTGTTTACCCCATCCTATTCAGGAAATGTGAATTAGGTACTCTATACTATAGAATATGAAAAATTACTACGAGTTATCCGGGTACCTATGCCGATTCGAGAGGAAACCAGTCGAAGCCCGTCCTGGCACATTTAAGACTCGAAATGAGCCGTTTTACCTTTTGCAGATGTCTTATGGGAAAAATGCGAAGTTTGTCATTTTTTTTTTCCAAAGCATACGACAACTCGATATAATTATGTGCTTATATATTTTTATTAAACGACCCTTTTTCTTGAGTGCGAACCTCGGGGTTCCTATAAGTAATATCATCGATATTAGGTACCTACTTGTTCCCTAAGCATAAAGATTTCTAATTATTTATTGTTTCGGAGAATTTTAAAAACTTGTTCCAACATATGTACATTACTTTTTCCTGTTTTCTATAGGTATGAAAGTTATCAATTATCCACCATCTGATGGAAATTATGTCAAACGAGCCACTATCCTAATTTACAATCGTTTCTAATGTTGATGTTTGATATTAAATATGGATACCTATGTATGTACATTTGACGTGTCTTCCCATTTCCTTTACGAATGTATTGTACCTAACATTATTAATAGGTATCATTATAGTTGTATAGCAAGTCTTACTTCTTCATGCGTTTAGGTAGGTACCTACCTACTCCCGAAAAATTTGTTCCATCTGGGATTTCAACACGTTCCCATATTGCTGTTTTTTGTTTTTAATGAACACACACGTCCCTCGCGTTTTATGCTATTGATTTTCTTATTATTTCATAAAAGAAGTTCCGTGGTTGCAGTTAGGTCTGTTCTAAATTGATTCTAACCAATGTTAGATTGTTAGATGTTTTTGTCGACAGATAAGTATTGCATGGAATTGAACTAATCGAATATACCTGCTGAAGGTACCCTTATACTTTGAATAGCCGAACAACGATTGTTTGCTTTATCGTGATATTTTGCATTGCATTTGCTGATCTAAATGTTGTTAATATCGTGGATGTCTCAAATAATCGACAACTTCTTTAACACGCGTATCTATTAATTACTAATTACAGTCGGATTCCAAGTACGCTTTGCTGCCGACAAGGTCCTCTCCGGTCCTTCACTCATCCTCGCAACGTCAGCATTACCATCTCATTTTAGCATTCATCTTCTTGTTTATAAAAAGTACTATCAAATATCCAATCACATAACATTAAGAATAGGTAAGTCTTGGCCGGTATTCACCTGTGAACTTTACTGGATTACCAACACAACACGGCGCAAAATTTGCAATTAGCTTATTTAAATGTATCATTCTTCGCTTATAAGTTATACCATATTATTAGAGAAATGTCCAATGGCGTGCACACCATTCATTTTAAAAGTGACCTAGTCAAATTTTACATTTACTGTATGTACCTAGTTCCTGTAGGATTCTTGTCAGTTTCTAAAAAAGTCCGTATGCGTACCTCTGAACTTTCTGTACTTATATGTATATGTGTAGGTACATGTTGTTTCCTAAAATGCGAAAAAGCCGCGTAAAAATAATAAGTGAGTACACTCTACCCGCTTTAAAGTAATTATCGGGATGCAAAGCGTTTATTAGCGAAAGTTCTCGCGATACCTCCGTCCGCGAGATGCATAATTGAAAACGATATATAATAATTATTTTTAACATCAGGAATGGATTGCGACAATTAATTATATTTTTTCTGCACTGAATTTGATCTGTTTGGTAATTTAAGCGACACATGTTCCTCTCGGAATGAGATCGGTTCGTGTTTTCCTTTCGAAAAATGGAGATTAACATTAGCCGACTGACTTGTTCAACGTTCTATTCAAATAATTTTTTGCAAACTTTTTGGGATCGTCGGCCTAGCGAAGGTTAAAACTGTTTCGTAACTGTAATTGAGCCGCGTCTATCCTTCATATTTGTGACGTTAATGTTCACACTGTCTTTATCCCATGAAATTGGTTAGTTAAATATACGTATGCAACGTAATTACAAATAATAAATCATTTGGAAACGTGTAAAATTTAGGTAAAACTAAAATTGCAAACTGAGCCACAAATTAATAATGTAGAAGTACTACACTTTGGTACTACGAGAGTAGCCCTGAATTATCCAAGAAGGTTCTCTTACAGTGTATGTAGGTATATACCTACTAAAATTATTCTTTATCGATGTGCATATATTTACCTCTACATAAGGACGGCTCCGAACTCCGTCGATATATGTATAAACGTTATATATCTACCTACCTCGGCTATGGTTTCGAACGATGATATAAAACGGCTTACAAAGTGCTATTTTAGTGAATCGATTGGTAGTAATATTTTATTTTCGTAAAAATACGCGGAAGGAGCTGGGAATTTTTTTTATATTCAATTTTTTGCGCTCTGAAAATGTGAAAATCTCTTTGGGTTCGTTTTTCCGACAGGCTTTCCGTGTTAATGTTGCCGGGAGCAGCCCGTCATTTTAATGAGAAAATACCACACAGAGAAATGATGCGTTGATTGAATTTATTTCAGTGGATTACATAAAGTAATCGATTACCTACGTTTGTTTTTTATCGCGAAGTTTTTATTAAAAATTCTGACTGTTGACCGACATCGGATGAGATAACACACAACACACTCACAACAATAATTATAGTAAGAGCAATTTAAAAATAAAGAAGCTAATAAATATAAATAAAGAACATCTTTCACGATCATCTTGATTATTTCGGGAAAATTTGAGGATTCTGCGATTAAACTAACACACAAGGATTAGAATAAAATTATTGGAAGCATAGCTTTCTTATGGCGGGTTTCGCTCGAAGCGCTGAATCGGTGAGAGGTGTAACGCCGAAAAACCGTTACGATCGCAACGGCCAATTATCGCGCCGCGCTAATTGTTTGGTAGCAACCGTGTTACAATTGTTTTTTTTTTGTATTGGTTGCCTGCTCCATGGTGACGCTAGCTACCAATAGTTTGTACCGCGATCGGCGCGATCCAAGCAATCGAAGGCGACCGTCACTTGTCTGTCCGTCATTGGCGTCATTGCATTGCGCATTCACTACTTCCCTATAAATCTCCGCAATAAAGCCCCGGCGGACTGCTCACAATTCGATCGACGATCGACATAAGGAAGGGAAGTCACCACACATTGCCAACCAGCAATTTGGAGACAGTATAAATACGTGCTTTCTTTTGGAAGCATAGCTTTCTTATGGCGGGCTCCGCTCGAAGCGCTGAATAGGCGAGAGGTGTTATTGCCGAAAAACCGTACGACCCGGACGGCCAATTATCGCGCGGCGCTCGCTGTTTATTGACAACGTGTTACAATTGGTTTTGTATTGTCGGTTGCCTTCTCCGTGGTGACGTTAGCTATCAATCGTTTTGGACACAAAATGCTTTAACTGTACAATAACAAAAATTATATCGACAGAATCAGCGTCTAAAGAAGAACCTACCTGAGTGTGGCAATTACTTTATTTCGTCTATCAACCGAGATATTTCATTATAAAATTTGCTCTTAAACGTAAACAGACAGTAGTCATCTTGGATTGAGATCTACACGGAACGAGAAAATCGTTCACGGAAACGTTTCTGGGCCTACGACTAGGGTCCGGAAAGTTAGGTTTGGCTTGGATAAAAGTATAAAGAAGAATAAATAGTACATTATATTATACTAGATTAATAAGACGGAGTGTGACAATACGTCTTGTTAAACGAGTGTAATATACTACTTTATCTACTTTGCTTTATTAATTGATTAAATTTTGGCTGTTCAAGTTTTCGTATTACCCTAGGGAATTTTGCGTGGATTGGTTACACTGACGTCACTGACATTAACGTTTCGTATTTGAATTTGAAAATCTAGTAGCCCTAGGACAACTTCAATAACTACTTACTTACGTGAGCGAAATGGAAGACAAGAATGTAGATTTATGAAATTTTAAAAGTTATGTTTATTGAAATACTAATAATTTAACCTTGACGTCTACGCACGTCTACGTGACAGGCTGATGTATCAATTTAACAAAACTAAAAGTTACCAAAAGTAGTGTAATAATATGCATATTGTTACACTACTTTCGATGTAATAATGAGATCATTAGTAATGCAAAGTAGATAAAAGTGATTTATTTCGGAGTCACGCTAACTGTTTGGTGGCAACTCGTGTTACAATTGTTGTATTGTCGATTGCCTGCTTTAGGGGTGGCGATTGTGGGCTGAATCTGAGAGTAGCTAGAATAGCGCCGCGCTGCTACCAATCGTTTCTGTACATGACGTGTATATATATATATATATATATATATTATATAAAGCTATGCTTCCCCTCCCGGTCATTCCCAGAGTGCCTCATTTCGTTTTGTCTGTTTGAAATGAGACTTGAAGCGTTTTTGAATTAAGTCCCGACATAATTAACGAGTTCGCATAGGTCCTAAGTAACGTGTAAATTATAAAGAACCGATGACACTTTAAAAGTACATATAGTTGTAATTTTCTTAAGAAAATCATCACACTTGCAATACGACATTCCGACGAATTTTCAATTATCGGAAGATGTGAAATTTATAATTTTCGACGATAATTTAAATGTCGGGAATTTGTATCTTTTTACTGCATTTATATAAATAGTAAGTATAAGTTTGGCCACAATGGCCTGACAAATCTATTTTAAAATGAGTGACATGTATCATGTATCCCTCACTTGCGTCAAAAAAAAATATTGTACTCAATACGTCAGTTTTGACGTGTTTAGATCTAATGTCGTCATGTAAAATTCTCGTTGCCCCGTCAGTATCCCAATTTCTTTCCCGTTACGATCACTGCTGCTCAGGCTGCATAAGTCGAGGCAGATTTCTGAATATTTTTGTACGTATGATGGATATTTTAAATTCACCAAGTCGCTTGTTAAAAACGTAAATGTTAAATGGTTCAAGTATGTCGTATTCACATGCGAAATTAATAATTTTTTATGTTGCACTTTTACGCCTATCTCGATTGGCAATCTTTTAGGGTCGATGGTTTGTTTATTTCTGAACAAATTAATATTCAAAGCGAGGTGTCGTTGTTGCTATTATCTTATTACGCGAATAAATTTTCGATAGGAGCCCCTGGCAAGCAAAATGAATTGATAAACAACGCTTATAATCGTGGTAGTATTTAATTAGGATCGGGTCGGATAGTCTGATCGAATTTCGAAAATGTAACATTTCTTCTAACAAATATGGTCGCCGGGGCATAAAATCAAACCGATCGTTACCGAGTCGCGACCCGCAGGGTGTCATCTCGCATATGCTTCAAAATATCATAATAATCGGCTATAACGAGAACGTTCCGAAATTCCATCTGTACCAGAGATCACTCGAACCAAATCGTGATAAAATTATTTGTCGTATAAAATCGAATTGCAATTTTTGTAAAATCGTTCGTTGATTATGCATTTTCATCTACATGTAAATAGAAATTATTGTATAAATTACTGTTAATGTAAAATTTCTTTTATCACGCGGTATCGCGTCTTCTCGAATGCTTTGTTTTAATTGCCTTTTGGCGCATTGAACGCATTATGTTTTCATATTCCCTGTCAATAATTTGATAATTTTAATGGATTTGTTTTTCGAAAGTGGCAAAAGTCAATCACTTCATTTCTGAGAAGCGCATTTCATCAATTCTAATTGAGATCCCAATTAAGTATTATTACATGTTGATGCTTACGTAAATTACATGAATATTATACATGTGTATGTAGGTATGATTTTTGGAAAACAATTTGTTTCTTCTAAACGGAGATATGTCGATGCAATTTTCGGTATGTCACCCTCAAAGATATATCGAGACGAATTCATTATGTCTGATAATGTTGATAATGATGCTCAGCATCATAATGCTGATTATTTTTACAGCGATATTAAATAACGCTTTTAAACAATTTGATAGTGAAGGAAATATATTCATTCTTTACGCTAGAGGTCAATACGCCTGTTTTTCCTAATTTTTGTAAACACTTAGGAGGTCTGTCAAGCTGGCACCCCCACCACCACGGAATCGAAATTTGATTGCGCAGAAATTATGTGCTCTTTATGTGCTAATTATGTGCCGCAATGGCGATTTTTGTGCTCAAAGGGATCTTTGAAAAAAACAACTTTGGAGCGTGGGGGTGCTGACTTGATATCAAGCTAGCACCCACCCATTTGCAAAAGCAGGAAACGAAATCTGGTAAACGCTATAATTATGTGCTATTTATGTGCTTTTCACATGCCTTGAAGGGAACTTGATAAATCAACCCCTTCTTCGAAAAACTCACCCCTGAAAATAACACCTTCAAGAGGTGAAGAAGGGTGCGAGCAAAAAAATCGCGTCTAGGATATTTGGAGAGCACATAAATAATGCCACGGTTTAGTATAGTTTAAAATTTTTGTGCTCGATCGCTGTGGATTTAATAACACCTTTTGAAGGTGTTATTTTCAGGGGTGAGTTTTTCGAAGAAGGGGTTGATTTATCAAGTTCGCTTCAAGGCATGTGAAAAGCACATAAATAGCACATAATTATAGCGTTTACCAGACTTCGTTTCCTGCTTTTGCAAATGGGTGGGTGCTAGCTTGATATCAAGTCAGCACCCCCACGCTTCAAATTTGTTTTTTTCAAAGATCCCTTTGAGCACAAAAATCGCCATTGCGGCACATAATTAGCACATAAAGAGCACATAATTCCTGCGTAATTATAATAATATAAAATCATTCATTGCTGATTGCGAGTACATTCTCACATGTTGTTGAGCATATCTATTAATCTTCAAATTTAATATATTATCAGGCAAAACTATTGACACCGTGGTATCATTGAACCCCGTAGCATGTCACTGGAACCGTAAAAATCCTATGTTGAAACAAACTAGAATTAAATTGTATAATGTACGTATTACATACCCGCGAAAGGCGCCGTCTCTTTCTAATGTGTTTCTTCCATGTCATAAAGCAGCAGCAACGTTAGTTCCCGGGGTAGTAGGCGAAGTAGCACAACCTTTTCCCTTGTAGCCCCACTCAGGAATTGAAACTAGAGTTTCGTCGTCAGATGGAGGTATTTATTCTCGTTTATTCAATGTCGACGTTTCGTCCCAGGCTTGGGGACAATTTCAAGACAAGTTCACTTCTATTAACCAGGATCCCTCTCAAATGGCAAAAAATTCTTGGAAAGGAATTCACTCATAAAAAAATCCCCCGTGGTGTGGTAAGAGGTTCGTCAGCACTATTAACAGTTGAGATGCACTGAGAGGGTATTATGAAGCCACTCAATCGTGTTGGTTCTACCCACAACACTCGTCTATACCCTTGGTTAATCTTGTCAACTAATATGTACCCAAGCCTGGGACGAAACGTCGACATCGAATAAACGAGAATAAATACCTCCATCTGACGACGAAACTGTAGTTTCAATTCCTGAGTGGGGCTACAAGGGAAAAGGTTGTGCTATTCCATGTCATACGTTTTCGCATCTTCTCTGTCGCACTCACCATTTTCACCATCTACCACAAGATATCACATTTTGAACCATATACTCACAGATTTTTCGCCGATTGCTTACGATAACCACTCGTTAATTCATGAAAACCTCGTTTTTACAAATTTTAAACAATTTACAGTTGTTACAGACATTTTAAAATACTGTTCGAACGAATTGGAATTGATTGCCGGAATGTGTAAATTCATTGCGTTCTAACAATTTTCAAGTTAATGAACCTTAAAACTTAAAAACCCTTAAATGATCCTTGGAGTAGTGTTTGACAAATCGTCTTTTATACGACATATATTTAGCATTCTTTTTCTCTTTTGTTTTTTGGCGTTTTTTCTCTATGGTGATGCTATCGAAACGTTTTGTGATGTTTTAAGCGATGCTGAATAGGAGTTTGACACCGAACAATATTTAAAAATTTTCACATAACGGTGGATACTAGATATTTTAGTGAGGTAAACGAATGAAAATCAAAGTGTGATATGTGGCTAGCGTCACTACTGTTTCTCTCTCTCTCTCTCTCTCTCTCTCTCTCTCTCTCTCTCTCTCTCTCTCTTTCTCTCTCTCTCTTTCTCTCTCTCTCTCTCTCTTCATTCGAGGTAGTAACGAGTGGCACTGCAATTTTATGTGTTCAATCAGTGACGTGATAGAGTTAATCGACAGATTCCTCCTATTCGTAACCATTCTGGAAACCGTACGACATATCCTCCCGATCGCCCTTGTATTATGACTCAGCTTCTTCTGCCATCGATCAAAAGCTCGACGAAACCCCTTAAATTATCTTTTTTCGGTTGTGATGGCCCTCCCGGAGCGTGCTTTACCCTCGAAGCTGTTTCTAATCTTTCGACTGACGTGAACACATTAAAAATAAATACTGTGCGGACAATGGAGAAATTTTCTAGCTAGAACATTCGACCATACACAATGTGATCGATTATTTAGAAAAGGAAAAATTGTCTTGCCACACTTGGGCCCCCTCGTGTGACTCATACAGGCCAAATCGTACTTCCTTATGTTTTCATAATTACTTCCGATGAGCGTACCCTTATTTACATTTTATATATATTTTAATTTTGATAAAAGTCGCCCTGATGACTATTTACTTCGATCAACTTGTGGGTGTTTCACAGTTTGTAAGTAGTATCTAGTAATATGTAAATACTTTCACTCGTCGGATCCTTATCCTTCATTTTTCACAATTGAAAATTCAATATTTAAGTATATCTGACGGCCCAAATGAATTTTCCGTCGTCGCCCTTTGTGTTAAAAGAAATTTTCGGCTCCTCCTCTTGCGACGAGACGCCAGAAGCAATTGCCTCAAATTTAAATCTAATATAAACAGGTAACTTTGGGAAAAGAACGAATTTCCTTTTAATCACAGTTAGATATAAAAAAATTGACAGTTTCGCGTCCGTCGTGTCGGCGCGAACAGATGAAAACTTCTCTCATATTTTCTTATAATGAAGCTGGATTTATAAACTGAAGTGGAGGCAGATGAGTGGCTGGGCACTATTTATAAACATTTACAGTTTCGTTCACCAAACCGAACCTTTTTCTATAGCTTCATTCGCGGGTCGTGATCACATGATCTGATAGGTGCTTTTCATTGGGCCAAAGGTTCGTCGTCGAAACTCAAACATAAAACTTTCCCATCTCTCAGCTACTCAACTGAACCAAGAACCCCGCTGACTATAAATGACTGTGAATCTCCACTTCAGAGTTTATAAATCCAGCTTGAGATGATAATTTGTAATTCACTCGAAAATATAAGTTTTCCTTTAAATAAACGTCAGTTACCTAGCATCTACTAATTTGCTTGGATCAAATCTCACCATTCAAAGTACTAATGATATAGTGTGACTCATTTTGGAGCAGAGTGTTAGGCCATTTATGATTTTTGTCGATTTACTTGGTGAATTTTGACAAATGCCAATGGTAATCATTGAAAATAGCGGAAATCGATTTCAGAATAGGCTAATTTTATATTTATACGTAGTTTGACAAACTGTAAGTTTAATAATTGTTTACGACCGTTAATTTTTTTCGCTTATTCGATGATAATGATTATATTTAGTATGTAATAAAAACTTGTTTATTCAATGAATTAATTGTGAGCTGGACTCTTTGTCACAAGAATAGCTTTAACTTCTCCGTTGATAAAAGTTACTCGTAGATATTTGTATACGTCAAGTCAAAACGGTATTATCATCGCTCTTGTTTGTTCTTTCTTTGTAAAATTACGCAATCAGAACTGGTAGCTTCATATGGCGAAATCAAGCTCGCGGTTATTAATATGCATAATGGGTATAGTAAGAGAACGAGAGATCATGACGTCTTCTTTTGTGAACTTCAGTGCGGTATGTTCGGTACTAGAGTTTCTGAGGTTATACATACATGAATATACGTACAATGTATTTATTACCTAATATTTTTATCATTACCTTATATACATATATGTATTTTAACTATAATTGTTTATAGATGTGATAAAAAAATCGTAAAACTAGTACGTATGAGAGGACAATTGTATTTTTACATAGGTACCTACTTGTTTATTTATTTTTTTTATGTGTGAACGATAAACTTCTACATACCTATATGTTTGCTTCATTTTTGTCTGCGGTTACATCGTAGCCCTTGTTGTTTTGGCGTTCGAGAACTGTAGGTAATTTAAGAATTTCCCCTTCGTAGAAATCGTCCACCCATTTGATTTTGTCAATAGGTAGTATTCCCTCTTTTTCGGAAGAGCGATATTGGACTTGTAATTTTAATATCGAACCCTATTGTTTCCAGGGTGAATGCAGGCCTAAAGTGAAGGACTGTCACCGATAATGTTAGGAAGCCCTGCTGGGCCGGGTGGGACGTCCCAGAGGGGAGGACTCTGGCCCCTGGCCCCAGCACCGGCGCCTGCAGCTACGAGTTTCTCCGCAGAGGGTAAGTCAACAGAAAATCACTATTTATAGTTGTCTCCGCTTTTTCATAAATCAACTAACTGATGCTTGTATAATCATAATTATATTTATTTACAGGCTTAGGGAAATATGGAGTTTACTCTCTGTTCCCTGGAGGCCCAAGTTTAGGGAGTGCCCTCTACTCGCACAGCACCATAGGACGTTTCGCTTCTGGACAATTCCAACAGTCCGCAGGAAATACTTTCCATGCCGCCCATAAAGGTAAGAGGATTTCATTTCATTTTCTATTCAACATTTGGAAACCACTCCCTATGTAGGTGTATTATAGTGCCTGGGATGATCTGTTTTTATTTTGGTATTAAGTTACTTTAAGGAGTAACAATTTTTTGTTACATAAACACGAGTTTTATAATGATGTTAGCTGTCATAGGTATTTGACCTGCATGGGGTCATATACAGTAAGTCAGCCTGGCTATAAATAACTTAAGTACATCCAGGAATAGGTAATAAAAGTATGTAGCTACTTATGTCTTCCAATTGTTTGTTTCATTCGGAGAAGACTGAAAATAAAAAATCAGATTTGTTACTTATTTAATGTGTTTCATTAATGGATTGACAAGGGTTGATTTTGCCACCCTTACCACTACCAAAATAAAGGGTGGACGCAGTACGAGGATACAGTCGGGTAAATTACGAAAAAGGCGTTAGGTATATGTATCATGAGTAGATATGTTGGGTGTATCTCTGTTATGAAATTCCTACAATTCTGTATTTAACCATACATTGCTCTAAATCACCGTCTCAAAAAATTAAAATACGTCTGTGTAGCCACCTCATCGACTTATCATTCCTTATGGAAGTTCTGGAATGATACGTTCTCCTTTTTACGTTGCTAACATTAGGATTCTACGTTCGAAAAATACAAAAATTAGTCATCCTTCACGAGAGCGAAACTCGAAATCTACTTTGTCCAAAGGAAGTCTTAAACGTTTGTAACTTAGCTCAATGTGTAAAAAATCGGGACCGTTTTGGAATCCCTGGAAAAGGAATTTCCGGAAACTGTTAGTGTAATATGAGTTTTTAATAGTCTCTCGATTGTGTTTTGCGTAGCTCGATATAAATAATTATTTTTATTAGATGTATTCGCGGGTAGGTATGTGAAAGCAGCTAAACGATATTAAATAGTAAGCATAAAGATTGGAAAAAATAAGATCGTAAAATTCAGTAAGGAAAGCTGTAATGAAGTAAAAAGAATCGAATAACTTTTCTTAGCGAAACGAGTAAATACTCCTTCCTTTCAGCTTTTGTAAGGTTGCTCAGTTAATGTTTCTTATTGAATAGAGTTATTCTCGGTAACCCCTTGAAGTATGCATATCATATATGTATTACTATTTATATTTGTTTTTAAGAATCTTTATTCCGAGAAAATTATGGAACACCATAAAGTAGTTCATGTTTCCGTTCCAGTCTGAAATACAGGATCCGTTTCCTCTCTATTTTTATAAAAAAATTATTAGTTTTCTGAGAGGTTGCAAAAATAATCACCCCTTTCCCTATCCGGATTTCCAACCGGCTCTGTAATGATGTTTTGTCGGGCTCTTATGCGAAGCGAAGAGTCAGTATAGTAATAAAGTGGTATAAATAGATATTATGAAACCACTGGGAAGTGTTTGTTGACTGTTTTAAGTGTGGGTATATGGGTTGTATTACATTCAACTTAAATATAATATAATTTCGGTTCGATTACAGTTAATTCATTTATCCCATTTTTATCTGTTTTTTAAATTGAAATCTTCAAATGTTTACATTATTAACATACACTGTCGTTGAATCTGACAAGATACAATTATGCATGTACCTATTTTCAATTTTAATTTAACAAAATGACGGCGATTTCAAAAAATTGACCATTTTTACAGCTGTTCGTATTCAAATGACTACATTGAGTTTTATCCAATGCACTCATCATATTAAACATCAATAATCCGTTTGTCTTAAATGAATTACTCTACCAACGAAGTTATTGAGATATGAAAGTAATGAATCAACCTGACCTATACTCCATTCGAAATAGGGAGAGAGTAATAAATAACTCAAAATCGGAGGTTAGGGTTGTAACAAAGGGCGTACCATCCTTATTTCCCTGATTTTTAAATATAAATTAAATTCACCCATCGAACTGTTTCCATTTTAAAATTTCTTGAAGTTGTATCGTACATATAGTGATTAAGGATTGAACCTAAAAGGAATGAATTCATATAATTACCAATTTAATCGGTGCCGTTAACGAAATATATCAATGAATGATATTACTTGTAAATATTGAATACTTTTAGACAATTCGTCAACTCGGAGACCATTTTGGAAAGGGTCTTTTTTAATGTGGACACTTAATAATTTGTTCAGGCACCTTTACTCTTCCACTAAACTACTTAGTTAACTGTTACCAGAGATTTACCTGTAGGATTAAGAATTACCTGGAAATGGGGTCGAAAGTTCTCCCTCCGTTGAAGGAGGTATAAAAGGGAAATACCTGAATTTCGGTTATTCTTATTCTAATAGTCTTACTATCAAGAATTAAATATGTCAAGTCTTATGAACTTTACCCCGTGTAAGTTACCGAATAAGCAGGCGTTATCGTGTCGTGAAAAAGTGGTTGTTTTAAATGTATTTAACGGATTGAAACATCTACATCCTAAATCCAGCGTAGATGACCTAGTTGAAATGTGTCACAAAATGACGGGATATGGAAAATCAACGATATATCGCGTCAAAAGGGAAGAGAGGAGTGGAGAGGTGAAGGCTCCAAAATCTGCACCAGGAAGACCTCAAATGCTTGTTGATGAGGATAGCAAGAGACTCATTCGTCGAACGCTTCATTCCTTTTTTTTCAAACGTGAAATCCCAACATTGGATAAAATGTTACATGAACTGCCAGAAGACTGTATGACATTGAAAAGGACCAAATTGTGGACGATTCTGAAGGAACTAGGTATTTGTTGGGATAAGCGAATTAAAACTTCTCCTCTTCGGGAATCCGATGAAATTATTTGCTGGCGAAGAAGCTACCTCAGAGATATTAAAAAATTTCGACAAGAAGGAAGGGCTATTTTTTATCTGGATGAAACCTGGGTAAACCAAGGATATACCGTGGGAAAAGTGTGGCAGGACAAAAGTGTGGTGAATCCGCGACAGGCCTGTTTAGAAGGTTTATCAACAGGACTAAAAGCACCGGCTGGAAAAGGTAAACGACTTATTGTTACCCACATCGGCAGTACTAGTGGCTTTGTGGATGGCGGCTTACTTCTTTTTGAATCTAAGATTATCATCGGGATTATATCGGGAGATTATCATGAAGACATGAACGCGGACGTTTTCGAGGAGTACTTCGTTCAAATGCTCGATCTCATCCCACCTGTTTCCGTAATTGTCATGGATAATGCGAGCTATCATTCCAGACAGGTCGATAAATCCCCGGTAATTTCTTGGCGGAAGGCTGAAATTTTAAATTGGCTGATAAGAAAAAATATTCCGTATAAGGAGGACATGGTCAAATCGGAATTGATATCAATTGTAAAGACCTGCAACTTTCGTAAAAGGTATGCAGTTGATGAAATGGCACAAAATCGCCAAATAACTGTGCTTCGTCTTCCGCCCTATCACTGCGAACTCAATCCCATAGAATTAATATGGGCTCAGGTAAAAGGCTATGTTGCTCGGGAAAATAAAACATTTAAATTAAAAGATGTTAAAATTCTTCTGGAAGAATCCATTCGCAGAACCACCTCTGAAAATTGGCAAAAAGTCATAAATCATGTTATAAAAGAAGAAGAAAAATTTTGGGAGTTAGATTTTATGATTGATAACGCCGTGGAACCCTTAATCATTACTGCACAGGATATCAATGAAGAGAGTTCTTCAGATGATTCTGAATATTAATTAATTTCAACTTGAAAACATTCCTGAATATTGCATCTTTCCAAAACCTCACGATTACTCCTTTTTCTTTTGAACGTGTACCTTTTGTATACCTGAACGGATTCTTGTACGAGAAAATGAGATTTCTGAAAATCGATTTAGGTATACTTATAGTTACCTATATTATTATTAACTTAAGATTTAAACCGTTTTGAACTGTTTAAACAAGATTTGTTATTCTTGTAAAAAAACGTTTATTTCCAATAAATATATTATTATTTTAAGCCATTTAGTTACTTCTTTTGTATAATTTGTGAAATTGTGCCACGTTCCTCGTTTTAAAATTTTTTTGTTTCTTATAAGCTTGGACAAAAGTGATGTTATGTATACTTTGTGCTTTTGATATATTAATTTAGTAAGTAATTAATTTGGATTGATGTATATTTCTATCCCTTATGGCATATGCCAGTGTTAGGTATAATATTAGGAAAAGTTCAGTTCTTTGAGTAAAAGTGAATTAATTATAGTTTCATTTCGACCTCACGGTATAAATTTATTATTTATATATAGGTTCCATAAATTCTAAATAAACAAATATTGCTTATGATTACTTTTTTTCTTTAAATAAAAAACCCCATGGCGTGACTCTGATGTGACGATTTCAAGTAAACGAAAACAGTGCGAAATAACCGAATTGGAGTAATAGAGAAAGAGCATTCAATTCTTCATAAGAAAGATAAAGACGGATTATATCCCTTGACCCGAACGCAGGTAGAAATTTGATCCGGGTGCTTTTCAATGTAATAGTTCCTAGGAACAGTACAGAGACGTATAACTAAATGCAATGTTTATACATATCTCGCCAGTACTACAGTTTTTGAGGATTTGCATTTATAATGACATTTTATTACTCTCTCGATTTTCCGAATGGAATATAATTCGCGTTTCTGTCCTTTTAGAGCTTTAGGTATTTAGTTTTTTTATAAGCTCTCTAACGTCCGTTGATCATGAAGAATTCGTTGCAAAATTTGATAGTTTTCATCTAGATCGGTCGACCATAAACGAAATTATAACCAGTCTGAAGTTGAAAGATTTTGCTGAGATATGGTGGTGAAAATCCGTTGAAAAGTTATTTTTAAGAAAGAAAAGCCACACTGAATAATAATATTAAGTGTGAAATAGTCACGGCAAAGTTGAAATGATCACATCACAGGCTATTTTTATTATACCTCTCTTTAGACGTCCTTTAAGACAAACAATTGTATTCTTTTATTGTGCTTGCTCTGCGCTTTACACCTTCAGCACGTCCGGTAACGTCAAACTCCTTACTAAACATTCCCGGAGAACAAATTTGCTTTACATTAAGCTTCATGGGTGCACCTACAGTGAAACCGAAACTATTGAAAGAAAGGAAGTCGATGAGTTAGGTGCCACAATACATCATCATAACCACAATAACTATTGGAATCCAGATTGACATGAAACCATACAATAAACACTCAAATTTTCTAATGCTGTTTATACCTTTTATGTTGTTTTTCTATGTATTCCATTGAAATCTGGTAACGATTTCATGGATATTGGATATTCACTATATCTCGTTCACTCACTTTGTTTTGTCTTATTTAACTTAACGCGGTATGACGGGACATTAATTGTTTTCGAGGGACATTAATTGTTTTTGAGAGATAATTATGTTGTTTTATCAGAAAGATTGCAGTACATTTTTTTTTCTCCCTTGATAACGAAATTAGTCAAACCCCAAACAATAGCTGCCTATCAATGGACGAGAGATAACATTTGTCACACGTTCGCGTACATTCGTTAGGGACGAAGGTGACAATCAGTTAGTTCTTCCCTCAAGTTATTTGGCATTAAGGGCGGGAGGGAGAGAGAGAAAGAACGAATAGCCTACCTGCTGTTCCTTTCGCTGGAGTCGCGCGCTTGCCTATTCCGTGATGTCTTTCTGCCATACAATCTTCTTGTGTGATCAGTGATCATTATATATGTTAGCGACATACCCGATTTTCTTGCTGATATTCATCGAGATCACCACGAGATGCCCAGGACGGCCGAACCTGACTTTACCTGAAGTCATCATTCCTTATGGAGAACGCGTAAAAGAGGCGACAGTCGATAGAAAGGCTTCGTGGTATAGTAGGTAGATGTTACCGAAATACGAAAAATGTTTAATTAACAATATTCCCCGGAAATAAAGTACACCCCTATGTTAGGCTAACACACATATTATGAAGTGAAATTTACAGAATGGACTTGAAGTTCGACTGATGGCGAAAATGAAAGCCGAGATAGGAATAGCAATGTTTCTTCAATAATGGATTATGATCAACAAGTTCCAGAATCGCCAAATTCGTAAAACGCAATTATACCTTCGGCTCGCCGCTGGCTGCCTATTCGGATCAGTCGAAATTCAAATAGACTATATATAGGAAACAACCACTTATTACAATTAGATTCGCTTAATCACGGAATCTCGGCTGGTTATCTTATAACATTATCCAATCTTTACGGAGCGCTCGGCGGTTTTTAGTGTAACAACTAACTTCTCCGATGGAAATTGCGTTGTCCCGCAAAAGAAGCCGATCGGGCAAGGCAAATTAGAATGTAACTCTCGCGGGACTTTCAAGTCGCTAGAAGTAACACCCTGTATTCTTATGGTACGCAGATTATTCTGTTTCTCGCTGTGTTTAACAAATTACCTCGACAGGACCACACCGATGCTAACGATCACACGTTTTGAGGAGACGAAGAGGAGAAACGACTCGATTTCGATTAGTATGGAGGTATCGAGTGCGTTTTGTCTTCCTCTGACCATAAATAGTGTTAACAGTTTTATTGGGTGATGCCTTGCAAACTAACCACTCTATTTTTTCCTCTTTTCTTCGTGAACAATTGAATTGCGGCCAGCGTCACCGCAAGAAATATACATTCGTTTGGTCCAGAATTCATCGTCACAACGAGCAATTTTCTTACTGTACCGTTTGAATAATATTTTTAAACGCTCGCCACACTCACAACGTAATTACGATACAAATAAGTACCTTTTAAAATTTATCGCAGGTAATTTCGGTGTAAAAGTCGTGCTATAAGTACGCTATAGAAGTGTTTTGTTCGGACGTGACCCATTTCGTACATTTTAACGAAATTTTTACGGTGTAGGGTGAGAATGGCTACCAATGCCACTTCATAACGTCTATTTTATTCATATGTATCCCGACGTGACGATTAGAAAAACGCACTTCATATACTTACATGTAGAATGAAGATACAGAGAAGTTTTTACCGGGAACAGACATACAATTTAAATTAAAAATATTGCTTTCTCTAAATATTGTAAAATAGGTTAGAAATATTAGGCAATTTCAACAACCAATAGATCACAGTTACAGCAATCAACTTTAACTTGCATTATAAGGAGCGAATTATAAAAACGTCCATTACCGCTATTGAAAATAAAAAGAACAAATGAACTATGTGATTGATTTGAAACTTAAAAGGCTCGCAAGTTACATACGGTATATACATGGGTATGGGTACGTACACATATATGGTACGTTCCACGCCGAATTTAGATTTTTTTTAGATTCGGCCCACAATCAACTAAAACGGTCCTTTTGGGCCCCCAAAACTCCCCCTAAATTTTTATGGCCCCAAGTGGAATAGAACTCAAGTTATGGACAGTTGAAAATTGAAATTTTCAGGTTCGGCTCCAAAACCAAAAATTTTCAACCATTCATAACTTATAAAAATACTCATTTTTATGAAAAAAGTTTCAAATAAAAGTTGTTTGCAATGCTTTAAACTTTTGGAAACTGCTAAAAAAAAGTTCATCCGACATGGTTCACTATTGACGAGTCTTGGCGCCATTAGTCGTCAGGCCGCCAAAAAAAACATTATCAGCTTTCCTGACCAAAAATATTAGGAGCGTAGCTGGATTCGATACGAAACTTTTGAGCCCAAAAGAAGTTGGCCAGACTTAAGGGCTCCGAGAAAAAAAATGGTTTTCAGGTTTGGCTCCAAAACCAAAAATTTCCAACCATCCATAACTTGTAAAAATACCCTTTTTTATGAAAAAAGTTTCAAACAAAAGTTGTTTAAAATGCATTAAACTATTGGAAACTGCTAAAAAATAGTTCATCCAACACGGTTCACTGTTAATGGCGCCATTCTTCGTCAGACCGCCCATTAAAAACATATTCAGCGTTCCTTACCAAAAAAATCAGGAGCGTAGCTGGATCTGATACAAAACTTTTGAGCTCAAACAGAAGTTAGCCAGACCAAAGGGCTCCGAGAAAAAAATGGTAAAATCTGGCAAAAACCCCTTGATATCAAAAAAATTCCATTGAGCCCCCAGAAATCCACTGTTTGCCAATCAATATCAAACCATGAGCAACATTTTTTCTTGAATTTGACTGGGGATCAATGTCACTAAGGTTGGTATGCTATTTTCATATAAGTAGAGCATTTCCCAAGTCCCCGGTGGCTCAAAAACTCAAAATTCACGAAAATACTTAAATTTGGAGCCCAGACGACTTCGCTTGACGCACATTTTTTATCCAAAAAGCGACTCTCACCCAAATTGTTGGTTTTGTTGATGTTTTTGAAGGTCCACAACGGTTGAAGACAACGCTGAAGCAACCTTCCACGAGAATTGTGCAGGAAATTTGAATTTTCAACACAACTCTTGAAATTTGTGGCCAGGCCACAAGGTCTGGCAAACTTTTGTTTGGGCTCAAAAGTTTTGTGTCAGATCCAGCTACGCTCTTGATTTTTTTGGTCAGGAACGCTGATGACGCTTTTTTTGCGGCCTGACGACTAATAGCGCCAAGACTCGTCAATAGCGAACCATGTCGGTTGAACTCTTTTTTAGCAGTTTCCAAAAGTTTAAAGCATTGCAAACAACTTTTGTTTGAAACTTTTTTCATAAAAATGAGTATTTTTACAAGTTATGGATGGTTGAAAATTTTTGGTTTTGGAGCCGAACCTGAAAATTTCAATTTTCAATTGTCCATAACCTGAGTTCTATTCCACTTGGGGCCCTAAAAATGTAGGGGGAGTTTCGGGGGCCCAAAAGGACCGTTTTAGTTGATTGTGGGCCGAATCTAAAAAAAATCTAAATTCGGCGTGGAACGTACCATATACATAAGTTCCGTTTGGAACTGAGCTTCAGATTTCTTTTTTTAAATTTTAAAATCCACATCATAATTTGTGTCAATTTGTTATAATATTGTAACATTTTACAGGGATCAATTACATGTGCCGAGTAGTGCTTTATACTTACACTAATTTATTTATATACTGCTTGAGGTAATTTATGTTACACTACTGATTTATTTGCTTATTTATTTATTTGTCATGGCATGAGTGGTTTAACTACTTGTCTTTAAGGAATGGGTCCGTCTTTATACTTGTCATACTTTCGTCCACCTTCCGCGAAATTGAAACTCCGTCTTTCGTCTGGTGTCGCGGAAGGTTCTTTCATAATAATGAGCGGCATTTCTATAGATTCATAACAATATTAACAATTTACAATAGTTCTTTGAAACAAGTAGATACTATATTGAAATGTAGGTGTGTGATGTAAATTTAAATTTTAATCAATTTTAAATTTTAAACTTTTTGGTCCATCATGCGTGAGTCGACGTGGAATAAAACTCATCATTACGTTCATTACTTTATTAGCATTATCGTACACTACTTATCACCAAGAGTCATACACTTACATGGGAACACTGAATAATTGATATCGTAATTCAGCATATATCCAGTACTGTATACCTAATCGATGGCAATTTTTCTATTTACTATATATACATCGCAGAAACAACCCTTACGACTCAAGAGTTTAGAGTCGCCTCTACTCAAGAGTGGATTATGCTCATAATTCAGTAATAGAAATAAAAATTTTGCATAAATTTATATCAGAGTTGCATGTCTCAAAATCCAGCGTTGCCAGTCTCGGTATCAATTAGGTACTTGCCATATATTTAAAATTAAACGAAATATATCAAAATTCATAGGGACGAAACCCTCGGACAAATTTTATAATCGTAAAAAATCGTGCATCGGTCCAGCACCAAGTGTTTCAGGTATAAAAAGCAGTAAATGTGCGAAAAGTTAGAGGACCAGGGAAACGACCGCTCATCGTGACGTCACTTCGCGTGTAAACACGGGTCCGTTCTGCAGTCCACAAATAGCTTTTTTTTCGAGTATTTTGGATTTTACTCTTGTTTCCGCTGGAGTGTAGGAGTTAAATTGCGACCAAATCTAGTAATTTGTATTATTCGCGTCGTAAAATAGTGTTTTCACTACAATCACTACACCGTTTACATACGGTGTGACGTCAGACGGCGTTTTGGCGCCAATTCCCAGCGTTTGAATTTCAAATGACTTTTTTTGCTTGAATGCTTTTAATTCTTTGTTTTTGATATTAACCTAAGATTTATAGGCATATAATCTCTCATTTAGCCAGTTTTCAAAAAAATGTGAAAATACCTAATTACCAGTACTGAGAAGTGATCGAGTCGTCATAATTAACTAATGCGAATAAAAATCTTACTTAAATTTATGAAGATCTTTTAACATCAAAATTGCACTTGTCTGAGAAATAGTCTTATGGCTCACATTTCAGAGTTGTTAATCTCAGAAACAATTACAGGGACTTAGAATTTATTCTTGTAACGATTCGCAAATGTTTTCTTAAAAAGGAAAGGAACTATTTGTTAAATTATTTAATACAAGATGAAATGTAGTTGTTGAACTTTCACTTTAAAACCTGCAAACGCTAACTTAAAAGTCATACATAGTACCTAGTATTATTAAGTTATTCGGTTTAATAGTTTTGTTTTTAAAAATCACAGAAACGAGCTGAAATGCTTCAGTTGAAATCGTTTTTAACGAAGAATGATTAAATTTGTGTAAGCTGAATATTTTAAAAGATCAGTGATACAAATATTTATAATTTTTGAGCAACCATGCCCATTTGAGAGAAATCCAAGTGTATTAAAGCGAGTCTCTTCTTTTGGAAGATTTCATTACAATTACCTCGAGAGTGACATTTCTGGAGAAATGTGTTTTGCACGCTCTCAAATTTGTACCTACCACTGGACCTTCTAAGAACGGAAACGTAACCACGTCTCGTTGAAACGTTTTTGAAAATGTTAACTGCTTTTAACTTTAACTGTAAAAGATTGTCATATCTCTCAAAGTATGCGATACTTTATGAGAAATATTTCTCATTCTTTTAACTTTGTGCAGGTGTAATCAATATCAGTCGCAGCATCTTTGTCGTAATGTAGGGTTTTCCAGTTCTATGGAAAAAACTCTTCGTAACTGTCTTGGTTTTTACGACCCTTAATAAAACTCGGCTGCAACCTTTATTCACCTTCATTTACACAATACCTGCTGGTCTGCTACGACTGGTCTGTTTGTGTTATGTTGATTTGAAATCGTGTCGGTAAGTGCGAAAATAACACAAAAAATACATAATTGCGGTAGATATCATGTTACTTTTTCGGACGTGACAACCATGTGAAACATGACCTTTTGTTTCGTTCTATTCTGGGTTGACTCGAGAGGTATTCTCTATCGTTTGATGGGAATATGTTTCCTATTAAGTTTGACGTGTCTATTGGACCAGTACATGCATACATACACATACACGTATACACTCGTGTATAATATGGAGCGAGAAGGAAATTTTCGGTCGAAAACGTAGAGAGGATGACTTACCTAGAGGCCGATTACTTAGAAAAGAAACACCGTCATAAGTGCGCAGAAACGAATTTTAGTTTGTTTACCAGGGTTGTCTAGCAACCATAACGTCACCGCTTGACTTTCATGCTCGTTTAATAATTCGGTTTGTGGAAGTGGCGTAGTGTAATTATTTTGGAGTGTTATTTTTCGTTTTATTTGGTGGTGTTATTAATGTGGCGATTTTGGATTGTTTAGCGCTTAAACCTTGATTTAAAGAAGAATGTACAGAGCTATTAAAGGTATGGTATAGCCCCAAGTATATTTATTTGAATTTATTAAATCCCTAACCTTTAATTCAATCATATGCCACTGATGCTGGTAAAGAGAGATAGCTGTATGGTGTGACGTAAACCTGCGCGAAGTTGATGACGGTGTTTCTTCTCTAAGTAACAGACCTCTACCACCCGTCATCGCTGATGACCGGCTAAATTCTTGTAATATTCAAATATTCACGAACGCAGCGTAAAAATAATACCAACGATAACGATGATGATGATGATGATGATGATGATGATAATAGTAATAATAATAATAATTGCAGGTGCAGCGGCGGCGTGTGTTCAATTAAATTTCGAATATACAGTCCGTAATTATAATGTTGGAGGAATAAGGATTCCGGCTACGTCTAAGTATGTTATTTACGGGCTCTAGATGTCGGTCCGCTTTCAGACATCTACATACGATTCAATAGATGGATGTACTCGATCGCCGTGACCGAATGCCTTTTTCCCTTCTTCTGCTTGTCTTTTATCTCCAGCGGATGGAATTTTTCGAAAACTAATTATGTAACGAGTATCTTTTTATACGATCTCTATCTCTCTTGGACTACGTCTTTTTAAATGAATAATGATTACCGTTCCAGAATTCATTAAGATAACAAATTAAACGTGGCTTTGTAAGTAATAATGTAGAATTATGGAAGGTTGTGTTCGCACTTTTTCGAATCCGATTATGAAAATCGACCAATTTCACCACAACCAGCGATTTAATCGACAACTCCTACTCATATTGTTATGTATTAATATTTCACAAAGTACTCCAACAGGAGACTAAAAAAACGAACAATTTTAATATTACGTTAAAAAGGGAACCGTCGAATTTCGTACCAGTTAGGTACCTACTAGTAGTAAGAGTAGTAAGTAAATTTAAGTAAATTATTAAAATCTCACTAAAGTTTTAATAATTGCCGTTACTAAAACCTGAGACTATAGTTCACGTACCTACATATGTATACATACGTACATATATATATGTAGTATATACATATGTATGTACTTACATATGTAATGTGTAAGTAATAATTTACGACGAGCACTTTTATCGGAAATTCAACATACAAATGAATGTTTCTTTGTATGATAACTTTTTTCTGTTTAACATAACCTAATAATAAATTGTCCTTCGGTTCATAAAATTTTAAGCGGTAAATCTTGATAATATCGAAATTAAAGGCGATACTTTCACGTGTCCAGTGCAGTATTTCATTTATTAGATTTCTCTCTAGTCTCATAAAACAGTTTTCCAAATGCCCCATCGTGATGGAAAATACGTGTACTTATAAGTAGTTCCACAGCTCTTAAGACCGTAATTCCGTTCAATCCCTCGTCGAAATTGCTTCTTTAGTGTTAATTTTTTGCCTTTCCACATCAACGATCGTTATGACGGCTTTTGATAGTACTAAACCATAACCTGGATTACATTCACTGGCGGAAATACGTTCAGTAGAATGTCTGAAAATTTTAAATATCTCTGGACATTACCTCAGTCGAATGGCGTAAAAAAAACTTAACAAACCTCGGGACTTGAAAACTATGAACTTTTAAACCGAACTTTCAGCTAGCTTTTAAAATGAATAGCTTGAGAAGTTATTCATCCGGACAGTTGGTAGTGAATCTAACGTGTAATTCGATTGTACAGTTTTACTTCGTGACGCCCAGGAAATTATGAATGTTTGGTAGTAAATTTTGATCAATACCAGGCCTAAAGGTATTTTCAAATTTTTAATCATTTTTATTAATCATCGAGTAAAAAGTTGCGAGGCATGAGACTAATACCATATATTCGCACCAACCTTATTTAAACGAAAACAAAACAATTGTTAGGTATTAATAGACATCTACATCTAGGATTGTGACCGGTCAATTGACCACGGTCAAATTCCCGAGAATTTGACAGAATTTGACCGAAAAGAATTTGACCAAAAAGAATTTGACTGGTCAAAATCTTTAAAACTCCTGCTAAATAAAAAGCGTTTATTCTTTCTTGCTTTTGTTTGTCGGTTTTTATTGGAAAAACTATAATTTGTACTGCCGCAAAATCTATTATGTCTATATGTAGAGCCACATTACATGTAACACCAGCTACTTGGTGGAAAAACTGGATAGCTGACTGTGCCTCATATGTTGCAGCTGCAAAATTATTAAGTATGGCAGCTTCTTCAGCTTCATGTGAGAGAAACTGGTCTACTTGGGGCATGACACATACGAAATTGCGCAATAGATTGAAGACAACCAGGTCATTATCTATCGGCCTTTGTCTAATATATTTACCTAATGAGTCTACTGTTTCCTTATTTTTTTCCTGTTTATTGCTTCATATTAGTTTTATCAAATAAACCCTATAGGGCTTATTTAATAAAAAACAAGATTTTGACCAAATTTTGGTCAATTGACCGGTCAAATTCCCGGCCAATTGACCAAAAAGATTTTAACCGGTCAAAAACCCAACCCTATCTACATCTATTGTTATCTACAATCTACATGTTATTGCCATCATTTTATGTTTTCTGAGTGAGTAACGAACTTCAATATCTTTTTATGGAACTTTATAATCTTAAAAGGTTTAATATTTCACAGTCAATCAGTTCCGTATCACCTATAGTTTGTCATCTTCGTCTAAGGAACGTCGTTGAAATATTTATTAGTCCTTTTAATATTAATAGGCATTTATCGGTATAGGGCTAATTGATGAGATTGGTCGTAGATTCGTTTTAATAATCCTACTTCGTTTGCTTTGAAAAATCGAAGCATTTTTCTTAAGCCAAGTGCAATTTTCATTGTACTAAACGTACCATTTTATAAGCCAAAAATGTACCATTTGTACCAAAATGTATCATTTAAGCTAAAATACTATTTAAACATGTATTTCAACGTGTCTCATTTGTATGGAAGATATAGATGTTCGTATTAAACCTGAAAATTTAAATGGTCACCTTTCTTGACCGCATTGTTTTTAATTTGAAATTAAATAATTTTTGTCTCGTCAATTTATTATTGAGGGTCTTCATATTGAGGTAGGTTTGCAACAAGTATCCTATCCAAACATCGCGCAGTTTTGGATTCTTAATGTTGATCAGTTAGTGGTTGTCAAATTTATTGTATTTAATCAAAGGAATACATAATGGGGTGTCGTTTTGCGAAATCAGTCAGTAGAAATCTACCTAAAATAGATGCTATGAAACACATCTAAAATTCCGTTTCGCTATGTGTCATTTTCTTTTAAATAAAATTATTGAAAATGGCAGTTTTAATCAGACGTTATATCTCACAACGTGAATAACTTTGTGTTGATCTGTCTCTTCTATCTGAATCGGAAGATAATGCAGATGTGTTTACTGGCATGTGACGTCACGAAGTCATGTGACTCCCGCTTGGCACGAGATAGCGTTTTGGCGGTCTTTTATCTTGTTCAAATTTCAATGTCTAGTTTTATCGGATATATAGCGATTAAAAATATTTAGATACATGCGTGGGTGACATTAACATATAATACATATAAAACTTTTAAACGTGATTCCGTTTTATGCAGATGACGCGTTTGGTGCTTTCTGCGGAATCATCCGGGGGCAATCTATAAAGGCCATTTCATATTTTTAACTTAGAAGCTAAAGGGCATACAAGGGACAAATCAGAAATTGACTGGAAAGTAATTGAGCAAATCGATCATATCACAAAGTATGGGAGGTAACGTGCGATGGAACAAAAAAGTTACAAGCGATCGAAGCTTTCCATATCTCGGGCTACTTAAAACAATAATTGGGGCTGATGATGATTAAAGATGAAACAAGTATCTAAGCACTTAAAGTTAAACAAGAATATGTAAAACTTCAATAACAGCTATACGTAGCGTAACAAAGACCAAGCAATTGATGAGGTAGCTACACAGTATAAATGAAGACGGTACCTACAAGAACCATGTAGGATTGGGTAAGAAAGGAAGATCTTAGAAAACTAAAGAAGCAACCAAACGGGTTCGAACAAGTAGAAGATTCTGGAATAGACTCTTAAATATAATGAAAGATTGCAAATTGGCAAAAAATGAGAAAACAGTTCACCATTGGGACGAGAAATAGGCGAACACCCGGAGAAATTCTAAAATGCATTGGACATCATCATCATTATCATTGGGAGATACCTACTTAACTGGAATAAACAGGCGATTGCTTCCCATAACCATCAAAAAGAGGCATTTCCTTTCTTTGCTCTTCCATCTTTTGGTTCCGGCTCTTATTAAAATATTCCTCTGATATATTTTCCCTCCTCACAATTTCTATCTCAGTTTCAGACTCTCTCTTCTCATCGGGCTATTCGACCTTCGGCGCCCCGACACCCCCGCCGGGCTCCCCTTACTCCCCCATTCCGGTCGCGCAGCTGGAGTTACTCGCCAAAGGTTTCTCAGCAGCCAATTCAAACTCTCTCATCATTCAGCAGTCGCCATTACAGCAACTCGCTGACTATCCGATTATCAGCAAGAAGATCCAAGAGAAGACCTGCGATGAGAAGTGCTGTAGCGTCAAGACTCCGAAGTCCTGCAAATGCCAGGTAACCAAAGTAGTTGATGTGAATATTTGTATTTCGGTATCTAGTATTATAATTTACGCATAAGACTTGTTGTTATTAGTGGTTTTCCCGACATTCTAGCCACCGTCGCCGATCAAGAGCTCCAAGTATCAGCAGGACACGATCACCGGCTGTTCCAGGACCAATCCCATAGAATGGGGGAGTGTGAACGTGAAGAAGGAGCCGGGGGCCTGTCAGGTGGCGGAGATCAGCACCAGCGCTTCCCCCATGATCAAGCTGGAGGTCACGTCGCCCACTCAGAAAAATTGCATCGATGGCGCCGGAGGCGTCTACAGCAACTCGCTAATTAACTCCGGTGGCAAGTTGTCATTTTTATTTCCTCATCCTTCAAACTTATCGGGTCACTTTATTTTGCTTTGGGATGCCCGAAAAGTGTCAGATTGCGTCGAGACGTGAGGTGGCTTCTTTACGAAAACGATCATGTTTTCTATGTTTTGAATTTTCTCATGCAAACTGGCGAATTTACCTGTTCTTAAATTAACAACGCCAAGTGGTAAACTTTTTCAAAGGGCACTTAACCGGGAACGCATGACAAGTGATTATTAATAATTCGCTGGGATGTGGATTTTATTTTGTGAAAGAATGGATTCTTGCCACACAGGTTGTAACATCCCCCTGGGAATTGCAATCGCCAGGCAAAAGGTTCACCAAGAAGTACTCTCGTCACCTACACTACCCCCGACTGGACTACTTACCACCGTCAATGGAGGGGCTCACATCAAGGAAATCACAAAAATATCCGAAATTGGTATGTATATTATATAGTGTCCGTTTACATAAATTTAAATGATCTAGTTTTGTGGATCTACGTACCTATATATATACAGTTGCGCCTTATTCCCCTTTTTATCGTTTCTGAATAATCGGAAAGGAAGTTTTTAGCTAATCTCAAATTATGAAGTACTTTTTTTTTATACTCTAACTATGTACTTAGGCAACTACTTACATAATTGACATCTTTCGTCCTCGTTCGCTACCATGCTCAGAGTTTGTCCATAACTACTGGAATATACCGTGTGTGATTGTTTGCTTTACAGTGCATCTTGAGTAAGGTAGCACATCAAATGTGCCAAAAAAATACGCTTAGGGCTAATTATTCAGGTTTTGCTAAAAATTTGTGTATTTATTGATTAGTTTTTAGATATGTTATTTATGCGTAAATAAATCGAAACGTGTAGGTAGCCTAACGACCAAGTTAAGTCAATTTTTATGTAAATTATCAATACGAAAGTTCAGAAATTTGTTAACTGATAGATAATAATCCTGTTTTGTAAATGTCGATCGTTTCATTATTTATTTTACCTCACTATAGATTACCTACACCAGTAAACTTAATTGAAGAGGACACAAATTTCCATTCGAGTTTTTTTTTAAATTTCAATCACTTTTAATTGAGACAAGCTAGAAATTTTGAGTAAAATGCATAGTTTTGCCTTAATAATAGTACTGTCTCACTATGCTTCATTGTTGTTTCGATTTTGACAATGAAACACTAGACGAAAATTTGTTGGTTTAGAAATTTCAAAACCATCGCTCTTACACAGGTGCCTACTTAAAAGAATTTTTGAATAAACTCTCAATCTGATATCAAAACCGTTATAATCGTGTAATGTAAACCGAGTTTGAAAATTAAATTTTGTTTAAAGTCGTGATTACAAACAACTTTCCGATTACTTATTAAGTGCATATTAACGAATCCCATTGTTTTATTGAATGTCCAATCGCGTTTTTGATACCAGAACACCAACATAAACTTTTTTTTTTGCTTTGACACCCTATTAAGTTACCTCATTCGTGTAAAATTTAGATATTGGTGATGCCAAAGCACAAGGTGATAGGTATGGCGACTTTTGAAAATACCTAAGTAGGTACCTGTTAAATTTCAATAGTAATCTAACAATAATAAACTTGAAAGAATGGTGGTATTCAATGTGGTGGAGATGGGTGCAATGAATATTTCATTATTTGCAATAATTAAAATGTCGACAACTATTTCGGCGTAACAAATGAATAATCGTACCGTCAGGTTAATAATTTTAACGAGACATCCATTGTTTGTGTAGTACTGGAAACTGGAAGTAAGCAGGAAACTGAAATTGAAATGTATTAATTGTAATTACAACCATTATTAGTCCCTACGAGAACCCGCCTGAATATGCCGCCCACCTGGGCAGAATTGGTATTTCTGGCTCTTTCGCTATTTTCACTGCGACGCGGCCCTTTTCCCTTCCCTGGAAGCGTGTGCACTATTAATTTTAATGTAGAGCGACTTCTCTCACAGACCCGTCCGTGGCTACTGGTAGCATGGCTGCGAATACGTCGATGGGCGGCCAAGGGGGCGGTGCTCTCCTCCAGTGCACGGAGGAGAGGGCAGGCGGATTGTCCGCCTGGCAGGTGGGCGGTGCCCACAACAACCAGGCCCTGGCTACGCCCACGCTCTGGCAGTATCCCGGTAAGTAAATTTGACGTACGACCGGTTTCTCTGGCATTTTTTATTAACTGGTTTTAGTTGTGTAACACTTTTTTTTTACGATGCACTTTTTTATTTGAACGGCCAAGCTTAGAGTTTTGTTATCGTTATCACTTATTACTATTACTATTGTTATTATTGTTATGATTAGTAACAATGAAAATTGTCGAATGAGGTTCTATTCGGAGTATTTACCTATACCTACCTGTCTAGTTATTTATCGATTATTTCTTGCCAAGTGCACCCGCAGGTACTTCATTGACCTATAGGTCATGCAGGAACATGTTGGAACAACATTTATTACTTTCTCATATGAGGTAGGTACTCATATATGAGTATTGTAATCGGGTCGATTTTTCGAAATTGAGTTATTAGCATTTCTGAACGTTTTGAGGTCCCCTGAGTCCAAAAAACATGTTTTTGGAAAACCGTCTGTATGTATGTGTGTATGTATGTCTGTGGTAGGATTTTCTCAAAAACCACAAACGGTCAAAAACTTTGTATTTAGACTTTGTACCAAACTAGGTAATGTGAAAATGAGCTTTTCATTAAAATCGGCCAGGATAAGAGGGTAGTTTACTCTTGTCATTTTTCGGTTTTTTGAATTTTTCTCGAAATTCGCTCCAAGAATTTTTTTGAAACTTTGAATATTTATTGTACGATTAAATAGGTATAAAAAAGTTTTCTAACGATTTTGGCTAAATCTTCTGTGAAGGGCACTTTATGCTTGTCAATTTTCGGTTTTTTCAATTTTTTTTCGAAATCCACTCCACGAATTTTTTTTAAACTTTGAATATTTATTCTACTATTGAATATGTATAAAAAAGTTTTCTAACGTTTTTGGCTAAATCTTCTGTGAAGGATACTTTTTACTTGTCGATTTTTTGTTTTTTGGTATTATTCTCGGAATTCGTTCCAAGAATTCTTTTTTTTTCCTGAATTTCACGTTAAGAATGTTTTTTAAACTTCGAGTAATTACTATTTCATTTTCGAATATATACAATAAAGTTTCATAACATTTTTAGCTAAATCTTCTCTGACTGGCACTTTACACTTATCGTTTTTCGTTTTTGTTTTTTTTGCTTAAATTAACCGTATCTATTTCTCGTTTGGATTTGGCAAACGCATATTGAAACACCCTATATATGAGAAAGTACTCTGATGAACAGATCACGATTTTTTTCTCATATAACTTTAATGTGTTGTGTCCTATGGGACGTAATAATAGGTTAAAGACAATATCACAAATTGTACTTTTATTAACCACCCTGACACAAGTGTAGCAACATTTTACAAAATTAATTTTTAGCATTATGTAAAGGCATCATCATTGAAGAGACAACTCGTGGATTATTACTTCTTCCAAAAATGTTCGCAGTTTCGCATTATTCTGAGCATCAAATTGTTAGTAATACTAATGACTAATAATTAACAGTGTTTCCGTTACCATCGATATCTGTGTGTGTCCTACTGCATCCTTCCCATTTGCTCTATCCATCTGAGTCAATTTAGGTACCTTCATGAAGACTAATAATATTGTGAATAGGTATAACTGAAAAGTATAGCCTCTATCATTGTCGTTCTCTCTCGTCCTCTGTCAGTGTGACGTGATACTTTTCCATGTATCTCACCAGTAATCGTTCATTTTGTTTTTGCAAGTATCAATATTATGAATTACTTTTTATAAGATTTCGGGTAAATATCTAGTTTGTTAATATGACTTCACACTATTATTTCAATATCATTTCTTGCATAGTGGGACTATGATGTTTCAGTCTTGTGGCAACTGCCTGTTTTAATTGGCAGTATAATATTTAGGTCTTCGGACCATTCCAGGGACCCTTTCAGATCCTTCGAACCTGAATGATTTAATTTTGCCTCCCTATTACCTATATGTAATCATTTCGAATTTCATTTGAGATTAGGTATCGGTTGTTTTTCTGGAACTTGCTACTTTCTTTTTAATATCTCATTTCAGTTCAATTCAAAAAAAATTGTGCAATTTTGTAAACTAAATTATTGTTAGAGAATGTAGGCTTTCACGGCCGGAGTCGATTTTTCTATGTACATTTCCCGGGCTATTAGGCCGTGGTCCAAAAGACAAATTGTTTTGCCTCAACGTTTCGTCCCCTACTGCGGCGGACATCTTCAGGAGCGATGCGGTAACGGTCGAAGTGTTCTTTCCGACTTTTCCCGATCAACAGATCGGGAAAAGTCGGTAGGGGACGAAACGTTGAGGCAAAACAATTTGTCTTTTGGACCACGGCCTAATAGCCCGGGAAATGTACATAGAAAAATAAATTATTGTTGTACATATCTTCAGCAGAAAGTTTTGGTATGTATGTATACACATCGTCAACTCAGAAAAGAGTGTAATTGAAAAAAATTCAACCAATTTAAGTAGGTATTGTCGAAAAATGTCTGTTTAATGAAATCATTATCAAATTAACAGAGCACACCTCGAAAATTAATGTTAAAATATGAATTAATAATAAAATAGATAATTCCTGACTATACAGAGCGAAACCTGGTTTCTATTGAAAACTAATGACAGTATTTTATAAAATGGAATTCTGTAGTTAATTTTATGAGTGCTCCGGTAACATCGTGAAATTACAGACAATAAAGATAGCAGAATAATGCAATGGAAAGAGTCGTGAACGGCGATATGGGAAGAGTTTTAAAATCAAGCCCAAGAAGATTTGGTACTGCCATTGATAAATCTTGAATTCCTCATGTTTGCTATACATGAACTCTCCTCGAATGAAACAAATTTAATACGTCTAGGTACATAGATTTTCTTAAAAATCAGTAGATACTCTTTTGTCAGGAAGAAATAAAGGAATCTGTTGACGTATTTGTAAAAATTCCTCGAACACAGGCATTATTCACCCTACATCGGACCAAGCAATAGGACATAAAAGATGTTTAGTTCTTCTTAGACCTGTCGCATTCGTCAAGGTAATTTATAGCATTTGGTTTGGTTTCACGATCTTACATAACTTATTTCGAATCGTACGTGTGTGTGTATAAGTTGCGATTCGTTAGGGATAGATGTTCGAGCGTTATTGCTTATTTATGACCGGAAAATTAGTGAGAAAGAACCTACGAGTGCATCGACGGACATAAAAAAAGAAGTTGAAATCGTGACGTCGCGAGACAATGCCTGTTGTCGATTCCTGTTATCACCATTTAGCGGTTATTACGCCCCCAGAAACTTTGTGGCCGTCAGTTCCTGATTGAACTTCGGCTAAGAAAGCTGCACTTGTAAATTGTATTAGGTACCTACTAACAGAAAAATCTTGACTGTTCGACTAATACTGTAGAATCAGATTTCAGTTTTAGTAGTGTTTTGGATCTCACCAAAGAGGATGGTTAACGTAAGCAGATTTTCTTTGGGTATTGGGTATTCTTTTGGCGTATTCGCTCTAAAAATGCTATATTTTTGTTTTATTTTATTCATATAAGTAAGCAGGTGTAGTTTATAGACACTTCGTACTTATTGTGGCCCATATTTTTTATTTATCATCACCACACAACAAATTTTACAATTACAATACACACACACACATACATACTCACACTCAAACACAATCCTGATTTTACTTTAGTCGATTCTTTTCCATTTTGACTTTTATTTCATTCATTTATTTTAGATTTTTTTATTACTTTTTGTTTTAGCGCCCGTTCCGGTGGAGCCAATGGTTCCACTGCCGTTACCATTACCTCCCGTGGGCTTTCAACTAGTTCGCGATCCGACCACAGGAGGTTTCCTTCTTTTACCTACTGCAGCCGGAATAGGTTAGTTTCAGTTCCTTTTATTTTTTATTTTCTTTGTTTTCCTTTCACGAACTAAACACATATATTTCTCTTCACTTTTCTCTCCCACATTCGCCAAAAAATGGAGGCAGAATGAACGAAACCTCTTTCGACGTGCGCCCACACGTCTATGTTGTTATAAAGTGTGATTGTTCATTCTGCCCTTAATTTTTTCGCCTAGTACGCGGTATTGTTGGATTACCCATATAGTCCCTATACTCCACAGTTTCAATACGTCAGGCCTTGCGTCGCAAATGTAGCTATATCGCGTCTATTTCGCATCATATCAATACTTTCCGTTCATCGCCTTCCATAAATTATGTTTGTGAAAAATGCCTTCTCTAATTAGTTTTAAAATTTTATTTTTAAAACAAGTACACAGATATTCAAGCCTCGACCGTAAAACTCTGGTCGGTCTAACTCAATCTCGGCTTTGTCGGGAAATATTCGCCATAACAAACCGATTTAAAATAACTGAATGGAACTTCGATGAACCTCTAATATTTTCTATTAGTTTTTTTACCGAATAATGTATAAGGAACTGTTGGCACTTTATTGGTATTTAATTGGTAAAATAAACCACCAACCACCATTAGTTTGTTTATTTGATCTCCATACATTGCAAGAAATTTAGGTTTTATATTCCACACCATTTGGTACCTGAGAATTTTACATATATTTTTCACCGAAAACGCAACGTACCTACCTACTTCAATTTATGCTCAATAAAATCCCCGAGAGCAGTGACGGCTCATCAGATTTTGTCATGGGCGCGCTAAAATTGCTTTAACTTGCTCGAGTAGCTATAGTACCTATATATTTATCTATTTTGCAAGAGGTTTAATTGTGGAAATTGGGAAAGGAAAGAGGAGAAAGATTGAACATTTACCCTGAAAAGAGCAAAAAGAGTGGTGAGGAGGGTGCTACCTGCATTGACTTTTAAAGTTAAATTTGTATGTTTGTTTTTTGAAAATTTTATAACTAAGTATATAAAACAAATAATTCCTTTTCTATTTAAATTGTATCAAAAAGTTAACCGTATTGTTCATTGGAAATTTTTAATAGTACTAGTTTCGTGTAAGTTTAAAATTTGTCTACCAATAAAGAAATTACAAAAAGTTAAAAGACTTATTTCGGTTTGTCCAATGACCGTCAATAATTTCAAGATTAATTTGCCGGTACTTGTTTTCTGTGCTATTGAAGACGTCATGATTTAATTGTATATTCCTCTCTATCTGCGCTTCTGCTTCATCCTCAAAAACATTGCCGAAGATAAGATTGAGATATTGTTGACCAGCTCGTAATTCCTTCAGTTTAATAAATAATGCGTGTAACGAGGTCTGCGATATAAGAATTCACCAAGTTTATTATGTGTCTTTAAAAAAAGCACATCTTACTGTCTAATTAATGCCAATCCCTAATAACTAAGTACACCAGCATCCATACCTGAGCCTGTTTGAAATTTCCCTGCTTTTCTTAATCAAAATACAATTTTCTATTTCAAACCGATACGCTGACGAAGTTAAATTTTGAATATGTTTAATTCTGTTTTTCACCAATAACATTATTTGCATTTCGATGCGACTTGCGATTTGTACCTACTGGGAATGCTTTTCTATGATTGGGAGAGATTTGTGATATCGCTGTAAAAGACAAAGAAAGCAGATGACATCGCCAACAAAAACTACGTTTATGACTGCCGTTCAACTACTTACATTTTTCGGATAAAAATTTTGAGGAAAAACTTTTCCACAACATCTGCGTAATTTATTACCGTACCTAATGTTACATATATCCATATTAAAAAAAACGTATGTTTATCTATAAGCCGCGTCGACGCCAAGAGTGTAGAAAATGAGTGGGAATAGTCGTATTGTTCGCGAAAACGTAACGATTCGTTCTCTCCCTGGTTCTTTAATGCTATTTTTACGTTTCTTTTTCTCCTACTGGAGCCAATTCGGTCGAGACACAAAAGGCCAAAAACAACGGGTTAGACAAGGAGGACATGGAGTAGGTAATGACATGTGTTAGAAGAAGATGGAAGTCTCGCTCTGTTCGAGTGCCGATCCGTACCACATGGATACCCTACATAACCAAACCTAATTGACCCATGATAAAAACGATTCCAAGTGTATACAAGTGCAACGTTGTTAGTCATGTTATCCTACGACGGATAGTTTCACTTGCCTGCCCTGACGAGCCGCCACTGCCAGACAGTTATATAATTTATTTAGTCCGGTAAAGTGGATACGAGCGATATGTCACGGCTACTATTGGCACCTATTGGTTACTGCATTGTTGTTCTGTGCAGCTATGATAAGTAATGATGTTTTATGAAATTTTAACGCGTAAACGTGTAGCGGATGCAGTATATAAAGCAGGAAAAAATCTGTTTTAAAGCGATTTCTTTGGTTAGTTTCTTTATGTTAGGGCAAGTTATCGCATGTGTTCTCCATTACCTCATCGCAAAATTTTACCCGAGCACGTTTCAGACATCAAACTGGCGCCATAATTGTACCCGCTAATACGTTATGGTCACTTGATAGGTCTGGAAACTTTGGTTATCGGCGTCTCAGATATGAACGTGTTTACCTTTTGAAAGTTTTCCCACATGATTTTTCAAGAACTTCGAGTCCATTGTTTTTTTTTACGTTGGGGTTACCGCTATGAAATGGTTTCCTCCACCAAGCATTTCCAGGGATATCCTTCGTACCAGAGTTGCGAGATTTACACGGATGTGGTACATGCGCAGTAGCGGACGAGTATCGGTCGGTTTCGATTGGTCGGATCGCGGTATAAGTCCAAAAAGTTAAGGTTCGCGCCACAGTTTTCGTCAATCAGAAACAGATTTCTTCTCCCTTCTCTACAGATACTGCGCATGCACCACTTCCCTGTAAATCTCGCAGCTCTGCTCCTCCGCAGCTACTCATTCGGATTCAGTCATTCAGTATTTCAGTATACAGTACGATGTTGCTTCGTTCAGGAGTTGATTCGGTTACGTTAATGCTTTAGTTATGTTTTATCTAATAAGTAATGTTACAGTTCCTACGAACTGCATTGGTAAGTATATAATATGTATCTCATAATTTCATATTCCACCTCCTATCGGCGATGTTAAACTATAAGAGCTTGTTAAATATTATAGATTCATTTGTAACATGTTTCCAGAAAAATGATGAATGTTTTAAAATATCATGGTGCATTAGTATCGATTATTAAAATTAAGTTCAAGCCAAAAAGTTCATACCCTGGCAGTTTTTATAGCCACCCTTACATTTCAGTCTATATTTGAACATGAACGAGTCTTTCTTGTTCTGGCTGAGTAGGTATTAGTTTTGTGCAACTAAAACAGAAAACAATCTTTTGGTAAAAGATACAGTACAATTTGTGTAAGTTCCGTTACAACTTAGCTAAGCCTGCAACTAGCATGAAATACCTATGTACCGAGTACCTATATTGTGTACCGATTTATAATTCTAATAAATAGGTAATGAAACTTGAATTGGTTTCCTTCTGAGGAGCCAACTATTTTGGGAACATTTAAAAACGAGCATTTGACTAGTCGGTAGTTTATTTTATTTCCATCATCTTATTAATATGTAATAATTTTAATGGTGGTTCTTTACTTTCCCGGGAATTGTAATAACTTGAAATCTTGTGTAAATTGAGCCAAGTTGTTAGGATACCAGGTTTTTTTTTAATAATCGTATAGTACGAAGTGTTTTTAAAATAATTTTGTTCGTAATGGGAATGTAACGTTTGCTATTGATATTGTTCAGAAGATAAATTACAAACACGGGTTTTTTAAACTTTGAAAATAATTGCCAGGATCCGTCAAAGTTACAATAACTTAAGAGTAATTTTGGTAACCGTACAGCAATACAATTCTGCATACATACTTCAAATACTTAGAAGAATAGAATTGGAAATGTCCGTTATTTTTCATGTATAAAGACTGAATTATAACAGTGACGTTTACGTATGTCGCAATAAAGAGAGACAGACGTATGTAAAGTAGTTTTAGAAAATTAAATGACGAGTAACGTATAAATACGTGTAATCCGTGAAAACAATACGAGAATACAATGACGAAACGTTTTTGAAAACTCAGTTTTAAAAACAGCTACACACATTCAGTCGATAGTGTGGTTAGAAAAGCTCAAAAGGGAAACTTTAAGCAGATAAATGCATAAAACAGTATACTATCGTGTTTCGCTCGTTTTTGGTTCTGTGGCTATGTGTTGACAGTATAAACAGATGAGCGATTGGGCGAAGCGAACTTAAAAGTATTTCTGCTTCGATCCCTTTTCTATTTGTCTTTTAATCTAAAAAGTTGTGCAACTTTGTGGTACCGATGACAAGAAAGGAAACGTAATAACTCAATAAACCATAAGGGCTTGAGGAAGACATAAACGATGGAGGATATTCGACCTCATCTCTCGGGAAGCACTTGTCATAACTAAACCAGAAGTACTACTAGCCTACTTAATATGGCCATATTAGGTATAGGAAGAAAGAAAAAACACGAAATGACTATTACAGTCGAAATAACTTACGTCATCAGTGTTACTTAAATGGCAGGTAGAAACGAATATATATCTCCCCGAATTAAAGTTTCCGTCCAGTCAGCTTGAAGTTCTTTCTGTTGAAAACTGCTCTTATCCACGTCACTCAGCAAGAGTACCTTCTCCACATCAAAACAAATTTATAAATTGTTGTCTACGAGTAAATGCTACTGACACCTCACTCATGCAACATAAAATGTTTGTTAGCCTGTTGAAATAGTGCACGTTGTTGTCGACGATAACTTTGTCTTTTCTTAGGTCTGTCACATCCTCTAGATTAGATCATACATTCAAATTTGTAGATTTTGTATGTTTCATGAATCTGGATATACTTTCTTAGGTCAGTTATGAAGTACATTTTAACTCTGAAACTTTGTAGAAAATATTTAAAATTAGAAAAGATACATCCAAACAAGTCGTATTATTCTATCCATGTAATTGTAAAAATCAATCGGGTTCAATAAAAGATTTCTGGATTTTTCAAAACCAATTTCATTAAATTTATTTTCTTTTGTTATGTGCTACTCTTTATGATTTTATTAATTAAATTTGTTCTTATGTAACATGACTTTCGATTTATTTCAAACAAAAATTAATTACTTAGAGCAAAGACCAAATAACAGAGTTATAATTATAATAAATAATTTATTAAGGGAAAAAACTATATTTTAAGAACAATATTTTCGCACTGATGGGCGTAAGTAAAACGATATGGTGATTGTGATACAATTTAATTGGAAATACCATATTCATAACTAATTAAGAATATTTAGATAAGTTACCTGCGTGTATTCAACTAAGTAATCAGTTTATAATAAATTCGAATTTTTGTATGTAGCACATGTAGGTATTTCCTCCAACTTGGATTTACTTTAACTGTCTTACATTAAGGTTTTGATCATAGAAAATATTTTACAAGTTAATATTTTTCTTTTTGATAAAATTTATCACTTTTATATAACAATAACTCTAAAAATATTTTTAAACAGACGACAAGAATATTTTTGGAGAATACAACAATAAAAATCAGTAATAGTTTGCTATAAAATTGTACGAAAATATCTATGGTCAATATCCCCTTTCGTTTTCTACCTCAATTTAGAAAATCTAATTTGCCAAGAACTCCAAAATATACAGATTTCTCGTTTTTCGACTACGAGAAAACGCGGATCATATTGTAACGTTTATTTTCTAATTTATTTACACTAATACTAATTGTACACTAGACACTACTTAATATATTTACACTATTACTAAACTAATTAATTTATAACACACTTAACTAATTAATTTATATCACACTCTTAATCGTTAATTTATTTCACTTCAATCGCTCTCGCTTTCGCTATTTCGCTTGTATACTCTCGCGGTTTCCGTCTAATAATCATCTCCGACCACAAGCCCGCTTATATACACTTCTCAATAGTAATCGGGAACCTTTTTGAATTCGATTTTGTATTGCCGTGTAGGTATACAACACAAACACGCGTGCGATCCAAAAATATTATCAAAGAGCAATTCAAACGATTCTTTTTGAGATATTTAATCTTTGAATTGTCCTTAAAGAAAGGATAGGTAAATTAACAATATGCACTGATGGCTACAAAAAAATTGAAAGTTTGATTTATGAATTACACAATAATATACTACAACGTGATCAAGAAATACTGTTTAAGTTGGCAATGCTAAATTTTACTTTAAAATGGTAGAACTGAACCACTTCCGGTTGTTTGACAGCTACTTCGACGTTTGACAGTGACAGCATTGACACTTGATTGGCGATTTAAATTTTTATTATAAAAATGGTACTATTAACATTAGAACAGGATATTTTTATTGGCATGGCTTATTTTCGGAGTGCAGTTCATCACCCCATTTCTGGATGGCAATACTCCTTGGAATCAATCCACTTTGCATCAATTTGAAGAAATGTTTCCTGAAGTTGTGTTCACTATCGACGTTTTTAAACAACACTGCATGCACACTGCATGCGCGTAGTTCAACGATATTTGAATACAGGCAATATGAAGAAAGGAAAGCCACCTGGTAGACCCTCCGTACTCACTGAAAATGTAGTGCAAGACGTCAGGGCTCGACTGCAACAAAGTCCTCGCAAATCGGTTAGGAAGCTTTCCCTCCAAACAGGTTTGAGCCTTATTAAAAGTTCACCAATTTCCACTTATTCCTAATTTCCCGTATTCCATTTCGCGACTATGCAGGTTTATCATATGGAAGTTGTTCCACTGTGTTGAAGAGCAAATTGAAATACCACCCGTACAATTGTTCGATGGTCCAATCCTTAAATCCTCCTGACCGTCCACAACGCGTCCTGTTCTGTAACTGGTTCAATCAGGAAATGAACAATGATGACATCCTGGATAAAACCTTTTTTCCGATGAAGCCTGGTTTCATCTCAATGGCTATGTTAATTCTCAAAATTACAGAATTTGGTATGGTGAAAATCCGCATGCTGTTAGAACAACAACTTAATATCCTACTAAAGTTGGTGTTTGGCTGGCTGTATCGCGGCAGAGAGTAATTGACCCTGTGTTTTTTAACTTCACAGTTAATTCCGAACGATACATTCAGCACATTCTTCAGCCATTCGTTGCCCAATTAACCGTAGAGGAGCGCGAAAATGGCTACTTTTAACAAGATTCGGCTCGAGCACATACGGCTCGTGCCACAATGCAATATTTGCGAGAAGTTTTGGCCATCGAGTCATAAGTACGGGAATCTGGCCAAGCAGGTCACCAGACCTGACACTTCTAGACTTTTGTTTCTTTGGGCACCTTAAAAACAAGGTGTCAGTAATGTTCTACATACACGTGAAGCACTAGAAGCTGCCATTATCGAGGAAGTTGCAGCAAAGCCCTGCAGAGACTCGAGCCTGACGCCAGAGTCGAACGAGAACCTATCGATGAGCCCCCACATCGATAGGTTCTCCTTCGATTCCGGCGTCAGGCTCCTCCATGACCTCCATGTCGGCGGTTTCAGCTGGACTTTCTTCAACAGTTCCGGCGTGTTCTCGATATCGGGCTGCGAGGAACGTTTCAGCATGGCCTGGTGTGGGACCCTCTTCAGCTTCCGCTTTATCGCGATGATCTCTTCCAACACGATACTAGGCCGCTCGGAAATAGGTTCCTCCGGCCCCCCTTCTACTACTGCTTCAGATTTCAATTTATCATTTTCGAGTTTGGATAATTTATCGAGTAACTGTTTCAAATCGTCATCATCGTTCAACAAAAATTCTCTTAAGTTATGACGTAATTTTGCTTTCAAACTCGCGCAAAAATTTCTCACTTTATTTTTTAAAATTTGTAGTGGGGCACAACTTTTTAAGCAGCTCATTAGCATTAGCCCATCGTTACTGCTGTTGGTTGATGACGCGTATATGTGACATTGTTCTTCAGATCTTTATTAATATCTCTTGATATCGAAAGGTAATTCATGTTAATATTAACCTTGGAGGTGCAGCAATTGGTGAATCTTTCAATTGAATCCATTTTCGTCACCAGTGGAGTCGACGTCATTCTCATATCACCGATCCTATTTTCGCAATCCGTATTTTTGTCTTTCCGGCTAATACGATTTGTTATACGGCTACTATTTAAAACCTATAGTAATTCTGGTTGGGCACGTTCATCGTCCGTTTGCGTGGTTTTATGTGCATACCTGTTTCGTTTGAATAAATTCGTTGGAGTCGTGTCCCCATCGTCATTGCAACAGGAAGAAATTAAAATCCTACCCCAAATATCATAAATAAAAATCGTAATGCATTAAAATTTCATAAACTTCATTGTTAAAATACTACTTACGCGTGTAGTTATCGCGCAGTTGTTGTATCTTTCAATCCATCGAGAATTTAACAAATGTTTCTAGTTTAATCAACGCAATCAACCTATGTACATATGCGCATAAAGGATTAGATTCGTATTTATTGTGTTTAAAAGTCACAAAAGGGAATACGAAACAAATGTAAGAGAATATGAAAATGGAATTTGTGGCTCAGCCGGTGTTCTTATCACTAAACTACCGAGACACCTATCAATTTCATTGTATTTCATCACTGGTCCAACACGCCGTCAAAATGGGGGGGTTTCTATTTTTAATAATGGCCCTCCAAGAAATCTCATATTGGCGATATACAGTGGTCCTATCTATGAAATGCATACAACTTGCCTCCACCTACAAAAAGCCATGATTATGTCCGTAATATCGGACGAAACGTCGGCAGTAAATCTGTAGCAACGATTGTTGTTTCATTTTTTGGGGTTTATCCAAGAACGTTCCTGTAGTACCTATCAATTTCATTTTCGATTTTAATGTTAAACGTTTTTGAGAAGATGATACGGAGGACGTATTGGTTGTACGCAACACACCGTACCTTCTTCACGTTAATAATGTGGTCTCTTACGTATTCTGATTATACGCCCTCCGTATTATCACATATTATCCTCTCAAAAACGTTTAACATTAAAATCGAAAATGAAATTGATAGGTGTCTCGGTAGTTTAGTGGTAAGAACACCCGACGCGAAATTGGGAGACCCGGGTTCGAATCCCGGCTGAGCCACAAATTCCATTTTCAGATTCTCTTACATTTGTTTCGTATACATCTTTCATATGAATTAATTTCGAGAATATATTCAATCACAAAAGGGAATGTTTCAAACGATAATAGTATGTGACTAATTTTTAAATAAAGTACACGATAAAATATTACTTCGGAAATTATATACTCGACCGCAACCAGAGAAAATAGTTTAAATAAACACGGTAATGCCTCACATAGTCCGCAAATTATCGATTTAATCTGCTTTAGACCGGACCAATTCATATGTCCACACTTTTGTTGCATTTGATTGGTGCATATACGCCAATCAACGGTAAGTTCTTATATTTATGAAATTTCTGTCCAAACTACAATTTGAAGTAAAAATTCAGGAAAGGTTTTTTTTATATCATTTTACATTAGAAAATACAACCGGGCTTCCTTTTCAGAAATTACTTATCTTAATAATATACAAACTCACGTTCAAATTAAAACACACAAAATTAAACGTACCAAATTGACACTATACACAACAAATTGAAAATACATTTTCTATGGGATTTAATTAGCCCCCAGATTCTATGGTAGTGGTTTTAATAATTTTGGTAAACTAAATGAACGCAGTTGATATTAATATATTCGGCTTGATGATTCGGATCGTTAGGCTTAAAACACACATAGCGGTTTTCGCCGAGCTGCAGCAGCTCAGCTGCCGCTTGTTGCAAAACACATATAGCGGTTTTTGCCGAGCGGCAGCAGCTCGGCTGCAGTTTCATGATGCCAGTTTTCACCAAACATCAACATGAACGCCGTTGATCTAGAATCTAGAGTGTGAAGAGTGTGAAGCCAAATTTAAAATTCAAACAACAAAGCAATACTGCAACACTGTTTCGTCTTTTGCCGATTACAAACCGCTATGTGTGTTTTGCTTCATAAGACAACGTGGTACGAAGCAACGCCGAAAGTAATAAAAACGCGGCTGCAGGTCGTTCTGACCAGGGAACGAGCGGCGGCAGCTCGGTGCTTTGATACCGCTCGGCACGTGTGTTTTGATCCATTTATTTACATTGAAAGATGTGCAGCGAGCGGCTGCCGAGCTGCTGCCGCTCGGCGAAAACCGCCATATGTGTTTTGGCTCTTATGCTGTTGAAAGTTTCTTCTGCATGAATGATTTTTCAGTTGTTTTGTAGACATTTTCTCTGATATTCTCAGTTATACGTTATGTAGATATTATCCATTATAGCCCAAAAGTCCTATGTCATTTGCGGCTAATATAAAATGGGGAATGCATTGAATATTTTCATAGATGTAGGTCGTGCTGAAGTGAAAAGGTGCATAACATTGAAATTGTTTTTAGAACCCCTTCAACAAGCAGTCGTCTGGCCTAGCTACGCCCAACCGCCATCCGTCCTGTTGCCGTCGGTGCCGCCGCTGCCGCCGCCGCCGCTGCAACTCCTCTCCTCGGCGTCCTCTGATTACCTATCGAGCAGCACCACCCTGCACCAGCACACCCAGACACACAGCACGAGGCTGCTGGCCGTCACGACGGATCCGAAGAGGAAAATCCCGATGCCGCTGCCAGCGACGACGCTTATCAAAATCGAAACCGACGCCACTCTCGACCAAACGAAGACCCTCCAAACGGTCGCCGCCCCCGCCCCCGCCCCGACCACCACCGGGACCTTGTTCACCGACCAGAACATGGCGCCCCTGGTGACTACTCACGTTATATATCAGCACCCGCCTAATCTGATGTTATCACAGACCCCGAGTGCGTCGCCTCAGGCGGCGGCTCCGCGCTCCTCCCAATCCCAGCTAGAAGTCCCTACCAGCAGGTCGCAGGCGACGTCGCCGGTCACCTGCCTGACGCCTCCTCTGGATCTTCACGTCCAAGAGGAAGAAGAGTCGCCCTCCAACGTACAGGACGCCGGCAATCAGACGGATATACCGATTTGCGGCGAGGACGAGCCCGCTGCTCCCTATAATTTCGGCGAGGTCGGGGCAGAGGTAAAAGGAAAGAACGAGGATTTCGCCAGTAGGTCGAGCGACGATATTTCCAATGAGGTGAGTTTTTACCAAAGGAGGACGACCAAAGTAGCAAGGTGTGCTGTGCCCGAACCCCTCGTCCACACTTTGCCTTAGATTAAGTAGGTATTAACCTAATACCTAACCTAACTCTATGCCAAATCTATCATTATTTTCTCGATTCATGTCGACACATCATCAATCACTTATTACTCATGTCAAAACAAAATATTAATATCTACAGGAGAAGTAAAATAATCCCCCATCCCCACCCCCACTCCAATGTTTTCAAATATAAATAATAGTATAAATAATTAAATTGCAGGATACATTTCTCAAACTCTTTTTATATACTAATAACCTTAACCTTACTTTTCGCCTTGAAATAAATGCACACGTATCCAATAATCGATTCAAAAATATGTGCTTTAAAGGGCGGTTGCTGTAGTTAACAGGTCAATTACATTTTTTGTAAACTATAATAGTAGAATCGACAAACGGCACGACAATGAAAACAAGACTGTTGAGTGAGTCTGACTGATCCTAGCAGGGTGAGTTATATTATGATCATCAATTCACAATAAAATATGTGCGCGAATTTGAATCTTCATATAACGGTTGTATATCTACCGCCCTATACAGTTGCACATATATGACGTTACTTGGTTACATGCTCCGAAACTTATTTTGCTTTTTCTATATTGGACATGGTTCACTATGATAGACACGGGGGGGGGGGTGTGTCGGAAGGTAATGATTTACGTATGCGATTCGTATTTACCGAAAAACTATTTGAAGTTGTTGAAAACTTTTAATGGTCTCTCATAAAACATATTCGAACTGACACTATTTGACAATCATTTAAACCGGCATTGAAATTATTAAAATTCAGAGGGTTTAATGAAAAAAACACGTTAATATTTCTAAGAGTTGTATTATTGGGAAAATTTACAATCATTTCCGGAGTAACTAGAGATATTTTCTTTGTATCTAGATTTTTATTTTTATAAAATCTAACGAACATTATTGAAATACTTAATAGTTAACTGTGATTAATATATGTAATTATGTTAATTTCCTGAGAATTCGTCGAAAAGCGTCAAAATGATGAACTAATCTGCCTTTTAGTCCGGACTGTCATCAAATTTTTATTGGAAATTATAGCAGAATTTTTGAAAAAAATTGACATTAGCTAAATTAAAATTTACTTTTTGGCATATATTTTTCTTCTCTAAAGCTCCTACTTATTGACACGATATTTTGTACACCATAATGTTTTATCAGGGTGAACGATTACACGAGTCTACAACATTCAACAACGTTTAAAAGAAATTTCTCATATAAATGTCGCCACCATAAATTGTGGTTTTGTACTGTAATAGTTGTCATTATAGAAAATCCCTTGAAAAGTTTCCTGTCATATCTCTTCTTACAACCAGCCAATCACGAGGGTTTTTCTTTGCATTTGTCGAGTTGAAACCACATCTTTCCACTTGGTTACCGAGAATTTACAAAAATTATTTTTTTGGGACGTAATTTAATCGATAGATTAGGTATTGCTTTTCCAACAAGGTCGTTCGTATGCTGCGGCACACTAGCCATGCATCTTCTCGATATTTATCACGTTGGCAGTTCTACATAAAATGATTATCGACTTTTAATTAGATGCTGGTGTGATGATGTGTAAGAAACATATTTTGTCTTTATGTGGCTAATATGTGAGCATTGTACGATACGAATTATAAACCATAAATTTTTCAAGTGTAGTGTAAGTACTTTATAGTTTATATATCGAGCACTCGAGCTCACCCAATCACTTTCGAAATCAAACGAAATTGCGCATAATTTACAAACAATTTAAAACAAAGAGATGGTCTAACACGTGGCACCGTTTCAATTTTGTTTTAAATTAGGTATACATAAAATGCTCTCAGAGCATTTTTCATTAATAGACCGGCAATGCACCTTTAGGACCTAAACCGCTCCTGTCTTTTTCTTGTGGTATTTTCTTAAATTGATCGAGTTGAGTTAGATTTCCTTTGTTATTAAATTTCTTGCCGTTCACGTACCAGATACACAACATTGTTCATATTTCTCTCTTATAAAAGTAATAGCTAAACCATGATTTCCATCCATCTCTGTCCATTCAGCGTTCGACGGAAACGGAACTCTTATCAGAACCGGCGGACTCTCCTCATCGGACGTTCTCCGAGGAGGAGATCGATTCGACCGTCCTAGATCCAGCCGAAGAGCTGATCGCGGCGGAGGCCCCCGTGGACCATTTCCAGCCCCCGCAGAAGCCGGACCTGAGCGGCCTGGAGTTGTTGTCGAACAGCATCGTAGAGTTCGAATCATGCAGGAATCTGAATAAGACTGAGTCCGAGGAGAACGCCCCAGTGAGTTGCAACGAACAGCCGGCCGATGACGGTTTCGGCGGCTTAGACTTGCTCTGCGCGCTGGCCGAGCAAAGGTTCCTCGAGGAGAACGAGAAACCTAAACCAGAGAAGGCCAAGAAAGAGCACAGAAGGAAGGACAAGCGCAAGATGAAGAAGCACTCGTCGGATGAGCCGAAACAGAAAAAAATAAAGACCGAGAAACATCAAGACGAACAGCGCGGTCGCAAGAAAAGGAAGGGAAAGTATTCGTCGTCAGATTCGTCAGATAGGGAGAAGGTGGTAGAAACTCACTCGTGCTCTTGCCAGACCGACAGGTATAAAACATATAAATCTGTGAAATCCGAGGAAGACGCTAAGAAGTTCATTGCGAGTAAAACACAGAAGACCTGTTGCGAAAGCGAGTGGCCTTGCATGAACGCCATGGAGTTGGACATGAGAATCAAACTAGCTGAACTCCAACGGGAATACAGAGAAAAGCAGAAGGAATTGAATAAGCTAAAGAAGCGAAAGCACTCGCTGGACTGCTCGAAGAAGCGCATCAAGAGGAAGCCGAGTCACTCTTCGCACACGAAGAGAAGTGCGACGCCGCCGCCGCTGCTAGATAAAATGGATACCCCGGTGAAGCCTAACAAAGAAGATTTGACTGCTCCCCCGGTCCTAAGTGCCATGCCTAAAATAAAAGACACATACAAACAAAGCCAGTCGAGTCAGTCCGACTCAGATTTCTCTCCAGAAAAGCACTCTTCTTCAAAAAAGAGAAAAGTCGGCAGGCCTAAAAAGGTGTCTTCCTCGAGCAAAGTCGTCGCTACGGAAACCATAGTCGCAAAGAAGCCAAAGAACACTTTCGTTGGATATTTGCTTGCCGCCAAGGAAAAATTAAAATTGCAAAAGAGTAACTACCCTAACGCGACTCCGCCCAGATTCGTCGAAGAAAATTACCCATCTGTCAAAACTAAGAAGACGAAAAATAACAACCACATTATCGCCGATAAGGTTAAACCCTCGAAAATAAGACCTAAATTGAAGGCTGAACCCACCATTAAGACTTATAATGACGACGACGATGACCTTATCGATATGCCGAGCAATTATCACTGGGAAGATACGGACGAAGAGCTAGAAGACGTCACTAAAGAGGACGTTCTCGAAGAAGACGCAGAAATCGAAATGCCAAGTACTTCTGTTCAACATAATGATGAATCATTCGCAAGTAACGAAGAGGAAGAAGAAAATGATGATGAAGAGGAGGAGGAGGAGGAGGAGGATGTTGACGATGAAGAAAACGACGACGAAGAAGAGGGCGACGATGATGAAGAAGAAAACGATGATGAAGACGAGGAGGAGGAGGACTCCAAAGCTAATGATTCAGACGATCATGAAGAAGACAACGTTGAAGTCAAACAGGAGGACAGTAGATGTACGTTAACGGCAGAATTATTGGAAGTTGACAAACTGAGGGTCTTAACTGCGATGGGTGGGTTATTCTATGCTGGTCATTTGAATGCTGTGGAACCTCCAGATGTGTACTCCATCACTTTGGACGGAGAACGAGGAAATAGACCACACATTATGTCAAGAGAAGAAATACTTCGTGATGCCGTAAGTATCTTAAGTAAAATTTTTAATATTGGTTATATAGTACATTTTCTCTCTCAGATCGTTGAAATTGCCCCTAAAACTCCCGATGACCTGCCCTTCGGCACCAGGATATGTGCATATTGGAGTCAACAATACCGTTGCCTCTATCCCGGCAGCGTAGCAGATCCTGGCACACCAGATCCCCAACTGGATGCTAAATTTGTATGTGTGGAATTCGATGATGGAGACAGTGGAAGAATCGCCTTGGATGATATTAGATTGTTGCCTTCCAATTATCCAATAATCGGTAAGTTAAATTGATGAAGAGCTAAACTGTTTGTACAGAAAGTTTTTCATTCTTCCTAGAATATGATCCGAATCCTCTGCTGAGCCTCTGCAAGCGTAGGCGAAGGCCTTCAACAAGCGCCTCGGCTGAAGAAAAAGCATCAAAATCGTCCCATATCACTGTTACCATACCCCAGACTACTTCAGAAAAAGGTAAAAAGAGCAAAAAATCCGCCGGAAATCATAAGGAGAAGAAACGTTCAAAGAAGAAGAAGCGAGACAAGCTGAAGGTGAAACTAAGCCATGACGATAAGAAGAAAAGGAAGAAACATCGATGTAGCGATGAAAACTGCAAACACAAGAAGCACAAGAAACACAGGAAACATAAGAAACATCATGGAAAGAAGAAGGGGAGCAAGAAAGAGAGCAAAAAAATAATAGTCTTAGATGAGATCAAAGAGCAAGATGAAGATGAAGAAGAATTCCATGCTCAAGAGAACCAGGAGAGTCATGAGACTCATGAAACTCAACAGGAGGAGCCACAATTTGCAGAGCGAAATGATTGTGAAGAAATGGATGATAATGACGATGCCACAAGAGATGACACAGAAGAACAAATCGAGGAAGATGAATCTGAGGATGATAACGAAGCTGAAGCAACTTGCAGTGGAATTACTATGGAAGGCATTGTAAAAGCTACAAAATGGAAGGTGGAAAATTTAACGAACGTTATTTATTTCAATTATGAAATATGTTTTTTCGTAGAAATCTAAAAAGATTCGCGATAGACAAGAATCATGTGAATCGAGAAGCAAAATGAGCGCATTCTTGCCAGCAAGACAGCTTTGGAACTGGGCTGGTAGAGGCTACAAACGTCAACGTGCCAAGGGCAGATCAAAAAAATCTTTCTATAAGAGTATCCAAAGGGGAAAGGAAACAATAACTGTATGTACTTTTTTGAAATTAATCACTTTAATTTCATAAAGAAGTACAAGCTTTCTGAGTTAACCTTAAAATCTTTTGTTAGTTAAATTGTATAGGAAGGTTTGTACACTTTTTTAATATTTGGAATTTCGTCTTTGGACTTAAATCCTAAATTTAAGGGTTCTTTTAAAGGTAAGTTATTGTTTCTGAGCAGAACGATCTGTTTTATTCAAGGAAGACGAGTAAAGTTGGGAAAATCTTATTATTTTTCACTATAATATTAGAGTAATACTTAGAATGGCTTAGCATGAAATTATTTTTGTAATTTCTATCGTATTTATTGTGGATAAGGGACCATTTTAGTTAAATGTACACTGTCATTGCTAAAACTAATATGAACTAAAACTAATATGAACAAATTCAGCAGGTATAAATTTTTAACTATTAATTACATATTACATACAGCATGTTGGAAATGTAAATGTGTGGTATTTATTATACTTTTCTCATTGGTCAAGATTTATTTACCTATAAGGAGATTTTTTTTATTATTTTTGTTGCGAAATGATTTGATTTTTATATGCTCGAATAATGCTTTATACTTTATAGTAATAGATTATGAAAATGGAAACATTGTTTTTAACATGGGACATTCTTATTTTCCGTTACCAAATTTCTTTAAAGACAACTTCCTTACCACTATAATTTAATTCCATTTTCGTATTTGTCTTTAATTTGGGACCTGGAAATCAATAATATTTCATGCTAATCACAAAGCGTAAGTTTTTCACTTTCGTATTTATTGCATGCATGTTACAAATTGGAAACCATGAATTTTTCACATTGATATCATTGCATACAATGTGTCTTTAATGGCATAGCAAAGATTAAACAGTTCTTTTTCCAATTCTGCCATTTCATGTATGTCGACTTACCTTTCTGCCATTTTAAACACATTCGGCAATTTTCACGACTGGCCAAGTCAATTATCAAAGAGAAAGGCGTTCATGCCTAGAAACAATTTCATTCCCTTGATGGTTATAAGCAAACGACTACAACTAAATACTTTTAAGGTTGGAGATTCGGCTGTGTTTCTCTCAACTGGACGACCCGACAGACCTTATATTGGTAGGATTGAAGCCATGTGGGAATTGTGTGGTACTATGGTCGTAAAGGTGAAGTGGTTCTACCATCCAGAAGAGACCATTGGATGTCCTCAGAACTTGAAATATCCTGTAAGTGTTTTTTATTTAATCAGTAGGTAGGATTATGAACAAATTCGAAATATTTATATTAGTAATTTAGATATTCACAAATAAAAAGTCATTAGATGTGTCCTTAAATTGTTGATGTTTTTTTAATACATATCGGTGATTTTATTCAGATCACGAGAGGAAGGTTCTTCATTAGTAGTAGTTAAAACAGGGAAAGAACAGACGGAATGGAAGTTAAATAATTTTCAATTTCTGTTAAGTATTCAAAATAATAGCTTTTGGTAAATTTTCAAAATCTGAAAAACCCAAGGAAATTGTTGAAATTGTTGAAAAACTGTTTTTTTTTTTCAACTTTATTTTTTACGATTGGGACCTGGAGGCCTGTTTATATTTGTATAACATAATACAAATATATACGAAGTGAAAGTCCAAGGATCTTCAGTTTCTCGTAAATCTGCATAATTTCTAAGTTACTTCTGTAGTTTTTACAATTGAACAAATGGAGGGAAATTTGAGAATTTTAAAATATACAAGCCAATGTCAGATAATTATTGTTAAACTGGTACGATTTGTAAACCTAGCAATCTCTGCTTTTAACCCCAAGTTTTCACTGGCACGTAACTAATATTTTTAATTGTGATATAGTTATGATTCTTTTTTTCTCTCTCAGGGAGCTCTGTTCGAGTCGCCTCACATTGATGAAAATGACGTCCAGACAATCGCTCACAAATGCGAAGTCTTACCTCTGGATGAGTATAAAGAGCGTCTGGGTGATGAACCAGGATGTTACGCTACAATCTATGACGACAATGATATTTACTACTTGGCGGGCTATTACGATCCTACCATGCACAGTATCAAAATAGAACCTGGCATACCGTTCTCTAAAACTAAGAGCAGCAACTGAGCAGGAGCAATAATTTGACAGGCGAGGGAAGGAGAACGAAGTGGGGATTGAAATTATTAACTTCTTCTCTCAAATGTAACTGTGACTTATAGTGATTTTTGGTGCTACATTGTTCACATGATCCTATTTTCCATTTAGTCGTGTATTTTGACGCTGACAAAATGTTAACATGTTGAGTTTGGATTATGGTTATATGCATTTTCTTCATTTATTTGAGTTTGTTTGCATTTGATTAAGCTGATGTAAGTGAAACTTCAGTTTTGGAATACGGTCTTTTGAATAAGTGATAGAAACAATGCTATTGTATAAAACCGCTTGATTTTAACACTTTCCAAATTTTGCATTTGTTAAATATCAGCAGTAGTATTTGGCTAAATCTGGAATGCTTTCAGGAGAATACACTGAATTTTGAGAGCAATTTTAATAAGGTTATGAAGGGACCACACTGAAGCACTATCTTCTAAGTACTGTCAGAATATGATAGTAGGCCGTTATTTTCCAAAGCTGAAGCTAATTAACGTTACAGTTAAGGAAACAGTACAATTTGTATCTTACCAACGTATAAAAAATTTTTGGTGTTAGATTTTGATGGATATTTAATCACCAATATATTAATCTATGGTGAAATATTTTGTAGATATTGTAGCGAGAATATTATATCTACTTAAAAGAAACAAAAAATAACTAAAACATGTCGAGAGAAACAGTTTCTAAAATAGGTATTTTTATTAGGAATGAAAATTTTGTTTCTAAAATTAAGCAAGTTGGTCGCTCAATTAAGTTAAATGACCACACCGAAAATATGACAAACATTCATTTAAGACTGATGTTACACTACATTAAGCTCCTGTATGAAATCACCTGAGAACGTTTCTAAGTCTAAATGTTTTGATACTCTTAGAAATCAGAAACTTGTATCTTGTGTAAGATAATTTCACGAGAGCATAAGTAATAGCGTTTTGTTACAATATTTGTATTATTCAGTAGTATTAGTGTTACTACTTACAGTTAGAATGTACCTACTTTTCATTTTGTGGGTGTATTTAAAGATACCTAACAGAGTGTTACTGTTTTTCTGACAAAAAAAATCAATCTCTTAAATATTTTTGGTACATACCTATTTGTAGATTTGTCAGTTTTGTTTGTTGTTTTTCAACGTTTGTTCGTTCTCATTCGAGTTTTTTCTTTTCTTTTTGTAGAAATATTTATGTTCGAATACGAAGCATATAAGTATTTAGTTGATGTATGTCATTTAATAAATGTTGTAACAGTAGAGTTCTTTCATTTGGATAATATGCAAAGTGTTGCATTTACTGAAGAAAAGAACAATATTTTAATAAGCCAATTGTGCAGTCAGAATGGTCTAAATTTAATTATATTTAAGAGAAGGGACAAAAATAATAAAAACAATCAATTTTTTGAAACGTTTAGGACTGTTTGATTGGTGCCTAGTTGATGTATTATTCGGACCTAATGACTGATTACCATTGGCCTTGTAACTTTTATAAAGCTTTAAAAGATGTACTAATAATTTATGTATTGTATATTCTTTATTGTAATCATGATGGTACTACATCTCATTTTAAAGCTTTTAATATAAAGTTTACAAAACTCTTATGACAGTTCAAGTATACAAACATCTTACATTAACGAGAGACATTTTTGTCTCTGCTTGATCACAAATATTAATAAGGTTTTGTTGTCAAAAAGTTCCACACACGGTCCAGTGCTGTTTGAACTGTCTAATTGAAATTTTTAATGAAAGTTGAACAATTTTGGGCACCCTTTCAAGAACTTTAGACTTTGTGGTTGATTGAATGTTGAAGGATTTTCATTTCTTTTTCAAACATAAATGTCGATAAGTGTTAGCTACTTTAGGTTACTGGGAAAAAAAATCTGTGTCCATACTTCTTCAAAATTTCATTTCTCATACTACTTAGGCTCGTATTTATGAACAATCGTTTACTGCTTTGTATTTCCAAAATTATTTTTATTTGTGATTAATTCATCAATGCAAATGGATCGTTGCGAAATGTTATGTGCAATGTAATTCTTGACATTAATTTTAGTACTTAGAAGGCAACTTTGCCAATAGAATTCTTTTTTTTTTATTTAGAGTTATATAGAAGTAGAACTCCTTCCAAAATATGTTTATATTTTTTAAAATACGCTTATTATATTATTTTAGTTCGTAGTGGCTTGACATCAAAGTAAAAATAAGTGTTTTTCTAACATAATTATGATATAGAAATATCAATGTTTAAATACTATCTATTTTGTGATTATTTTGTTTAAGAATATGCAAGAGCATTAAATAACTTTTAAAAAGTTGGTAAAGATTTATTAGTAATCGCGCTACTATTTTGGTAGTGTTTTATCATGTCAACGGCTACTAAAGGAAAAGAGAAATTCATAATTATTTTATAATTGCGTTGCCATTTGATAGTTTCTATTTTTCCTTTGGGTGGAACACATTTGACAAATTTTTTCATGAAACAGTATTCAGATATTTTTTGAGTAAGTTTGTAAAACCATAATAAAATTATATACCAACATTGTATACTTATTTTATAAACTTCTAAAAAATTTTCTATTTATTATAACTTAGGAGTGTAAAGTCATTATTCAGAAAGAGAAAAAAAAATACAAAATACTATTTTATTACTAATGCATTTTGGGTGTACATAAACAAGTTTATTTTTGCATTCTTTTAGAAAGATAAAGTGGTGCTATTTTGAAACACTTGATAAGTGTTTCAATTTAGATTAACGACATATTTTGAAATGGTAATGATTGTACATACATATGATCTAGATGTGAAAAATGCTTAATACTTCCTATGATATTGAATAATTATTCTGAATGTTACACCTTGCGTTTTATTTATCGCCTTGACAAGATTTTTTTAAAGCTTCTAATGTGATAACTTGATAATTTAGATTTATTTATTTATAGGCAATACTTATTATTTATACTGAGGGAATTCAATAGCGTCTCCCAGCTAAGATGGAGCCCTTCGGAGGTACTAAGCACTTTGTGATAGAAGCAGTAATAGTAAGTAGTGGTAAAATGAAATAGGTAATTAATGGAACCAAGCGGTTCGAACCACCTGCCGGGGTGGATTTTGACAGAGATGCGACTGTCAGGGTAGGGCGGTGTTGATTGAAGGTTCGTTGCTCTGATCCTGGGTAGAAATTAAAAAATACTTCACATAAAATAAATTATATTCAAGAACGTTTAAATTTTGTAATAAGGAAAGTTTCAAAAAATAGAAATTGAAGGTGTAGCTGCCTACTGCAGATTTTCAATTTTCGAAAGAATCATGAAATACATATGGAATAAATAAATATTGCCGAATTTGAAGTTTACCTCTAGAATATTTGTTAATTTAGTACTGAGACTAAGCAATAGATGAGGCTAAATTGTGAATATTAGGTCAGTCAAGAGTTGCGTGGTTGCGTGCCTATAACCTAAGAATACTGTGACATGTAGGTAGGTTAGGTTGGTTATGAAATCTATTTTAGTACTAGTATACTATTTTTAAAAATTATGCTGATAAAAAGGTAGTGCTTTTCTCCCAAAAATGTCACAGATTATGCTTATCGTAGCCACTGCACATTTAGTGTACTGCCCGTTCACTAAAGTTGAAGAAAGTTTTAATATCCAGGCAATTCACGACATTTTATATCACAAGTTTAATTTGTCACAGGTAATTCAGTCACTGGGTGCTGTACCATATCTATTAATGATTGTTTTGTACCATAGTATGATCACCATGAATTTCCTGGAGTGGTACCGCGTACGTTCATCGGACCGCTGTTTATATCGCTACTGGCATCTCCTATTGTCACAGTACTCCAGCTGCTCGACATCAACAAGTTCTGGGCGCAGTATTTAGGTTAGTATCCCTCGAAACCTACTTGCTTTTGTACCTGAGTCATATTACTTTAGTTAGGACGATATTAGCAACTTGTGTGATCGTTAGCTACAGTGTTCTCAGCAAGTCCCTGGAGAAACAGTTTGGCTCTCAGTGGTTACAGTGGTTCACTGCTATTACCATTACACAGAGCCATTTCATGTTTTATTTGAGTCGACCGTTGCCCAACATCATGGTTCTGCCGCTGGGTGAGACATTATTTAAACTAAATAAAAACTAAGAAAATGTTTTCCATGTGGTGATTCTAAAATTTTTTAAATAGTCCTTCTGTCAGTTGATGGCTGGCTCAACAACAACAACAAAAAGTTTATCCTCTTTGCGGGAGCAGCGATCATAATTTTCCGAGTTGAACTTGCACTATTCTTCAGTATCTTACTACTCCAGGACCTTCTCAATAAGCGCCTAACAATTAAACGGTAGGTCAGTAACTCACCCTTCCAGGTTGATTATAAATTTATTTGATTCTACCTACAGGTTATTCCAGATAGCAGTACCAGGCGGAATGGCGATACTGGCGTTCTCCGTGGCAATCGACTCGGTATTCTGGAACAGGCTGCTGTGGCCGGAAGGAGAAGTCCTCTGGTATAATACTGTGTTGAACAAGAGTTCCAACTGGGGGGTATCCTTTCAAAACGGTTTATAAATCAGCTATATGTGAGGTAGTTAGGATCACATAAAAAGATTATTTAATGAAAAAAAGCATTGTGGTCTAACTAGTCATAAAGATGAAATAAAGTCTAATTCAATTGAAGATTAAATTAAGATTGGTTGTATTACATTATAATATATAATATATCTTTCAAAGATTCTAAAAGTCTGATGTGTAACAAGAAGGATTGAACAGGTCAACATGGGCTGCAAGTTCATCAAATTGTTTATACATTTTTACATGCTATGTGAAAATGTGTCATCAAGTTAATTGAAAACTATGTCTTGAAGTCATTGAACTCATTAACCAAAATTTCTCTTTTTTTCCCCAGAGATTAGACATTTTGCAAAGATAAGAGACTTTCGAGATTGATCAAATTTGTGATACTGAGACAATGTTTGATTAGGTGTACTGTGTAAAATGTAAATTGTACTATGCTGAGAGTAAAATTGCAGCAGACAATATCTGTTTGAAAAAGTTTGTGTAAATAATGATGGATCAAATTAAATTATTTTGTAAAGAATGGGAGAATGTTCTCGGGGAGCTGAGATAAAATCAGATATGTTCTTGATAATCCCCAAAATAATAACAACTAATTGTTGGAATATTTCACACTGCCGACGTTTCGTTCAAGATTCTGAACATATTCATGGCTCTAAAAAAATATATGCTAAGTATCTCTTATATAACTAAACAAGTATCACTTACATGTCATTAAGATATAAAACTTGACATGTTTGACATTTGAATTTCTGTCACTTTGGAAGATATAATTATTTGCACAAAGTTCAGTATTTGATAGATCATTGTTTCAGTTTAACTAAAATTGCACATTTGAGAGAGGAAACTGATTTTTCAGTTATAAACTGACTACAACCTATACATTTAGCTCTTCACCTCTAATGGTTGATAGTAGCATTTAATATCTATATCTAATTGTACCACTGAAGGTATACACGTGAATAACTTATACTGTAGTATAGTTGACTTTTTATTCTAAATGACACAAAGAGAAACTCATGATACTTTGTAAATCACGAATTGTTTTTGGTGTTTTTTTTTATTGTCATTTTTATTAATAGTTGAATGAAAGTTTAAAGTATTTTCCTTATTGAAAATTCAAGACTTCACCATTCTTATGGTATTTTTACTCCGCTATACCAAGAGGAATGGCTGCTTCACTGGTTTTGCTCCCTATAGGGTGTTACTTGGACGAGAGAGCACGGAAAGTGGCTTTCCCATGTTTAATTTACGTTTTCATATATTCATTTCTTCCTCACAAGGAACTGAGGTTCATAATATATATTTTCCCTCTATTAAACGCTGCTGCAGCTACTGCTTGTCACAGAATGTGAGTATCAAGTATGATTATCAACGAGTTTTAATTTGTGGCATGATAGTCATTTCGTTTTAATATTTGAATTATACAACTTTATGTACTTTTTGAAAATGCTTCATAATTTGAAATTTACTGCATAAATCTAAATCTGTGGTTTCAGATGGGAGAACAGATTCAAGTCTCCAATGTATCACTTCATATCATTGGGAGTCGCAGGTCATTTACTCATCAACATAGCCTTCACATTATTTCTACTGAGTATATCGAACACTAATTATCCGGGTGGGGTGGCCATATCAAAGCTTCACCGTCTCGCCAGGAACGAATCCTACGTCAGAGTCCACATAGGGAATTTGGCTGCCCAAACTGGAGTCACGAGGTTCACTCAGATAAACACCAACTGGACGTAAGGATTTGAAAATTTTCTTATTTAGTGCCATAATAAGGAAAGTTACAGGTATGACAAGAAGGAAAACTTGCCCCCAGGGGATTATGAACTTTACCAGTACACGCATTTAATCGCAGAGGGAAAGAGTAAATTTTCGAGCAACTTGAAACCATATGCAGCCACTCATGATATAATCGATACCGTTGAAGCTTTCCATCAGATCATCTTTAACTACCTAACGATACCACCTATCAAAATCAAGACGAAGCCAGTCTTGTTCATATTAAAAAGGAAGAATAATTATAAGGAACTGTTACAAATCGAAGACGACATAACCTCAGAAGTTTTCGACCCGACAGAAAACGAGGATGAACCGCTAGTATACTCGTTAACTGAGCAAGTGGAAAAATTCCAAAGAGAATCAGGAGTAAAGGGTGAATTCAAACAAGACGAATCTGGCGAGGGCCAAATCCAAGAACCCAGTCGCCGAAACCAAACACTAGAGGAAACTTTTGAAAATGAAGTCGAAAGCACTGGAGACATAATTACCATACAAACTGAGGAAACGATGATAGACGAAGTTGACAGTGAGGAGGAACTACCGAATAGAACTGTAAGAACGCAGAAACATTTCAAATCTGAGGAGAAAAAATTGAAAGTAAAAAAGTCTGAAGAGGAGCATAAAAGTTCCGAAATAAGAGCGGTTCCGAAGAAAACGAAATTTTCAAGAGGAATCGAAGAGATGGAATTGAAAAATAAGAAACCACCCAAACCAGCCAAGGAAGATGTTAAAGTTTTACCAAGGATAATAAAAAAGTCGAAGCTGTTCGAAAAACCCGAAACAGAATTGGTAACTGCTCAGACAATAGATCAGTCGAAAAACAAACAAAACGTCAAGCTCAATATAAAGAAAATCATCCAGCGTTACAAGAGAGAAAGAGAAAACCTGGATAAAGAACATATCATCCTACCCAAACCCGTAGAGAATACCAAAGAAAATATTAGAAAAATTATAGAAGAAGAAAAAACAAAAGCAGAACATGAAGAGATCGTGAAAATTCAGCGACAAATAATGGAACTGATTGAAAACAATCCCAGGATTATTAATAAGGATTTAATAAAAAACAAGTTACAAGAAATTGTACTAAATGAATTGCCAAATGTGATAGACTTTAAACTTAATGAAAACGAAAGTAAATCAAAGAAAGCCGCGAACGGAGTGATTAGAGAGGACAAACAAGTCGAGGAAATAAAACGAGATAAAAAAATTGTAGAAGTGAAACCGATTATTATTGAACAGCTGATAGTGAAGGCTGATATTAACGAATTGACAGAAAGTGATGAGGATTATGAGACAGGTGAAATTGCAGACGAGCAAGAGAGGAAAAGGTTCGAGGAGTCAACTCTCCCAGAGGACAAACTCAACATTGTCAAGAAATTTAAAAGAGCAAACGAGAAGCTAGATGATATCATGACGATTATTGATGAAATTGTGGATACCATCGAAATCACTGATGAAGATGATGAAGGATATTTCTAATTAATTATAATTATATAATTACATGTTTTGTTTTCAAATACATAAATGTTTTCATTATAAGTGGTTTTTTTTTTTTAATGTGAATTTTGGAGATCAATATTATTAATATAGTGGCGATCTCAAAATGCCAAATAGATTTATCTAGAAACTAATGAAAAACGATAAATATTCACATAACAAGGTTAATTTTTTAACTTTCGTTTGCGTTAACGTTCGATTTCCAGTTTTGGTATCAGGATGACAGAATACGCGAGGGAATTTAGCCGAAGACGATGTCAAGTTGACCTAACGGTACGCAACTCACTGTAAAGGACAATTTCGACAACATTTAAACCTACTCGTTTTCGTTTACGGACTCGTTCAACCTCACATTTTTTTTACGAATGTCCTCTATTGCCCTACAAAGAGGGCTCCGTAAGCTTCTAATACCTAGTACAAGTTGCAGAAGACGTCATATTTCAAGCCCGAGTCCGAGCGGCTCGTTTTAAAACGGACGAGGGCTTGGAATGTCTTCTGCAACGAATACTTTACAACATTTTCTATGTTCCGGCTTCCATTTCATGGTATTACTGCTGTTTCCTAAACATCTGCCAATTTTCACACCATTTTCAAATTTAATTTAATGGATTTAAACAAAGAGATAAAAGAGAGAGGAGGTAACAAATAGGGAGAGGGGGTAATAAATTTTGTAGACGGAACCGGCCATATTGAGAAGCCACTTTTCGAACGCGTGCTTGCGATTGTTATTGCTGAATTGTGCAGTAGCGGATCTATGGGGGAGCTACAGTCTAACCAAAGTTTAACAATCTATACTAATATTATAAAGAGGAAAGATTTGATTGTTTGTTTGTTTGTTTGTTTGTTTGTATTGAATAGGCTCCGAAACTACTGGACCGATTTAAAAAATTCTTTTACCATTAGAAGCCGACATTATTCCTGATGAACATAGGCTACTTTTTACCGCAGGAAAATGCTTCATTCCTACGGGAAAACGGGTAATAGGTGGAAGATGGCGGAAAAATGAAGCCGGCTGGGAGCTTTGATCGAAAACGCTGCCTAAATCCTTCGAGATAGAACAAAACAATATATGGTGGAATTGTTCCTCTTCTATAGATCTACAAAAAAGTCCGCGATGGCATATGTCTACCTTTTAAGGATAGCCTACTATACCCATTTTAAAGTTTAAAATAATGGTCACATAATATGGTTGCGATCATCCACGCACGCGCCGTTGTCGTGTCTCTCTTGACGCTCGCGCTCCCACCACCTTTATGCCCAAACTTTACGTTATCCCCGATGCTCACTAAGAATGGATTTGGCATAATTTTGAGTTTAACGGGTAGAATTATTCAAAAATATTGTTCGAAAAGACATTTGTAACTATGGTTACGGGCGTGGAGCGATGTATCAATGTATGCGAGTTGACATGACAATTGCGTTGTCATTATAGATTGTCATTATCAAATATATTTTTATTTGTCATGTTATTTCTAAATTTAAAAAGAAAGAAATTAAATTATTTGACACGAAATTAAATTATCTGATTCGGAATAGAGAATAATTTCAAATGAAAGAAAAAAGCCTGGATAGCATTTAAATACATGAGCGAGTGAAGCCGCTACGGGTTAGTCTGAGTTATTTCTAAAGTCAAAACGAAAATAATTCACCTATCTGATACGGAGTACGGACTAGAGAAAGTATCGAAAAGATAGACTGCATATAATTCAAATACATGAGCGAGCGAAGCCGCTACACGGGTTAGCTGCTATAATTGATAAAAAGGGGTATCGGCGTGATAATATAAACGTTAAATGTAAAATGTAAGTAAATCCGAACAGGTTCATGGCCAGTGGCGGATCTAGCGGTTGGCGGTCCTGGCGTGCGCCAGGGGCCCTCAGCTTCCAGGGGCCCCCAGCTTTCAGGGGCCCCAAGCCTTTGTAATAATAAACTAGATCACTTTTTAACCTTTATTCACGAAAACAAATATAACATGAGATCCGCATCTCAAATTTATCGGGCTGCAAGAGAAATTTCTTCTACTTTTCCTAACGTAGAGATTATTTTGAAAATATTTTTGACAATGCCAATATGAAATGCATCCGGTAAAAGATCTTTTTCAGTTTTAAAACGCGACTTTATAATATGACTATTTTTCACTGTTTTTTGAGGTTTGCTTCTAAGGGCCCCGCAGTGGTTACCGCCTGGGGCCTCCAAACGGTTTAATCCCCCACTGTTCATGGCCGAGACGAGTGAAAAAACGTAACTTCCGAGGGTGCGTCCAATTTCTCATACTACCATGGTAGGATATGAGTTATATCGCACCGGTGTGTGCAATTGTATACGTATCAATTCTAATAACACTATAACAGTGTAGGAAAGCCCACATTTCGAGGCAGGAGTAGGAAAAAGAATTATACTGTTCAATGTTTAAGTACAATCAAAGGCGAAGTGAACTAAATTTCTTTCGACTACAGATCAGAATCATTCAAATGAGAGAGCAAGCGAAGCTGCGACTGGTCACGGCTTGTTAATAATAAATACATACATATTTTTAATATAATACACCCACTACATAACTGAATCATCTCTTCCTCTCCTTCCTGGTTTCCTACTCGTTCTTTGTCTTCCTGGTATACCTGGAGCACATTTCTTTTTTGGTAATTTTTCTTCTATTAACTGATTAATCCCAAAATAGGAAATTTTTGATGTTTCCGTTTTCCAAAGAATGAACAACAGCGTAAGGTTTTAAAAACTGATATAGGTAATTTTGTTATGATCTATTAGTATAAATATGCGACAAATTAATCAAGAAAATTAAAAAAAAAATTTTATTTAATTCGTATTGAACAACCTTCGTATTGTTTCATATGTTAGCATTTTGTGACATTTTATGGAAAATAAAACTGCTTCATACAAATTATTATTTCATAATTTTAGTTAATGTAATGGTACGCCCCTGGAGAGAAAGATTTCTTACAGAAAGTCGGCCATATGCAGAAGCCACTTTGGCCTGTGCTTTGGTATATTTGTTCCAACCACATTTGTTACCTCCTCTCTCTTTTATCTCTATGGATTTAAAGAATATCTTGTTACCAAACCAACCCAACAAAAAAATTTAGCAAAAACAATACTTTAATAAGCCTCATTAAAGATTATTTTCGGCCATTTTAGTGCTAGAATAGCTGTCATTTTAGTGCCGGAACATAGAATAAATGTTGCGCGTTCCATGCTTCCCTTTTATGCCACCCACCTGACCCACCCTGCTGGGCCTGCTGCTAGTGATGGCAATATCGAATGAAAACTGCGATATATCGAGACAATGATATATCGTAAGCGTACTATCGATATTCGCGATACATCGAAATGAAAATATCGATGTTGCAAAATATCGATATATTTATATCGAAATATAATCTATAACCATAAAGTTAAAATGAGTGCCTAGGAGGATACCAAAGGATACAGTGAGGCCGTGAGGCCAAATACATTGAACAATATGTGGCCAAATATGATCGAAGCACTTCATGATTATGAGAAATGTGCATACTGCTTTTCACTTCAGAACTTGTAACTTGTATTACTTGTAAGCAACTTAGCAATTATACGGGTACAGGGGGTTACCCGGTTTGTACCCAAACTGCCAAACAATCTTAGAAAGAGCAAACAATAGTCACAACAACGATAGACATAAACATAGAACAGTGTAAATGCGACGAAATATTCAAAATACTTGAGTTCCGAGGCACAAAACACAGGAATGTTGTCACGGTCGCCACGGGCCACGTGGAAAGGTGAAAAGTGTGTGTCAGCCATATACCTGTGCATATACCTATAAAGGATATACTGAGCCTAACCTATAACTCCTATAAGCAGAATAAGCGGATTTTGGTTCCAACAATATGAGCGGGAATTGACTTGCCCCTTGTACTCTTGGCCACCGATTTATGAAAACTTTACCGATATATCGATACATCGACAGGAAATAAATATCGATTGAAATATCGATACATTTGATGACGAAACATCGATATTTAGAAAAAATCGATATATCGTTGCCATCCCTACCTGCTGCATAGGCCTGCTGGTTGTATTGAGGTTATGTTTTTATGGTTATCGTTATCAGGGAGGGTTACCGGTGGTTGCGGGTGGTTGCAAATAATACAAACTTATTAACTACTAGTTTGAGTCATATAGTATTTCAATTATTATAATTTTAATTTCACTAGCCCATTTAGTATGGACTTATTCATTATAAGCAGGTAATATATATATATAAATAAGTGATTACTGTCAGTTGCAGATTATTTGTAATGATTTCAGACATGAAGGGACTGATCAGTCCCATTTTCAAGCTGAAAAGGAAACGGAGGAGTTGCTTAGATTACAGAAGAAAATTGCGAGAAATAAAAAGTTGAGGAAAAAGCAAAGGGAAAAAGAAGCCAAGCAACTAACTGGCAAATCCAATGAAATAAAAAAGAATCTTAAAGCTTCAATTGTTCCAGTATCAGATTGTAACATCGAGAATGTTGTGGAGGAAACCGAAGATAACGAACTATTAAAAGTAACAGAAGCAGACACCGACATATTGAAGAAGCGAGTTAAATTAAAACCAGAGTCCTTAGAAGGTTTTACTGTCTTAGGAACAGATAATTTTGAAAGGAAAAAATACGTAAGTAAAGCAGAAAACATTTCCACCAATAGAACATACATATAGTATGTTCATTGTTCATCCTAAAATATACTTTTTTCCCATCCACTATCAGTTTCTTTTTATAATTTGACAGTGAAATGTAATTTTATGACCATTGAGACACACCTACAAACATATCAGTATCTATGTATCTGCAGAGAAATATTATTTTAGATCTTTTGTATTGCATGTGTTTGTTTCATTATCAGATTAAAAGAAAAGAACATTTATTTTCGATTTTAGGTGAAACGAGTTCTACCTAACTGGCTAGCGAATCCCACAATTATATCCTCCAACCTCCAGTCTTTAAGTGTTAAAGTTTCGGACATCAAACAACTCGACCAATCTATAAAAAAGTTACTAAAAGCGAATGGTATCAAACACTTCTTTCCTGTACAGGTTGAGATAATTCCTTGGCTTCTCAAAGCTAATGAACATTCTGACATAATATTCCCGAGGGATATCTGTGTTTCTGCACCAACAGGAAGTGGCAAAACTTTAGCCTTTGTTTTGCCAGTGATTCAAGCTTTGAAGAAATATGCCGTAAAGAGAATAAGAGCTTTAGTTATTTTACCCACGCAAGATCTTGCAATGCAAGTGTACAAGACATTCAGAATGTACTCACAGAATTCCAATATTAAAGTTGGTTTAATAACTGGAATTAATTCTTTTGCTTTGGAACAGTCGCTATTAAGTCAAAAAAGTATGGAAAGTTTACTGTGTTCACTGTTTATTTACTTGTATTCCTTTGTAGATAGAGCTTTTGGGGTTATTAGTAAAGTTGACATATTAGTTTGTACAGCTGGTAGACTTGTGGACCACTTAAAACTCACTGAAGGCTTTGACCTACGACATTTAGAATTTATAATCGTTGATGAGGCAGACAGAGTGTTGGAATATGTTCAAAACGATTGGTTATACCACTTAGAAAAACATATACAAGAAGGTAAAAGTGAAAAATAAAATCGAAGCTTGTTAATCACAATTATTGTTCGTTTTAGATCAAGAAAGTGGGAAGATACTCAATTTGGTTGCCTTACAAAAGCGGAGGCCTCCTCAGAAACTACTGTTCTCTGCTACTTTATCTCAAGATCCGGAGAAACTCAACAAACTCTCCCTGTTCCAACCGAAACTCTTCACTTCCGTGCCGCCCAACCAAGAGGAAAAGGCTGGTCAGGCAACATTGGAAACTTTCATTGGAAAATATACTACACCCAATGAGTTGACGGAGAAATACATCGTGACATCATTAAATCTTAAACCTTTGTGTCTTTATAAATTCATTGGAAATGAGAAGTTGACAAGGACCATGGTGTTCACACATTCTGCTGAAAGTGCTCACAGATTAGCAATTGTGCTCAGGGCTTTGTTCAAAGATGGTTTAAAGGTGGTGGACATTTCGGCCCAGCTGCAGGGGAAGAATAGAACTCAGCTAATTGAGAAGTTTTCTAATAATTTAATTAATATGCAAGTGACGAGCCACAAGTTTGTAGTTTGAATCTCCCTAATGAATTTTCATTTCAGATTGGTATGTACAGACTCACTAGCGAGAGGAATTGATTTGCCGAATGTTCAGTGTGTGATATCATATTCCGCTCCAAAACATCTAAAAACGTACATTCACCGTGTTGGTAGAACAGCCAGAGCTGGAGAACAGGGCCTGGCCGTTACTCTTGTGGATAAACAACAAGTTTACAGGTTTAAAGAGATGGTTACTCAAGCGGGAAAAACTAACATTCAAGAAGTATGTACATACTAATATTTTCGTTAGCATAGAAATAAAGAAAAATTTTATTCATCTCCAACAATAAAACAGTCCTGTTATTTAATTAAAAACTAACAAAACGGTATATTAGGCATATCAAAACAAACTCATCAGGCCCATCAAATGAAGTGATATACTTTAGAAATCATTTGTCCAACAGTTAATTCATATTTAGTTTTAGTAAATTTAATTAACTCTTTTGATTTAGAATATGTTAAAACGCTTCTGGGATATTTACGTTTACTTGTTGGTACATGGAAAATCACTTTAGGTATAAATAAATATGTAAAATGTTTTTAACATAGTGATTGATTGTTTGGTAGTTGCCTTGCGGTTTAATAACAACTTCTCTCATTACTCTCATTTGTTCTTCAGGTGGTTATGCACGAAGAGGATCTAGAAGCCTTAGGCGAGCAATACCAGCAGTCCCTGCAGGAGCTGAAAGTAATAGTCGAAGAAGAAGAAAGATTAGATCTAGAGAAAACACTCTTAGCTAAAGGGAAACGCTTGAGAAGGAAACGAAAACGTTCAAAATCTGATAATATAAGCCCCACCATCTGACATATGACATTAGGTACAATGGTTAATTAAACTTTGTACCAACTCTTCAAACTTTTCCTATGTAAACTTTATATGAAATCTATTTTATTTTATTCTGAACATTTGAATATTTTGTGTGTTCTGAAGATTGTTGTTTTAGTGTTTACTTCATCTAGTGCCTACTTAAGATGTCGATAAGTGTTCTGTAAGGGATTTCCGTAATAAATACTTTATCATTGATGAGTGGATATTATTTTTTTGAGATAGTATTGTTTTATCAGCAGATACTTGAAAATATTTTTAATATATATAAGTATAAATATATATATTATTTCGACATTATTGTGAATTATCCGAGAACAGTAATTTGAAATTAAATTTTTTACGAAAAAAATGAAACGTGAGCTTTTCATTTTGGCTATAGTTTCTGTAGCGGTTTTAGAGGTATCTTGCGACACCGGTATGTTATAAAAATGCTCCGATTTTAAATTACACTTTCCAAAATAGGATTTTTCATTCTCCCAATATATTTAAATTCCAACTCGAACTTAAGTTAAACAATAATAAATAAATAAAATAAATCTTACACTTCATACTTGTCTCGGTTTCAGGCAGTGAATAAAGGATTATGATTATATTTTGAAATAAAACTCAAACATTTTCAAATTTGAAAGAATTTAACATATTGGTTTCTAAACTATTCACCAGATAAAATTTTCTGCTATTATCCTTCGTGGGGCGTTTATGATAACTACGATGTAAGCAAGATCAATCCCAACTTATGTACCCATCTTTACTATGCCTTCGGTGGCCTTGATGAAGAGGGCTTTTTTGCTTTTCTGGACGAATATGCCGACATCGAACTTGGTAATATTTATAGCCTAATAAAAAAAATGGAATTTTAACAAAATTGCTTCTCACAGGTTCTATGGGTAACCTGGTGGCCCTCAAGAATCAAAACCCCAACTTAAAAGTTGTAATTTCCATCGGTGGCTGGAGTGAAGGTTCCACTAAGTTCTCCAACATGGCTTCTTCACAATCTACCAGGCAAAACTTCATCAGCACTACATTAGCAGTTGTGCAACAGTATGGATTCGATGGTGTCGACATTGATTGGGAGTATCCTGGAGAACGTGGAGGAGTTGAGAGCGATAAAGTTAAATGTCCTACAAATTTCAACAAAAAAGATTGTAATGTATGTTTCGTTTTAGGAAAACTTTGTAACCCTTTTGAAAGAATTTAAGGAAGCTTTTGGGGAGAACAATTACATCCTTACTGCTGCTATTGGGACAGGATATGAAATTGCTCAAACTGCCTATGATATCTCAGGAATTAATCAGTATGTTGTTACAAATAACTGAGATAATTAAAAAGTAAATCTTTCCAGATACTTAGACTACATACTTTTGATGACTTATGACTATCATGGTTACTATGATAGTGCCACTGGGTCTAATTCCCCCTTATATGCTTCTAACCAGTATACTGACGATTATGCCAGAACATTCAACATAGTAATATTCTGTTTGGCTATTAATTAATTTTTAAAATGCTTGTTCAATTTATTTCTAGGATTTTTCAGTTAATTACTGGCTTGATGGTGGGGCTTCGTCTGAAAAGCTAGTGTTGGGTATTCCTCTTTATGGAAAATCTTTCACTCTGAGCGATCCATCACAAAATTCGCTGAGTGCTCCTGTAAGCGGGTGTGATGATGAAGACGACTGCTCCATACCCTACTGGGACGTAAGTGCTATAATTGCCCAGTGCGATTTTTAGCAAATCACAAAATATTTCCAGCTTTGCCAAAGGCAACAGGATGGCGGGTGGACGAGGGTATGGCAAGATGACGAAAAAGTTCCCTACACTTACAAAGATTCCGAGTGGATAAGCTATGATGATGTGGAATCTATTGCCCTAAAGGTATTACAGCTTTAAAAAAGTATTTGAAAGTTTTAATCATTGTTTAATTATGCTAATGTTCGTTTAGGTACAGTACGCAAAAGGAAAGAATTTGGGTGGTGTTATGATTTGGTCACTCGGTCTTGACGACTTCGAAGGAAAGTGTGGAGATGTTGAGGTCCTTCTAAAAACTATTAACAATAACTTGTGGAATCGGAATTAGTACAAACAATTTAATTTAATTCTTTTCTAGTGCTTACTCGAAAAAATTATCTAAATGATAGATGTAGTAGAAGTAATAAAAAATTGAGAAAAATTTAAATGTTTTGTTTTATTTCTCATTGATTATATAAGCACATGAAGCGTGCAAGAAATTATGTTATAAGTAACGCCTTGTATAAAAACGGTTTTGGTATTAAAAAATAATATTTTTTGTTCAGTTTAACTTTATTTATTTGTTCATACATTGCGGAGGGCACAACAATATGAACTTGTGAAAAATTTAATTAATCTGTGTAAATTTAAATTTCTTTTATTAATTACCTACCGACTGATTCTCCCTTAGATGTGGAGTCTATGTTGTAGTAGAATTAAGTGTTCAAATGTAAAATCATTAAATTTGCAATGTTGGAATTGTAACGAATTCCCTATTTAGTAGCTGCAGTGAAATAAGATTCAAGATTGTTTAGGTTAAATGAAAATATGTGTATATATATATATATATATATATATATATATATATATATATATATATATATATAATTATATTAATTAATAATAATTGAAAAATAACTTTGAAATAACTAGGACTAGATTGGAGTTATTGGAAAAAAATCGGAAACATTGGCATCGTTTGCAATAGGGGTATAACACCTTTTTTACACAAGTAACTTACTGATAAAGGAGTGGTTCTCGTAAGGTTCTTATCATATGAATATTTGGCAGGGTGATTCAATGTTTTTTTTTTGTGTTTTTCAATAATTTCGGAAAGGCCAAATCTAAAATACCAGCGAGGGAACAATACGTAATCATCTCAGTAAATGGGTTTTAGTCATAAACACTTGTAAGAGATCATTTATTTAAGATAAATCAGAGATAAATGATATGAACGGTTTATACAATGCCATATTAAGTAGCAATTTGCTTTTATATAAAATAGCTGTTATAAGCAAGTTAGTCAAACAGTGCAAAATGAAGGGGTTGTTAGTGTTTTCTGTCGTTTTGGCAGCCACTTTTCTACCTTTCACCACAGGTAAACAGATTATATTGCATGCTATTTGGAAACTCTGGTTTCTAGACTAGAAAAGATATGTATATGTATATATTCGTAAAATGTTATAGTCCTTACTTCATGGTAAGGACTGGCTTGTGGGTTCTTACGACTGGAACAAGAAGGAAAACCAATATTTTCATGAATTTCATGAAGGCGCCAAAAATATTTCTGAAAAATTGTAGAAACGTTTTGTACTGAGAGAGGAATTCTTTTCCAGAGGCTTGTTTTAGAGATCAGTAGATGTAATGGAATCAAAAGAGAAAATTATTTAAATAACTCATTAATTTTCGCAGATATTTGCATTTGTCAGTATTTTCCAATCTTCAGGAAAGAAGAACGTGGTGTGCTACTTTTCAAGCTGGGCCGTCTACAGGCAGGGCAATGGGAAATTCGACGTGAGCAACATCGACCCGAGCCTCTGCACGCACATCAACTTCGCCTTCCTCGGTGTCACCGACGAGGGTCACATTCAGATCCTAGACGGATGGGAGTCCGACGACGATGGCTTGAGTAAGAACCACGAATTCAGTCTTGGAAGAAACTGCAACATTATTTTACAGAGGGTTTCCAACATCTGGCCGCACTCAAGAACGTTTCGGACGTAAAGATCATGGCGAGCATGGGAGGCTGGAATGAAGGCTCGATTAAGTACTCCGACGTGGCCGCAGACCCTGTCAAGAGGAAAACCCTCGCACAGGATGTTCTGAATTTCCTTCAGAAGCATAATTTCGATGGTTTCGACTTGGACTGGGAATACCCAACTAAGAGGGAGGATAGCGAACATGAGGAAGACAAGGTAAAAGGATGAAGAATTCAACCAAGGGTTACTTCTATCTTGCTTTTAGTTTTTTCTTACTTTATCACTTGTGTTTTGCCTTGTTTTTTTTTTGTAATCTTATTAGATGTGATTTTGTATACAACATAATAATAGATATACTATAGTATACTAGCGTAGAGTGCCCGTGTGTGTATTTCTAGACCTGCTGTTTATCTACATGAAAAAATTCTTTATGTACCTTCGTAACCCCACTGTCTCGTTTTTCAGGAAAACTATGTAATTCTCTTGAAGGAGCTAAAAACCATCCTCTATCCATACGGGTACTTGCTCAGCGCTGCTGTCTCCGGTGGAGTTTATACAGCTCGCGATGCCTACGATGTTCCTGCAGTGTCGAAGTAAGTATAATGGCATCTTTTGAGCATGTCAATACCCAGTGATATCCTGCGTCCAAACTAGTTACAAAACAATTTATTTTTACGCAGTGTTCTCGACATCATCAACGTGATGACTTATGATTACCACGGTCACTTTGAGCCGTACGTCGGGCACCTCTCGCCTTTGTACGCCTCCTCTTTGGACGTTGGAGATGAGAACAAGACCTTAAACGTCGTAAGTTGGAAATCGGTAGCGTAACTAATCAGATCGTATTGGTGAATTTCGCTTCTTTCAGGCCTCCGGGATCGAATTCTGGTTGGACAACGGGGCCGATCCTGCCAAAATGAACCTCGGCATAGTCACCTATGGTAGAAGCTTTACGTTGGCGGACGAATCCAACACCCAGCTGTATGCGCCGACGATTGGCGGGGGCATCGCTGGACCCTACACCGCCCAAGAGGGATTCCTGGGGTATAACGAGGTAACCCCTGCAACCCTCTAGGTTTTATTAAAATTCTTCTAACGAAACGGTTTTCCAGATCTGCGAGCTGCACAGCGACTGGGACTATGTGTGGGATGATGAGCAGAAAGTGCCCCATAGAATCTCAGGAAACCAGTGGGTCGGGTTTGAGGATGAGGACTCAATCAAGCTGAAGGCGGAGTTTGCAAACTCCAATAATCTGGGCGGTATGATGATCTGGGCCTTCGACACGGACGACTTTAACGGAATCTGCGGCGAAGCCTATCCCCTCATCGGCGCCGTTAACAAATACTTGAACGCCTGAATGTGCGCCTCTTAAACTTTAATTATAAATAAAATGATAAATATGCTGGATTGCGTGAATAGTTTATTGATGAAGGTTGAAGTTTTTATTGTTGAAATATACTGAATGAGTGAACACGTTAGAGATATTTCGCTTTCGCTATGAATTTAAATTTCGAATTAGACCAGATAGGCAACCAGTTGTGCAGTACACTCAACCTTTAATGTTAGAATCATCTTTTTAATTTTTTAAGATTGAACATTGCAATACGGGCGTATAGATAATGTTAGTCATAGTCAGTGTTCAGCATTTAAAAGTATGTATTATGTAGAATATTTTGGAACTTGTGACCTAGTGACATTTTTAATATGCTCGGCGCTCGGCTAGGCTAGCCGCCACAGATTACCCAAGGTTCTAGCCGCTAGCTAATAACACGTTGGTCACCGTTGGTGGTTGGTGTTGGTACTGTTGGTAGTTGCAAAGGTAGTTGGTAGTTGGTAGTAGTAGTACTTTGACAGTTGAAGTTTCATGTCCTTCGGGCTCGGAACTCGGGACTCGGGCTCGGGATACGCCATCTAAAAATAGCTCCGACGTTCTACGTTCTACCCAACCGAAAATCAGAATTTTTCTGGCTGTAATAGTAGTACCGGTTTCGGGATTAATTATCTTTCATAAATTATTTTCGCACGAATAAATAAGACGGTATCTTGTCAGCAAACTTTCCTGTCGGTCGGCGGTAATTTCGCGTTACGTTTGTGGCAAGTCATCGTTCTTGTTAGCTTGTTACTTGACTACTTGTTACCATTTGTACATGGGGAAGAAGTATCTGATGCGTTTCCGTTTGTTGCGGCAATTCAGTGGCCAGAATGTAAATCCGGGCTGCAGGTAAGATGGTTTTCAGCCGTTTTTTCATCATTCCCGTGTATTGCCAGACGTAATCTTTCCTCATCTTACGATCTAATGCGTTTTATTTTAATTTACGTCAACAGGTTTTATACGGAAAGTAAATAAATAGACAGCATATGTATACACATCGAGGGGTATTTGAAGAAATGCATAAATCCAGACCCAAAAGTTCGTATAAACAATGTCAACTTTCAATATCTACTTCGGGGAGATTATTTTATTTACTCATCTCATGATGTACAAACTGATTCCGTGGGCAAGTCTGATTTTAACTATTTTCCAAGTAAAACTTGTACATTTCAATCCCGCACATAAACTTTCCCCTCACATTTCATAACACAATTACCAATTGATAACTTATACTATATATTAAATAAAGGAACATTCAAAAAACTTCCTAGCAGAAGCTGACCTTGTGTAAACTAATATCTCCATAAAACAGATACCCATTTAAAATCATGGACCTCATTATTTCTTTAAAAACCTACTGCTAAATCATTCGATTTGAATTGTAATTGTGCAATTAAAAACAGATAAGAAAAGTCAAATTAGCATTATCTTTCTATCTTTTAAGATGGATGTTTTTGTTAATGCAAAATTATGATGATGACTGTATATTTTTAGGTGTGTTATCCCACATGATGCACAATATTGTAGACACCATTAAGAATAAGTACAGGAATCCAGCATTGCTTCCTTCAATTGATCCAAACATCAACTTGGCAATGAATCTGAAATCTTACGACATGAGCGATCAACTTCTGAGCTTGAATCTTGGCGATGATGATGTCATCGGAGGTGGCAATACGAGTATTCTGCTTCTCAATGACAAAGAGCAGCTGTGCCTTAATTCCGAAGAAGCCTTCTTGAAAGCCCTTAACATTGCACCCAATGAGAAAGTTAAGGTCGTTTCAATATTTGGTAATACTGGTGAAGGGAAGTCTTATACTATGAACAAAGTGTTTTTTAATGGGGAAGAAGTATTCAAAACTTCAGATTCTCAGTTCTCCTGCACAATAGGTGTGTGGGCTAAATATGATCCCAAGACGAAGGTGATCTGCCTCGATACTGAAGGCCTGTTGGGTATCTCAAAAAAAGAGGACCAACGTAAGCGCCTCCTGCTCAAAGTTCTAGCAATATCTGATATAATAATTTACCGCACGCGTGCAGGACGTGTGCAACAAACAGATATGTACACCTTCCTCGGGGGAGCCTCGAAGGCATATAAGGACCATTTCAGTGAGGTTCTGACCAAGGCCCTCAAGGAGAACGATGCTGAAAAATATGCTAGCAGCATTGGCCCTGGCGTTATCATTTTCCATGACACCAGGGATACAGAGACACTCCACCACAACTCGGTGACAGAATCACCGGAGGATATTATACAGGAAACGTTCGGCACGCTTAATCTTACTTATGACGCTTTCAGTTTTCTTAAGTATGTCGGAGTGAAGACGTGCGGAGGTGAGACCTCTTTCAAGGAACTGCAGATGGCGCTCATGGACAAGCTCAACAGCACTGAGGTTAGATCCCGAAGGGATGCGAAATATGTGTATCTAGCACTCAAGGTAAGAGTGTGGAATATAAACGATATTTTCTATTAGCAATATTTGTCAGACATATGTAATACTCCATAGAAAAGTTTATCACATTTAATTTGTTTGGGATATTTTGGGGATGTCATTTGAAAACAGTGTAATCTCAAAGTAGGTAACAAGCAGACTAACTTCATACATGACCAGTATTGTAATACATTATTATTGTTTTTTGTTGTAGAGCATTAACGATAGATTCCAAAATCAGCTCAACAGCTTCTCACCCCAGCTGTACCTTCCAACTTTCTTTACTTGCCCAGAAAAATGTCTCTCATGCCAGAACGGCTGTTTTCTATCCATGGGTCATTTGAAGGAAGATGAACCACACCAGAGTAACAAAGACTGCCAATTTCAGCACCAGTATCAGAATACCATATATCTTTGCAAGGTAATTTTAAGATGGAATGAAATCTTTTAATGGAGAGGAGGTAATAGTGTATAGTAATAGGAGTAGTAATGGTATAAAAGAGGATGGTAATCCAGTCTATACATCAGTTGGAAAGGACACTGACCACTACCATATCTCTCCTGAAAATGTTTCACGCAGTTGAGGATGAAATTTCGATGGAAAAAAAAAGCAGTGTACCATACTGGACCACGAATTGTTTGAATAATTTTTATTTTATGAATTCATTTCATTCAATAATCCTATTAGTACTTACTATGTATGTTTATTTATTTACCAAGCATATCAGTGTATACCAATATACATATATGTTGACACCTGTAGGAGGTAAATGTGTGTGGGCTTGGAAACATTTTTTAACATAACTTCCACAGGCATGAATTATTTGAAATGTGCTCTCACTTTTTTAGATTTGTCATAACAATGGCGAAAGGACTGTTGTCAAAGAGGACTACCAATCATCTAATGAGAGCCATTGGATCAGTTACTTCAGTTATGTCTGGTCGGGTTATGTGATCGCCTGTCCCAAACATGGGGAGATTTATAGAAGCAGGAAGCACTGGTATGGCAATAAAGATCCCGAAGAATCTGCCGTTCGAACCGAGATCGTTCACATTTGGCCAGGGGTATGTTTGTTTATGTTAGTCTCGTAGAAATTATTATGCCTATTATCAAAAAAGAGTAATGCGGTCCCGCAGGATTGCTCGCTGTTCGGGACACAGAATTCTGCCCAGAAGGTTCTCGATGGGGTCACAATGTTCTCTGAAGTGATAGCCAGCGTCGGTTCGCAGCCTACCAAAGTCGTGGCTGAATGGGCAACAGATAAAATACGGCCTAGTTACTGGACTAGTGATGAAAACATCAAAGTAAGTGGTAACTTGACATAAGGGGAGCTGTTGTATAGAACTTATTTGAAGTATATCTCCTTTAACAAAACTTTCTGCCATTTAATTAAAACTAACCCAACAATGCATTTAGACATGTCAAAACTGGCTAATATTATCAATAGAGTAATAACTCACATTATATAGTTAGTTCCATTTTACTTTTCAGTATTTTATTTGTACTTTCAATTGAATACAAAGAAATAGTGTATACAGTTCACAATAAAATGAACCTATTTTTGCAGCTGATCCATATTTCTTTTCATCGTTTATCTGGCATCCCTGAAATATAAAGTTATTTATTCTTATTTCCCGTTCTGATATTTCAATCGTATCTTCTTGTTCTTCGATTCTTTGCTTTGTTCCATTGCCTTTTATGAAGTGATCGTGTTCTCTCCCATGAATTTAAACATTTATGTCTTCCATTCAAATCCATAAGTTCCGTGCTTCTCACTCAATTTAAGTAAAGTATTATTCCAGTATTAAAAACACATTAATTTTCCAGGAGTGTTTCAAGTGCAAAGAGCCATTCCCTCCAAACATGAAGAAGCATCACTGCCGCGCGTGCGGTGAGGGCTTTTGCAACGACTGCTCCCTGAAGCGGCAGCAGGTGCCCTCTCGTGGCTGGTACGACGACGTGCGCGTCTGCGACCTGTGCTATCGCGAGGAGCCGCCGAGCTTCACGGACGCTGCCGACCCAAGCAAGAACCGCGCCCGGCAGATCGGCGAGACAGTCGTCAACATCGTCTCGACCGTCAAAACGGTCTTGGACATCCCCAAGGAGTATATTAAGAACACAGTCAGGCCGGCCTACTGGACACCCGACAACGAGTGCATCAACTGCGCCGTATGTGGCAAGCCATTCGGGCCGCTTCTGCCACTGCATCACTGCAGGGAGTGCGGTAAGGGCGTTTGTGATGAGTGTTCGAATACGAGGAAGCCGGTGCCGCTAAGGGGGTGGTACGGTCGCGTCAGAGTGTGTGACAGGTGTTGTTGTTGACACCACCCTCCTGTACTCTCAGTTCTTGTTTTTTTTTCGTACAATATAAAGTTCTGTTAAAAGTTAATTAGGTTTGTATCATATTTAAGGTGGTAACTATAGATTCTCGTTTGTTGTGAGGCTACCTTGTTCCGAGTACCACATTGTTTAATAATTATAATAATGTGATTTTGTACGAAAGTTAGCGGGTAGATTTTCCAACTCCTTTGAATAACGGTAATAATAAACAATACCTAGATTACTTGATGTGATAAGACTTCTAGTGTGCAATGGTTCTAGTCGCCAGGGAAGGCTTTCCTTCATGACTGACTAATTGCAGCTTTGTTAAAGCGAATTAATAAAGCTGCATTGCATTTTTTAATTGAGAGAAAAGTTATGAATTTTAAAAGTGTATCAAGATCCTTTTATTATTTTTATAGTTTTTGTATAATACGTCATATTAAAGGTTTCATTTGTTTTTATATCAGGTATTGTATTCCAGAATATGCCATTTTTTACCTCACAATGCTTTAACATCATTAAGCATTCAGATACTTGTAGGAGGACTCCCCTCTTGTTCCTTTAATGACGATAGTGTTCATTCTTATATGTTAATTACAAATTTGATATTCTATGTTCGGTTATATTTTTGTCATTTGTAAGATCGGACAATAAAAACGGTTTTGACCAAAACAGAAAGCTTATTGGCACGATAGATTAGAGTGACACTCCTCCATGTGCGACTGACTTGGCGCTAACATCATTCACATTCACAGTTGAAATAATTTAAATAAAATGAAGTTTGTAGGAATACTCTTTTTATTTGAGAAAAAAAAGACGAAAACAATTCGGAACTTGCAATATTGTACAAAATAAATATCACAATTTTTCAATTCTAGATCACGTATGTTGTAATAAATAATTTCAAAATTTATATTTAAAAAAAAAAGCTAAAATGTTTAAAATGATTTACAGCTCGAGCAGAAACTGTACTCTTTTACATTGTCTGTGTGAAGAAGTTAATACTGTAAAATTAAATAAATACTTAAAAAACTAATGGCAAAAATTATATTTACTGACAAGTACAAAAAAGAAAGTAATAAATTAGCTTAAAGCCGTACTTGAATATTTAACCGGGTAGTTGAATATTCAAGTAATTGAACTGAAACTGCCGCAAAGAGAAGAATCTTTCCAGTTAGTATATACATCAAGTCTTCTATATACAAAATAAAATATATGTACAAAACATCCTATATCAGGATGGTCAGCCTTTCAAACACGCCAATATCGAAAAATATCATCGCATCGCAGGAACAACAACATCAGTCTCTTAAGAGTATGGAACAGTAATCCAGAATTTAACAGTTTAGACGTAGTTCTCCCCCGGTGGGACATTTTCTGCACAGAGGTTGTTGCGGTTGCTAGTTTTATTAAATTTATTCTTTTTAGGATCGGGCGCGGGCGGTTCGTTCGACGAGGCGGTCGTCGAAGGCGCCTCCAGGGAGCAATTGTTGTTCTGCGTCGTCAAACAAGACATCTCAATCATGTTGTTCTGATTCTGGAAAACAACCGAGCTAGAAATTTCTGGAAATAAGATGAAATTAACCTAGGTTTAGTTGTGAGTAAAATCCAAAATGGTGAAGCAATACACAAAATGGCTATTAGTAGTTAGTCTTAAGCGATTTTGAGCCTTTCTTCGGTAAATCTTGTAAAGGTGAATATCAACTAAAGGTTCCTTCAACTTTTAAATGTTTTACTTAAGAAAGACCGTATTGTACGATGCCCTTTGCGATAGAAATACAAGAATTCGCATCAGAATATAGAAACACAAATACATGCATAATGGCAGTTTGTATATTGTGAAAAGCAAAGGAAAAATATAGACACTACTTAAAAACAGTATAGTTTCACACAGGTCATGACAACATCACTCCTTGCTTTTCAGATGGAACTACCTCCCAGGATGCCACATATTTAGAAAATCCTCCAAAAACGTTCCATTTGCAAACCGATTTTCTTACATCGAAATTAAAAACATGTACATTAAAGTAGAAAAAAAAATATGTACCTCACCTTGTTGTCGGCGTCAGCAAGGGGATTAGCTGTTATGGTGATCCTGTTGGAAGTACACCCATTCGCCCTCTGGATCGCCTTCGGACCGACGACGTACTCGTTACCCTCATGGATGTGATCATCCACTACAGGCTTATCTCTATTATCTATCCAAATAACAATTTAATCAAGTAGGCACTTTCTGGTGTGTGTCGTTGCATTTACCTGTCTTCTTCTTCTGCCATTTCCTGCAGACAAACAGTAAGGCAACGCTGCACACTAGTAAAGCGCAACCGATGACTGCACCAGCAACGATGACGTAAAGGCTGTAACCGTCCCTGTTGCTGGGAGCTGGAGATGTCGGTGTCATTATCGTCGTAGATGGAGTGTGACGAACAGCTAAAAAGTATCATAACAAATTAGATTTTCTCCTTCAACACCGCAATAAAGGAAAGATTGATGCAACCAAGTAAATTTGTATTGCTTCTAACTAATTTCTGTATTACAGTTCCAATATTTACCTTCAGTTCTGGCTTTCATGATTGGGCTGAACTCACTGGCGTGTTTGGAATTAAAGCTCTGCAGCTTGATATCATATATGGTGTCTGGTTGTAAATGTGAAATGATGTATTCTCTGGTATTCTCGCCATCTACAGTGTCTTTCATATAGTCTCCAGCAGTCGAAGCTGACATGTAGCTAACATAGAAGCCATCTACACTGATGTTGTCCAATTTTGTGAACTGAAATTTGAGGATACCTAATCTATAGTATTTCGTATTGGTTAAAGAAAATAATATTTCTAAATTATAGTTAGTTCTGGCTCTAGTGAGTTACAAACTGTGAAGCACATTGCGTTTACCTTCCAATGTATCTTTACCGCGGTCGTGTTGACAGTTTCTGTTCTTGTAATCAATGGAGTTGGAAGCGGATTCCTGTCATCAAAGTCCAATCGTTGCAGATGGAACTTGTCCGAATTAGGGCTCAGTTTGTTGTCATTGTTACTGTAAACAGCCGCGATCCTGAACTTGTATATATGGTCGGGTTTCAGATTGTTGACGTCATACACTTTGATGTTTGGCGATATGTCCGCGTTGGTCGTTTTCCACCTGGAGCCCTTGCTCCTATTGTGGGTCTCGTACTGCCCGGCGGGTCCCAGCTCCCTGTACTGTACCTTAAAGAACATTATCGGGAGCCCATTGTTCTGGGGAACGTTCCAGCGTACAACGACAGACTCATCGTTGAGTCTGGAGATGGTGGGTTTGCTGGGTGGTACCATTTTTTGTTGTTTCGCCGGTTTTCTAGTCGAGCCCATCTTGCCTCTATGTCTCTGCCGATGGAAGTGAGTTGGTGTAATCGCCACATCTGTCGATACTAATGGGATAACTTTAATGCTAATGCTGGAATACACCATCTTGACGGTATTCGAAGCGAATATCTGCAGGTTTCCTGCATGCCTCTTTTCGATCGGTCTGATGTAGATTTTGTTACCGACGGCCTCGATCGAGCTGTCATTTATCACAGTGTAGCCGTTCAGGAACCAATAGATCCTCGGCTCGGGGATCCCTCTCACCCTGCACTCCAAGTCCAGGTTCTCCCCCTGTTTGATGTCGGTCGTGTTGACTGCGCAGTCCACAGAGGGAGCCTCATTGTAGACCAGCGTTACGTGGCGCATCACCCTACCCTTCCTGTTGAAGAACTCGCATATGTAGACGCCGTCATCTGACTGGGACACATTAACGATTCTCAGGCCGGCAGAGGAGAGCTCGATTCGGTGCGAGGGAAGCTGGCCGTTCCTCTTCGACCAGTTCGGGGTAGGAACGGGGTTGCCCACTGCAGAGCACTCCAGGAACACTGAATCGTCTAGAGTAATATTTAAGTATAAGTAATTACATAAATATTACTACCTAAACATATTATTTATAATGAAATATCAGTAAATCTTATTAAGAATACTAGGCTCCTTTTGGTTACTAAGGTTAACTGCATATGGATTATCTTCATTTGATCTCACCTTTTACCGCCCTGTAAATCTTCCTAGGCTCCACGATAAACCTCGGCGCAATCTCTGCGCTGTACTTCGCGACTTTCAAGTTGAAATATGCGCTTGAATTAACGCTTCTGACTATATTCGAGGCGCAACAACTGTACAACCCGGAGTCCTCCACTTTGACGTCCTGCAGTATCAGCGACTTCACCAGGTTCTTCCTGAAGGAGGAGGTCACTATCTCCCCGTTCTTGAAGTAATCTATGTAAGGTTCCGGGTTTGATTCCGGAATGCTGCAGCTCCAGACGACAGTGTTTCCGACCGCGACCGTTTCTTCGTAATTCACCTGGACTGGGAACTCCCTCAGAGTGGCCACTGTCACTTTCCAAGGGACAGAAGAGACAACCGAGGCTCCGTAGTAGGCCAGGCACTGGTAGTCTCCAGCAGTGGCCACATCAATCTGAACAAGGTAGGAGTTGATCGAATTGTGAGTAGCAGTTCAGCAGTTGTGAGAATGTAACAAATTACAACACAGTCTCGAAGCAAACTTCAGATGATAAATTGGAACTAGACAGTAAAATGTATGACAAGTCTCAAGTTTTTGGAATTTACCTGTAGGTGTAATGAAGATCTCTTCTTCACGACTTCGAATTTGTCCTCCGAGATGATCTGGAAAGTGGCGTTGCCCAAATTGGTCGGATTGTTTGGGTTATAAGGCTCTGTCGTTGGGTAGAACTTCCACTGGAACATATCTGGCTCGATGTTCATCTCGCATGATAAGAGCGTTTCGAAGCCTGCTGGGAGGGCGATCGGCTCCGGAGTGTGGATCATATACTCAAAATCTGTCAAAGGTTTTAAAACATAAGAGACACGTAAGTACGTAAAGCAGATTATAAAGTGTAATCACCAATAGTGTTCAAATGAAGTAAAAATAATCAGGTTGTAATAGGAAAGATGAAATAATTTACCTGACGAAACTAAACCGAGCAACGCCATCAGAGTGATGGAGAAGATGGCGTAGGCACGGATATCCTCCATGTCTCGGCATGCCTGCGAACAAAATATCACTGACAGATCAGATGAATATTACAGGGACCCCTTTCGATGGTAGATAAAAATTTCGAGACTTCCTCTTTCGAGACTCGCCCTCTCCCCCTTTCCCTATGTATAATGAACGCAATTTGAGACGCATGTACTTGCATGTCATCCACTTCTTTCTTTTTGTATCGCGTCCGAAACCGTATATCCTTCTATTATGTTCTCGTTAACCCCGAGCAGTTGAACTTGGCGGTACAGTTGGCTTTCGGCGGAAAAAGGGGGATCGTTACATAATTCGGATCGGAGTTAGAGATCGCGATGGGTTTTTAACATTTAAACAAACTGTTTTATTCAGCATATTGGCGTTGTAAGTAGGATCAATTAAAATAAAGTTTGTTTAACAAAGGATAAATGAAGGACTTTTAGAAACCTACTTTTCAATTTGGCAAAATGTTTTTTTTTTTTCTTCAAATTTTCCATGTATTATATATTAGTACATAGTAAATTCAGTAGACAAATCTAATTAAACATTTAAAACGTAATCGTGTTTTAATATGTTAATACAATTAAACCATCCATAGACAATGTACCTATTAAACTAATAAGTAATGAACTATGGAATGAAGAACATTACGTGAACTGCATAAATTCTCAAACGTAAGTAGATACGAGAACTTCATTAAGAGTTAGTCTAATTTAAAAATAATACTTTCATTAGATAATAATACCTCAATCGAAAGATAGTAAAAAGTAAGCTTTTTTTAAGCAATTTTTTTTTGAAATTCATAAGACACACAACAACAAAGCGCGATCATGTTTTTTTTTTCACTTTAACTAAAATAACAGAACTATCTAACCGAGTCGCAAAAGTGGGTTTGAGTGGTTTCAGACGTTCATATTTCTAAAAAGATTGCGATAACCATATATCTTCTGTCGTGTATAAAAAAAAAATATAAAATGAGTAACGATTCGATGGAAACTGGAGTACCTATCATTAGTTTTTCTCAAAAATGTAGTTAGCTTGGTAATTACTTACAAGATATAAGAGTCTGCCAAATCGCAGCGCTCGGAGCACGGAGCACGTTACCTCTTTCGCGAACGACGCGCGCCAGACATGTGTCAAATTGACGATATGGGGAAAATACAATGTGTGCACCTAGTCAAGTGTGTATCGGGTACTACGAGACCCCACGTTCGGCACGCGCTGCGCGGCTCATTCAATAAAATCGTCGTATGCATGCGACGTTCCGGTCGAAAGGCGTGCGTAGGAAAAAGTCGAATCAAAAGGAGCAGAAGGGAAAAAATAAACGAGATCGCCTAGCCTTGCCGTGCCTACCACAGTCTAACTAAACTTACTAAACTAAAGGCCTGTATAAAGGCACGAGAGATATAGAGAGGGAGGGAGCGAGCGAGAGAGAAAGAGATTGTGCTATTATCTCGAGAAAAAATTGGACCGAAAAAGAAAAAATATTCGTTGCGTGGGCACTTTTTAAGTTATGGCGAACATTAGAGGAATGTTACGGGGTTCCTAGAAGCTATAAAGGATTCAGACAGAGTGGTTTCGATTTTCAAAATCGGTAGAGCTTATACGGAATTACTACTACGTACAAAACCATGGAAACAGGATTTACAAATTTTATCCACTGATTTTGGCCTAAGAATACATACAAAAACACCGAACGAACGATGCTCCTGAAACTAACCCAATTTCTTTCTCATCTATAAGCACTAGACAGAGAAATCCAACCACTACAGACTAAACTATGTGCGAAATGCATAGAAGAATTATTACTTTGGGGAGAACGAATTAGGTACCTCGAATTCGAAAAGAGAGAAGTAGCAAAAGAAAATAACATTGTGAGCGGGTACCCATGCTATTCTCCACGAACAGAACGAAGGATTCGATCTCAAATATAAGACATTAAGATAAAGTATGTAGTATAAGGTTAAAGAAGTGAAAGAGTCGAAACAATAATAGGGTCGTTTACATAGTTAGAAGACCTCAGAGGATCGCGTTGTTTATCTCCGAGATATGAAGTACTAGTATCTACATCGTACGGGTACCTGCACAGGTACGCTCCACTCTCGTTTCGAACATATGTGAACATGTCTCTGGGCATGCCGTGTAAACTTTTCCTTTTTTCATCTATTGTTTTTTCTTCATTCCTTCTTCATTCCTTTCTCCTCGTTGCCTCGCTCGAATGACAATTCAATCCGGTCCCGCGTCCCGCCCGCCTCCAGCTCCCCCCACCTCCCCTCGTTTCGCGTTCTTCGTTTTTGCCTCGTTGACATTTTTAACTTAATTTAACCGGACCGTCCGTATCTCTCTTTTTCTTCTTTCCTTTTTTTTTTTGTTTTCGTGTTTTTTTTTTTTTTTTCTCGTATCGGGAGTGCGGCAACGTGTTTTATTCGCGGACATCTCAATTATCCGAAGACAGGGACGAGTTATAACATGTACTCGGCTTACTTCGACTAATTGTGCTTTACGGACACTCTCTCTTTCGGTCTCTACTACGATAAATTCTGTACGGATTTAAGGCAGGCGTAAAGGGCAATTATATCGTCTGGGAATGCGGCCATCGATGGATTCCGCGTCGTACACAACCAGCGGTACCTACGCCTAATCGTTACCGATTAGATTATTCTCCCGACGGGCGAGTACCCAAAACATATGTAATCGTTTATCCTTTCACAGAGTGCATAAAACTTTGCGACATAATGGGTGGTATGAATAATACCAGAGTATAAACTCCGAGTATATTCTCATGAGCATGAGCATAAAGTATGAGATTCTACTCCACTTCATATATGAATAAAAATATTTTGGTTTGATGAGTTTCTGCTCCTAGTACATAGACATAGAGTATATACTCGTTGTTTAATTTCCAAACTTGTCAGAGCCTGTTCGATTGTAGGCGTTCAGGATATTCCTGCATTTCTAATAGTAGTGCAGCGTGCATTTGTTGGTACAATGAGTGAAAGCAGTGAAGAAGAAAGTAATAAAAGTTGCGAATCCCAAATGGAATTTGTGCATATGTTTCCCGTACTTTTGTCCAAGTCATAAAAGCCAACTGTCCGACTATCAAAATCGAAAGTACTCGAAGCGATCACCTACATATCTCAAAAATATTGTTACTTATAGCACCACCTCTTGTTTCTTCAGATTCTCACCCAAAAAGTTATTTGATAGCCACTCAACATTTTCTTTACTAAATCGATACAATGCTTTAAAATCACGATCACACGTACTTCTTCTAGGTTTATAATATTTTTTTGAACGTAAATTAAGCATGAACTCAGCCATAGCTCTGCCACGATCAAACTGAAGTCTGCTGACTATCAGACTACAAAATTATGAAGTAGATACTCATCCTAAAGAGTATAAACACATTTTTATTCATGTCAAAAATGAGAATATACTCACCACAAATTGTACATAAGAGTACCTACTCAAGCGAAGTATCTGCTTCTGGTTTTTATTCATACCACGTGGAGTATCTACTCCAAATTTCGGAGTATAAACTAAATGCTCATTTTTATTCATAAGACCAATTAAGTCTTCATCGACACTATCCAATTTTCGAGGATGATCGCAGTGGTAACTTTTCTTTTTTGAGAACTCCTTTAAGGATGTCGTAAATTACTACATGTCTATAACCCCGAGTATCCTTAAAAACCAATTACGACTCCTTCGGAAATGGCATTATTTCCGAAGGAGCCACTTTTATGGCCCATTACACTTGTCAGAAGTTCCTCGGAAATTTCTCAAATTCTTTCAAAGCATCGGCACTCCTTCAGAGAATATCAAATTAGGTATATTTCAAATTTCATATTTTTCAAAAAACAATTTCGACTGTTTTAAAAGTGTCATCATTTCATTAAAATGATGTAAGGTTTCTGTTAATATAAAAAAAAACAAATTTTTCCTAATTCTAAATGTACGCTAATGTGAATTATGATTGTGGCTTTTTGTTTTGGAGTACGCGACGCCTCTCCTGGGAACGTTTCAAATCGAAAGATATAATTATTTTGACTTTTAGTGGCGAAAAATATCTCAATAATTTCCGTGATGGAGTGAATTTTCAGTCGTATTAAGTACTCCGGTCGACGTGACCATAACGGACATTTTCGAGGCCTTCGACTGTCTGCAGCTTATTTCATGGTTCTCGTCATTCATTTCATTTTAGGAGAATTCCATCGCGCCCGAAAAACTGGCGGATATCCAATTACACGGGCAAACAATACGAATCTATTGATAATCGAAACCCGAAACCCGAAGACACTAAAATTTCAACGATGAGTTCACATAGCCCGCGGATCAAAAATAATACTTACCCCGTTCCGCTCCTGTCCCCGTGACGAATGATACCTTCGATTTCTTTCCTTTTTGTTCTTTTCTCTCTCTCTCTCTTTCTAAGTATTTCTCTCTCCTCCGTTCTTATTTCCATCTGAATATACCTACCTCTATACATGTATATATGTACGTGTATATGCGTTCTCATCGCTTACGATAATGGCGTAGCGGACAAAGTAGACAACACAAAGGATATAATAGCGTAATCTGCGTGACTCGAAAAAATCTTTTCCCAAGCCTTTCACGCTGTTAAAAAGAGTTTTTTTTTCTGGTCGTTGTTTTCTTTACGAATCAGGTCCTGCCAGGCAGGAATCCGAAAGAACGAGGTGAGTCAGTGGTGGAACGACGTACGACATGAGCACACCATTTAATAGCATAATACTTATAACTTTCGCCAAAATATCGACACGTACCTTTCGAACGCTTAAAATTTTAACGTCACTGTAGGAGACTAAAAATTGGCGAAGGCAACTGATGGCGAAATCCAAATCTTCGACTTTTTGTAACATAAATACAACCAACCTTCAATATTTGTACAAAACCTTCAAGCTTTGTATAACACAGCTGTTGACACAGCATTCATTGTGTTAGTTATTTATCGTATAACAATTACATATACATATGCTTTAATTTTTCTTGCAAAGGCGACAAAAAATAACAAAACTGTATTAAATATATGAGTTTCGCCTGAATATTTAATTAAAATTAAGATCGAAAGGAAGTCGTACCAATGAAATTTTGGAAATTTTGTGTTTAATTTTGCTGCTAAAATTATTTAAATTTGACGCAGTTAAACCTCATATCCGCAGAGTTATAAGAACTGTCACTACAATCTTTATGCCCATAGGCGTGAGTAGTACAGGGCCATTCCAACTTTTACAGCCTCGTTTGCCATCGGCTCTTGCCTCTGTGGAAAGCGTACCCATTGAACTGCTCCGTTTTGCACGTTGCCTTTTTTTATTTTCAGGAGCTTTATAGGTTCTGGGGTGTTTCGACCATTCCCCGGTTGCTAATTGTGAACATCGTAAATGGTCGGTACCATGAGGTAGGCGGAACGTGTAGGCATTATGTGCGAACGACCACATTAGCGCCGTTTAAGCTGTCCAAATATTTACCGGAATTATGGTCGTTGTGTTCTTTTCGAAAATTATCGTTTAAGTAGCCGATGAGGATCAAATTACCTCTGTATATCGGACGATGGGGGAAGGTAAAGGGTTAGTTATTGCTACCCCGTTGTATTTAAGGTGGGTGATTGGAGGTTATACGTTTTTCGGTCGACAAGGTAATAAGGTGCGTTCTACGTTCCATCTATGTCAATGTATCAGTTGAAACTTAAGGACTCGAACGACCATGGAGATCCTGGTATTGCTCCTCGTTAGGTGTATAGGGACCTTTATTTTCGTGGTCCGTTCCAGGTCCAACGTAGATAATTAATTTTACAAACACCAACTTTTCATATCGGTTATAATTGCCTATTAACTCCACTTCGGCCTGATTATTCTCGGGGAAGGGTCACTGACTGGAAAAGGACCGGTTTCCTCCTCTTCTCATTCGTCTTCTTCTTCTTCTTCTTCTTCGGAGCGTTCCTTCGCATCTCCACCTTAATCCTCCTTCTTTTTCTAATTTTTTTTTCCTTTTCTTTTCGCCTCCTCGCCGTCCACGACAATTCGATATATTATAGGAAATTTTTAACCGATGATCTGTTTTCTCACGTTCTTTTTGGTTTTGTTTTTAGAGAGAGGTGGGTGCTGCTCCGGTTCACCTTGGCGCTTTCTTACGGGGTTAGCCGAAATTAATGCGAGAGATGCGTCATTTTAGAAATATTAACCTCCGGCTCCGCGGCGAGATTTTTCACCCGAAAACGGACCTCAGGTGATATTAATGAGAGTGAGTCATTTTATTTTGAGCATTCCTATCAGGCAGGTACACGATCCCTCCATAATTCTATATAAGACGTCATCAAATACTTAGTTTAGTGTAGATATCTGAATTCCCGACAGATCCCCGTTCCCCCCTATATAGGTACGTCTATAAACCAGAAAATTGAAACATGCACGTCTAAAACGACTAAAACGTAAGAGATGAATTTACCGGAATCGGATTTTAACAGAATTTCACTATAATTTCAATATGCAGATACCACCTGCATTTGCATTTTACACATGAATTTACATACAGAACACGTCGTTACGGAAAATCTCGTGCAGTAGAAGCCTGTTCTATCAAAAAATTTATACGCATCAGATATATTTATAGCCGCGGCATCCGCGGCATTTGACAAGAATGTCGTTATATGCGCTTTTAAATTTTTTCTTTCGGCCGAGAGGCATTTAAATTAGTTAGCGGCCGACGTTGCGCCATTACTTCGAAACTCCCAAAAAGAAGAACGAGAACACGTCGTAAAAAATGTAAAGATTTTAAATACCTACAAAATTTCAAAGAAGTTGAACTATCGTATAACAATTCGATGCGACTCAGTTTTTCTTTACAATGTAAAAAACTTCTTTAGAATATTTGTTATGGCAATTATATGCAATTCAAATACATACTATTAAACTTTATGCTCTCAGTAGAGTGTTTGTATCGCAGCGATCTTCAATGAGGATTTCGGATAGAATTTAATAATTAGAATAACCAAGCTATTGCCGCAAATGGACGTAACTTTTTTAAAATCTCGTAATTATATTTCTAATTCGTGAAAAGCTGAAGACAAAAAATAGTTGAAACTTCTAACTACCAACACACTCACTCGACCGGACCGGACCACATCACAAATAAGAGAGAGACCACAGATCGGCTGGTAATTAGGGTTACGAGGAAGATAAATCTAGTTTATGTAATTGTGATGATAAACAGCATCGTGATTTATTTATAAAGGACGCAATACCGATGTAGGCACGTATATACCTACAATTGTTTTTGAAATTTCTACATTTAAAATGTGATAATATGAAAAGAAGGCTAAGAAACTTGTAATACACGAGTAAAAGTAAAAATTATTGGAAAATACGTTTGGTACGGACCTGTAAGTATGTAAATACTCGTGACCCGTCAGAATAGCCCAAGTCAAAATAGTCCCGACAAAATAGCCCCGAACAAAACGGCCCGGGGCAAAACAGCTCCATATACAGAATAACCCCCGAGCAAAATTGCCCCGACAAAATAGCTCTTACAAATTCTTTAAAAAAAAACTATTGGCAAAAATATGTCATTAATCATTTTGCGGCAGATGTTTGACAAATAGCTTTAACAGAAAAATTCTGTTAGGTACAATGGCCACCCGTTTTCATTATGTATTATAGTATTATGTAATTATGTATTCCGTGACAGTCTAGACTTTCATCGGAAAGTTTCCCATAATCTGGAAATGTAATTTATTTAGGTATATATAACAATCTAGAGATGTCATTTTATTTTATTTTTGACTTGTTGGATATTGTAACGTATTTACTATTTACTAAAACTAAACACTACACTATTTGTCCTAATTAATTTATTCTAACTCTTAACACTTATAATTTATTTCACACAGAGATATTTATTTACTTAACGCGCGCGGTCTCTCGCCCGAATGTTTACACAACGATTCTTCAACTGTCCCGCCTTGGGTCCGACATTCCTTATATACCAGGTAGAAGCCTTGTAGACGTTTGCCGGAATATTCCCGAAGTTTCGGGAGATGATTCTAGAATTCGCGGAACTTGTTATCGCATCGAACCTTCTCCGCTCTTCGACCGTCTGCTTCGACCCGTCCTTCCCGGGATCGCAATTCGGCGAACTTGTGTAGCTCCCGGTGTGTTTATCGCGGCGAGCCGTTTCGTTACAATATGTACACTTTCCAATAAAATATTCAGTTGAATTTATCGTTTTCTTATTTGGTTTGCAATTATCATAACAAAATAATACAATAGCCACCTTAATTTGTCTGGGGCTAATTTGTCGGGCAATTTTGTACAGGGCTATTTTGAGTATTTTGTTCGGAGCTGTTTTGTCGGGGCTATTTTGACGGGGTACCGTAAATACTGATATGTACATACCTCGTAGTTCGTGTCAATCTTCTATTAGCACCGAGAGTTTAAAGTTAAATTTTGAAGTCAAAAGTTTATAGATCTGATAAAATGTTGCTTTCACCTTAAATTTTCGACAAAAATTAAGGGTCTGACAGGACGAAATTAGATAGTGCCTGCATGTCCCAAAAATAAATATGAGGTAATTTAGTGGCATCGGATTTCCTCTCTAGGTAAGGGATCTGACTAAAATGAAATTCTCCCAGGGGCTAAGAATTGCATGTATCCGTTGGGAGAACTGAAAAATGAGAATAACTCTCATTATTCGACTATCGAATTTGTTACGGGACTCATATAATAACGTGGTTAAATTTATATCACGGAACATAGCCCGAAACATCATTGGGGCGTATAAAGGAAAAACAATGAAACAATGCTTACAATACGATCAGTTCCACTTTGTAACTAGAACGAATCGGATTCGTCGCAATGGACGTAAATCATCTCGCACGAGCCCAATAAAATCTCTCTCTCTCTTTTATTTTCATGAGAGACCTATCACGCGCCGCCTTTGTTTCGCTTTTGAAATTAAGCCTCGTTCCTGATTTATTAGTTCGCTCATTAGCTTCTCGCGATTTTATTGGCGTTTTCCTTTAAGCCTTTACACGCGCGATTTAATGGTGAATCCTACAAGGTAATAAAAATATCTTTTACGACATTAATTTTCGATGCGCATTATATAGTAGACGCCTACCGGGTGATATACGATCGAATCTGATCAGAGGACCAACACCCATTTCGGTTACACACATATAAAAAACAAACAATTATCCTGATCCATCAAATCAAACAAAATAGTCAATGGAATGTAAGCATTTAATCAAGTGGTGTTCCATTAGCATTAGAGAGAACGTTGGATTAACGAATGATAAGTAAATTGACTATAACATTTATGTTCCCAACTTCTGCTGAAACAAACTTAATATACCGAACGAAGCGGTGTGTTGTTTCGTGCTGGCAGGATCGATTCCGAGCATTAGGTTTATAAGGTTTGCTCCATCAAGCAGAGCTAATATTATTCGTATAGTCATTCACACGTTTTCCATTTTGCCTTTATTATTGTCAGCTAGTATAAATACGACGACTAGAAATATTACCTACGTTTGTAACATGGTTGCTGCTTACTGGAACAAACCTATTGTAATTGAAATTACACATATTAGTTAGAGAAATATTCTGAGGTCGAGGCCTCGAGCCATCGACTGAAGCGTTAGAAGGTTTAATAGAATGTTCTCTCCTTTAACTTTGCAATGAAGTAATGAAACTCTAGAGGAATCTGATCGCTGACACCCACCAAAATTAGATGGAACCAAAAAGAATTTCTGGAAAAAAATTAAAAATTTATACAAATTCATTCAATATAAAAATTTTAAACCTCTCTGGCGTCGACTACAAATCATAGTAGAATCGTGAGTAGAAAATTTAAAATTGATTCGACGGTCCAAGTCTAATGGTATCTTGCTGCCCTTGTTTCTCCGTCCCTGCCGTTCTGGTATGAGACCAGTTTGCATAAAGTGGATTATATGTGCAAGGATCACGCGCAGCATTATCTTCCCATGACCCTGTGATGGCCGTTTTGCGGCCCAATGGCGAACTGCGAAACGTTCGAAGCGTCCAGAGATGCGAGATGCCATCGCGTTCGGATCTGTTCTCTCATGTCGCGAATGATGCGAATCCCAGGCCCAGGCAACAAATATTGCGGTAGGTATTCGCCAAAAATTCGCACACGAGACACGAGCCAACAGATTCTGGGATTAGTACCTACCAGTGAAGTTAGCATATTAATTACTTATTGTCGTTCCTTGTATTAAAATCTCTACGTTGTAGCGGATGCATTGAAAAGTGGCCGTATTTACCATACCTACATGTATTCCACTCAAATCTTACGCTCATTAGTTGATTAGTACTATTGGTATGTCAGTTGATTAGCTTTTGACAGTTGAATTAACATACTTACATACAAACATTTTATGTTAAAGTAAAAAAAAATATACGATCTGACAAGACGACCCAAAATATCCATTTCGTATAGGTAGGTATTTCTAAATGCGAAATATGTTCGGAGCTATAACATATATTTAAGAGATCTCCTCCTCACTCATCACACTCTTCACTCGATCAATTAACAAAACGAATTCAGGTATACGGATCATTAGTCAGGTTAATCGTCCATCTTCCCAATTCCGCCGCCATTAGCGAAAACCGGAATGGCAGGCAGCCGACTCATATAATGACAAAAGTGACATTTGACGTTTGTTATCTCTACCAGTAAATTAGCTCTGCGAGACATTGGGATTTTTGCGAGTAGGATAGATTTTTTTTTATCGAGCGACGAGGGGTATTATCGGAAGTTGCAATAAAAGCCGTGGATTTATTTTACCTTTCATTAGCGTGATGTAATTAAGGGGATCATGGTTTATTTATAATCCTACCGGATTATAAATAAACTGTCGGTTCCTTTTCGTGTACCGACTTGCGAGCTTATGGTGTGCACAGTGCATACCTATAAATAAAGTGAATTTCTACTAGATCTCCCTCCCCAGTCCCCACCCGGCACCCCCCAACTTTCTTTCTTTCTCTCTCTCTCTCTCTCTCTCCCCCTCTCCCTCCCTCACTCACTTACTGGATCTCTTCCTCTCCAATTTGTACGACATTTAATACTTTTGTTTTCCTAACGCTCAAAAAGAAGAGTAAAATTAAACACGGGGCACAGGGCACAAGGGTGTATTTGTGACAAAAGAGAGTGGTGCGCTACTGTCATCTACCTGCCCACGGTGTTTTTTCGAAGACGGATCGTTATTCATCACCAAAAATTGATATTTTATTCCGATTACACGTCATCCGGAGACCGCAGACGGGAGAGACGAGCGAAGAGAAGAAAAGAAGAAGAAAAAAATGTAAACTAATAACACGCTCAGATCGTTACGTGTGCATAAAACTCTTACATATTTGTATTACAATGAGATGAGGTGTTTTCGGGTCCTTCGGGGCCCCACTGGTCAGAAACGGGTATTAACTAGACGAAAAAAGTCCCGATAATTATGGTCTTCTTCTGATGCTCAGACTACAAAATTACCTACATACATACTCACATATAGGCATTCAGTACCTACCTATGTAGATATACCTACCACATTAAAGTCAATTGTACTTATGCAGTTTTCCCCATCACCGCACCAATCGACACCTGATTAAAAAACTTTGGACAATGGCCTTCGTACATTACTATTAAAGGAATTTTAAATATGTGCTTTAAGCACCTCAGCACTACACACAATCAAAATTTGAAAAACATACTTTTAATGAAATCTCCAAAAGATGTGACGGTCATTTAATTCTATCGATACTCCAAAAGTTCCATTAATTTTTCAAACAACAATTTCAAAAATATTTTCAAGAAATACTTAATCCACATCGGAATTGAAATTCAACTAACGAAATTCCATCACTTTTGGCAAAAGGATTTTAACAATGTGTCTTAATTCACTCCTTAGAATTTGGATTGGAAATACATACTTAGTTTCAAATATTCGCAAAACAATTCTAATCATATGTCAATCATAACCATATGTCTCCTTAATAAGTCGGCAGGGTTTTATTAATTGTGGTGGTGGAGGACCTTTAGAAATATTCACAAAGGGTTAATGCAAAACAAAGTGATTTCTCTGATTTCACTTAAGCTTCCTGAAATCATTAAATTGTTTAGTTCGATCGAAATACGAACCAACATTCTTCTTAAATATCCGAAAGAGTTTCCTTAACTCTGGGAAAGACATTTTAGAAACATCTTCAGCATAACTAAGTATACACTTGTTAAGGCTGTTAAGAAATATTCGGTTTATCCGATATAGCAACCGAACAATATGTTGCAATTATGTTATCGTAAAACGTCGGGATAATTACATATAAGTATGTATCTGTCTTAAATGAAACTGTTAATAGAAATAATGATAGTTATCAAGTGTTGGTAAACCTTTACAAAGTATTATAATAATTATAAGTCAAACGTTTTCTAAAGACTCGATATGGTAGCTCGATAAAGACTCAAGAACGCACAATAAATTCAAATAGAATCGATTAAACAGTAATCAGATTCTACAACTAACTAACTAATATGTGATAATGTAAATAATAAAGACTTTTACTTTAAACGACGAAAAATAAAATGAATCGATGTTAAAAAGTAGTAGATAATTTCAATTTGGTATTGTTAACACTTTGAAGATAAGATTTCTCTTAAATTTTTCATTTTTGTATTTGTCATTAATGTTAATTGTTATTATTATCATCGTTATTAACTGCTGATACGGACTTACAAAAGAAATATTACTTATCTTTTAATTGTCGAGCCTATCGCTACAATTTTGTGATCTAAGAAGTACCTGCAATAAATCATGAAACAAGAAGCGTTAATACGCTATGCTACCTAAAATATCAAATATCGGGCCGAACATCGAGAGTGGTACAATATCTATTAAGATCGGTCCATCCCCTTCGGCGGCTTAATTAATGGAACTCGCACCGCACCACATACCCAAAGAGACCCTCTAGGACGTACCTGAAGAATATCCAGGAGTGCACCACCACCACCTCCGCACTGGTACCACCGCTCTTTTTAATTTCGTCGGTACATCCCGTCACTTATCTCGTGTATGTGTATATATATGTTTGAGAGCAAGAAAGAGAAAGAGAGAGAGAAAGAGAGAGAACGGAAACTAAGGAGGGCTCGAACGCCTCGAACGCGGCGCCACTACAACCGACGGTACCTGTTGCTCTCTTGGTTTATAGTATCGAGTCGAGTGGTACCGGCTCGGAAGAATCGGAAGAATGTCGAATACACTCCAGAGGAGGCACTGGGGCGGGGACATGGTGAGCGCTTCGCGGCCTACAGGGTGAAATAATATCAGAGCCGCCATCAGCGTCGAGCTCAAAACGTGTGGTAGGTAGGTACTCGAAAGAACATCAACAACGATTTGTATCCTTTCGATATTACACAATATTGGATCCAAGGAAACGTCTTTTCCTTACACTAATCATACAATTGGTACCATATCCATATAACGTTCTTATCTCATAACAAAAGTTGTAGTTTCTCAATCAACTCTCATAAATCGATTGAATAACGGAACCACGAGCTGATTGCCTCAGACTGGCAGTACCACAAATAACATAATATTATTCTGCAATGAGGTCGTACCGTCGATATTCCACAAATAACTATTTAACGAAGTCATTCTAAAAATGAATGAATGAATGAATGAAGAAAAAGAGGATCATCTGAGAATAAGGACCCAAAAATGGTTACCTTAGCTGGATGGTCGAAATAATAATTATAAAATTATAATTAATAAATAATTATACAATCGATGAAACCAAATAAGTTAGTGGACGATATACCTACCACAAGGGAATAAAATTCCCAAAACAAATCCAAAACAAGGAACATTTCTGAAGGGTTGAATCTAATTAGCATGTCTCTAATATGGGCGGATGTAATTTCGGCCGGTAATCCCTTTGGATACCTGCCCAAAGTAAAGGGCACTGCTAATCACAGATGTAAATTCGGCCGAGGGTAATGTTTATGGTAGGAATGTGGAATTTATTTTTATTAACATAACACATATTGATATTGTTGGAAATGGTGAAATAATAAGGAAATAAAAAAAAAGTTTAGAGACGCAATAGGGCAAGGATTAAACATGTACTCACTGAGCCTAATAGGCATCATCAGAATTTGCAAGGGAAAACCTGTGTGGTTCCGAATTCGCCTCCTTCGGTAATGTATCAATGTATCACTTATAAAATTTAATAATATTTTATTTCATCCGTCCGAAATTACATATAAGATAATAGACCAACCAGCAGAGCTCTAAAAGTGGTCATTTTTGCATTAAAAAAAATGGGTTGCAAAGTATGCAGGGTGTTAAAGTATGATTCGTAGATGAAAAGGGATAAAATCATAACCACGAATTATTGGTAGATTTATATCTAGTATTGCATTCGTTAACGAAGTCGAAAAAATAGGAATTAAAATGCGGTTTTCAGTTTTTTGGTATGTAGAGATCATACCTAATCATTTCCCAAAAATTTATATATATATATATATATATATATATATATATATGTATATATATATATGGGATATAACGAAATTGTCGGCAGGCTACAGGTCGCATTTTTTAAAGAATCACAACGAAATTTGGTACAAAAATCAGTTGGCCGAAAATCTCGGTCGAGTTCGTTAATGGGCCAAATCGGTCTAGCGGTTTCAAAATGGCGGCTTGTTATTTTCAAAAAAAATCAAAAAACTTTTATTTCGCGTCCGAGAGAAAAATGTTACTTGAGATTTTTGTTGCACTTATAGAGGCGAACGACTTTTGTATAAAATTTTTTTTCGAGAAATGTACAGAAAAAAAGTTATTTTTTTCAAAAGTAAATAAAAATAAGAAAAACTTTTATTTCGCGTCTGAGAGAAAAATGTTACTAAGGTGTTTTGTTGTTCTTATAGAGGCAAACAACTTTTGTATAAAACAATCTGTCGAGAAACTTACAAAAATAAAGTTATTTTTGTCAAAAAAATTAAAAAATAAAAAAACTTTAATTTCGCGTCTGAGAGAAAAATGTTACTTAGCTTTTTTGTTGCCCTTATAGAGACGAACAACTTTTGTATCAAATATATCTTTGAGAAATGTACAGAGAAAAAGTTACTTGCAAATATTTTAAAATTTTGACGTTTGTATTTTTTCACACCTCTCGTATGCATTTTTTTGACACATCGTGTGTTATATTACTGTATATCTTACCCATAAATCTACCTTTCAGCCTGGCATGCCATGGGGTTTTTGTTTATAACAAAATGACAGCCAAAAAACCGTAAAATATTGCAAGAAAATAGGTTTTTTTCTATTTCTAGCAGAAACTATAGGAGATATCGTTTTGACTACAATTCAAAAGTTGTAGAGAATTTAAAAACCTTTGAAATGAGTCCTACCGCAACTCTGTAATTGCGGTTTTCGCCGAGAAAACCCGAAAAAACTAAAAAAAAATACGCGTTTCTTGAAAATTTGTAGCCCCTACAAATATGAACCTACACTACCTACAGCAATGCGCTCTTTGGGAAATAGTAGCTGTTGATATGCTTATTAAATAGGTAAAAATCTGGACCATATCGGATGTATCGTTTGGCAAATATACCCAATTCATTTTTTGGACCGATTTTTCACTTACTCATTCTTGCTCGTACGTAGGTCCGATCGCAATTTTGAAAACTGTTTTAGAAACGTCAGAATCTTAGCTACAAATCGTATATTCTACCTATTTGTTACAAAGCCGTTAAAATGGTCTAAACCGCATTCGAAAATTGAGTAAAACGGAAGAATTCGCGCTAGTGCCGAAGATTCCTCCTCAGATTCCACGCGGAATGTCCCCTCCATTACCCCCGCGCTTCGGCACAACGCGAATTCTTCCGTTTTACTCAATTTTTGAATGCAGTTTACACCATTTTAACGGCTTTGTAACAAATAGTTAGAATATACGATTTTTAGCAAAGGTTCTGACGTTTCTAAAACAGTTTTCAAAATTGCGATCGGACCTCCGTACGAGCAAGAATGAGCAAGTGAAAAATCGGTCCAAAAAAATGAATTGGGTATATTTGCGAAACGATTGCCGAGCGAGTGCTGTAGGTTCATATTTGTAGGAGCTACGAATTTTCAAGAAACGCGTATTTTTTTAGTCTTTTCGAGTTTTCTCGGCGAAAAACGCAATTACGGAGTTGCGGTATGACTCATTTCAATGGTTTTTAAATTCTCAACAACTTTTGCATTGTAGTCAAAACGATATCTCCTATAGTTTCTGCTAGAAACAGAAAAAAACATATTTTCTTGCAATATTTTACGGTTTTTTGGCTGCCATTTTGTTATAAACAATAATTCGTGGTTATGATTTTATCCCTTTTCATCTACGAATCATACTTTAACACCCTGCATACTTTGCAACCTATTTTATTAATGCACCAAAAAATCTCTACTAGTCCTATAAGAACTCTTTAAACCCCCGGCCAAATTTACATCCTATGGTCAGGTAGCCGATAGGATTGCCGGCCGAAATTATGCCCGCCGTCTAGTATATTTACAGTATACAATGGTTTCACAGATTTTGCGTTGCTGCAAAAACATGGAATCACGACCGTAATACATTAGACTAATATGGTGATACCTGAAAAAGCATGTAAGGAATTTATCGATAACCTACGATGGTAGTGGCAATTGACTTGACTGGGGAGCTCTTGAAAAAATGATTGTGAGCGAAAAACGGTAGACCGTTATAGCTCTGGCTATGAACCAACTCTAATTCAGAATCAAATTTATACAAAGAGTCGAAAATGCATTTAAATCTTTTAAACCTATGCATCGTACTGTTTACAGGGTCTATCGCGTGTTACAGCTTGCAGCGGACTGTACGAAAGAACGACTTGCTTTATATAGGTAGGCTTATCTGTCAAACTCGGTGGGATATATCGATGAAGCATAGGAACGCAGAATTTTAAACGGAGGTTGGAAACGTGAAAATTTGTGATTACAATAGAGAATTGATGTGGTACCAAATGTCGTACTCAATGTAAATGCGTATATCATATTTATGCACGCAAGTTCTTTCAAATATTACCATTATTACTATATTACTAAAAGCGACATTTGCAGAAACAAATCTGAAACCTACAAGTAGCAAAAACTGTCTACGAACGTATGTGTAACGTTACGAAAATGATAATTAACAGTAAATTAATCGCAATAATTACACACGCTTAAACTAAACACATTTAAGTTCAAGAAAATCCGTTAATAAAATCAGATTTATTTGTTACGTACCTATTTAGTTACTTCGTACATTCTATCTTTATCGAAAATTATTTTGATTCCGCGCAGTTCCCCTTGTAGATATCGTTTCTCGAATCGAACGGTACTTAATGATGCGCATACACGCTAATAGATGTTAAACTCGTTGCATAAATACTCGTAAACGAAGCGGAACTGTATGATATGTTTAATAAGTTTAATATTTGTATGCGGGCCGAGGCCCCGCGACCATCTAATGCGTAACTTAATATTATAAGCCCGATGATCGAGCATTAATATTGATAAGTTATTTCGTTTTCCTGTACCCCGTAACAGGACGAATGAGATACGCAATGTCAGATCAAGAATGATGATTACATATTTAGATATTAACCCGGTATGAGATTAGGATAAGGACTAAATTAAATGTTAAGAATCAAATAGAAGGGCATTCATTCCTTTTTGGTTAAAAGTTTCTGAAAAGTATCCCATCAGCCGTTCGTTCTTTATTCGTCTAAAAATATGTTTCATATGTTATCTGGGGTGTAAGTGGATGGTTAATAGTCATGACTGAATTGTGAACATTTTCCGCAATCAGGAGGTACCTACAAGCTAAGTTCCACTTCGCCAACACCATGTACCTAATGAAACATATATAAGTATAAAAATTATATGTATGTATGACTTAATCTCTTATAGAACATTAAACTTCCGTTTTCTAGACTCCGTTATTATCTTCCTATTTTCTAAGTACCTACCACTGTTTTAACGCTAATTATTCTCGTTGTATGTTCTATAAATATTATGTAAAGCTCTGTATGAAAATATTTAATTTGTTACCATTTATTAACAGTGAAGTGTGCAGTTTAACTCGTTAAATGAATATATAATTATTTTTGTATACAGTGGTCCACTTCTCGAGTACACGCGCGCAACACCCGAATTACGTTTCAAAGTACATAAGTAATATTTTCGAAAATTTTCGTAGTCATTAACACAATTGAACCTACGCCAAGTCGATTATATTATTATTAATAACGACCGACACCGTTTCTTATTGGGACGTAAATTAGGTATGTTCCGCCACGTACGAAGTGGATTGAAACAGCTTAAATTCCCGTGCCATCTGCCATCTTATCAGATCTATCAAATTAGCTCCGGGTACTATTTTAAAATATCGCCCTGGACAAATCTGGTGCCCGATAATCTTTGGACAGGAGCGGACTGAAATATTAGTTGAATCTGAATCTATTGTTAGTTCTGTCGTTCTGTAGGATCAAATGTACCTACCTCGTCAGTTTTGGTACTTACAAGAGAGTTTGTGTGATACGTTGGTAGGTACCAACCTGGATTAAGGCAGTTTATCACTTAATAGCGACATGAATTTTTATGAAACTTGAGACTGGAAATGTTTAAAAACGGAAAGCGGCCAAACGATGCAAATTACCTGTATATTGCAGTTGTGCGAAATATAACTTATTCAACATTGTCGAATCAACCATCGTTAATATATTATTAGGGAATTGCGGGGTATTTAATCCCTAGTGACAGTTAAAAAAGGCAGTTGTACCTTTTTCGTTCCAGCGTTTTATCGCCAACAATAAAAAAGAAATTTGCTTGTTGACATAATGTTATCAATATGTTTCCGACATGTTGATGGAACAAATTTTTAGTACTACATTTCGAAAAGTGTATCGAGTTGACATTCACAAATCGATACGTGATTCGGGCAGTCCGATCCTGGGCGAACATTAAGAACGAATACCAAACATAACCGGAGAAATACAAAAAGAAGGCACCTCGTGAGGCCATCATTCATCTCAGTCCACACATGTTATGCCGGATCTACGAGATTTTTTCTTTATTACCGACTGACGGACAGGTAAAGCTGGCGAACAGGAAAATACCTACCTACCTACCTACCTACCTACCTACCTACCTACCTACCCGAGAACTAAAAGTCGACGGAGTCCTTTCCCAATGCCTTAATTGAATCCTTATTTCTGCGCCACTGTTTAATCTCTCCTTATCTGATTCCTCTTTTACGACACCTGTCAGTGATTACGTTCTTAGCGGGTACCTGCTAATGGTGAAGCTCTAAGCTGCTTAATTTTTTTATTATAACCTTCTCCGTTGCTTTACACAATAACACAAAAAGCGCCATCGGAAATCTTTAAGGGTGTTCAACACCTTGTCGCGTCCCTATCATCTAAAAGGTACAACAATCATTCCATTTCCAATTTTCTTCTGCTAAGAAACCAAAACTTACTTTATCGATATGAGAATTGAAAAATCGAATAACTAGGTACTTATTAAGTATTTAAAATGTCATCTTTTTTTGTCAATACCTGTCTTTGTTTCGAGTTTTCATCGATATTCAGTCGGAATCACCTGTCGGATGCCAAATGAAACTATCGGAAATGGTTTAATACCGTAAAAGTGTTTAATGTATGAATTTGGAAAATTTAGTTCAATCTTATATGACTCGAAAACTTGGAAGCCCGGGTATTGAGGAACTAATTTCCTACTTTTAATGTCGGTACCTATCTCCTCGTTGTTCCCTTTCCCACCTGGGAGGGAACGTTCTCTAAAGGAGCTAAATTGCTCAATGAACCATGAATCACGCTCGGCGCGAATGTGTCGACAAGTAGGTATATTACCGAACGTTGAGACCAGCGAGATATTCTTCGAGCTTTTAACGCGTTTTAACACCCAAACAGTCAGTCACAAAAGGCAGGCGGGTAATTAGCCTTCAGGGCGAGTGGCTTTCCCAGAAGTCCTATGTGAGAGGACACACATAATACATACCTACATAGGTACGCACACACGCATTTTTACTTCGCGTTCCCGGTGGTCGGGAAACACACTCCTTCGACATGCTAAATAACACAAAATTCGAAAGTCGAAAGTTACAACTCACAACTCTTTCATAACATCTTACTTTCCTAGAATTCCATTTTAAAACGTTGTTAACGCGAACGTCTTACTCATACTCTCTTTTCCCTCTCCCGAGGCGCCTGCCTAATGACTCGAAAATCGTATCTCGGAGTGTTAAAATTGATTGAAAACAATTTCAGTGTGGAATGTTTACGCGTGACTTTTGAAAGAAACACGTTTTAAACAACGCCAACGTTTTCTTTTAATTTTCGATCGAAAATTCACTTCTTGGAGACGATGAAACTGGCCGTAAGACAACGGAAAGTATACTTCTTCCATTGTTATTTGAGATTACAAAAAATAAGAAACGTCAATACCCATTTAAGCCCGTAAAAGGTGCCGCATTTCCACCTGCACGATTTGCGATCGTTATCGTTTTACGACTGTACCTGCCCCACTCTAATACTCAACGTAGATTTCTGATGTTGGCGACTGCAAATCGCTCGAATGAAATATATGTGGGTCGGTCCCACGAAATATCGTAAATATTGTGCTTTAGTATAGGTAGGTACCTATTTGAATGCGCTCGCTACGTCGCCATTTCACTTTATGTCTCGAGTGATTTTATAAAAACTATCTATACGTATGGTCCGGTTATAGAACAGTGGAGGGTATGCGTATCCGTAGACCTGTAGACATGTGATTCTCTTAAACGAAGACAGTTGAAACTGCTATAAATACCGACTTTACGAGACTGAGATTTTACACTGCATGGCAGTGTAATGAGTAGGTACGACTTTCTTTTGAAAATTTCCCTTTACGTTCAAAGAACACTCATCCACCTTTATTGTTATTATCAAGTTGTCAAAATTCATCGTAATCCAGATTACACTTGTCGGAATGAGTCTGGAGAGTAGGTACCTACCCAATGGAAAATATATTTTTACTCCCCTATTTCATCTTCTTTTAAAACAACATAAGAAAGATTGTATTTTGTCGATGTAAATTTGAATTAAAAATGGATAGTCAATGAATTCAATTCAATTTAATTTAATTTGTGTCAATTTGGTTTCCGCAAAAATATCAGTTGTAGTGATGCTTTTGCTACACTGCCTGACTCGCTATACTGCAACCTGGATGAAAGTAAGCCAACTATCGCTGTATCTATTGATCCCTCTACAACCATTGATAGAGTAATAAAGAAAATTTCTTGATGGTCCGAATGTGTCAGATGTCGCACTTAACCAAGAAATCGTATTTCTGATTAGATGCCACGATTTTTAAGAGAAAAACCTCACTTTCGAGTAACTGAAGAGGATTAGTCGGATTAGAATTATAATTGAAACGTTTTACCAGGAAAAAAAAGGGTTTTCTTTCTCCGTCCCCAGGCTTCAGGCTGCAGCCCCGATATCTTCAAAAGTTTGAAGTTTATAAAATAACAAATAAATAATTCCGTGGCCAGATTTTTTTCAGTTCGATCGGTATCAGTAATTATAATTATGCGTATCCACCATTTACACGAAATCCACGTGAATTGCACGGAACCGGAAACAGGTATGCGAACGTTGCCCATTATGCAGGCCCGACATTAAATCATAACCGTTTAGTTAACGAACCACGTGGTTATTCGTTCGCTGAAATCGCGCATCCGCTGTTCATTTGCATTCACTTTTAATAAATGGTAGTACCTAAGTAACTGAAAACGTCTGTACGATTACGGAAGGCGAAGGTGTGCATTTAAATATGCGAGGGCTTTCGACGGTAGGTAAATGCACTATTGGCAAAATAATTAAATAGATTTATCTGAACAAGTGGATGGTATCAAAACGTATCGTAATAGTTAGATCGCTATAAGACCACTGCCGCACCGTTCCTGAAGATTTCCACCTCCGTAGTGGACGGAAGAACGTCGGGTATGAGGAGGAAGCTCTGTTAAGACCACTTCCTAATTATCCGGAAATCAACTTTTCCGGGGACTCAGGCCGTGAAAGCCTACGCTATTGGGAAAAAAAGTAGATCCAACCTGGTGGATTTCATTAGAAAACCAACTATATTACCTAGCTATAGTACCTATATGTATGACGTACTTAGGTATATAGTATTAGGTATTAGTATGTAGTTTTATACCGTACGTGTCGGTCGATGCTATATTGACTTCAGTGTTTGCAGTTGCAATTATCGTTAATAATCTGCGTATCAGATTTTTTGGCGGATACGAAATAGACAGTAAGTGTATCACGGTTTGTTAAACCATAAAGGAATCATTGCCTCTTCGAGTAGATACGGGGACTCACGGTGTCAATTTACAAAATGTCCTCGTTTAACATCGAAGAACCTAAAATTCGTGGCTCTCCCCGGCAACTCTGCTACCTACATACGAGATTTAGGTATTGATCGGCGAACGGAGTGATCCAATCTTTTATTGACATGAGATCGACTCCTTCGATCCTCCGCATCGAGAACGTTATCCGTCGACGATTTTTTGTCCGTCTGGCAGCGTTCAGAATTCGCTTTTTGCCTCGTCTCTTCCTCTCCGGAGCCCGTTTGGTGACTCAATTACAATTACATATCCATCCATCCATCCTGTGGCTGTCCGCGCGGTCCGTCGTTGAGAAAAATTGCGAGAACGGACGCCATAAAATATCCACTGTGCCCGTGACGTTCGTATTTCGAGAGAAGGTTCCTTCTGCCACAAGAAGAAGACGAAGGGCGGAAAAGGCACCTTTTTTCCCCTTCCAAGGTGGAGGCAAAAGGGAATAAATCGGATGGCGAACAACAAATTTATTGAGAGAGAGAGAGAGAGAGAGAGAGAGAGAGAGAGAGAGATGGTGAGAGACAAACTCGAAGTAGGTAAAGAGAAGCTCACTTTTGGATTTGGATAACTATTCGGTATTCAGTTGAAATCCCGAAAAGGAATAATTTCGATAACGTACACCTACGTTGTGCCTGTAATAGTAGGTACTACTAATAGTATCTATGTGTTACAATACAAATACTGAAAGGAACTGGTCCCAGAATCTCAAGTGCGACGAATGCGCATATAGACATTTTTTATTCCGCGATTCCTGATAGGTAGTATTGTACTTAATGAGTAAACGTCCACAGTAGATATACCTATAGTTAAGGTGAGTTTAGACGGTGCGAGCTAGTGAGTCAGTTGAGAAGGCCAGTAACTGTATGCCAGCTACTGTTATTATTAAAACAGATCCGCCGAGTTACTGTCTCTGCAAGGATGGGCAGCTACTGCATGCGAGTTACTTCAATATTTTTTGATTTTTCTGGCCACTTGCCTTCCCCCACGAGACTGAAGTCAGTAGTTCGCATCCTATTCGCCTAATTTGAATGCATAGTACAGTACCTGGCAATTAAACCTAAAAGAATTTCGAACTGTGAAGGTGTCAATCGCATAACAGCTTGATATTCACGAGGGTCCTGATAATATAGCTCTCTCATAATCATAATTGTAGCTCCTGATGATTTCTTTTGCTATCAATTTCTGACCCAAATCCGTCTGTTTCCTTTTCTTGTCAGATCATTGTCAATTTCTTTAACCAACTCATCGCACAAAGTTATGGAAAAATATTGTATTGCCTTGCGGATCGCAATTTTTCGTGGTTTCGACATATTCCACTCTCTTTCAAGATCTGCAGGCTCACTGTCCAGAAGAAGAAACACAGTAAAGCTACTTATTTCGTGTAAATAGGTGAGCAGCTTGCCTATTTCATCCCCCAGTCGCAAAGTACAGCTAATACTGTCTACTGGCTAGCCCAGCATCTCGCACTGTGTAAACTCGCCCTTAGTTCGCTCAACAGAGCCAGGAGTCACATTCTCGGTAGATGAACGATCTCTGCGTTTTGAACCCAACGCAACGAATGCAATGGCCGAAGACTAAATTTATGATTCCAAGTTTAAGTAAGTGCGATGGGCAAATACCAACGGAAGGTCGAGGCTCGACAAAGACAACAAAAAGACAAACCATATCGTTTGGGTCTCGAAATCAAATTGAGCATGGATCGTTAGTAGGTACCTAATTGATAGTGATTGTACATTTTTAAGATACGTCGATATGTCCAAGAATTGTTTGTTGGAGAATCGAACACGTTCGATCCTAACCGATTCCATAAATCCGAAACCAAAACGAAAATTTCATGTTTCATTGTATTCTTTAATCGAAATCCGTCGAATCCCCTTTGAGGGAAAGGGAAGTCTCCCTTATTATTAGGTACATATTATTAGTTTTATCGAGTTAGTCCAGTATTTAGGTATCGGTCGAGTTTCGAATTGTGCTGCAGCCCCCGTTACTGCGAAACAATACGGGCTTTTTTCTCTCCCAAACGACGACGACGTTCGAAGAGAATTCCTTACGTGGCTCGTTCCATAATGCATGGGATCTAGGATCTCGTTTGTACCACGCCGGTCCGCCATTTTTTCCTTCCTCCACCTTTCACATATCCTGCACATCGACATCGATTAAAAACATGACGTCGATATTCCGAAGGACCGAAGGATATATTTTAAAGCGCGGCCGTTTTCATTAACAACCACGTTTTAAACGTATCTATACGTCCGTTATTTGTCATATTTCCGTACCTCGCTTATGAAATAATGTGGTAGGCGCCTTAATAGGAAAAAGTAATGTTCTAATCGATACGATTAGCAGACTCGCGGATATGTATGTAGGTGTACAAGGGAAATTATACGTTGGATTTTACCATATTAATGCCAGGCTGACCGTATAAAGTGATTAGCGCTCGATGGGCTCGTGACCTTTCGGCGTAAAAGGAAATTAACAAGTTTATATATACGTATATATGTATCTACCTACTATCTACGGCATTAACGATTTGTAGATTAACATGAAAAGAAACAAATATGCCATTTTTCAATAGTAAAAAAGTAGGTAGGTACACCTATGTATGTATGTGGCATGTCTGGTATGTAGAATACTTGGGAACAATTCTAAATGATGAAAAGTACACAAAATAAAAAAAAAAAAATGTAGCATCATATAGAGATTCCATACGCAACCTTCATGCAGCTGAAATCACTTTTATCCAATGGAAATCTGGAATAAGTTCTATATACTATATATATCTTTAATACTGTTTGTTGTATAGCAAAAGCCTGGACACATAGAAAATAAGGAAAAGTTCGCATTTTATTGATGTATATTTAAGGTTCCTCGTACGTCGACCGGACGTCGACGTCGTACGTTCATTTCGGCGGGCGAACTTTGGGCCGCAAATAATGAGCAGGGTACCTGCTTTAGGGTACGTCCATAGTGCACCGCTTCTCGCTCCCCGCTCGCCGGCTTTAAACCGCGGCGGACTTTACCGCTTTGCGAACCTGCACTATTTTAGCAGGTGGTGGTCATAGAGCATCGCTCCCCGCAACGCGCCTCGCTTCGTCTCATTTCATTTGGCATCATGGAATAGTCCCGTGACGATCTACTGTGTGTTCTGTTAGCTAGCGATAGTGTTCATTATAAACTTAAACAAGAAAGAACTGATCACGTTCATGAAATTAATAGGTGTCGCCATGAAGTTGGTGAATACCATTCGTTGTTTCCTCAACTCACTGCTCACTCTGAAAAATTTTACGAATATTTTCGCATGAAGAAAGAGACTTGCTGATATTAATGTGAAGAAACCAAAACAAGGATACCAGTGTGTCAAAAGATTACACCATACTGAGACTGAGACTGACCAAGCGGGTGAAGCGGGAAGCGAGAAAAAAACAATAATTCATTCCGGTAAAAGCTGGTAAAAGCGAGCTCAGCTGACTGAAGCAGGCGGGCAGGCGCACTCTGGACACGTGTGTACATTTTTCCAAACATTTTTTGCCCGCTAGCCCGCCGCGATAAAGCGGGGAGCGAGAAGCGGTGCACTATGGACGTACCCTAAGACAGGTAGGCAGGAAGTGTATCGGTACGAACGGTCAGCAAGGATTTCCCGTAATTTGCGTATTCCAATTACGTACCCATTTTCCTTGCCCTTTAATATTTTCGTGATAAAGATTCTTAATTTAAGCACCAATGCGCCAGGGTTAAATTTCTTTACCGCCCAAAATACCTGTACAATACAACCACATTTTCGGTCATGCCGCCCAAAATTCCCATCAGCCCATCGTCCCCATCTGGTCGCTGCCCAAACTTCCTCCGCCCAGAAGCGCCCGTTCATTTTGCCCTAGAGCACCCGGAAGAATGATATCTTCAATAGTTATATACCGTATTATTATTTATTATATGTAATTATCTACAATAAAACAAATATGAACGTGGGGAAAACGGAGTACCTTAAAATAGGAGACGAAGCAGAAGACGCAGACCTGAAAATTCATGAATTTAAAAGGTGTAACGAGTTCAAATAGGTACCTAGGAACTATAATTTCGGAAGAGGGTCATCTATAACAGAGCACAATAAGGAAAAAGGGATATACGCGCACTAAATTCAGTATTATTGGTCAAATAAAATTAGGTTTTAAACAAAGATGACTATCTATTAAATACAACGTAGAGTTGTATTTTGGGGTGAGATGCCTCTTAATAAGTTTAATAAGATGTTTTACGATTCTATTCAACTTTCGCACGAGACCAAAATACTTACTTTGCCATATGGTAGGTGTGTATAAATAAATTTGTCACTAACCATACTAGCACGGTAGGTTGTGTGGAATTAGCCTCTTAATTACTTAAGTGCTTAATGTATGAGGTTGGCAGTTTAACGCTATATTTCTAGAGATCTATTTCCTGATGTCACATTCCTACGAGTCGTTTCTACTCTCGGTTTCACCCCGGACGTCTCGTCCGTTTTGTAAAAACATTACCAAAAATGTTTATGGAGATTTTTACGGTCCGTAATTTGCATAAATAGGTGTAAATCCGAAAAATGTCGTTGCCGTTCCGCCACTGCGCCCGGGACGTTATATACTACCTGGTCGTTTCAGAACTGGTACAAGTACGTATATTTAGATATATGTATATATCTATGTATAAAAGTAGTAGGTATGTATATCCCGAAATGTGGGCGGACGGTGGGTGCATTTCTCGAATATTTCAACCTTTCCGATGACGATTATTCCGTCGCCAGCGACGTCACAGCAATCGACACACCTTCACGTCATGTTCATGTTCATCCATGTAAGTATATGCGTATTAAATCATAATCAATGTGGAGTCACAAAATCTAATTTAGGATGTAATTCATTGATCAGCTATGGATTTCCGTAAAAACAATTCTAGGTACTAGTTACTTTCAAAATACAAAATCCATTCAATATATACGTCTTATTCTTCATTGAAGAATTCGCTCATTAAAGAATTCTTGTAGAAACACTAACTTCTCAAGTAGGTACATAGTATACCAATCATAAATAATAATAAATTACAAAGTTTCGCGAGGGATTAATAAAAACCAAAATTATTCAAAAATATATAACAGCAAACGCAACTTATATTTTCGTGGTTACAACTAATTCAGATTTGTTTAAGGAATCCAGATATATAATCATTCTTCTGGGATCAATAAACTTTCCGACAAATTTACAAAAATACTATTAAAACATCGCAATTTCTTAGGTATAACTAGTATTTCTCCAATAAGTACTTTGGCATTAAATAAATATGTAATTATATGATGTTGAAGAGTCCGCAACAGCAAACGCAAAACCCTTTTGCTTTCAAGTACCTACAAAAAAAATTTTCCTTCTTCGTGGACCGATCGATGAAAACCATTTGGGCGTTAAAATTTTAATAAAACCTGTTGTTTCTTTGTATGTGATATAAGCCTGTTTGCAGCGTAACATAGAATTTGTTACAAGGTTTTGTGTGGGTACCTAATTAACGTTTGTTTGTTCGGTTTCATTCCGCATTTATTTTCTTCATTCATAGAAGCGAATCGAGGAGAGGGAGTAGGTACGAAGCGATAAGCATAATATGTACCTATGTAAGTTGTAAGTACACATTTTTCAAATCTGAAACGAGCGTCACGTTTCAATACATCAAGTGTCGTAAAAAACAAACATACATGCTCGAATTTGGCAAAATTAATTGAAAAGGTGCCAGAGTCGAGTCAATGATATATCACTGAATACTGTGTGGATGGATGGATAGATGGATAACTATTTTATTTCCATTTTCCCTTCGTCGTTACGGGAACTTTTGTCGCGTAGGTTGCGCAAACAAATTTATCAGCCGCGCTCCTCGAACTTAACTTAAAAGACCATTTTTGTGCTTAAGGTAAATATTTGGTTTGCACGAAACCCGTCTCTATCAATAACCACACTGTGTTGGAAAATTCGAAAATAAACAAGAGCGACACCCATGGGAAAATATGTATAATATTAATATATAATAGTAGTAGTTGGTAGGTAATATTAGCTACTCTCGCCAGGAACGTAATACATATACCTATATCTATGCGCAAATACGAAATTTTCCGAAGAAAATTCTTTCTCGAAAACTTTCTAGTCGTAAGAGAGGCAAGGCAGGCGCACGCACACGTCTGAGTGAGTCGTTGGCGTTTTTCCGTTCCTTTCTGTCCCAGATCTTAATAATTGAGGTAACCTTACTCGGATTACTTTCGTTTCGCTTTTATCTCTAATTAACGCAAACATTACGGTCCCCCGTCTTTATCAATATTTAAACACGTAGGAGCGCGGAGTTAATCAATTTTGAATAGACTATTATAGGAATATATAAAAGGTTCAAAGGTTACAAGCCGAAGAGCGAAAATGAGAGGCACAAAGAGAATGAGAGAAAGTGAGTTTTCAGTTTTCAAGTGAATCTAGATGTTATTGTTCCAACTGAAACTTTACTGAATTGATCACACCTGGATATATCAACAATTACCTTGCAAGTATTTTCCATTTTCCTTTTAAGGTTACAACTTTTATTGGTTACATACATACCTAGTCACTGTTTTTAGAATTAACTAGAAGAACTGAACTGTTATTTATAATGAATAAACTCTCATCTCCTGTAAGATCATTTAACACTCAAATACTTAGAAACTCGATGGAATTCCAGTCATCCTTCATGTAGTATAACTTTCGATAACTCTCTATAACGCATGTATGTATGTATACACATCTTATTACATACATGCCTTCTTTTATTGAAATATTTTTATCGCGATTTTTTTGTTACGTACCTACCTACCTACCTACATACGTAATTTCATACATTAAACGTCTTTCGGTAAGTGCCGGAGCTATTAAATACTTACCAAAGTCGTAAACGCCATTCATTTCTATCGTGTCCAACACCTAATTACTTCTACATTGTTTATACGAATCCTATCCGTAACGAACGTATTGATTTATCGACAGATTTTATTACCGGAACGTTTACTTAACGGAATTTTAAAAACAAAATAATTGCGACCCTTAAAGGTGCGCACCAGAATGAAATATTATCCTTACTAGTTAGTCAAAAAAATTATATATAATCATTTAATCAATAAATAACTTTCGAAACATTTTCAGTGGAAGTGACTTGATTATAATTAGAAAATCGGGAAGAGGTAGGTACCTACCTACAATTTTTAAAAAAATATTTTCGCGGTTGCTCATCAAATGTCAGACATCGGTAGCCGAATTATTAAAGCAAAACATAAACAAATAACAAAAAGAAAAAAGAGAAACATTAGCTCAAATTTAATTTGATCAATTAACTTTCCTCAGATAATAATGTAATGGACTCTTCGCATCGACAGTATTGAAATAATAAATGAACCATTATATTTTTTTAACCTTTGACCGGATTTCAGTCGATCACGGTCGAAATCTCATACAAAACAATTAAGATCGAAATGAATATTTCCGCGCGCTGCGGATATGAATTGTATTAAGTATAATGTACATCTATCGATATTTTGTATCTATTAAATAAATAAGTCCGATTGATTGAGCAGCATCGCGATGAACCTGTCGAATTATTTAAAAGAATTTTAAATCAGAATAAATGTAGCCGTCGGCACTCCGTCGCTTCAGATTCAGAGTACCTACGGTGCCCCATCCATCACAGTCCAAGAAGCAACCACAGAAAGAAAGTAAAAACGTAACCCTAACTCACCTCCGAAACCTTTTCGCCTTTCGCGTCGCTCTCCTTCAGGAATTCATTCTGAAGAGGGAATAAATCGGTAAACACGAGGTAAATGGATTTCGCCGCGAACACTTCTCCTCGTGTTTGTTTGAAACCGAAACCGAACTGCTCGCTGGCTAACTGGGTCGGTCGAGGAACGTTTCGGACGCGACGAAAACTTTAATAAAGTGTACTTAACTTTACTGTAGGACGTAAGGAGCTGAGCAGTGAGCGGCGGGCGGCCTATCATAGAGATAGAATACATAGTTTCGGCTTTCGGCTCGTCTTCTTTCGACGGTGATTTTTGTTTATAAGCGGGAAAGGCCGAAGGTTGCCGAGGGACGTAGAGCGTAGGCAACAGAGTTTACACCCGGAAACAGCGAACACGTGCTCGTGCTCATTCCATTCCTCGTCGAATGATCACAATAAAAACCGCCGATCTAATACAAACTTTTATTCTTTTATTTTCAATTAAACAGTTCTTTAAATAAATTCAGATCACCCTGTGTATACGACCTAATTCTTTTAAATTAATTCCTAAATTGTCAGCCTTGGTTAAGGTCACAGAAACCTCATCGTATCGACAAAATTTACAGGCTTTCGTATTCCGGTACAATACAGAACGAAGCAAGAGCAGTAGAAGAAATCTAGGAACTGTTACATATTATTACTGCCATGAAATCGAAAGAAACTACATTTTTTGGCGTTAACATTTTTCATTTTTCTTTACACATAGTACGGCCTTTATTTACACTTTTATTTTTCTTAAAACGCGCTGAATTTACATACACATACACAGTTCCGTGTTGATAAATTTTTTATAGCAGCAAATTTTAACAAGAATTCTTCTAAATATATATAAGACGTTATGTAATATATCAACTACCAGATGAGGTATACATACGTTCTTTTTTTATATCTTTTAAATGATCCGTAATGGAATAATACTTACATAAAATGAAAATATATAAAAATAATATAATTTTCTAATAAATGCTTGGAAAAATAAATTAAGAATATTTACATCGAAGATTCACAATACAATTTTTCTAACGAAACACGTTAACTTTGTAATACAGTCTTCATCAACTAAAATACGGCATGTTCAATAGGTGCAAGACTCTCAGATCGTTACGGTCTGCTTGTTCAGACAGAAACCAAAAACTTTCACTCGTAGCCTCCGATTAATCGAAATTTACTTGAACACACGTCATAAAACTCTGATCAAAATTTAGGATTTATATTATTACGCAACACGCAGTTCTTACAATAAGTACAATACTACTCCATACTAGACCACGGCTTTTCAAATACTGATTTACATCTTACGGCGCATCGAAAAATTTTACAAGCTTTCCTTAAAGGCTGTTACCTTTGATATCACAAAAAATAATGCTAACCTAATTAGAGAAACTAAATAAATGACTGGATTTAATGCTGTACTAAAAGTAAAAAATATCATGGAATAATTGACACAATACCAGTTTCAACCCTAAGCGTGTACTACCAATGTTCAGTAACAGCCTCAATATTAAACAATTTTTGAATCCCATTTTGATCAGTTGTTTAAAAGTATAAACATGAATCATAGTCAACTCGAGTTTTTACGAAAAATGTGTCTATGATCGAAGGCAGCTTTCGTTAAAGCCAGGTATAAAAAGAAAAAAAAGATGCTGGGAAAACCCTATTCGAGTTGAAAAAATTGTCAAAAGTTAATCTAACCATCAAACATTCTCCAATTTTAAGACAATTTTACATCCAACGATTAACATCGAAGTAATTTTTTCAACCACGACAATACTAGGGAATAGAACACTGTACAGAAAACAAAGACCTTGGCAAAACTAGAGAAACCATCCATCATGTCATGCAGTTACTACTAGTGGACGGGATGTCGATGGTATGACTCTCATTTCCGAAGATCAGCCTCAGTCGTTTCATCGGGAGGTGTGGCAGTCCTTGCAGTTGTTTCAGTCGGCGCACTCGTTTCCTCTCCTTTGATTTGTGCCGTTTCTTCCTATGAGAGAAAGACGTGCATAAACTACTATCAACACCTTCGACTCTGAGGATTTCATACTCTGGTTCGAAACAATCCTCGCTTAGGCTAGTCCCAGACTCAATCACTTCGTCTAGGATCGGACTACGTTTCATTCTCAAAGTCAGTTTTAACCTGCCGCTCTTCTCAGGCGTTTTTTCAGGGTCTTGCTCGAACTCAGAATGATCCGCCTTCTCAGAGTCTGCCGTCTCACTGTCTGACTTCTCCTCCGATTCTACCTTGCTCTCCGCGATATCACTAGGGTTATGTAATGTTCTCAACGACAACAACTTGTCCGACAAGTCTTCATCGTTAAACTCGTAAATGTCACTTTTCGATTCCGGGAGAGAGACGAGCGGCGGCGGATCCGAATCGAACTTGTTTGAGTTGCGAGTCCTCCTCCTGCCCTTCACCGGAAGGCGCGTCGCGCCCACGCCCACGCCCTCGCCCTCGGCCGCGCCCTCAGCGGCGCCCTCGCTCAACAGACCGTTCTGGTTGCAATCCACGATGGAGGACGCCATCTTCGGTTCACCATCGTTCGGGGACGGCTCGGAAGGCGCCGCCTCGTGCAGACACTTCTGGCTACGTAATGTGATCCCGGCCCCTGCCTGCTGCTGGTTGTTGCTTACTGAAATTTAAAAACTTTTGGACCATTTTTGAAATCGTTACGTTTATTTCATTGAGAATGAAATTTGGAATTTTGCTGAATTTTTCAATTAATCTAATGGTATTATCGAGTGCAGTTACATCCCTTTAGATACAAAAGCTGAATACGAAGTACGGTTACCAAAGGAAAACAACAAATATCCAGGATCTCACGATAAAACCTGTGCTAGTTGCGTTATGGCTTCAACTTTTCAACTGTACTTACATTTATTGTTCCAAATGTACAAATACAATACAATACAAATAATTAATAAACAATCATTAATACCAAATATGTATGTAATGTATGTCAGTAGAATAGTAGATAATAGTTTAATTTCGATTTGTATTTCAATTTCTACTTATATATCAAACATTTTTCCAAGTTATTATTCCCATCTGTTTACATGCACTATAGCACAAAAAAAAAGTTGAGCATAGAAGCAAACCAGAAATATAATGGCTATTTTAATTATTATGGCTAGCTAAAGTGTAGAACGACTAACTATAATTTGTACGATTAGTCTGTTACACAAAATTTATTTTAGGGTTTTGCTAATAATTAATTTGTAATATTTTGGTAAGTTGTTAGCATATTTACCATGTTTATTCTGTAACTGAATTGTTATGCTTCCTATGATTATTATTGTGATACATGGCGTTCATAACAATCGAAAAAATAAATAATCCACAAATCAAAGTCCATTATCCCTCTATGTTCTGACATAATTATATTACTCGTTTCTCGATAAGCATAATTTTAAAATAACTAAGCATTCTCTTAAATTGACCAATATCAATTGGTTTTACCGAATAATGATACCATGTGTAATTGTTTACAGCATAGACATGAATTATAATTGTCAATAAAGGCATAAATAAACAACAGTGTAAAGAATAACTTCTCTCTCTTACCAACCTCTATACAGATTTAGCTGTACCTCCTAAAAATACAGTATTTTAAAATAACAAAACACGTTGGAAATGTAAAGATGAAACCATTTCAACTTGATAAAGTTAATTTTGAAAATAATGTCATTTTGAAAAAAAAAAACTCAAAAAGATTTCAAGTGTGTACATTCATTCTAAATAGGACTTTCCAGATTTGGGCCCTTTAAGCTGACATTTACTCAGCTGATAAGGAGAAACAAGTAATAGTAAAGCGGTGATAGACAGAGATAGCCTAAGCACATAAAATTGAAATCTTCCATGCGTTCCATGTAATAATTGATTGCGAAACAAAGGGAAGCTTGGGAAACATTCAAAAACTGTCAATTTTCTTGTAGTGAATCTGCATTGTAAAATTTGCAATTTTTTAGCAACATCAACCACAATTGTATCGAAAGGGTTCAAACATCACTCACTTAAATGGCATTAAAATTTTAATAAACCGAATCAGTGCTACGAATTGTTAGTAAGAGTTGAGAAAGAGAAAGATTAATCTTCTTACCGGCAGGAACAGGTAAGGCTCCGCCTCTCCCTACATCACTCTCGCAAACCTTCTTTTCATGTTTATTATCACATAGAGCATCATTATCACTGTAATTGCTCGGGCAACTACTGGTGTTGCTCTGAAGGTCGTCCAGTAGGTTTGACCGTGATACATTATGAGTGGAGGTATTCATCAGTTCCTGGTTAGCTTGTCGAGCTTGCCTCCGCTGCATCCTCTCCGTTCTGGTACTGATATTGTTGGCATTGCTGACGCTTCTTATCACAGCCCTTCTGCTTTTTGGGTATTTCTTTGTTTGCTTGTTTAAAGCATTGGAAGCGCTTTGTCTATCCTTAATAGTCTTATTGAAGTCGCCGATGTCAGAGAATTTGCAGCCCTGCGCGATCAACATCTCTGCATCGTACTTAGTGAGACCCTTTCTTCGCAGCTCCTTTATACTCAATGGCGTTATTATCTTACCAGGCGGTAGACGGATATGGCAGTTATTATTCTCAACTTTCTTACGTTGCAGTTTCATTTTGGTTCTGTTAATCCGATTGTCGGTCTCGCGTAACCGATAACCGTTTTCTTCTTTCTGGTCGACCTCTTTGGCGTACGCGCCGGTGTTCCGTCTCTCGCAGGTCTCGCATTCGCAATAACAATTCTTGTCACCGAAAAAGTCCTCACCATAGAAGCACGTGATCTCTTCGCCCACTTCGATATCTCTCAGGACCTTTACGCAGGCCGTGTCCCTTCCGGTAGCAACGAACTTACAGTTCGCCCGGCAGTCGTGGTTTATGTAGGCTGCCGGACCCAGCCAGAGCTGGGCGCAGTTCTTGCGGCAACTGTACATCACCGAGAAATCGTTCTTGCCCGGATGGAGCAGCTGCTTCTCTTCCTCTTCCGTCAGCTCTGCTATGCAACCCACAAGCCTCTCGATTTTCTCATTTTTGAACCATTTTCGTGTCGCGGAGATCTTCGCGCCCTTCCGCCCCTCTAGCGAATATCTGTAACATGGCTCTATCACAAACCCAGACTCCTTGTCGAATACCTTCAGGTAGCGATAGATCTGAAAAGTGAAGGGGAAATGAAAATTAGTCATGTAATGTCTGTCTAGATATATAGCGCTGATACAAGTTTACTGACCGTTCCATTAGGTAGAGTTGCAAACGGTGAGATTTTATAAAACGATGCAAATCTTATAAAATTTCACCGAGAGGGTACACATTAAGTAATAGTGTCTATTAACTGTCATCAGCAATTAGAAGTCATTTCTTAGTGGGCAATGCCATCATGGGAAGTTCTGTTCGATTTCAATTTCAATTGTATACTTTCCATTAAATCATATTTATTTATTTTGTTCTTGTGTTGTGTTCATTACCCCTTTGTATTAGCAGTCACTTGTCTATTTCTATATTGGGCTATGCCCCATCGATAAATAAATAGATCTCTAATGTGCTGATTATAGGGATTCAGTTAATTTTTTACTTAGCAGTATATCTTTTTTAATGAACGTATCAAGACTACAGCTAGCTTCACGTTCTTTAAACATTCTGGAATTCAAAATAAGTCAAGTGTAAATCTGCGTTGAATAAAGTGAACTTTGTTGCATTATGTGGAATTCTATTTCACACAGTCTTAACCGTAATGTGGTGGGAGTTGTATACGTACATGTTCTTCGAGTTTTTTGAGTTGCGCCTTGGACTTGATACGGGGCATCCAGTCACCCTTGGCGATGCGATTGAATGTTTTCTGATAATTCTGGTTCTTGATGAACTCCTCAATGATGCATTTGAGTTCGAAGGTGTTCGATCTCGGGCTCCGGAAGCGGATGTTCATCTTGTGACTGGTGAAACCGAGGTAGGGATCGAGCACCAGCGATGTGGCGATATCATCATTATCAGAGAGTTCTTTGGGGTTCATTCCAGTGGGCTGCATTTTACTGAATTGAAAGGGCCTCGTGGACACATCCACAACCATTCTGATTTCCGATGAGGTATCACTAGTCACGCGTAAAAGTATAAGCGACGAGGGGACGTCCGAGGGGCCGCATACTCCAGTATTGTAATTGTAAACAAAGTTGGAGGAGATGTGAGGTTAGGACCGTTCCAAAAGGTTACGTTACATTTTCAAGGTCAATGTACAGGTTGACAACAAAGAGATTTGAGATTTTTTGGAATGTGTCAATGTACAATGTACGATGAACGAGCCGTCGACGGCTCCTCGTAGGGGGACCCTATTCCGGGAACGACGCCTTGGACGCGAAATTTCCCACGGCTCGGCTCCGCTCCGCCACGAAGCCCGAGTCCGAGTCCGGGTCGAGCGAGCAAGTCCAAGTATGGCGTACTGTGTGCCTGGTGTGGTGATCGAATCGAGGAACGTACCCGTAACGAACCGTATTTTTCACACGTAGAATGACTAAGATCGGCCGCTTCGATTTCCACCATCGAAAGGTTGCACCCTTAAAAGTCCGTTCCCGGCGACCGCCGTCCGTTTCTCACTATAACTTTCCGTATTACACGAAGACCATCTTCTCGCTGGGACATCGTCGGACGGACGCTGAAATCAATCATGGCAGTTGATGGCTGGCTGGCAATCGTGTTCGGTGCTCGTATCGTATCGCCTGCCGTCTAATTTATCCTCTATCAGACGGTTCGGAAGGGGCCCGGACAAATCTTCCCATCGAATCCGGCGGAAAGATGCGGGAACCGTCTCACGCCTCGGCGTCGTTCCCTCGGAACTCGGGAGAAATTGCTCGAGAGTCGGCTCAAGTTTTTCTTTAATTTCCGTCTCGATCAAATTTTCTGCGATAAAACGACGAACGCGGCGACATCTACTGAGCGATAGGCGATAGCCGCGTGATTCGATCGACGACGGCCCCACTTACAAAAATTCCAAATTCCAAATGCACCCACCACACTGACCACACCTCATAGCACTCATTGAAAATTCATTCATAGCCATTTGTGAACTCACACAAATATAAATTGCGAGCGAGTTCGTTCAATTTGAAATTACGACTCTTCATGGACATAACATAAACGGCCATCAAGCGAACTTTAGACCTACAACTTGAAACTTTTCGAAAAAAATTCCATTTCTCACATCACATCACCCATTATTTAATTCCCCTTCTAATGGTAACAAGCTTGCGACCTATACAAGATATCAAAATACAAATAGTACCTCAATGTTTCCACCTTTTTCCACCCAACCCAAATTTGGTCTGCTAGCTGTTACATATATAGCATGGCAGTGTCTGCGTGAAGTATACCTCTGCAGGAAATGTGCATGTCCTAAAAGATTGATCTTCTTAAAAAATAAAAATTATCCGACGCTATTACTAATAATAATACTACAAAACTCGATTAGCTATTTATATTATTGTTAAGTTAATGATAAAAATTTATGTTCACAGTTAATATGTATATTGTTATTAAGTTAAGTTAAGTTCACAAAAATGCAATGTTATTCATCACCTGCACAGACAATTTTCTCAAAAACTAAATTGCTAATTTAAGCAATTTATTCTTAAAAATAGAATAGAAATCCTACCACAATTAGAACTGTTTTCCAAAGTAATATTATTTGAACAGTAGTTTACTATGTATATGAAAATTGTAGCACCTCTTTTAGAACATATTTTAACCTTCTACTATTGTTAGAAACTATAATTAAAATATAAACCATTAGTGATAAAATAACTTTATATTCCTCAATCACATATAATTATAACATTTTCTCACACATCTTAAAAACTGATCAAAGACAAAATAGATTCCTTTTTATAAATTTCATATACATTTGAATTTTCAGTCGGTAAGTAAATAAAAATTTATATCTTCAGTAGCGCCTGTTATAGCCCTGACAAACAAATAACATTACTCTAAATTGTTCACATGAAGTAAACTCAACCGACACAAACACTGAAATTTAGTAACAAGATTTTTGTCACAAGCTTTTGCCAGATTATGGCTCAAATCAAATGGATCCTGGATACAGAACGGAGAAGCTGCCTTGAAAATTTCTGCCTCCTGGCTTCCCAATTGATCCACATATCGTTTCATTTCCGCAGGCAAGCTTTTGCCATTTTTACCATCTCTAATGAATTGCTCTTTTTGTATGGTAGTTCCAAGCAGGGGACAAACCACCTAGAAACATGTTTGATTATTTTTATAATGAAAGAGCCCAACACTTACATCTTGGTCAAATAGAAAACTATGGTAGTAAGAAAAGAAATCTTGAAGGAGTTTACAAATGTCATGTGGGTAAAATCTGACAGTGTCTCTCATCTCTTCTATGGATTTCGGATAGTTGATAGTCTCCCAACCTAGAAAATAAACATACAATTATTAAAAGTTAAATAACACGATTTTTAAAGTACCTCCAATGACTTGAACATGTGCCTGATCTAGTTGTCGTATTTCTTTTATTGACAGTAGGTAGTTGTTGAGTTGTAAGTAAAATATGGCAAGGATAGCTAAAGCATAAGTCGATATTTTCTCATTTAGGCAGTTAAAAGAGGACCACGACTTTAAAATCAGGATGAACGGTTGAGCTATGGGCTGTAGTGCTAAACAAAACCTAAAACAAACAAAAGTACTAACTAATAAAAATTGAACTGAATGTTTCAAATGTTTCGAGATATTATGGGCTGATGTAAAGAACAAATTCACAATCATATCATTTATAAGTTATAAATAAAAGTAAAAGGTATCCTTTCTAATTCTTCTGAAATTCTTGATTGTCTTCTCTTGAGATTGAATATTATTATTATTTAAAATATTGTAATACTGGAAAATAATCTTACTTTAGAAATTTGGTGTTTTCAACACTGAGTCCATGTTTAAAAGACAAATCACAATCAATATTCGTCTCAATATGCTTGAATTTAACAATTGGCGTTCGTGCAGTTGATATTTCAACAACATTGGAAAATTTTTCTTTTAACTTCACCAAAATGGAATACACTTTTTTAACCAGTAGGACTTGCTCATGTGAACTGATTGGTTTTTCACCAGAATACGTTCCACCCGAGTCGAGGAACATATCTAAATCACTATCCTGTAAGTTTAAAGATTTAAATTTGTAAATTTATGTATAAAGACGGAATCATTTATGGTCTGACCTTGTTTCCTAGGCCAGAAATTCGGGATCCAAATGGATAAACTTTACATCCATTAAAAGTGGATTTCAGAACATTTTCAACTTGCTCACAGCATTTTAAAGTCAGCTCATCTTTTATAACGGCTTCTGCTTCCATAGTTAATTGATCACCTTCTTCTTGTATAATAGCTTTAGATTGAAAAAGTTTGTAAACAGTAGCTGGCAATTTAGTAACTAAAAAGAGCAGCAGTTATTATACTAGCAATACTAATCCAGTTTATGCTTGAATAGATGTCTAAATACAAATTTGTTTCTAAATCATTTAAGTGATAAATTATAATATCAATAAGTATGTAAAAGAATATGTTATGAAAATATTCAAACCAGTTTTTTTCTTCTTTTTCTTGTTGTTAGCCTGGCTCACATGATGATGAATTGACTGATCAGAATCTCCAAAAAATACCAACTGACAAATGAGGCACTCATATTCGACATACACCATCTCGGGATTCTTCGATACATGGCTAAAAATTTAAATAGAATAAATTGTTATTTTCCCTGAATTGCCTTACCGATCATAATATTCCCTGAAATGTTTACGCCATTGAATTTCAGTAAAGATTTTGAAATTGCAAACATAGCAGAAATAAGAAAATTTCTTTAAAGGCACTATTGACAAGCTTTTGTGCAATGGTTGTTTAAAGTGTTGTAATATTTTTTCCACATTTTTTTCCATATTTTCGCGGCAAATCACACAAACTACTTTTTGCTCTTGCTCTATCAGAAATTTCACGTGATCTTCATATCTTCTTGGTGTTTGTTCCAAAATACTGGAACTCTCCGGGTTCTCTACTGCTACCCTGATGTCGTGGAGCAATGTTTCTAAAACAATTGAAATTTTAAACCACAAGTGTACAAGATTTGTGATAATTTTGATATATTTACAGAAGCAATACTACCCAAAAGACAAACTACATACTTTCTTAAAATCCTCTCATATTCATGTTCCACTCAATGATATCTTTTAGACATTTCAAATAATCACTATTATATATTTGTAAATTGTAAAGATGTGTATATGCATGCATACATAGCTTAGAATAAAACCAAACACGGTAACGGTATCATTCACTCCAAATTTTAAAAGCATATTAGGACTGTGCTGAATGAGCCATGTAAGCTCTGACAGGCACCAAAAGGTAAACCGACATACCTGCTTCCGTTGGGGCAGCTGCGAGCCTTTTAGGCTTTATGGTTGGTTGAGCAGCATTTTTCTTACTTTCATCCTCTTTTGCCAACTCAGCATTGGCCTTTTGAAGTTTCTGCAGCTTGATTAATTCAGAAATTTGATGGTCATCTGCATACACCATTGCCTGATAGTCAGTCAAATAAAATTCCTGCTCCTTACCGCACATCACGCGCGTGAAACATTCTTTGTGTACATTTGAACTGATGTGGTACCTGATCAGTTTTGTTCTTACAGTCATTTTACAAAGTTCACATCTAGTTTTCCTGTGCAACTTTGGTTGGAAATAAACTTGGTGAGCTTGGTAAGGCACTTCTAAACTCAAAAAAGTTTCATGATATTCTTGTAATGCAAGTAAATGGAGATTGCTAGTAGTGAAATTTAAGTGTCTCTGACCGACAATGTGGTCGACCAAGCTTTTCTGGTTTATTTTTCCTCTTACCATTAATTCACAAGAGCACAGCAGGCATGTGCTGCGATGAGGGCTGATTCGTTGAAGAGTGTAGCAATCTAGTTTTTCAAATTTTTTCATAGTGCTTAGGAACAATGAGGGGTAAATCTTCTGTTTAATAGCATTGTCATAACTAACGTCAAAGTTGAATCGGAAACCATTAATGTCCTTGTTCAATCCATGATCATTATCATCATCTGTCTGATCTTCCAGCTCGTCTTCAGCTTCATCTTCTATCTGTAACAGATGAATTTAATACATATGATAATTAAAAAGATTTTCACTAATGAAATTGTAAAAATTTTGTAAACACAGACTGTGATAGAAATGAAAATAATGATGACTTTTAAAGGAGCCACTTCTAGAAATAGATATGTAATATGGCCCTTAATGGATGTGATATGATAGATACATTCTTTTTTTTACATACACACTTTTGGGCGACTGTCTGCATAGATTAAATTACAACCAAAACTCACTGCACATCAGGTAGGTATATTATATGGAAAATAACAAAATGTTGAAGCTTATTGTGGAAAATGTGATGAAAAGAAACTCCCACAAGAATACCCATTAGTTCCTCTCAGAAAGGATAAGTCTATAAAGTGATGAAATGATGGGGTATTTACATAACTCTGAAGCAGTGAAGCAGTTTCAACAATTCCCTGTTTATAAAAAAAATCATATTTTTCAACTTATCCTTCCACACAACATTGCACTGCGTAATGAAACGCCCAAAATGACTTACCTCAACCGAATCTCCACTATTGTTTAGAGCTGTAGCCAATAATTCATCAAGGTGACTATGATTCTCCCAAATGTTTATTATTGAGTCCCCCGTTAAAGTTTCGTCACACTTCTGACATACATAAGAACACTGGCGTTTCAGGTTTTTCTGGTTCACACCTATGGTTTCCAATACTGTTCCGATTGTATTTTGTAAATGTTTTAACGTAAAAGATAGGCTTTTGGTCATTTCTTCATTGGCATATAATAAAGACAGCGATCCCATGCCACTTAGGTGATTTGAAAATTCAAGTATGGTTTCACTAGTAGCACCGACAGAAAATGTTGGCAAGGGTAAGTCTAATCCACCATAATTCAACAAGGCTATGATATCCGCAACAGAGTAAAATCCTGTACCAGCCATGGTCATGTCTCTCGAGCAATTTAATTTAGTGTCATAAAAAACATTTCCATCCCTTTAACTTTCTTAACTAGACCTGCCAATCAAAACAGAATTGAAAATATGTAAAGTTAAAATGTACCTATACAACTATACAACCTTATAGCAACAGCAACAAATCACAGTTTACATTTTCACAATTATGAAGAGCTTATATTTGTTACAGCGAACTGAAGCTTTCTAAATCTTGACTTGAACAATATTTACCTTTATTTATGGTATTTTACGCGTATAAATTTGACGTATTACAGGTTACAGCACAGAACATACAGGTTACAGGGTTTACAGGACCGTGGCACAGGACGAGGACATCGAACCACAGACTTTCTCTCGTTCTGTGTACAATGTACGGAGAAAGTTTTGTCCATTTTGTCTAAAATAACTTTTCACGTGACCTGTTCCACCAACCAAAAAAAAGCGTTTGATTGTCCGAAATTATCTAGGTAAATTCTACTATGTACGCCTTTTTTATTTTAAAACAAAAAGCACGAAGTGGAATGAAATTAGTAATTGATATTAATGTCTAGGAGAAAATCTTAATTCCCGCGTGAAATCAGCAGAGCGACAACTGCGCGCCAGCGCCCTAGATTGATCTGACGCCTGCGCGCGTTGATCTCGTTGTTAGCTGTCATGAAGGGCGTTTGCGTTTGCGAGTTAGTGGACAAGTGAAAAAGTGGTGTTTGTCGTGTATAAACTGTTATTTTTTTACTGACGCGAGTGCGACCGTCTCACCATTACCGCTTCGCATCGTTACAGGTAAGTTCCGTTCGGAGAACGGACGGCCGACTCCCAGGGAAACTACCCGCAACTTGAAAATGGCCGACAGTAGGTGTGTAACTGTGACAATTTTCGAGATAAACGAATCGAGAGATCGCTCCCGAAGGTTTTTCTATGGTTCACACATCCCCGTAATGTAACGAGAGGGTCACGGCGCCGACGACGGGCGCCGGTGGTCCCTGGTTGCCGGCCTCTGTTCCCTGCTGATTTGAGTCCCTCCCTGTATCAGGAATGTTTTTTGACATTTATTTACATTTAAATGTAGCCCGTTTGATGTCTGTGAACTTTGGAAATGTGTGTTCTTTTTTTGGGGCTCCTTCCTCTGTTTCTTGTGTTCTCTTCGCCCTTCCGCCTGCAGTCGGGCACTGAACCCGAAATTGCCCTATCGATTTTTCTTCTATTTTTTGTGTTTATTTACGAGAACCCAAAAACGCAATATATGTACTGTACGTAAATAGTTACTTTTTCTCTAAATAAAACGTTCCCCTTCGGAAGTCTCTGCTTCATTTTTATCATCGCACTCCTTTCGAGGTCAAAATGTGAACAATTCAATCATCTTTTCGTTGATAGATATTATGCAATGTTAATTTTATTTACTAGAATTATTAACATAATCTGGTTATATTTAAAAGTGATGTTTGCCCGCGTGACTCATCACTTAAAACTCAAGTGGCTAGCCTTGGGTTACAATTTACAAAGATGCATTATTTTACCGTAAATTGCCTTTGGAATTAAACTATTAACATGAAACGTATGTAGGTTATACCGTTAATCGTAAATTGCTGAAATGGATTACTATTAGTATTTCCCTTACATCAAAAAATCGATTCAAAATGTAATTCATTCAAAAATTATTAATATTTATTTTTGCTCGCAGTTCGAAACAATTTTTTTTCTCAAAAAAAAAAACCTGTTGATATTTGACATTGATAAGAAAGATATTCTCGCAAAGTCGGAACAAACATTCTTTATGGCAATTTTTAAAATTATGTAATACTAGCTGTGACTCGTCTCCGCTTCGCTTGCCTACTTATCTGAAAAAGTTACAAGTGGATTGTGCATATATTTCGTTCATAATATTCCATGCCATAAGGTTCTTAAATCATCTCTAATAATTGCAATTTAACCCTTGGCATACGTTCCAGTGCTCTCTGAAATGTTTTTTAAAACATCCTTTTTATAATGTCACTATAATGTCAGATGTCAGTCCTTGCGCCTGAAATATATCTGTATAGCGTACCTACCTACTTTCGGTTCATCATCTCCCATAAATTATGTTTGTGAAATATTCTCACTCTGATCACAATGATTTGCCTAACAATGTTCCCTCCTTGCCAAGCGAAGGTGGACTATAGAGAGGATCCCACTTGTTCATTCTGAGAATACGGAAAGGGGGAGTTTGAGGAACATTTTTATCAATTAGGTACCCTTCCTCAACATTTGGACTTCATATTCCTTTATATCGCCATAGAAAAATATTGAAGGTGGTTGCCTAAGTAACATCTGATAGAAGTAAAACTTCAATACAATAACTCATGATGTGCACACTTCAATTAACACACACTATCACCATTATTTTCTTCTCAGGCTTATTTTGTACAAATTATCACTTATGCCGTAAGGTCCTACTTGGATAAAAAGAGTCCACGTTTCACGTTCAAAATCGACCCAAACGATAAAAAAATCGAAAATGCTATTTTTCGATTTGCTGCAGTACCTACTTCAAAATAGTTAAATCGGCGAAATTGCTGTCGCAAAACTTTACACGAAAAGTTTTACTTCAAAAAATTTATAAAAGATTGTAATCAGGTACAACTCCTACACATTTTGTCTTATCCCTTCAGATAAAATACGTGCAAAATGAAATTTCTTCATACCTACCTTTTTCTTCTGCTGACATGAGTATTGCCTTCACTTGCGGAAAATATATTTATTTAGCCAAATTATTTAAGCAAACGATTTCTAATCAATGAAATGAAGTTTAGATTACAAAGTAACCCAACAAATTAGGTTTCGACCTTTATTTCCGATGTGAATTGTTTTCCCGCAGGGTAAATGAAAAATTTATTTGCTCATACTATTTTTAGGTATTCATTCACAGTACATAAGCCAACACCTGAAAACCTTATCTGATTACGAAATAGTATTAATTACAGTCACATGGTCAGAATATATGGAGAGAAATTATAGTTGTTATTTTTTCAACTCCACAAAATGTATTTTAAATATGTTAGTATGTTGGTCAAGGTTAACTACATGTGGTTTAATTTTCGACCATAATTACAGGTCCAGCTCCTTGAAATAAAAATAGCCATAAAAGAAGTTACAATTACCTGGACGAAAATTCAGTCTTTCCTATTTTTTGACTGTAATCGGGTTTAGATTAGACTGCAAATAGAAGGTTTTGGTAATCAAACTTACTCATTATAGGAATGTTATGTCGGTTAAATGCCGCAGAAATGCGTAACTCCGCGGCAAAACGCATTTATTGTTCTTGTGTTTCCTGTTTTAATGTTCTGTAATGTTTTGAGTCCGCAACAGTGGGATATTAATTCAACGTACATCTATATATACAGTTAATATTTACCGTAGTAGGCAACTATACTACATTTTTTCAATTAGGGGACATTCATGGTGGCCCTGTCATCGGGTATATGATATCGGGTGTTTTTTTAAATTTCACCTCATAGTAGGCTGTGGATAGTGTTTGTGAATGCGCCTTACTAAAAAATGTCAATATAGAACTGGGTTGACATAACCTCACTTTTTTAATAAAAATTGAAACTGCTCCAATCAGTTACTAGTGTCTTGAAGAAGACAGCTTGGCTCTATTAATTAGGCGTAGATGAGTGAGATTAAAGAATATAAAAATCTAAATGCGAGAACCTCTGTGAAAACAAAAATGACAACTTTCAACTCTCCCATGGAACGTAGTATTCGAAGTGCTTGGAACGATTTGACTTTTGATAAGGACATTTTTTAGTAAGGCGCATTCACAAACATTATCCACAGCCTACTATGAGGTGAAATGAGGTCGATTACTTAGAAAAGAAACAACGTCATACGTGCGCAGAGACGAATTTTAGTTTGTTTACCGGGGTTGCCTAGCAACCATAACGTCACCACTTGACCTTCATGCTTGTTTAATAATTCGATTGGTGGAAGTGGCGTAGCGTAATTATTTTGGAGTGTTATTTTTCGTTTTATTTGCTGGTGTTACTATTGTTGGCAATTTTGGATTGTGTAGTGCTTAAACCTTGATTTAAAGAACATACAGAACTGTTAAAGGTATGGTATAGCCCCAAGTATATTTATTTGAATTTATTAGATCCCTAACCTTTCATTCAAATATACGCCACTGATGCTGGTAAAGAGAGATAGCTGTATGGTGTGACGTATACCTGCGCGAAGTTGATGACGGTGTTTCTTCGCTATGTAACAGACCTCTGCCTATGTAGTTTGAAGTAGGGTTTAGTAAAGCAGATTTCTACAAAAATTGTGCACTTATTATTGATATAAATTGTTTTGCGGAGTATTCTTTCGGAGCTCTTATACATAAAAATTGTTTCAAATTAAAAATATGAAAATTTTTATTTCGAAATTTAGGTTGTAATTTAGACAACTACTGTATGGCGGGCAACACTAGGTATGGAAGAAGCTTTCCAGCTGGAATAATAGGCGACGTCTACTCAAAATAAAAACTATAAACATCACCGATTTGGCCATCATTCAAAAGTCCGTTCGATCTACTGATAGGTGAACTTTGGTGTCGTCCGTCTATTTCCAGCAGATGAATGAGAAATTTACCACCATTTTATTTAAAGACCTCGGTGGTGCACGTTTATTGCCCCTTCGTTTGCATTTGTTTCTCTATTTTGTTAGTGGGATCATTTTCACCGTCGCGGTCGCGCCGGATCGTTCCGAAGATAAACAACCGAGAATACTTACCTTTATCGCCTAGTGATAACTAGGTGCTCGAGAGTAAAAACTTTTCGCGAATCCACGTAAATAACATTCTGCGACACGGTTAAGTACACGAACATTACCACATTCGTCTAATCTCGAAAAAAACGCTCTTGCAAACCTTCGAACTATTCAAACGATGACGTAATAAACTGTTCCGATGCAGTGGACGTGACGTACATTAGAATTAATTAAAATTAATTGTCAGTAACGGTAAGGGCGATGCATGAGCTTGTATGTATGTACATGCATATATAGAACGGGTGTCGATATATACTATGATCACAGTGTAGTGACTTTATCGCTTTGATCAAGGTAAGTGAATCCTAATGGTGTTTTACGGGATTTGATGGGAAATTCAGTGGGGGGTGTTCGCAGTAGGTACCATTGGATTCATTAATTGGACAGAACAAGGATTAAGGATTCCCAGCCCCTCTCCACAGTTGGGCAACAAAAATGATACTCTAAATTTTGAAAAATAACTTATAAAAGATAGTACAATAATTTGTGTGTGAATGTTTTGAGTTTATATTATACCCAAAGGCGTACCCGGCGAGGGGTGGGGGGGGGTGTGGTTGTACAACTGCCTTCTAGAGTAAAATTCAGACGGTCCTGGATTCTGAGAGATTTTAGTAGCGTTGAAAAATTCCTAAGCATAGAAAAGCCCTAATACACGATATAGTTTGAAATTTTTCTTGAATAGCATAATTACATATCGTTTAGATAGTTTTACTTTGTAAGTAGTCTACTTCTTTTTAAAACTAATATAGTACATTATACCCCCCCTCCCTCGTTTTAAATTCTAAAGTTATTTCATTACCTGATGTAAAACTGCTACAATATTATTGTTTCGCATCCAGCGCCGCTGTTCCAGGGTTTCTGTTGCATCTTTGATACATTATAATCCAGAATACTGATTAAATATATTTTTTCCTAAAAAGGATTATTTGCCGTCAAATATGCGAATATATTTAACAACATCCGTTGATTTATTCAGCCTAACGAGTACAGCTTTATATTTTTTTAATTACTTGCACATGATGATTGCCATGTATGCATTTATTTCAATAAATATGCATATATGTATTCTTCGTCTATTCTTACTTGAGAAAACAAAAAAACCACGAATAGTCACATGAGGCTGTAAAAGATGCCTCACCGGCAGCTGCATAATAAGGACTCGTTATCGTTTTGCGACTGTAGTAGCGTCACTCTGATTAACTCTGATACTCGACACGGATATGTAATTCTTATTGCTTCTGCTTGCCATGTTGACCACTGCTAACGCCCACACATGCGAGGTATCGTAAATATACCTTGGTATAGGCAACGAACATTAACATAGACAAGAAGGGTCACTCTCCGTCGGAACTTTCATGTCCAGCTTACAGAAGCGCGCCGACGATTTCGACAAATTCCTGGAGGCGCACACGTGTTCGTGGTTATACGAGGTTCATGCAAACCGCTAGAGATTAAAACGAATAAACGTTCACTTACCAGGGTGATTTAAAAACATCTAGCAATAATTGTTATTCTAACTTATTCCACTTAGTGGGAATTAAAATAAAAAAGGGAATATCGTCAGGATATTTAATTGGTGAATCTAAACATAATCATAAAAAGAACTGGTACCTAGCAAAAATGAAGGGAAAATGAAAGTTACATCAAAAAGTAATAATGTAGTAAGCTACAGATGAGACTAGTAGGTATAAAAATTAACAATAAAATGTTTGCAAATGCCAACTTAAATAGGTGTTCTAATTTAAAATGTATACAGGTTGCTTAAACATAATTATGAAAAGAACTGGTACCTAGCAAAAATGAAGGGAAAAATGAAAGTTACATCAAAAAGTAATAATGTAGTAAGCTACAGATGGGACTAGTAGGTATAAAAATTAACAATAAAATGTTTGCAAATGCCAACTTAAATAGGTATTCTAATTTAAAATGTATACAGGTTGTTTCAAATCCGAGGCCATCAAAGAGTACCAACTTACCTAACAGTAAAATACGGGTACTGGGAAAAATAATTATCGCGATTCGAAAATTGTGAAGATTGATACACGAACCATTAAAAACCAAAGGCGTTTAACCAAATGAATTAAAATCTATGAATTTTGAAAGTCTTTCATACTGAGTAGCCCGTTAACAACTCAATTAAAAAAAATGTATTTAAGTAAATGTGAAATAAAATATACCTGCAGGTTATCAAAGATGTTTTAAGATATTCAATTTTATGTTAGGTTTCATCGATTGTTTCGAAGAATATCTATTTTTTATATCCCGGTTCGCAAATTTAATTGTAAAATAGATCCGCAGCCTAATATATAGGTTTAAAAAATATTTATGAGGAAACTCTTTACAAGGATGTGTAAATAGTAAATTTTCATATAATTTTCTAAGGGTCGCTCCAACGTTCTCGTGACAACTAATTTTATTAAAATTTTCAACAAAGATTATATCTAGTTGTTTAACATATTCTACAATATTACTAGGAGGTACATTCAGACCTCCATAGTTTTTAGAAGTCGAATATGCTTTATGCACTAAAAATACAGCCGCTTCTTTTGGTACTGTCTTTTCATCATTATACTTTGTGCAAGCACTACAAGAGTGTTGCAACAAACATTTCCTTAATAGATAGCCAGAAATGTAAACTAGAGCATTGCCATCCGTACTTGAAAGATTTCTATAGTCGCATGTGAAAACTTTTAAAGAGCTATTATTTGCCAATATAGGTACATCAATATTTTTATATTCCTCTAGCATATCAGGAGTTACATTGAGCAAAACTGTATTAATATCATTAATACAATTGGCACCTTCAACCTCATTAAAATATTTTAGAGAAAATAATTTCTTGAATGCCCTACAAAATTGAATTGGGGTTGGATTTCTCGAGTTTCCGCAACAATTTCTTACCAGACCAAAAAAATTTTCAATGCAATCCTGATTAAGGTTTCTTGTTAAAAGAAATGAATAATTCCTGCATTTTAAGGTTTCCCATAAAGACAGAGCAGAGGTAATAGTAATTTTCCAGCCATTTATAAAGTGCATAGTATTGTTTATACATTTTTCCACGTATGTTACCTTTCCATCATTCTGTTTTACCTGTACTAATTTAATGACCTGTAAGTCATTCAACAAACATTTTATTTCTTCCAAAAATTGCAACTGTTTTTCTGTACCCATAAATGCGTTAAAGTTATTTAAATGGGACGAGTTTAACAAATCAAACAAATCATTTATTGTTTGTAGGAATTTTGCAGTTAGCGTTGCTTCTGATGGTAAAACCTTGAAATCTATATAGGTATGTAGGGCAGCTGAAAGAGAGTGACTAAAGACTTGTGAAGCATATTTTACCTTCATTTTTTGAAAGCTATTAGGAAACATATGCTCATCAGTAAGTTTAGGACAAAGTCGACTCATTTTTTTTTGTCGTGATCATAAAAAATGTCTAAATAACTTTTTTCTAAATAACTTACATTTTTTTGTATAAAACTTCCTTCAGGAAAATGTAATTCGCATACTGTTAATTTCTTAAGTTGTTCAGGAGTCCTATTGGCATACCTATGACTATTAACAAATCCCAAGGCCTGCTTCCAACGTTGACATCTAAAAACATTATACATTAACAACATTATCACGAATACCGTAGATCGTCATATGCACAAAAAGGTCACATTAAAATCAAAAGATAACACCACTTTTTGTTATTATTAGTTATAATATAATAGTATAATATTTACATTTTAAATCAAATTTATCATTCCAAATACTTGACGTACCTGCTTTCGTCTTTTGGGCAATGAAATAGTGATATTTGTGCCCCTTCTTGAGTATAACATCCATCCACACAACAGATTCGTGGCATTTTAATGCAGAACCAACACAAAACACTAAGTGCGCAAATGTTTATTTTATTTTTTAGGAAAATTCGCTCACTCAAAAGGACAACTGGTATATTTCTTTACATATCCCTACGAGTGACAACCTGTATATGCATATCGCACGTAGGAGACTTACCGTGCTCTTTATACGGTAGCATCCGATATTCGAGCGAGATAGGCATAACGAGGGGAGGAGCTTAGAGTGACCCTTCTTGTCTACGTTAATGTTCGTTGGTATAGGACAAAAAAACATATTTTGAATGCAACCTCGGAATGTACAACGGCATTTTACTCTCTGTCTCAAGTAACTTCGTAAAGGCTGTATATTATTGTAACCTTTTATATGCGTCAATTAATTTATTCACTTCATTTATATTACACTATATAATCATTTACTTGTATTATTTGTCTCGACTTCCTCGGAATTTATTTCTTAAAAAATCACGGTTTGTCTGACAAACACTACCTCTCGGAGATGGCTCCATGGTTATACCTCTGGTACAATTCGAAAAATACCTGCATGGAGAAAGTTAATATACGTGGAGTATTTGTTATTTGTCTCGTCTAGAAACTCGGTCTGCCATCTTCTGTCGCGGAAAGATCTCAATTTTTTTTCTGTGCTCTATGTTTTCATCTTATAACGGAATTCAGGCTTCGTTTTCTATAAATGATTTTTATTTACGAAAATTTCAAAGGTTGCTCTCTACAACACGATTAACAAGCACCAGTTATCCGTAACGATTAAACGATAATAAAACGAAACAAATCCATTCTTATTTATACCTGTGTTTGCTGTGTTTATTGACGGGTCGGGAATTGTTGTCGTTACTGATCTCTAGAGAATTTTAGTAAGTCTCTTTAAACTACATATTTATAAATTAAAAAATGAATGAACATTTTAGTCATCTATAAACCAAATATCCACATATGTTTAATGTACGTAAATAATCTTGCGATTATAATTATGCGCAACTAAGGGTGGTATTCAGAAACGTTCCTTAAATATTTCTTAACTTAAGTGGTTCCTTAAGTCCGAATTTGTATTCAGATACCTTCCTTAGCAGAATGAAATCTTAACTTAAAATAATTTCTAAGTATTTCTTAAGTAACGTCATTCTCCCACTTAATTCTATTCCTGAATCCTCCTTAGTAAAGTTTTGTCTTACATTTAAAAAATACTTAAGAAATATATTATAAACTTAGATTATTAGAGTTTTATTTGACCGAAAATGTAAATAACAGTACGTCGCTCTCAAAGTTTATAACGGTAATGTTGCCGAACGCCGCATGCCCGTATTCTCTACCTCTCCTGCCGATCGTAAAACCCCCGCACACCCGTCTCCGCATCGCCTCTTGTGGTCAGGGTCGCAAGACGGGAATCCCAGGATCGGCCGTCCAGCTCCGTGTGGCGGCGGCGACTTCAAAGGGTCTCACATTCGGCCATCCTGCAGGAAGTCTGTCCTCAGGCTTCGACGACGTTAGGCATCTGTAACATTAACCTAAATCAGTACCTAGTTTATAATTACCATGTTCTTAACTTCAGTGACTCCCACATCCGCCACAATCGCGGTTGAGCCTGCCACCGAATGCAAAGTTTGTACCCCTCTCGTTTCGTTTATCTGTGAACGAGCATGATACTTAAGATCGGTTCGACCATCGCACCCATCTCTACAGTCGCAGTTGCGAAAGAGCCTGATGTTTCAGTCGAACAAAGGTTTATACTATCACCCATCTCAATCATCGTAACAATTTACGCTTGAGCCTGATGCTTAGCATGAAACCCAAAACATTCCATTTAGCGTATCCATCTCAACAATCTCAACAGCTTTGCGAATGAGCCTGATACTTAAATAGGCGTATCCATCTCAACAATCACAACAGCTTTGGGAATGAGCCTGATACTTAAATTCACTTAGTACATGTACCGTCAGTTAGGATCCTATCAATTCGAATGCATTCGCTTACCTTTGAAAATCACCCATGGTTTTAACCTATCGACTGCCATTACTGTGGTGGTCTTTCTCGCGCCTTCGCGTAAATCTCTTACCACATAACGGTCGTTCGGGAGTACTTTAGTTACTCGGAATGGACCCTTAAACTTGGGCAACAATTTCCTGCTTCCGCCCGTGTTAGCTGGCGCAGCAACTACCATTACCAATTGTCCCTCTTCATATTTCGTAGCCGTTGTCCTAAGCTTATCAAACCTTGCTTTCTGGACTTCCTGGCTCTGACTGATCTTAGTAGAGATCCCATTCCTCATCTCACTCAGATCCAATCGATCCAAGTTTTCCTGAACAGAATTCATTACCCTTGCTTCTGCAGCATGTCGAGGCACGTAACCTGCCAGAGCTTCGAGTGGCGAAACTCCAGTACTCTTGCATATGGTACAGTTCAGCGAACTCTGTACCTGCTTAACAAAGGAGTCCCACTTATTCTCTGAGGCGCCAGCTGCCGTAGTAGCCAAGGAGCTCAGGATCGTCCGGTTATAGCGTTCACATTGCCCATTGGCCCTTGGAGTCGCCACGGCATTAAGGACGTGCTTCAGTCCATAACTACTACAGAACGCCTTGAAGGCATTGGACGTAAAGGCGGTACCACGATCGCTGATAATTCTCTGCGGAGTTCCAAATAGGTAAAATATGCTAAGCAACGTTTGCGTCACATACTTCGTTCTCGTGTCTTTCACTGGCTCGATCACCACAAACTTGGTAAATGAGTCCACCACTACGAGTAGGTATTTGTTTCCCCTCTTGGAAGTTTCGAACGGGCCTAGGTGATCAACGTGAAGCGTATGAAAAGGTACCGGAGCCTTGGGAATCGGATGCAACATCCCTTGCTTCTTCCCCGTTTGGTGTTTATAGTAGAGACAATTCAAACAAGACGCTATGTACTTTTTTACGAAACGCCTCATACCGGAAAACCAATAGGTCGTTTTAATCTTGTTAATCACCTTTTCCTCTCCAAAGTGCCCCATGTCGTCATGGTACATCTTACAAATCTGCCACCGCGAGCTCTTGGGCACTAACCACACCGATTTACTCTTGTCGAGTTTCCGATATACCATCTCGTTTTTAATCTCGTAATTTTCAAAATACTGCTTGTTGTCTCTATTCCGAATATTCTCTTGCAAGATCTTTCGAATTGCGACAATTGCCTCATCTTCCAACTGTGCGGCCAATAACCAATCGGCCTCACTCAACCCAATGGCGCAAACATCGGTTTCCAAAATCGGATTTCGGCTTAAGGCATCAACATGACTCATTCGGGAGCCTGGGCGATATTCGACAGAAAAGTTAAAGTCCTGCACTTCGAGCCACCATCTTCCCACCCTCGGTATCAAGTCTCTTTTGCTAAAGGTAGTCCTAAGGGCGTTACAGTCGGTTACCACCTTAAATTCAATACCTAATAAATAGGTCCTAAAGTGGCGAAGTGATAGCACCACAGCCAGGGTCTCAAGTTCGTAGGAGTGGTACTTCCGTTGTTCGTATGTGGTTTGTCTGCTATAATAAGCCACTACATAAGACGTGTTATCTCTTTTCTGCATGAGCATTGCTCCAAATCCGATCGAACTAGCGTCCGTGTGTAATTCCGTAGACAAGCTAGGGTCAAAAATTTCCAGGATGGGTCTGCTCGTCAGTTTTTCTTTCACTCGCTGTATGGCAACCTCCTGGTTCGAGCCCCAGGTCCAAGGAACACCCTTCCTGAGCAATTTCGTTAAAGGTTCGACCAACCTAGCGTAGTCATTGATGAATTTTCTGAAGTAACCGGAGAGTCCCAGAAATTGTCGGACTTCTCTGACGTTCGTCGGTTCTTTCATCTTCAAAACTGCTTCCACCTTTCGACTCCCGGGCCTAACTCCTTCGATGCTTATCTCTCTTCCTAAATACTCTATTCGGCTCTCGAAAAATCGGCACTTACTTAATTTCAGGGTTAATTTGTTTTCCTTCAACGCTTCCAACACTTGCCTCAGCCTCTCGAGACCTTGGTCAAAGGTAACACATGGAATTATGATATCGTCCATGTACGGAAACGCAATCGTACTCTTGAGCTTCCCCAATACGTTGTTTATGAGTCTCTGGAATACGCTCGGAGCATTTGAAAGCCCGAACGGCATCCTAAGGAACTCGTAATGGTTGTCAGGAGTCACGAAAGCTGTCTTTCCTATCGAGTCCTCCGCCATAGGGATCTGATAAAATCCAGACGCGAGGTCCAGACCAATAAAAAACCTATTACCACCTCCTAATTGATCGATTTGGTCCTCGATCAAGGGTAAAGGGTATTTGTCCTTGACAGTGATGGCGTTTAATTTCCGGTAGTCGACGCACATCCTGTAGTCCCCAGTTTTCTTCTTTATTAATAGAATCGGGCTCGCGTACGGCGAACTTGATTCTCTGATGATTCCATTATCCAGCAAGGCTTTGATCATCCCATCAAGAATTTCCTTATCGCAAGCTGCCATACGATATGGTCTGTATGTCACCGGTTCTTCTGTGGTGCATTTAATGTGCATTCGTGTTGCGTCGGTACAACCTAGGTCTTGGAACGAATAGCTAACACAATTCCGGTATTCCTTAAGCAAGTGGAAAACTAATGACTTTTCGTGATCCGTGATATCTCCAAAATTCAGAGTGTGCAATTCGAGCGCCATCTTATCTTCTTCGACAAAACAGGTGTCGCTAACTTGAGGCATTCTCCTTAGTGTCAACTTGTCGTTCACTTTCAACATCATAATATGTTCCTGATCCAAGTAATCGTTGCCAATGATGAGGTCGTGTCGAAGGAATTCGTCCGCGAGCAAGATAACCGTCACCCTCGCCATCGCCTCTTCGACGCGAATCTCAACCCTTGCACTCGACGTACTTATGACCGTGTTTCCCAGGAAACATCTCAACGCGACACCGGGTTCGTTCTCGATTATTTCTAAATCAAGTCGTTTTGCGACAGACAACTTCATTAGGGTACAAGCGCTTCCCGTGTCGATCAAGCACATTACCCTTCGACCGAGTATTGTCGCCGGTTTCACGTAAATGTTTTTGTTCGCGACCCGTTCTGAACAACTGACCGCGTTAACTTTGTTCTTGTTCTGAGTACACTGCTGTTGAAGGTGTCCATATCTTTTACAATTTTCGCACTTACGAATAGTCATAGGGCAATTTTTGACAATGTGGCTGCCTTTGCAATTATAACATGTTACACGTTTCCCTCTCTTATCCGTCTCAACGGATTTTCCGGGAAAGGGTTTTGGCGAAGGAACGTTAGTGGATTTCGAAGTCAACGGTTTAACTTGGAAAGTTTTATTACTACCGACACTGATGGTATTTAAATAATTTGCCAGTGCACCGACCGTAAGAAACCTAGCGGCGCGCGCGGCCAACTTGATATTTTCGTCACCAATTCCTTCGATAACGCAATCCACTAAATGTTCGTCCGTCATGTTCAAATTTAGTCTATTTAATCGCGAAACTTTTTCAAAACAATAGTCCCTTAAACTTTGTCCGGGAACAGGAATATAATTAGCTGCCTCCACAAGTAATTTGCCGAAGCAAACGGCAGGCGGAAAGTTCGCAATTAAGAGTTCTTTCATGATGTTCCACTCAACGCAAGGACTAGGTAGTGAGTCATACCACGTCCTAGCGTTCCCGCGTAATCGATTTGTAGCTAGCTTTACTACGGTAACGGCATTCCAGTTATAAAATAATGCAAGTTCGTCTACCTTACGGGTCCAGTCGACGGAGCTCTGAACGCCTTTGGCCGGATCAAATTCAGGCACCAACGTCTCGTCTACGACGACCCTAAGAGGCGTCGGCGTTGACCCTACCTTCCTCTGCAGTCGTTTCACCTCCTGCTCGAGCTCGAGGATCCGTCCCGACTTCTTGCCGTCCGAAGATGACGAACTGGAGCTCCCATTCGAACTCGATCGACGTTCACGCCTAGATCGCTTCCGCGACGTCTTCCTCGATCCAGACCTGGACCGCCGGCGCCGGTTCGCCTTACGCTTCTCTTTCGATCGCTTTCCCATTGTTATAGTCTCGTGCACCTTACACAAAAACGTTTCACACTCAAAACTCAATACGCGAACAAAAGAGAGACCCCAAAGTGGGGGTGGTGTACAATCCCGCTTCTGAGCTATTATAAACTTAGATTATTAGAGTTTTATTTGACCGAAAATGTAAATAACAGTACGTCGCTCTCAAAGTTTATAACGGTAATGTTGCCGAACGCCGCATGCCCGTATTCTCTACCTCTCCTGCCGATCGTAAAACCCCCGCACACCCGTCTCCGCATCGCCTCTTGTGGTCAGGGTCGCAAGACGGGAATCCCAGGATCGGCCGTCCAGCTCCGTGTGGCGGCGGCGACTTCAAAGGGTCTCACAAATATTTAAGGTAGTTCGATAGGTACCTTAAGTATTCCTTAGCCGAAACATTGAGGTTAGGTCGAGGAAAGTAGAGGTTATTTCGTTATTTGTTTTTAAGATGTTTGAAAATGAGAACGACGCTTTCGATGACTATCGGAGAATTGAGCGATATTATTATGAGAATGATGATTTCGATGAGTTTCTCGAAAGAATTCACCGCCCAGTACGTGCCCGAGGGTATATTAGGGAAACGCCTTTCTTTGAATTGGACGAGTTCGAATTTAAAAAGCGCTATCGATTTACGAAAGACTGTGTGGTTAATGTTATTCTCCCTTTAATAACACAAATCCCAGAGCGATCCCAAGATCAACGAGAAATGCCCCTTACTCCATTAGAACAACTTTCATCACAACAGAGTCCAGTCAGAGTCTGCAGTTACCACATCCGAACGTTTGCATTCAACAATGCTGCAATTCCTTGCCACCAGCTCCTTAAGCAACGCCTTCTCACTGAGGGTAAAATTAATCCTTCTCTTCTCCATTTCAACGTCCTCTAACTTGAAGCGCACGATTAAAAATGAGTAGAAAAAGGCAGTGGGGCCTTTATACCTACTTACAATTACCCACATCTCTACCCTCTAGAACTAGTACTGTTCTTTTAAATTTACTGAAATGACCATCGCTATCATTTAACTCGTCTTTCCCCTATTCTTGTAAAGTGGTCCTTTATGTGTATTTCTCTCTCATTAATGTGATTTCAACACTACCTGTTTCCTAATACTTTTTACTTTTAAATATCTTTATTAAGCGTCATCTGCAACATGTGTGCATATGTTACAATATCATTTTGTACTCCATCTAATGGTCCTAGCATGCTGGTGAGGGGGAAGGCTGCGGCCCTCTCGATTCCTCCGGTGGTAGCTGCCAATTCTGGTTACGGTAACAGGAAACCACAAAAAACCGTGACTCAGCCATGTATGTAGGCCCGTTTCGTCCTGGTGGTCACGGGGCCATCGTCATCTTTGGGGACTGGGATCGGCAGCTGGGCTGCCTTGGGATCCGTTTGACGGTGTAGTGGGTCGTCGGCCTCGCCGCATCGGGTGCTCCTTCTCGAGTTTATCCTGCTAGGGGCTCCTGCTGGGCCCCTGCTCGCGTCCGGGAAGTTTCCTAATACCCTTACCACCTGTCCCTTAAATAACCATATTCCCTTCAATACACGCCCGACGTTTCCCTGTTGATTTCCTGGAATTCCAGGTATACCGTCTCACGTACACAGTCACAACACTCCTCAATTTTAGGACCTTCAGGACTCAACAAATTAACAATTAACCAAATATCCCAAATGTAAACAATGAAATATATAGGTTGTAGGTTATGTTTTTGACAGAGTTTGACACGAAACGAAAAAATAGCGACTTAAAAATTTCTCAGCCAAGATTTTTCTAAGGGACGTTTCTGAATACAAACCGCTCCTTACCGTTAAGTTAAGAAAAAACTTAACTTAGCTAAGGAACACTTAAGAAATATTTAAGTGCCGTTTCTGAATACCACCCTAATTGTCTCCAGGATGGATTCTTGGATCAGTAACGTGATTTGACAACTTGCGCCAGTCAATTAGACAACTATTCACTATTATAGTCCCATCAGGAGTTTCTGGTTTGTTAACGATTGCCTACGCTTGCGTCTCTTCATCCATTCTTATATTCAATTGTCCATAGACAATTTGGCTGTCGCCTGTGGTGGTAGCGGCGCCGTCGTCGGCGTCGGCGTCAGCGTCAGCGTCAGCGTGAACGTCGCCTTCACCTTCGATCATCGCCTGACCCATTTCCATTTCTCTTCTCTTATGCGTATGTTCCCGTTTTGCGAATTTCGCGCCCTCGGGCGGTCTTCCTGTCGCACTAACGACGATCGAACTTTTCGCATCGCCCATAATACATCCTACTGAACTGACTACTCCTACATCCAGACGTATATGCGGCGCGGCAGTCTCCGGTCGTAGGTCAGGCCTGGAAGATTCCGGATCGATACCGTCTCTCGGGCTCCCCTGTCTCGCCTTTCGAATTTTCAAATCGAGGCGGTCTTCACACTTCCTATTTATAGAGGTGATTATTGTTGGTGTGGTGCGGAAAGAATCCCGATGAATAACTTTCAGTTAATACACGCACATCTCTCTAAAACGAATTGTACTTAATCATCTACGCTCGGATTGTTAACGTAAGTGACTCGTTAATGAGATCAATGCCGGTAATAATTTAAGGAATGTCAGAGGTGACCGACCAACTTGGCCCTATTACCGAAATAAATAACACTCTTCACATTTAAATCGACTTGAATTATCCATTTCGTGCTCATTTGGAGTTAAATTTATGTACCTATCCACCGCATGAGAAAACGACTATACGTACTCCAGTTCAGAATAACAAACAATAATCAATCGATACTAATCGAAGATCATTAGATGCAATTGTACCGTGAGTTGTTACCTAACTTAAAACTCTGTTGTGGCCGTAAAAACGTTACTATTGGAATCCCCTAATAAATCGGGGACCGGCAGAACTGTAAAGCAGTGCCCTTCGGGCAAGTGCAAGCGGTCACTTTAAGTTGCAGACCAATTATATTTTCATTTTATTGAATTGGTGAAACGTTCGACTATGGATAAATAATAAGGATCTCATGATCTCGTTTGATTAAAAGTTATGGTCTCTCCGCCGTTTTCCGCTCGATTCGTAATGTCGCCCTGAATTAAAATTTTGCTCGCGCGAGTCGTTTTATCGTTTTGTCGTGTATCTTTAGTGTAATCTTAGAACGTCGAGTATAGCTGCGAATATGGAGAGAATCCCGATGGGCGATTTGGGTCAGAGTTGCGTCCGGCCGATGACTTCTGAAATTCAACTCTTAAATTTAATATAATTAAGTCCGCCTTCGAATCGATCTGAAAATTCCGCCCGTGTGCAATTAAGGGCCGCCACGGCTTTCGTGTGTTTTGTTGACAAAAGCGTATTGATGACGAGATCAATAGTCGATTGTCTCTCGGTGCATTCCCGCCCTCTTCGGCCTCGACATGTCAGCTCCAATAATGGAATAGTTTACTTCGGTTGAGCCAAAAAAATCCGTATAGAACGTTTATTCAAACCTTACCTTACTGCAATTAAATAGCATTATTTTGTTTTTGGAAAAGCCTTTCACTGGCTCAGTGCTAATGCCTGCGGTCGTGTCATTGATTCAGAGCCAAAACGACAGTCTCAGTGTTCTGCTAGAGCTAGATCAAGGGGACTCGGCCGCTTTCAGAGGGTTTACCAGTAGACGAGTGCAGAGAGATTACGAGAGACTTACTACCGAGATACAACTTCACGTTTCAACTTTTGACTTGGAAAGTAGTTAGTAGAGACAGCAGTGCCGTTTTTACCTATAGGCGTAGTGGGCGTACGCCCAGGGCCTCGTGCCGAAGGGGGCCTCACTCACTAATAAAATATTTTTCCCATTTCACCATTTTCAAGCTATTCAAAATAGAAAATCTTCAATTTCGGGGTAGTCGAAAAATAACCATCATTCAACGAACAATAACTCAGCCCTCATTGGGTTTATAGAGGTCATTCAAAAACGAATCTCTTTGTTTGTTTATTAGTATTAGCCACATTGTTGTTCTAAATGTTTTTTTCGATAAACTGAAAATTTTTCAAGTTATTGGTGAAAAACGGTTAAATAAACGTTCATTTTTTCAATGAAAAATGTGTAGTTTCAATTGTGAATAATTCAAAAAATATCAACTTCGCAAAAGAACTTTATAGAAGAAAAGTTGCTTAGAATTGATCAATTTATCAGTTTCCGGGTTTATGTTGTTTAAAAAATTTTTTACCCCATAGAAAGGGTGGCTTCCACCCCTAGGGAAAAAGCACACTTCGGCACAAGTTCAACTTTGAAGAGGGTTATAGGTATTACTACCTATATCTCAATTTTCAAAGAAATCGACTTTGTTTCCCAAAATTCCACAGTTTTAAAGTTTTTTTTTTATTGGTACGCTATTTTGCCTATTTAAAACATGCTTTGGCGTGCGTAAATCGGGCTTTATTGCACGCGCGTGTTTTAAAGTCGCCATGGAAACGTATCAACAACGGCCATCTCAACCAATAACAGAGCGTCTTTGGCCGTAGCGGGACGAGCCTATTGGTCGCACGACGGGCGACGGGCCGTCACGAAGTGTCACGAGTGTCGTTCAAATTAATCATATTGGGTATGCACTTGGTTTTGGTATAAAAAATGGTACCAATAAAAAAAATAGCGTAAAGTATTCGTGGATAACTGCTCTTTCAAACACTTGCTCTATTTCGAGCACTCCGGCTACGCCGTCGTGCTCGAAAACTCGCTCGTGTTTGAAAGAGCTCAATATCCACTCATACTTTAATATACTATTACCGCTGATGACTGGACCAAATGCGCCTTTCAAATGTTAGAACCAGAGAATAAAGAAAAAGTGAGAATGATTACATTCTGTAATGAAAAAACTAAATGTAAAAACTGCTTACAAATACTTCTATGAAAATGGGCTCCTTACCGCTTTTCCAAATATTGAAATTTGTTTAAAAATATTTTTTTGTTTATGATGGTATCTAACGCTTCAGCTGAAAGGTCATTATTTCTAAATGCAAACTAATAAAAAATGTAACAAAATAGTATGAAACAATAGCGATTAAATTCTTTAAGTATCCTAAATATTGAAAATGATATTGTAAGTAAACTAAATTTTGACGATGTAATTGATGAATCACAAGCAAGAAAAGTAGAAAAAAGGAATTCTAAATTATTTTAAATATTTATAAAATAAGAAAATTTATTGCATTTTATAAGATTTTACAGAGGATTTTACTTTATATATATAAAACAGTTTTAACTTTGAAATGCATAAAATGTGATTTACCTATTTAATGGCTTTTGTAAGTACACTGTTGAAGCATTTAAACTATTTTCTTTCGAAATATGTATTATTCAAATTATGTATATAGTTTGCAAAAATAAAGTGATACATTTTTATGGTAGTTAAATACACTCCTAGTGCATTATTCATATATCATGTGCTTTTTTGTTATAAAGTTCATTAGCAAGTAGCAACATTCAACCAACGATGGTATACAGAGGGCCTCATTTTTATATGCGCCCGGGGCCTCAGCATTGGTAAAAACGGCACTGAGAGACAGTCTGGACTGTCTGGAGTATTATTCTTAACTATGCGTTTATTGAAAACTCTATCGCTAGTTGTACAAATTTATCTTCCTGTCATTGTTCCCCGTGGATGCGGTAACCTAAATTTCTTCTTGATTATGCTTGCTGTCGTTATACTGTAATCCTGTGATTATCATACCAAATCATTGGACCGATTGTGGATATGGTTATTGTCACACCACATTCTAAATATTAAATAAATTTCGCTTAACGGTATCATTAATACAAATAATTTATTAAAAACTGTTCACCATTTTGTCAGGAAATGTACTTAGTGAAATCGAACGTCTAATTTCCTAAAAGCTTATAATGCAAAGCCCTTATTATGATTAAACATCTACCCCTCCCCAAATCCTAAATATACCTGAAATGGCGATCTAACGCTCTAATATGAACTGTATTCGAAAATTCAGTTTCATTTTTTCCTTTAATTTTTATTTTTTTAATAATTCAACTGCGTCTCCCTCTCTCTTCCTTCTAAAATTTTAACTCAAAATTCTGTTGAAAGTATATTATCGAAATCAGCAGGTTTGTCGACGTAAATCAATTGTAATCAACTTTGGTTATAAACCAATTTTGATTATCACACTTAATAGAACCATTAAATCAGTTTCCATTACTACTCGTACAGTTGTGGATCGGAATATTTGGTATTTCGAATTTCTTGATTGGTTAGTTACCTTTACGGTGTGTTTTGTTCCCAGGTGACCAGCTTTGCTGGTGAAAGGGAGCAATATGACGACCGATATCAGCATAGTGAGGTGGGATCCCACCTTACAGCAAGAAATCGTTGAAGACTACGAATACGACGGGGGCAACTCGTCCTCGAGATTGTTCGAAAGATCGAGAATCAAGGCATTAGCTGGTGAGTAAACACACGAATAAAAATTCCAAAAAAAAGGAATATGTGCCGAAGGTACTTACATAAATTTTCTGGAGATATTAAGGTGATTGCAAAAAATGAATCTTTTTAATTGGATTTGACTTATCTTATCAGCGTTGATTAAAATTTTCTCAGAACTAAATGTTGTTATATTATTGCATTTTTTACCAATTAAAGACCTCACATGATTGAAGACCTCACAATCGTTCCATTCAAACAATTAAGAAATGTTAATGGGTTACTGTTATCGCTTCTTTGTCACCTACTTGACCGGCATGGCAGTCACAATAAGAAAATGAATAAAAATCATTGATAAAATGTAGATTAGCATTCCATAGCTTATGAATTTAATGAGCTGTTTTTCACAGAAATATATATTATAAATAATTAAAACACCATTATGTATCTAATTTTTATGTCAGCTTTGCAATAAATCTGTCTAGTAACGTTGGAAAATGTGTTTTTAATGCTCAGACTGAACCATTATACTTAAGTTTTATGTGTATACGCATATAAACGAGAAACTCATTTATTTTTAGGTAAACTTCGTTTTTTCAAGGAGAATTCAAACAAGTTGGGTGTGTGTTCAGAGAAACAATTTTCCAGACCGTTAATTTAATTATATTTGTATGGAAAATAACTTAAAACCATCTTAGAAGTGATTCTAATGATTTACTTGGACTTAAACATCTTTATCATGGGGGTTAAAATTTTTTTATCGGATTCGTAATTCCTTATAAAATTATTTAGGAATACACAAAAAAAAAACAGATATGAATGATTTTCTCTTTGTTGTAAGTAATTAAAGCACACAATTAGTATAGGGTTATAAACAAGGCATAACTTCCATTCAAAACTATAATCTTATATCCGAGTAGACTACACCTCTTGGACATTATAATTTGTATCTTATTCAAGATGCATAATGAGGCTGCAATTATTATGATATTTCTTAACTAGATTCGTATCTAGATAAACCATCATAAGCAGGGGCTATCCGCGAAGAGGGGCATAACATTCTAATTTCATAAATTAATAAAAATCACACCATACCGAAAGTCAATCTCAAAAACCACTCTTCCTTGATCACATCTGAACTGTAGTTATTTCGTCCAGCGGACTTTCTTCAACCCTCCTTCCAATCTACTTCATTTTGTTGGTTTTGTTCCTATAATATTATCAAGCACGCTTATGTATTTATACTCTGCGGCCGATTTATCAGTCGTTTATCAAAAACCGAAAGCCATATTTCCTACTCGTATTTCCTATAAATGTGTTGACTGTCGCAGTTGTCTGATGCACAGTGTCTTATTAAAAAAAAAAAAACACTTTAGTGACTATGGCTTCAAGTGAAGAGTTTCTCCAATTCGAGAAGGTGGTCTTCGGTCTGAGAGGTATATTGTTATGTGATTTCATCAAAAAGTATTAGTTTTAAAGGCAGTGAAAGCAACATTAAAAATAAATACATATGTGCGTTGAGAATTAAAAATGTAGCCTACGTATTATTTGCGATAACAATTGTATTCTAAATTTGGTGGTCCGACGTTTGACTACTTTTTATTCATTTCAAATATACTTTAATTACATGCTGTTTCTGTACATGTGTACATATACTGTGTGTCCGTAAATGTCTGTACCCAAATTATGTTGGCACGCGTGGGTGAAACCAAACTTTAGTTGGCAACAAACGCTCCATGTCGCTTTTTGATTGACATTTCAGCCAGAATTTGATTTTCAGGCCAATGAATTTCTTTGAAATTATGTTGGCAATAATTAATTAATCCGTTGAAAGTTAAAATCACTATCCATGACCTTGAATGGGTACAATCATTTACGGACACACAGTAGTACGTACTTGTTTTAAGCGATGATTTCTGGCCCAATTTAAAACCGAAAAGTTCAAATACATGTTCAATCTAACTGGTGTTGAATTTATAACATTATTAACATTCTTTTTTAACAATCTCAAAAACTGTTAGAATTGTTAAACTACATTTTGGCACAGGTTACTGTGATACAGAAACTTTCTTTTTAGAACATAATGCAACAATATTTATAAAGAAAATGTTGATTGCTAGATAGAAATCGATTTTTATAAAATAGAAATGTTTGCAAATAAGCAGTTTATATTGCAGTTATTTTTCTGTATCATCATATAGAGTTGCAATCTCATTCACAACTGTGTTCTGTTTATGGAAATGAGCCACTATAAAAAACTTCAAAAATTTCAACCCTATAAAAAGTAATCTTCTCATGTCAGTCAGTTAAATTAATAATTAAAACAATTTACATTTGTTCAAAGGCCTTTAAACTTAGTTGTAATGCCACCAAAAGCTATAGAACACACCAAATACAAAGAGAATGCGAAAATTTTTAAATTGCCCTTTCAGACGAACGAGAAAGCGTCCAAAAGAAAACCTTCCAAAAATGGGTGAACTCGCATCTAGTGCGCGTGAACTCTCGCATCACGGATCTGTACACGGACATGCGCGATGGGAAGAACCTAATAAAACTGCTGGAGGTCCTCTCAGGGGAACGTTTACCGAGGCCGACGAAAGGCAAAATGCGCATCCACTGCCTGGAGAACGTTGATAAAGCGCTGCAGTTCCTCCGCGAGCAGCGTGTCCATCTTGAGAATATGGGTTCACACGATATCGTCGACGGAAACCCAAGACTCTCGCTCGGTCTCATCTGGACCATTATCCTTCGCTTCCAAATTCAAGATATCACGATAGAGGAGACCGACAATCAAGAAACCAAATCGGCGAAGGACGCGCTCCTTCTCTGGTGCCAAATGAAGACGGCTGGTTATCACAACGTGAACGTGAGGAACTTCACTACCTCTTGGAGGGACGGTTTGGCATTTAACGCGCTCATCCACAAACATCGCCCGGACCTCATCCATTTCGATAAACTGTCCAAATCTAATCCTATTTACAACCTGAACAACGCCTTCAACGTCGCTGAAGACAAGTTGGGCCTGACCAAACTATTAGATGCTGAGGACGTTTATGTCGAGCAACCTGACGAGAAATCGATCATCACTTACGTGGTAACTTACTACCATTACTTCAGCAAAATGAAGCAGGAGACTGTACAAGGAAAACGTATCGGAAAAGTTGTCGGTATCGCAATGGATAACGAGAGGATGATCAAGGAATACGAGTCGCTTACAAGCGACTTGCTCGCTTGGATAGAAGCCACCATAACAGCCTTGGGTGACAGAAACTTCGCCAATAGCCTCACAGGCGTTCAGGTCCAATTAGGACAGTTTAACAACTACAGGATTGTAGAGAAGCCTCCCAAATTTGTCGAGAAAGGAAACTTGGAGATACTCCTTTTCACTCTTCAATCCAAGATGAGAGCTAATAATCAGCGCCCGTATACTCCGAAAGAGGGCAAGATGATTTCTGACATCAATAAAGCTTGGGAGAGACTCGAGAAAGCGGAACACGAGCGCGAGTTAGCCCTGCGAGAAGAACTGATCAGACAAGAGAAATTGGAACAATTAGCCGCTAGGTTCAACAGAAAGGCCAGCATGCGAGAGACGTGGCTAAGCGAGAACCAAAGGTTGGTATCGCAGGATAACTTTGGGCAAGACTTGGCCGCTGTCGAGGCCGCAGCCAAGAAACACGAAGCTATAGAAACCGACATTTTTGCGTATGAGGAAAGAGTGCAGGCCGTCGTTTCCGTGGCGGGAGAATTGGAAGCTGAGAACTACCATGACATGGAGAGAATCAACGCCAGGAAGGAGAACGTGCTTAGACTATGGAATTACCTTTTGGAATTGCTGAGGGCGCGTAGAAACCGCCTCGATATGTCGCTGCAGCTGCAACAGAACTTCCAAGAGATGTTACACATCTTAGATGCCATGGAGGAATTGAAAGCGCGTCTTCTCACTGACGACTATGGTAAACACCTTATGGGCGTCGAGGACCTCCTACAGAAGCATAATCTTCTCGAAGCCGACATCAACATCCTCGGGGATCGTGTTAAGGCGGTGGCGAGCCAATCGCAGAGATTTGTCGACATTGAAAACGATGAGGGTTACAGACCATGCGATCCTGGTCTGGTATTGGAAAGGGTGCAGCAGCTCGAGGAAGCATACGCTCAGTTGGTGCGCCTCGCAGTCGAACGTAGATCGCGCTTGGAAGAAAGCAAGAAGCTCTGGCAGTTCTACTGGGATATGGCGGACGAGGATAACTGGATCAAGGAGAAGGAACAGATCGTGTCGACCTCTGACATCGGTCACGACCTCACCACTGTCAATCTGTTGCTGAGCAAGCATAAGGTCTTGGAGAACGAATTATCCGCTCATGAGTCTCAGTTGGAAGCCGCTCTTAGAGTAGGGGAAGAATTGATAAACGGGGGCCACTTCGGCGCAGAGAAGATCCAAGAGCGATTGAACGAGATCCGCGACGCTTGGAAACACTTGTTGGATTTGGCAGCATACCGCAGGAAACGCCTGGAAGAAGCCGTGGATTACCACCAGCTCTTTGCTGATGCCGACGACGTCGATATATGGATGTTGGACACATTGAGAGTCGTCTCCAGCGAGGACGTTGGCAGGGATGAGGGCAATGCTCAGTCCCTGTTGAAAAAACACAAGGACGTCACTGAGGAACTGAAGAATTATGTAAGCGTGATCGATGCATTACACCAGCAAGCCGAGGCTCTCGGCCCAGAAGTTGCCAACTCTCCAGAAGTCTCCCAAAGACTGGCTTCCATCGACAATAGATACAAAGAACTTTTGGAATTGGCTAAACTCAGGAAGCAGCGCTTACTTGATGCCCTATCCCTCTATAAACTCCTTTCGGAGAGCGACGGCGTGGAACAATGGATAAGCGAAAAGGACAGGATGCTACAGACGATGATCCCCGCTCGCGATATCGAAGACGTGGAGATAATGAAACACCGTTATGACGGTTTCGAGAAGGAGATGAACGCCAACGCTTCCCGCGTAGCCGTAGTTAACCAGTTAGCTCGCCAGTTGTTACATGTAGAACACCCCAACTCCGAACAAATCACTGCCAGACAAAACCAGCTCAACCAGAAGTGGGCGGAGTTGCGCGAAAAGGCCGAAGCCAAGAAGGAAGAGCTTAACTCCGCTCATGGAGTCCAAACATTCCATATCGAGTGCCGTGAAACTACTACGTGGATCGAAGACAAGATTCGTATCTTACAGACCACCGATAGCCTGGAGATGGACCTCACCGGTATCATGACGTTGCAACGACGATTGTCTGGAATGGAAAGAGACCTGGCTGCTATTCAGGCTAAGCTTACCGCTCTTCAGAAGGAAGCGGACGCTATCGAAGGAGAACATCCAGAAGAGGCTGCCGTCATCAGGGAGCGCATCACTCAAATACAAATCATCTGGGAGAGACTGACCCAGATGCTTAAGGAGAGAGACTCGAAACTGGAGGAAGCTGGCGATTTGCATAGATTCCTCAGGGATTTGGATCATTTCCAGGCCTGGCTTACTAAGACTCAGACTGACATTGCATCTGAAGACACTCCCAGTTCATTGTCTGAAGCTGAGAAGCTTCTGTCCCAGCATCAAGCCATTAGAGAAGAAATCGACAATTACACTGATGATTATACCAAGATGATGGAATATGGCGAAAGAATTACTGCCGATCCCAGTACTCAGGACGATCCTCAGTACATGTTCCTAAGAGAACGTTTGAAAGCTTTGAAAGATGGCTGGGCGGAGATTCATCAGATGTGGGAAAACAGGCAACAACTTTTGTCCCAATCGCTCAGTCTGCAGTTATTAGACAGAGACGCCAGACAGTGTGAAGTTATATTGAACCAACAAGAACATACCTTGGCCAAAGATGAAAGTCCAGCTACTCTAGAACAAGCTGAAAACTTGCTTAAACGCCACGAAGCCTTTTTGGCTACAATGGAAGCCAACGACGACAAAATCAATGGAGTCGTTGAGTTTTCTCGCAGATTATGCGACGGAGGTCACTTCGCGTCTGATAAAATTGCAAAGAGAGCCGACAACATCGACGAACGCAGATTGGCGAATAGGGAGAAGGCTCAAGCCCTATTGGACAGACTCAGGGATCAATTGGAACTGCATCAGTTCCTCAGAGACTGCGACGAACTGGGCGAATGGATACAAGAGAAACACATTACTGCTCAAGACGAAACGTACAGATCTGCAAAGACTGTCCACTCCAAATGGACGAGGCATCAAGCTTTCGAAGCTGAAATCGCCGCTAACAAAGAACGCCTCCAAAATCTACAGAAAGCCGGAGAAGAACTGGCTAAAGACAAACCTGAATACGCTAGCCACATTCAGCCAAAAATCGAGGAGTTGGCTGATCAGTTCGACATTTTGGAACAGACCACGAAAGAGAAAGGAGAACGCCTATTTGACGCTAACAGGGAGGTTCTTATACACCAGACCTGCGACGATATCGACTCATGGATGAACGAACTCGAGAAACAAATCGAAAGCGACGACACAGGGTCCGATCTGGCTTCTGTGAATATACTTATGCAGAAGCAACAGATGATCGAAACGCAAATGGCCGTGAAAGCTCGCCAGGTGGGCGAATTGGAAAAGCAGACGAAACATTTGGAGACTGCTGCTCCAGAGAAAGATATGGGAGAGATCAAGGTGAAGAAGGAACGCGTCGAGCAACGTTTCGAACAACTAAAACAACCTCTGTTAGAGAGGCAGCGAGTGCTCGAGAAGAAGAAAGAAGCATTACAGTTTAGGAGAGACATTGAAGATGAACTCTTGTGGATATCTGAGAAAATGCCGCAAGCTCTCTCCACCGAATATGGAAACAGCCTATTCCAAGTCCACATGTTGGAGAAGAAGACTCAGTCTTTGCAAACCGAGGTCGACAACCATGAACCGAGAATCAAAACTGTCTGTAATAATGGTCAAAAACTGATTGACGAAGGTCACGAGGACGCGGCCGAATTTAATAGACTCATTGGAGAGTTGCATAAGGCATGGCAGGAATTGAAGGAAGCTATCGATAAGAGAAGAGAGAATTTGGTAAGGAATGAACGTGCCCAACAATACCTCTTTGATGCCAATGAAGCGGAAAGCTGGATGAGTGAACAAGAACTGTACATGATGGTTGAAGATCGTGGGAAAGACGAAACTTCTGCAAGGAATTTGATGAAGAAACACGAGAGCTTAGAGGCAGCTGTAGAAGCTTATGCTGATACTATCAGGTGAGTAGTGCTTTGAAATTTTTTGTGTCGTTTTTTATGTAAATTTTACTGTAGGTCGCTCGGTGAAACCGTAAGAGCTTTGGCAGCTGAAGGACATCCGCTAGCAGAGCAGGTAGCAATAAAGCAATCTCAACTGGACAAACTTTACGCCGGTCTTAAAGACTTAGCAGGAGAACGTCGTGCTAAGTTAGACGAAGCTTTGCAGCTCTTCCTCCTTAACAGAGACGTGGGCGATTTGGAACAGTGGATTGCTGACAGGGAGGTAGTAGCGTCCTCTCACGAGCTAGGTCAGGATTACGACCATGTCACTCTGCTCTGGGAGCGGTTTAAGGAATTCGCACACGACACCGAAGCTATCGGCAGCGAAAGAGTCGCGTCCGTCAATGATACTGCCGATCAGTTAATAGCTGCTGGTCATTCAGATTCCGCCACGATCGCGGAGTGGAAGGACGGTTTGAACGAAGCCTGGCAGGACCTGCTGGAGCTTATAGAAACTAGAACGCAGATGTTGGCCGCCAGTAGAGAACTACACAAGTTCTTCCACGATTGCAAAGACGTGCTGAGCAGGATTGTCGAGAAGCAGGTGTCAATGTCGGATGAGTTGGGAAGAGATGCCGGTTCAGTGAGTGCCCTGCAGAGGAAACACCAGAACTTCATGCAAGACCTGCTGATGTTGCAGAGTCAGGTTCATCAGATCCAGGAGGAGTCTGCTAAGTTGCAGGCGAGCTATGCGGGAGATCGTGTCAAGGAGATCATGAATCGCGAACAGGAAGTCGTCGCAGCTTGGGCCGCCCTGCAAGTCGCCTGCGATCAGAGGCAGAGCAAGTTGGCTGACACAGGCGATCTGTTCAAGTTCTTCAATTTGGTGAGGACATTAATGCAATGGATGGACGAATGGATCAGACAGATGAACACTAGCGAGAAACCAAGAGATGTCAGTGGGGTCGAGTTGTTGATGAACAATCACCAGAGCTTGAAAGCTGAAATCGAAGCTAGGGAAGATAATTTCGCGGCGTGTATTTCCTTGGGTAAAGAGCTCCTGAACAGAAACCACTACGCCAGTACTGAAATCAAGGATAAGCTCGTCACATTGACCAATCACAGAAATGGTGTGTTACAGAGGTGGGAAGAAAGGTAAGTTTCTCTACACAATTGTTATTTCACAGAAGTAATACAATACTCTTTATTTGTTCCTTAGATGGGAGAACCTCCAGCTTATCCTTGAGGTGTACCAATTTGCTAGAGATGCAGCTGTTGCAGAGGCGTGGTTGATAGCCCAGGAACCCTACCTGATGAGCCAAGAGCTTGGACATACTATTGATGATGTGGAGAATCTGATCAAGAAACACGAAGCTTTTGAGAAATCAGCGGCGGCTCAAGAGGAGAGGTTCAGCGCTCTCGAAAGGTTGACAACGGTAAGTATGAAAGAATGTTTGAATGGTATGATTTGCATGATATTTCAGTGTTGCTTTTTTGCGTTGAACGTGGGAAGTTGTAACACTAGAAATTTCACTTCTAAATAATCAAACATTAATTAAAAAGAGAAAAGAAACGAGAAAGAATCGGATTGATTACAATATTCTACAACCTCTCATTTAAGTTTTTATTAACGCTTTATTTTCAACAAAGTAACTTTTAATTTCTTTTATTCAATTTTGCCATATAAACTGACGATTATTGACGACAAATCGAACCTATAAAGTCATTGTTTATTTAGGCAGCGGAATAATGGTTATTTATTCAATTGTGCCGTATAAAGTGACGTTTTATATGTTTAAAAATGTTTTCGTCGTTGTCAAGGTGTCAAGGTCGTCACTGAAGTTGTCGTCTTGTCAAATTTTCTCTTCAAAATTGGACTTACTCCGCTAAACGTCAGTTTATATACGGCAAAATTGAATAAAACGTAATACACTCGCGGATACAATGAACGTTTAACTCGCGATATTAACGCGCTTGCGGCTGCGCCGCGAGCGCGTTTAAACATATCGCTCGTTAAACGTTCATTTTATCCGCTTGTATAATAAATAACTATTAACAAGTTTTCAACTTTTAATCGTGTACTGTTTAAAAGTTGCTTTATTATTTAACCCAATTTTTTATTTACATTCTTATTTTCCATTCTCTGTTGTGTTATGTACTTTGCTTTTTTTGTAGTTAGAAAAAGGTGGTGGTGATAAACTAAGGGATTACCCTAAGCATGAAATAACCTACTGTGATTACTCTGTCGTGTTACCGATTTTTGAAAAAATGAAACCCACTCCTGGTCGCGATTTAAGTTCAGTTTACACTAGAGAAATTGTTAATGCTATAATTAATAGTGTTGACAAGTTTTATAAGCCAAGTTTGTGTTATCGGAGACATTTTCACATAACGGCACCCTTTGTTGTTAAGTATTATCCAGACTGTTCTGGCGTAGTAAGAAAACAAAAAAGTTTTTTGCATAATGTTCAAAAAGTAAGAAGAAAGCCTATCAACTTTGTAAAGTCAGCATCTGTAATTGAATATCCGGTAACAGACAGATCAGAATATGAGTATTTTTTGAATAGTGTTGATTTTAAAAGTACTAAGTATGTTTGTAATGATTTCTTATTAGCCGAAAGATTCTCTTCATATACAGAAAGTGGATATAATTATGGCAAAAACGTGTATATTGATTATCGCAGATCAGGAAAGGGTTTCAATAAGAATTTTCGAAAATCGTTTCCATTAATGTTGGCGAAAAAAGGAGTGGTGAGTAAATTGGCTTTTTGGAGTTATTAAAAAAAAGAAATAAAATGTGAAATTATATATTTATTCAGACTACAGGGACACAATTGTCCTAAAAAAATTTATGGAAGTAATTAAATTTATGAAATTAAATAATTCCTTATTGAAACGATTAGATAACGAGAGGAGCGAGATTTTAGCGAGAAATTACAAGCAAACAACTCTGCGAGACTAAGTATTCGGAATTATTCTTTTCTTCTTTCTTCAGTTTGAACTGAGGGAAATGAAGAGACGTCAAGAGGCTGCCGAAGCTGAGGAAAGAGCTCGACGCGAAAAAGAAGAAGCCGAAAGACTGGCAGCTCTGGCCGCAGCGCAACCAAGGGAAACGGAACAGATGACTGCTGACAGACCAGATTCAGGTCAGGTCGCTGCTGAAGAAAGACCAGGTAAGTCAAGTATAGTGAGATTAAAAATAATAATGAAGAGGAATCTAGTAAAATAACTATAAATGGAATTAACTTGATTAATGCAGCCGGGGAGAGAAAGCGATCATCAGTTAAAGTGGCTTCGCCTGGTGAAGGTAATAATGATAAGATGATCATGCAGGAATTAATTAAAAGAAATATTAATTTTTACCTTGGTGATGGTTTCTATTGCTTAATTGGTACTCGGAGCTATTGTTTTTTTTTTTTTTTTCTAAAACAAAAATTTAACCATCGCACCGTTTGAATGTGATGAATAAAGGCACAGATTAATAATTTTCTAATCATTATATCAGTGGAAGACCTTACAATTTTTTTCAGCATGGTTTAATATTAATAGTTTCTAAATAACAACGAATGGTAAGTATTGATCTCTTTGCTTCTATCTTCTTGCGAGATGTTCAATGCTTGTTTCCTCTGTGCTTTATTGAACTGCCGAACTTTTTGTCACTAAACAAATTTATGTACGTATTTATATGAATTATAAACATTGTTGCGTTCATAATGGAGAAATAGTTTTCTTTTGAGTACTATGAGCTACTTCTGACGTTTAAATTTTGTAGATAACTACATTGAAATCTTGCAGTTAATCGAACCGATTTATGGTATAAAGCAGTGTAAAATGTGATAACCATTATTTAACCAGACTTTAATTAATTTTTAAATTGTTGTGTCATTGTGTTATTTTGCATGTCTTTAATGCATGAGCATGTCTGTAGTGCATGGACAACAGCATCCTAGACCTGCGACGTTACCCGGTTCTTCATCGGTCAAAACACCAACGCAAGCCTCTCCACGCTCACAAACTCGTAAGTAATATGAATTTTTCATATAGTCATCGTCACAGCAGAAGCCTGAGGGCAGTTCAGCTTCTGCTGTGATACTTCTCGATATGGCTTCGTGCGTTCCCTTTTGGCTTTATGTGTGTTGTTTGGTCTGTTTCAAAGTGTCGAGAGCTGAAGAGAAGGCGAAACGAAAAGACCGTTCTCGCAGCAAATCTCCGTTCAGGAGTTTCAGATGGAAAAAGAGCTCCCCGAAAGCTTCCGGTACGCACAGTGATGACGAAGGCGCTTCCTCCGCTTTCAAAGGTACAAAATACATTGTCTCGTTTCGTAAACAGTCGAACTGATTCGTGTGTATTGCTATGGTAGATCCAGTGTAAGTTTTAATTACTCTATTGGTGAAGGGTAAAAATAGTGGTGTGTATTCTTTCAAGCTTATAGAAAACGTCAACATTTTCGTCGTTTGGTTGTGATGGATGCAATTTGCCTTTCCACGAGACTATTTTATTGCTTGAACTTTGGATGAAGTTAATATATTTGTGTTTATTTGTACGGGTAAGAATATGTTAATCTGTGCTGTCTTACATGGAACCAATAGAAGTCATCTCCGTAATGTTAGTAAAGTACCATTTGTGCTGTTGAATTCATGAAGTTATTGTGAAGCAATAGTAAATGTCTTTATATTTTCAGTTACTGCGATCGGTTAAGGGTACATGTGATCAAGTGTTTCAGTCAAAGCTACTTAAATTAGTATTATAATTCTGTGCCTAACAAATATTGAGTACACCCAGTGAGTTTTATTATAACAAATTTTAGTACTATTTTGGTAACTTCTAACTACAGAGTTGTAAATAGTAATTAGTAGCAAGTGATATAATTGTTTAATATATCATAGGGAATTTGAACTCACGATACTAATTGCTATTTTATTAGAACCAGGCAGCGGTGGAGACGAGGAAGGTTTTGAGGGTCACCTTGTGCGCAAACATGAATGGGAGAATACGACTACGAAGGCGTCAAATCGCTCATGGGATAAAGTGTACTGCATCGTCCGTGCAGGCCACATTGCTTTCTACAAAGATGCGAAGACGGCCAAGGCGACGCCGGAGCAGCGTTACAAGAACGAGGCGGCGTTGTCTCTGCACAAGGCTTCCGCCAAAGTAGCCGACGACTACAAGAAAAAGAAACATGTGTTCCGGCTAAAGTACAGTATTTTTTACATCTCGTTCGTCTATGTACTCCTCTGTTTGAAACCTGTGTTTTTTTTTTGAGACCAGCAGAAGTCCTTAAAATTAGATAGGTAGTACATACTGAAGTAATTGTGTACAATACAGAAAAACGTGGCACACATACTTAATCAGGTCTTAAATTTTTCCAAACATAGAACGGTATTTCTTCTCCCTTGGCATTTTCATATATAGCCTTATTTTCTTTATACCCCAGGCGAGATAATATTTTTCCCGACATTGCATCTAGGACAGTGTTTTTTTTCTCTTCTTTTAAAAGATCTCAAACATCAAAGTGAATAACAATGTCTTTTTCCTTTTGGCGTAAAACCAGTACCTAACTTTCTATAAAATAATTAGGTGACTAAATCGAGATATTTCACGAAAAAGGGCAATACCTCAGAAACTAAGCGTTAAATAAACGACGTTTTAATGTATGTAGTTGTTTTTTGTTCTTCATCCGATTTTACATCAGGGAAAATTGTGTATAAAGGAAAAAAAGTATTTTCATTAATTAAAAATGAATCAATTTGCGGAAAATCCAATTTTAATTACTTAGACTACACTCTCCATGGGTAGAATATAACATCAAGGCCATTGCGGTCACTTCATTTGTTTAGAAGTATTAATTCCATTATGCACCAAAATTTTCTAAGTGTACCATATACAAATTAAGCTCTGTCACTCTTTGAAGATATTAGGGAATCAAATACAGTTGGATTATTTAATGAATGTCCTTTTTGCAGATTGGAAACTGGTGGGGAGTTCTTATTCCAAGCTCATGACGACTCTGAGATGAACACTTGGATTTCACACATCAATTCGCACGCTGACACAGATTCATCGGGCCCCTCACGCTCGCAGACTTTGCCTGCGTCTGCGCAGAAGGAGGATTCCAAACGCCGCAGCTTCTTTACTCTTAAGAAAACATAAGAAGTAATAAACACGCGCAATAATACGATTTTCTTTTATACATACATGTAATCCGTTTACTAACTAACTGTTTTCAGTTGAACTGTGCTATTCCTTTTCGATGATTACTACCGTTATCTACGCTTTACCTGAGATGGACTGCCAGTCCGGACTTCGCCCTTCTTTTATACATTTAGCATATTTAATATATTTTTCTCGTAGTTTGCACAGTTATAGTAATTTTAAATGTATAGTAACATATACTATGTGATTAAAATTAAAATTACTTCTACTACTACTACTGCTACTACCAACTAGAGTGAGGATGCTACTACAAAAAATTTATTCCCATGCCAGATCCCCACTCGCCCAAAGAATAACTCCAGTGTTACGTTATTTATCAATAAAAAATACAAATTCTCCCAACACTTATAATCCTTGAGATTTTTAAATAAAACAAGTTCAAAGTATTTTCGTTGGATGTGTACCTAGTTTTTCTTTACACTTTTAGTTTCTTTTTGATATGTTGCAATATCATTTTTCGAGCTTTGCTTAGCAAAGGTAAGGTGATGAGTCGTTTATTTTATATCATTTGTAAGTTGTAGAGTTATGTCTATTTTACATAATATAAAAATGTGTGCTTTTAAAGATGGAGTTAAAAATAAATATTGTTTTTAGTATACGCATTTTACTTACTTTGATAAAATTGAAATATAAAATTATATGTAATATAAGGAATATTTCAATTCAGTACTGTCTTTTAAACTTAAACGCTAATGAAATAAAATTGAATTGGTTAAAATCATCATAAAATGTAGAATTGATATCATTGTTTCATCAGGTGAGACAAATCTCTTTTGATTCATATTGGTTGGGAAACAGGGTACAGGATCAATGTATAGTAACCAGCCTCAGTTCTGAGGTTGTAAATCATTCTTGTTCTTTGCCAACCTGTTGCAGGAATTATGGATTCGGAGGACCCTCAGTATTCAGAAGGCAGGGGAACACAGTATTAACGGACCCATGAGCCATCGATGTAAATGGGAGCCATACGCTGGAAAACTTATTGAAAGACTCTTGGATTTGTGCATAAGTCATGATGTCAAGGAGTGATTGTTAAGCGCCTCGGCTTGAGATCGACACACAATTTGCATAGAATTTTGGGACACATGATAAACAGAAGTGTTCGAATGTGTTGTCACAACTATCAAATTTGTTAGTACTAAAATGAAATAGAGTTGAACAGACTACTCGAAAGTAAAACTTTTTTTTTCATTCACAACCAAGGCCTCATCATCATCTTTTAGATTTAAGAGTCTGGACAGGCATCAACTTGACGAGAGGTACAAAGCCTACGTAAAAGTATTTGTATACCGTGCATACATGAATTTGGCTGATCGATCCACACTCCAATATATTGCATACTAATCACAAATACACTTTGTGTATTCCTTTGGTTGCTAAGTTTAATGTTTAGAATTGAAGAAATCCCATACAAAAACTATTCTTATAAGTAACACGCGGTAAGATTAAATAAATTCTAAAATAGTGTTCTTTATTTTCAGAGAACATTAGTTATAAAACAATCTCTTACTGTAAATTATATTTATTCAATATGCAATAGATCACATTGTTTTCAGTAAAACAACAAACATCTGTATTAACTAATAAAAAGAAAGTACATACATCTGAAAAAGTATATAGATATGTAAACTCCTTTAATTAGCAAATAGCACATCACCTAAGCAACTAATTTAGGCATTGTATTTGGTTTTGTGGGTTTTCACCGGTTGACTAGAATTAACAGTGCCATAATTAACAAACAATTCGTTGGTGTCGTTCTGGTAAAAACCAGGAGGGTTTGGAGCACTGTGCGCCCCTCTGGGAGACATCAGGTTGGAATACTCGTCATCTCCTCTTGGGATATGATACATACTCCTGCCACGGATACGTCTGCTTATTGAAGCACCTGTAATATTTCACTTGTTCATTACTATATATGTAACAAGTAAATGATCACAGCAAAATTACATTACCTATTATAGAAAGTAAATATTTGGCAATAATGAATGAGTTGATTTGATACAAATAGTTTTGTTAGTTATTTTTAATGTTTAAGGTGATGAAGAAAATGAATTGAACTGAATTCAACACAACTTAAAACCACCTACTTACCAACGATTCCAAGATGTTCTCGGATGTCCGTCTGTACGTCAGATATATCCCACATTGCCAAGAAAGAGAAGCAGCAGGAGTGGTTGGGTGAACCGGGCAATACAAACTGCTTATAGGAGAAGCTGTAGTGATGTGCAATAGCAGCTAAGCACATTTCAATGCAGATCAAGAAATCCTGAAGGCGTGTCGACAAACTCAGGCCATCATCTTCTGAGTTTGGGTTTGGTGTTACGATGTTCATGTAGACAAGAAAAGCTATAATCACACTTTGGCTGAAAAAAGTTGTGATATTGTTCACATCTGTGTTATGGGAAATGTAGTGTATGTACTTACAAAAATGAAAAGAAAACAACTGCTTTGATGCACAGAAATTTCGGAAGTGGCTTCATGGGTTTCAGTTCGGCCAGGCTCGCTCGGTAGAACATCACTAAGCAATACATAGCAACAAATTGTGAAAGATTGTTCACAGCAACTAAATAGGGGAAAGCTACGTTGCCTTTGAATTGGCCATCACCATATACATTGAATGTTTTGCAAATACTAAAATAAAATTAAATGAGTACATTTTCAAAGTGCACAAGATACATACTCACAAAGATATAGCAGTCGTTAGTGGTCGTACTACAGTATACTGCAATATTCCATGTTTACAGATGTGTACAAATTCTCTGGAATGAAAATCTTATAAATGTTACACACGTCAAGATATTTTGACATTACCTCCCCATTTCCCAATCAGGCAAGCAACACAGTGGAAATAAGTGTTTGACTTGTGGTTTCAATTCTAAATTTGCCTCTAGATCCATTTCATTGTTTAAATAGTTTAACAGAAACTTCATAAAATTATAGATAACATAAGCTTCATAGCATTCTCTTATACTGTCCACATACACCGACTGCTTCGGATAAATCAACCCTAACCACTAGAATACGAAAAACAATTAAAACAAAGATAAATACATTCTCATCACACATCTGAGTTGCACTAACAAAGATACCAATAAACAAGCAATTCATTGAGCTTCCTTATGTAGTCGTTCATAATGTTTCTCTAGAATGTGTCAGGTTCAACAAGTGAAACGTACTTACAGCATTTATAGCATAGATAGGAACCATCCATAGTATCCTGAAACAAATGACGAACGTTACAATTTAAGGTAATATAGTTATTGGTAATGTGATCACATGCTTCATTACAATTTGCAAATCACCGCAGTCCCAAGATTCCAGGGTTTATAAAGGTTTCAAGATTTTAGAGTATTTATTTACCTGATAACATGTTTCTGCAATTTCGGCTGATTGTAGTGGATAACGTGCTGCATGATTTCCCAGAAAGAGAGAGGGATCGCGACCCAGACGAAAATGCCACCGATGAGTATTTCCTGGTCGTGCTTGTTAAATCCATCCTCCAAAGACTTTACTAGGAACAAAGGAACGAAAACTAAGGCGGCGACAGCGTAGACCAGTATAAACAACGGCCTTATCCACTGCTTCCATCTCGAGAAACATCGCAAGCACTGTTCAAAGCACATTTTTTTAATTTTATCACATAATAAATTTAAGTTTACCCCTTTTAATACTTTGAGTACTAAACTCTGTTTATCTTCGTTAAAAACAACTCACTGATTTGACATTTGACAATTGAGAATTGACAATTGACTTGCGACGAGCAATAGAGAGAGAGAGGAAGAGGGAAGAGAAGCGGCAACAGAATATCCATAGAATATCTGTCTCTGTCTTTGTCTAACCTAAGTCTAACCAAGCAAAAGAAGCAAATGGTTTGTGTCCTGTGGCCTGCGGTCGGTTGAAGTAACTTCTCTTGTTCTCTTCTAAGTTCTAACTTCATATTTCATTTCATATTCATATCAACGTCAACGGTTCTGATCAATCGAGAAATTCGTTACAGCTCATTTAATTAATTATCCAAATTTCTACAGGTTTCGAAAGCGACATGGATGGTAAAACAGCTGAAAAAGAAACCGCCAAAAGACATAACACAAAGTTAAAAGTGCCGACGGTGAATTATAATCTTACAACCCGTAAGCGATTGTTGCTAGTAAAAAAGCCTGAGCCCCATAAGGTAGGTTCTCAAACACATTCAGGAAGTACTTTAAGGAGCAGCCTTCAGCTTCGAAAGGAACCGGCACTAAAAGTGGGGTACAAACTGTCAAGACGTACTAGGGAAGCTGTTCCAGAGCAACGTAAAAGATTGCAATCCAAGGGAGAATGTAATACCATTCAATCTCACTGTAATGAAAGGTATGTTGGTATACCAGTATGTTGTAAAAATAATAATAAAGTACCTAAAACTAAAAGTAGCGTTTTGTTTTAACAGTAAGAGAATCGAAGTTCCATTACCAAAACTACAAGAAAGAACTGCAGGAACAAATGATATGACTGATGGCCTTAATAGGTACCTACCTATATCCCAAAATGAAAATCTACACTACCTATGATATTTTATATTTAATTACAGCTCTTTACTTGAAGCGATGACATTGCAACACCTGCAGACGCAGATGCACCGTTGGTTTATAAAGACTGGAAAATGTAGTAGGATGTTTTTCTATTTATCTACATACAATCCGCCTTCTGGTGAAAATAAGGAGAACGTTGAAGTTGAAGTCCTCCCAAGAAGTTTTTCTGACTTAGAAATTTCAACGAAAGAAACAGAATCTAAGTTACATTTTTTGGATGTTTACGCCTTATTAGCCATGCTTGATTTGAAAAAGATCATATCTGAGGTAAGTCTGTTGTAGAATTTCGTTTCTACTATTTTACATAATGAATTTCATAGGGGTTTTCAGTTGAATATGGCATACAATGGTTGGAGCTGATCGAAAGTAACCATGAGAACTTACTGGAGAGTCCTACATTCTGGATATATAAAGGTGAAGTTTTGGAAGCTAGTGGAAAGGTTTTGTTAGCTGTGCAGTGCTACAAAATGGCTATTACATTTGGAGCTAAAGTATGATTTAACCAGAAAGCATTTGCATTATTTTTTAAACTCATCTCTTTTTCTTTACTTAGAGAAAACAGGTAAACAGACGTTTAGATGGTATATTGGACAGGTTCTCTGTTGCAATGATGAATCTCAAGAAGAAACCGCCAGGGAAAAATGTGTCAAAACATCAAATACAGATGATTGATGAAGTAAAGGAGATATTTCGGAAGGCTGTGGATATCTTTTCATGAAAATGTTAGTTTATAGTTTGACAAGAGTGAGAAAAATTTTCAAGAATATTTTTTTCACTTATAAATTTCATCTATTTTTGCGCAGCAAATTTGGTGAGAAGAAATTAAAATTGCAGTTAATTCACATATGTAAATTTATTATACATTTAACAATTTAGTTAATAAATAACGAGTTACAGTTCTAATTTAAAACTATTTGAATGAGAGTATTGTATGTAAAGAAACCACTGGAACTTTTGGCCTAGGATAAACTTTTTCAAAAACTGAAAAAAAGTTGTCATTTTTCATTTTAGTCTAGAAAGCCGTGAATATTCAGATTTTTCATTAGAAAGCTTGCTGTGAGCATGGAGTAGTTAAAATGTCAGGTCAATGGATTTCATAGACATTATGGTGGCTTAGACAAGTATTAAAGAGTTCGATGAATTTCATTTCTTATGTGAATTGATCACCAAGTAGTAGGTACATTATTTGTTTTAAAAAAAAGTAGATAATACAAAACGGTAAAAAACTTCAAAAACCACAAAAATAACAATACTTTCGAAGATCAAGGATAATTTATTTACTCAACGCTGATAGATAACAGGGTATAGGAAGAAAAAATTCATGTAGTATACACGTTACCCTACATATACATACCCCCAGCAGACTATGTACTGTATGCTGGGTACTATGTACCCAGCAGACATCTTAACTTTCGTATATAGCTTCATTGGTTTCACAGACATATTAATATGAGTGAAGAAACATTTAATTAAAAATCATCGATAATCTCATTCTCCTCCTGCCGGTTGATAGGATCACCTTTCAGCATTGAAGTAATTAGACTGAAAATACGAGCAAATGAAAGATGCGTAGGTAGTTTGTTTGGAATGTTACTAACCAGTACAAGTAGATGAAAAAAAAAATCAAGTAGTATCCCAGATGAATCATGCAGTCTCTCATATGTACTTTCAATTGTCCTCTATTGTGGATCTCCACAGGATCATATAGCCCAAGATTGCCATATGGGACTCGGATGAGCTCTAAAGCCATCCAAGTTACCATTGGTAAATTAAGTATGACTAGGTACCAATGGCACTGGACAAGAAGCAGGAACACTAGGAAGACATGAGCGATCAGCTTCGGCAAAACCCACTGGTTCAGTCTTGAGCAACACTCTAAACCATTTAAGTAGTCGCATTCTAAATCTGAGAGGGTTATTACCTAGGATTTAATTAAGAAAAGCATTCTTATCAAAAAATTTGTGAAATGTGCTAAAATTCTCAGTAATTCTCTTATGGACATTCTTGCTGAAACAAAAGTTGATCAAGGTTTACTCGAAAGGATACAAAAAAGATTAGTAAAAACAATACAGCTCCTGTATCCACGAGAGCTACTACAAACAGGAAGGGGTCGGACATCAACATTTCATTTCGAAATAAAAATCATTTGTGCCTGTGGTTTGTTTGTTTAGCTAACCTAACATATTTTTCGCAACATCAATAGCTGCTCTTGCTTTCGGATCAGTTTATATACATACCAACGAAGAATCGTTTAATTTTCTTAATAATCAATCGACCGAGCTATTTTCTAAAATTCTTGTCTTACCGGTTAATGATTATACCATAATTATACATGGAATGGGGATGGGAGTCCAGGGTCAAGGAAGTATTTAGTATTGACAGTTTGTCACCTGTCGAAGTTACAAGTTACAAATGTGTAGTGCCTAATCTTTATTATTAAATATGCGATAAAAATGCAGTCTGACGATTTGCCAATGATAGATCCCGCCGAAGATCTTTCACAAGTAAGTAAAACACCTACAAATTTCTTCGAATCCTTTTGAGGCCCGTGTCCGGTATTAAAAGTTGTTCCTGTTAGATCTTACCTGTTCAGCAGAAGCGCTTGGTTGCGTTTCTGAACCATTTCATAATGCAAACAGTGTCCCAGTTGAACAATTTTGCAAAGTCTTGTGAATCCCGGTTCATGGAGTACGAATACAAGATGCAGAAGATCGAGGCCTCCCTTCGCATACTCGAATCACAAGTAAGTGGACGCTACATTCTTAATGTAATCAACGTTCAATTCACCACTTGTAACTTTCAGCTCGCTTCCATTGATGATTTGAAGACTACAGAGGATATGATACATACCTCACAGGTGAAGAGGCAGGTAAATCAGCCCGATATGGAGGAAGGGAGATTAAATGATCCTGAATGCTCTGAGGAAAAAGACCCCACACTTGTCTTGAAACCTGAAGGCGTACAAGCTAAAGACGATCCTAGATTTCAGAAGTTCTTTAAAATGCTGCATGTTGGTGTTCCTGAGCCAGCTGTGAAATTGAAAATGCACAGCGAGGGGCTGGATCCATCTATACTAAAGTAAGCTAGTTTCGAGAACTTGTTGAAATTTGTTTTTAAAGTGTTTGCAAAAAAGTAATGACTAAATATTTTTCTCTTTCAGTCATCCAGATGATATAATACCAGATTAAAATAAAATTGCTCCTAGTATCATCACCTCCATTTAAATTATTACTGGGACATATAATATACACCAAATGTTTCGTCCACTGGTACAAAGATTTGCCACAGTTAGACAAATTTTTTGTGCATATTGAGATGTGTGTTTAATTCCCTAGACAGTGCCTTTGACTAGACATTCTAACGATGGCATTGAAATATTGTATAGAACATTTACTGCTGTATATAAATCTGAGTACTAGAGTAATATAGCTTTCCGATTTTTGAGCAAAGTTGTGATACTGAGATTCAATAATAAACACATATTTATAAGTAAAGTTTTATTACATTAACCACAACTTCCAAAAGGTTCATTTAAAACTGAATCATTTGACCTTTACGTTTCTTGTCACCGCCCAACTCGAAGTGCTTGCACCTCTTTAATGGAATCTGCTTTCGGTACTTGCAGTCCGTACATTCCATCCTTAAGACGATCTTTTTAGTTGTTTTCGCCTAAGAAAATACAAATTATATATATAAACTGCGCTGTAAAGGTAAGTAGGAGTCAAGCTTTACCTTTTTACGGAAAATCGGCTTCGTCTGGCCCCCGAAACCCTGCTGTTTTCTATCGTAACGCCTCCTGCCTTGCGAGGCATGACGTTCCTTCGACTTCTTGTACTGGGTTACTTTGTGCAATTTGTGGACCTTGCACTTCTTACAAAATGTACGTCGCTGCTTCGGCACGTTTACCTGCGAGAAAATAGAGATGAACTTAAAAGACGTTCAAGGGGGATCACAACATAACCTCGAAAATATTAAAACCGTACTTTCACGAAAATATGTAACCGATCCCGTCAAACATCCCGAAACGCCTCGAAAGAGCCCCCGGTTCGCCGAAAGCCGTCCGAGACGCCTCGGATGGACACAGATTCAATCGGGGCGACCACTAAAACACCAACTCACCATTTTGGACCGTTCTCTAGTTAGAAAAGAACCATTAAAAGAACTTAAAGCACTGACAACTGACAACTTTCAACGGAATGACAGCTGACAGACGAGTGGTGGTGCATGCAGTGCATGCGCCTTATTCGGCGGCAAATTCGAATTCCTCGGATTATATACGGTCGAGCCGACACACTGACCACCGACATACTACTATTTGGCAAACATTAATAAGTCGATCTGGCACGCGATTCGGAATTTTCGATGGCCTGTTAGTTGATCAGTTCACAGTTCACTGCTACCGAACGTTTTTGATTGATATTGTTTTCTCTCTCGCGTATACGTATACCCGCCTGGAGGGGTACGAGCAATAAAAATTTCGTCCAGATCGTTTTATTGGCAAAAGAGAGAGAGAGAGAGAGAGAGAGAGAGAGAGAGAGAGAGAGAGAGAGAGAGATATGGGTAGCTAAGCGCGTTTGATAGAGAGCGAACGACCTTTGCTCCAAACATGCCTCGCGTTTATGTTGTGGACGGACAAATATATACGTACATATATATAAAGAACACGAACACATGTACGAAGAAATAAAAATAGGAGAGAGAAAGTCCCCGATAATAAGACAGATATTAACCGTTTAGACACCGAATTAGATATTAACTAGATTAAATGACGAGCACCGTATCAAACTGACTCCATTTTGAAAAAAAAATCTTATAGATATTAATGCAGTTCAGAAGTGGATACAAGTAAAACGTATATATATAGTATATATAAATATATTATAAGTATAACATATATATGTTCCGTTACTTTTTGCAAGTCGAAAGCACTCGATCATTACAGTTTTGCGTGTTGCCGATAAGAAATACTTGGATATTAAAACGTTGCATTTTGATTCAATTTCATACATGAATTTAATAACAATGGCACTAAACATGGCGGTATGTTTGGTTGGCTTTCAGATAAGCTGTTTTAGTAATGGCGTTGAAATTGTACCTGGAAGAGAGATACCACATTTAAAAATTAAAACTGATTCGTATAGACATTAAATGACAAAACTGAGTTTTTAAATTATTGTAAACCGTCTGTCACTAAGGGTAGTCAACGAAATTGGTAATTTTAAAGTGCATGATTTGATGTTGTGATGCAAAAATATGCATATTAAGTAACATTCGTATCGAAATTAGATCATTTAAGCCGACTATAACGACTAAATTCAAAATTTTCTCCGGTTTGGAGCGAAAATTTTTGAAATAGCGCCCCTGGCGGAGGCATCCACGAAACAAAATTTTAATCTCGATGCAAAGTCAAAAAGCGGGACTGAACTCTCGAACCCCTCAGCGCTGGATATTCCCGATTTTTTTCCAGGGAAACTGGAAGCGCAATCCGGAAACGACGGGTGCCGAAATTGATTCTGCGAAGTGTCGAACTCGGTTCCCCGCGAATTTCACATAAACTCGCGGCCTGGGCAAAAGCCGGTCGATCGGCTCGCGACGGTTTCCCTCGGTTCGTGCGGCGCCATCTTAATTTTTGAACAAAGCTGAGTGCGGGCCGGTCAGTAGTGCGTCAAGCAATCGTGGTTGAAAGTAGGGTCGGTCCTTCGGAGTAACAAGAGGAAGAAAACATAAACAAGATGAGTGCTAAGGAGAATAACGAGGTTGCAGTTGAGAAACTAGACAACGATAAGAATTCAGAGGGAAAGTGCGAGCTGAAGGGCACGAAACGAGCGGCAGAGGTGAGTAGTACTTGCCGGACATTGAGCTTTTTCTTTCTTTCATAATTCATGTATCTTGTGAACTGATTGTCGATGCGCTCGTGCGTTGGCATTGGCCGAGCTCCGAGGCATTTTTCGCGTGTGATTATCGTGTATCTCTTTTATTCTGAATCGAATTGGCGGTAATGCAGAAGCTTGTTGCCGAGTAGTGCGTCCGTCCTAAGCACGCCGGCAAAGATGGAAGTTTGCCCCCCCCCGCTACCCGCGTGCCAGCCTGTGTATCATCGAGTCCCCGTGGATTTTCACGAGGGAAGAGCCCCAAACGGACCGCTTCTTCGATTCTTATTGTTTTCCGCGAGTAAACAATCTCAAAACATCCGAAAGCATCCCGCCATATATTCCGACGCCTCGCTCGGAGGCTAGCGTAGCTTGCTAGTTTCCAATATGGCGAAATCAATAGATATACTCGTCGGACCTCGTGAGGAGGCTAATATACTTCGTTTTATTGCTTTGTTATTGTTTTCAATACCCTTGTTGAAATAATTAGATATGGCGAACGGTTCTGTTCGTCATCCTAGAATCAGCCGACTTCCTTGAACACTTCGTTTTGGATTCTGAGTCGCCCATTCCTTTCGATTCTCAATCAAAATAGAATATTTCGTTTCGAATCCATATACTCTCTCGCTCTTTCTCGCCCGCTCGCTATAGATGAGATAAGACTGTATAGTCATTCAACAATCGCGATTGTGTAATTAGCCAATTAACTGGTCGTTGTGAGTCGCTTCTTACGACGTCCTCTCGGCGTCTGTTTTTCGTAAATCTGTAGGAAGCTCTCGGATTCGTGTGCGTTATTTTATCAAAGCACAATTTTTAAAAGCTACTTTACTTGACCAGACTTCGGCTCAACTCCATTTTGAAAGTGCTCCAGTGGCGTATCGCCACGGACATGGACGCTCTCATGTTTTATATTCTTTTATCAATATATTTCGCAATTAGAAGAGCGTCACTTCCGGTGCGAGGGCAGGTGTTGGAAATTCGCGCTGGCAAAGCTTATTCCCGCGCTTTCTGTGGCATGTAATGTTTTTTAAGGTTTAACTGAATCAGATATCGAACTCTTCAGCATGCCAATGGATGGGAATTTGGGAAGTAGGCACGTCTTAGACGTAAACATTTTTTCCCATTAGATTTTCAATTGTCCATCATGTGATTACATAATAGCACGTCGAAAGGCGTATAATTTTAATATTCAAATTCTAGACATCTTCATGTCTTCAAGTGCGCAACTAAAAACCGCGAATGATTTTTTATTAGCTCCAAATAATTTGTTACACTAATTACGCTTCCTGTTCAATTAGACTTGATAATTTTTCTACACTTTATTTTTATGTTACTTTTAAGTTCACACTTATCTTCCGAACACCTTCGGACACCTTACGTTCAGAAACAAACTGTAAAGCAGACAGGGTCTTATTATTGTTATTAGTAATATTATATATAATAGTAAAAACTAGTCAGTATTTACAGAAACTAACATGTCCATAGTTGGGCTTAACTATTTACAACAAAGTTCACCTTAATTGTAAACGGTTCAGTAATGGAAATCAAATTGTAAGTGTGGCCCATGTGATCATTTCCTTTTGAGCAATAGCCGATACCTCACAATTTAAACAATCGAGTCTGAAATAAAACTTAACATGTTTTGAACCACCAACAGATCTGTACTTTTATAGACGAAATGAAATACTTTGAGAGATTTTGTAGTTTTATGTTTTTGGATGGTAATATGCAACTCCGTCAGATTGCTTTTCGTCTTAGGTGTTGATCTCATGATCGTAACATCGACAGAGCTACTTAGCTGATGTATAGCTTGCAATTAAATGTTTATTGGCGATTAGGAAATCAGCCCTTTGCTTTCTTTTTTATCGTATTGTACACGTTAAATATTGATTTATCCATCTATCATAGAATTATCTCAACAGTATTGATATCTTCTAAACCTGTGGCTCCATGGTGCTATTGTCTATTAAGGACTGGTTACTTTATTTGATGTAATGTTCAATATGAAGTGGATGGCTCGATCTGCCTCATGCGTGGCTTGAGGACTGAAGCGGTTAAAAACAACATATTTATTACTGTCGCTATCGCTTTGTGGTGTATTCCTAAAGAAGAGTTCAAAATTCGCTCCTGATACTTTTGAAATCTGTATTTAAAAAGTACTGTGCTTAGTTCATCAATAATGTAAGATAAAGTATATTGGCATTGTCTACGGAACACCTCATGACATTTCCGGCCAGTTGTCGAGAGACTGTATTGTAATATATAAGACAAACTTACAGCCATACTCCACTTTCTGAACAATGGTTATTAGGATTAAAGTTGTAAAGAATTGAACAACTGTGGTTTTACATATTTACATTATATTCTTATTAGAACTGAGGGTTAATGTGATTTTAAACAACCTATGGACTTTTCAGGATAAGTTGGAGGATCCAAAGAAAGCGAAAAAAGAGGAAAATGGCGCAAATTCAGAGGAAGAGCTTGATGAGGAGGAGGAGGAGGGCATTGAGGAAGAAGAGGATACGGGTGAAGAGGAGCTACCCGAAGGAGAAGAAGACGATATAGAAGGGGAAGGTACGTTGGTATTTGGAGGAATGGTGTCGGAGTTTTGATCCTTGCTTTCTATTACTTTCAGAAGATGATGTAGAAGGTGAAGATTCGGTAGAGGGCGAGGAGGGCGTAGACGAAGAAGAGGATGATGCATAATAATGAAGTAGCCGTCTTTGTTGTGAATTTTGTGACGGACTATCTTGCAGCAAAGTCTCGAGTTATTTTGTGGAGAAAACCTTTTAATTTTCTTTTTTATGTTAATTTGTATTAAATGTCGGTCATTGTTCGAATCATTCACCTAAAGGAAAACACACAAACACTGTCACAATCACATAATATAAATTTTAACTATACAAACACATCTACACTCAGAGTTTGCCGCTTGTTTGAAGGGAAGGTGACAAAAATGGATCCACAAGCTACCTCGTGACAGCGCATGCTCTCCAAAAAGTAAAACGATGAACTCTCATCTCAGTGACCGTGAGAACTGCGTGTGACCCGCGGTACCTGACAGTTTCTAACTTATTACATATTATCTCCCCTTCGATTTGTAAAAAATATTGTCCATTTTTGTGTAAAAATAGGTATAAATTTTAGTTTCTAAGTTTGTTCTTTCATCATAAATCTTTCATTACAAACAACAAAAAGAATAGCTATTTTATTTCTTTTGTCAATCATGTACAAAAAAAAACCTAAATTTAAGAATGGAAGATTGATCCACACTCACTCACTTCCAACTTAAAGGCAAAATACACCATCGGTGGAGATCATGATGCGACGTCGTTTCAGATCGAATCCGATGGTGTTTTAGTTAACACTTACCATAAGGTGAGATGACCATTATTGTATAATGGTTATTGAACCACTACAAAGAGAAGAGTATAAAAGAAGGGCAATAAAAGTTAAAAGTTGTAGACTAAAAAATAGGAATCTTAGTTTAAAATAATCTGTTTTTAGACCTCCGTGTGTTTCTATTGTATGTATGTTAAATAACGTGATTTTCATTTCAATTTAAAATTTTGTTCTCTATTCAGTTAGCGGTGCTAATTGATGCACTTCAAATTCACTGCCAAATGATGATATGTAGAAAATTCCTTCTAAATACTTGTGGGATTTTTCAAACCACAATTTTATTACTTTTGATAAACATTTCCAACCTGTTTTTATTGAGTAATATTTGTTGATCACATATATTATACATACACCTTCCTTATTTTTAAATAATCGACTCACTTTTATAAAATCCTATGTTGAGACATCGTTTTTGATAATTAGAATTTTTGTCCAAGTTATGGTTGGCGATATTGAAACCAGCCGTTTTGTATGTTTTAAGTACATTTAATAATGTTCATTCCGGAATTTTTTATGTGCTCATCCTCATTTGGCCACATCATTCCATAATAAATGTTTCAAACAAAAAACAAATTCGGTGGTTGCACCTTACATCCTCGATATATTTTTTGCTACGATTCTTGCAGAGGAAGTGTGTTCCAAACAAATATGACCGCAAGTGTATTTTAAGTGGTAGAAAAAGCAAGTGTAATGTATAATTTTATGTTTTTTATTTTTCTTCCTGAGTGATTATAAATGATGGATACAAATTGTTTCATAAAGCTGTTTTGTTTTATTTAACACGAATAACAAAAAAGGCCTATGGTGGTTGTTTTCGCATTTGGATAATCTGGTTTCTTTTAATTTTGATCTTATGACAGTGATGATATATCTGGTAAATTATCAACTTGAGTACTCAAATGAGAATGAAGTTTCTTAGATGATAAATGTTTTGATATGTAAATAATAAATAAAATAGTTAGCTGAAGGGGTTGGCATTGTCATTTTTTGCTAACCATTTTTTTTTTGTTACTCCTCAAAATACGAAAACAGACATCTTTTTTTAACTCTATAGGATACGCGAGTTAATAAATTAAAAAGTTCTTTGATTATCACATTTGACGATTCTCCCGTTCCGTTTAAATAATTTTAGATCGCCTCGTTTAGTTGAGTACTTTGTCGTCCACCTGTTCACTTAAATTTTAAACGCAATTTTGTATTACAATCGATAAAACATTGGGTTATTGATTAATTGGGACTGAATGTAACCATTTTAAGTGAAGCAAGTCTATTTCCTGCTATATTCATCGGGATATAGGTCTATAGGACTATGTTAGTCGGACATATTTCTGCGTTTGATTTGAGCGCAAATCGTCCGCTTTCCTAACCCTATTAAAATTAAATGATTAAAAGCACGGCACAGAACACGAATAACGTCATAGATTAATAAGACGAAGACGGTGATCTATGCGGTTGCGCTGATACGTACCAATAACTATGCATTGTGACCAACGAAATAAGTCGAAAGGTTTGCTGTCATATCGGGAACGCTTTTGTTTTTGAGGTTTTAAGTTTATTTTATACACAAAACTGACACTTTTTCTACATGACTTTTTATCTGGTACACAATAATTATGGAAATTGCGACGCGTACTACTTTGCCGATGGAGGAGAAGCCGGACGTGGAATTGGTAATTTCAGCAATATCAACATTATACCATAATCCAGATACAAGTGCTAAAGAACAGGCCTCCCAATGGCTCCTAGACCTTCAGAAATCCGTAAGTAACACAAGAGGGCGAGAATTAAAACTGTTTTACAATTGGGACGGGTTCCAGGTCCACGCTTGGACGATATCCGATGAACTTTTACGCCTCAAACGCGATTTAGAATCATGCTATTTCGCTGCCCAGACAATGCGTACCAAGATTCATCAGGCGTTCCACGAGTTACCATTAGAAGTGCACAGTTCTCTGAGAGACTCGTTGCTCGAGCACATCTCTCAAATCCATGAAGCGACTAACACCGTTATTGTGACACAGCTGTGTGTAGCTTTAGCCGACCTAGCTCTGCAGATGCCTACCTGGAAGTATCCTTCGCTTGATCTCATCAGCAATTACTCGCAGACGCTCTGGCCATTGCTTGAGATATTAACTGTCCTGCCAGAGGAACTCGACAGCCGATCGGTCAGGTAAGGTATATATCGTTTTACCTGATCAATGTTACCATTTTTATAAATTTTTGTTTCACTCAGATTAGGGGAAAATAGAAGAATGGAAGTTTTGCAGGATATGAAATATTGCTCACCAATGATCAATGAATTTCTGACATATTGCACGTTAAACTATACAGACAACTGGCAGGACCATGTGCAAGTAAATGTGAAAATATTACGTTGTTTTACATCGTGGGTAGCTGTAGGAGCAGTGGAACTCGACAACCTTGCAGATCACGTGGTGATTAATAGGGCATTTGAAATTTTAAATTATAAACCTCAGAATGGAAAGTTTTCAATAGCAGGCTCTTTCCATGAGGCTGCCACTGATTGTATCTGTACACTGTTGCAATGTTTAGAAGATAATAACAATCAGTTGAATTTAGAAAGTTACTTGTTCAGCAATGTTATCAATTTAGAAATTCCGTATCATATGTCTGTCGCAGAAGAAGACCAAGGTAAGTCTATGGATTACTGTAGACTGTTTACGGAGCTGGCTGAAACATTTCTGGAAAAATTACTTTCAAATAGCACTAAAAAGCAAATGCATTATTCCTCAAAAGTTTTGGATTTGGTACTGATCTGTGTTGGACATCACGATTATGAAGTAGCTGAGATCACCTTTAACCTCTGGTATGTTCTAAGTGAACAACTGTTTAAAAGGAATAGTAAAGAGCTCACCGATCTCTTCCGCCCATATGTCGAAAGATTAATAACAGCGTTATGCAGGCATTGTCAGATGGAACCTGATTGCGATGGTTTGCTTGAGGAAGGCGATGAATTTAAAGATTTTAGATTGAAAGTTTGTGATTTAATTAAGGATATGGTCTTCATAGTAGGAAGTAGCAGCTGCTTTCGACAAATGTTCATGAATTTACAAGCTCCTGGAGTCATGTGGGACGCCACTGAAGCGGCTTTGTTCATCATGTCGGCCGTTGCCAAAAACGTCCTTCCGTAAGTTTACAAATATTTATTACTTCATCATTCAGTTATTACTTTATCTGATAAAGCGATGACTAAATAACTTTGTATTTAACTTATAACTTTTTTTATTTACATCAGTATATGGAAAAAAGTTAGTGGGAAGAATTTTGGTTTCAGAAAATGTTTGTGTATGATCCCAGATCACCGGTGATTGATATCCTCTACACTGCATCCCTCCTATTCCTGCCAGACCAGTTCCATTCTCGATCATACCATACCATAGTAAGCTATAAAACTGTTAATGAGAAGGTTAAATTGGGGGTAAAATCTAGTGTGATGAACCAAATTACATAAAAGTGGTTCTCTAAATTGGGAATGAAATTATAAAGATTTCGATATGTATGATTTTATTACACTAGTAGGTACCTTATTGTCTTTGGCATTGTAACTGTTATAAAGTGTGACTGCCATCAAATCTCATCTCCCAAGTTATTGTTTCAACAGTAACCAAACTTTATTACTTTTAAAGGAAATAATAACCCAATTGTGACTTTTAATATATATGCGCCTTCTTTTTAAAGGTACATCTGTATCAACAATCTGACCAATGTGCTGGGTATCAAATTCCAGGTCGGAGAATGAAGTGGTACCGAAAGTGGTTGAAGCGATCCTAAACGTTCCTGAATCGACTCACCTGGCGGTCAAGTACACGTCTGTACTCCTCCTAGGTGAACTCTGTGAATGGATTGAAAAGCATCCAAGCACCTTGGATCCTATTTTAAACTTTTTGGTTTGCTGCCTCCCTCAACCAGGCGTAGGGGCCGCCGCCGCAGTCGCTTTGCAGAGTATCTGCGCTAGCTGTAATGGTCACATGCCGAGGCACATACCAGTTTTGTTGCAGCTGTTACAGCAAGTCGACTCATTTGCTATTACAAATGGTGCCGTAATAGGTAAGTTACAAAGGCAAAATATCCTTGGGGTTACCATGTAGTAGGTGCATCAGATAAGTTTTTTGTATCTGAGGTTAATCTTGATCTATTGACATGCAATAATCATTTTATAAGGCATCAACCTCACCAAGTTCTTAACTTACTACTAATTGATTGTGTCAATAAGTTAATAATTGAAGTTCTTAGGAACACTATAGCAGACTACTGCAGTTAATTTAATGCTGAAATAGTCATTACCTTTTTTTTTTTTTGTAGTCCAACTTAACAATGAACCTGATTTGTCTCAGACTTCCATTAATATATTCATATTATTAATATTAGTTGAACAGTAATATAGAAACCTGTGGTGGGTTGTTTTACTGTGGAAACCTATTTTGCATTTATTTAGCTTATGTTAATCTAATAAGTAATATATGGCTTTAAATAATAAGAAGGGAGTTTCCATTGTGATATTCACAATTCACAAATCTAGCAAAGATAATGTTGCATCAATTCCATTTATGCACGGCAATCAATGGTCAAAAATAGTCATGTTATGTTATGTTTTAGGTCTTTTAAAAGGTGTTGCCTCAATAATCGGTAAAATGACGCCAGAAAGTATGACGGGGGCTATGCGAGAGTTGTGCTTTATGCAACTGAATCCATTGTGCCAGCTTATCGAGCAGGACGTCGTTCCTGTCCGTGGCACCAAAACTGATCCAGTGATGTGGTTAGATAGACTAAGTGCTGTATTGAGGTACATACAAGTCAGAGGTGTAGACTTTGGCGAAAATGAGGTTCATCCATGCAAGCCGGTCATCCTGGAAGTGTGGCCGATACTGTCGCGTACCTGCGAGAAATACCAAAGCGACATCCGTATCATGGAACGGTGTTGTCACTCTATTCGTTTCATGTTGCGTTGTGTATCACAACAAGTGTGTGAACTGCTCCAGAGCCTCGTTAGTCAAATTGTACACATTTACACTATTTACAAGCACTCTTGCTTCTTGTATGTTGGTAGTATTTTAGTAGATGAATATGCATCTAATCCTAATTGCGTCCAGGGCTTGTTAGATATGCTGCAGGCATTTCTAGAACCGACATTTCAGATTTTGCAAGAAGAAGGTGGTTTGAAATATCATCCAGATACAGTCGATGACTTTTTCCGGTTATGTGCAAGGTAACTTGGAATGATAGAATGTCTAGAGAATTACAGTGGTTTCTGTGTTTAAGGTTCATGCAGAGGGCGCCAGTGCCCTTCCTACGATGCTCCTTCCTTGTACATATCCTTCAGTGTGGCATTATGGCTGCGGTTCTTGATCATAAAGAGGCGAACATGTCTGTTATGAAGTTCTTCTATGATTTAATAAATCAGGGTCAGAGCGAGCGTGGATCGGAAGATTTTAAACAGAGGAAACTGCTTGTTAGTAGTATACTGGATGAGTATGGCCAACAGCTGGTGACGACACTTTTGCAAGCATGTGTCTTTTTCTTACAATCATATATGTTGACGGAGGTAGCTGACGTTATAGTTCAATTGTTGGAATTTAATGAGGAGCAAGCAGTAAAATGGCTGGCCAACGGTTTGGACATTCTACCTAAACAGAAGAATGGCGGGATTATGGCTGCGACGCCGCAACAGCTCAAAAATATACATGCTGCAATGATTCAGTGAGTACAACTTTTCCTATTTGTGATAAATTGCGTAGAATCCATAAAGTTTATATAAAATTAGCTTTTAGTTGTTGGTAGATAATAGCTGTTTGGATATATCATATTTCTTCGCTCCTCTAGCACAAATTCCTATTTTAGCTTGTTTCGTAGTGTGAAATGTATAAAAATAATTTCTTCCACAATTGAACTCAACATGTTTTTTTTGTTACAGGTCAAAAACTTCCAAGTCTGTAACAAATCTTCTTAAAGATTTAACGAGGTTATATCGTTAAGTCTCAAACCTTTTCATTTCTTCACTATCATCACAGACTTGTCTGTGTGCTATAACTGAAAGATGTGTTGATAGAATATAGTGTTTATTTTTAACTAAAAATATTGTACGAATGTGTAAAAATTGTTTAAAAACTGTGTCAAAAAGGACGTATTTGAGCAATTGTATACTTTTTAATATAAGTTGTATTTTGACCGTTTTGTGACTCACTTATAACTCCCATTCGCTACTTTTCTGTTGTTCATCTAATCCTAATCCTTTAATTTTCTCCTGTTCACACCCATGTCTTCTGAATAAAATTGTACTTTGTCATTTTAAATATATTTAATTAATAACAAAAATATACTTACAAAAACAGTATGACGTTGGTAACCTCACAAATATAAGACCTTCTATTGCAATTGTTACTATAGAGAAAAATAAGTATTGTTCATAATTTTGCAAACTATTAGAAAATTTTCAGATTAGATTAGAATATATATATATATATAAAATTGCAAAATAAATTACATTTTGTAAACAAGGAACTAAGGAATTCACCGGGCGTTACAATCAAAACGTCATTTTAATAATATTAATTTGTAATCAAGCGAAAAAGGTGCAACCAATAAAGTGAAATTAAAAACTAAAATCAAGACTTACAATTATAATCGATCTTGATTTTCTAAGGCATGAATGTGTATCAAAAATCGAGTTTGTAAATTTTACTGTCTTGTTATTATTTCTTTTATTGTATCATATTAGAAGATATTGCTGAAAATGTGATGATGAGCCATGGTACAACTTTTATCTGGGAATCAATTTCTGTTTTGATTTCGATTCAAATAGCATATAAGTTTTATTAGCTTTTGTATTTTTTTTGTAAAATTTAAACCATGCATTAAGGTTGAAGATCATGAGAAAAGTTTAATTATATTTCCAGCCTTAACGAGGATATATTTAAATAAATTAATATTGTCTTTTAAGATCTAATGATCAACATTCCTAAAACATATGTTTTTCCTGGAAGATTTTTAACTTGTAGTATAAATATTATGGAGTATTTAAACACAACCATCTTTACAATTCCTAAGGGATATGAATCTTTAGGCTACTATTACAACTCATGGTCATTTTGAAGCATTAGAAATTGCTAAATATCCATTAAGTACATTTGTATGTCTCTTCTAGCACTTAGTTAAAACCGATTGTATTTTAGAGTTTAAATCACACGTGATGATCAATCAAGGGGCTATCGTATTTTCTCGGGACAGAAGAGCACGGCAACAACCAGAGCAAGGGGTGTTCTCGTCCACACACCTCACTCAATAGAGCCATTTTCGGCTTGTGGGGCCGGTAAGGACCCTGGTGCTGGACCTGTTCTATAGCTGTCTCATCTGTTAGAATGGCCTGGAGCTGGTCAATGAGGATCGCAGCGACAAACATCCCAAACAGAGCACTTTCCAGTAACAGAACTATGCTGTGTAATCTGAAATTATTACTGCAGATTAGTAAAGGTACGTACAGAGATATTTTTGCAATGTAAAAAACCATTAATTTAGCTTAAGTTACTTCTGATTCATTATTGTAGTATCGCAAAAGTAGGACTACTTTTGATTTGTTTTTACTAATTGCCAATAATTAATAGATAGTTTAGTGTAAAAAATTAATTTGTTTCTTCCAAGTACTACATATAAAATGTGGTTAATTTAGAAAAACTAGGATCTTATTTATAGCTATAAAAATTAGACAATGGAATAGTAAACCTTTCTCCTTCTTTTATTTGTCTTTTTCATATGGTAAGATCTAACCTAAATTTAATTTAAAAGGTAACAATCTAATTTCTAGGTTACATTTATTGACATCTTTAGTAAACCCATAGATTATAATGAGTACTATATCAATTTTTGACGGAACATTGACCATTAAAGTGTTAATAGCAATACAACTTTTTAGAGTACAAATCGAAAAGAAATGACACCTTAAGAACTTACATCCTGGTCTGTTTCAAAGGTACATCTTGAGAGCAGTCTTTGCATTCTTTCATCCATGATGCTACTACTAATGTTACTGCATAAATTGCTAATGTCCCTGAAAATAACATTTAGGAATGAGTTATAGACATATCCCACTGTTTTTTTTTTAATTTTTCCATTCATTGTGGGCAGACAGACTTCGACAGATCCCCTTCACCAGTCATATCTAATATTGAATTGATTTTTTTTTAATTACTTTAAAATCCCTAGATTTTAAGTATTTAACTCGGAAATAGGTGTATTTTTGCTTTTTAGTATCACAATCATGACGACCATGGATTGAAGTGTTAAAAATTGACTCTGCTACTTTAACTTAACAAGTAGTCACTATGAGTATGTGTATAAACCAGTATGTCAAATAAGACTATCAATATTAAAACTTGTACTGAACTTTAAACTTTGATACATTGAAATTTAAACTTTGAACTTTAATATATACATGCATTCTTCACTTCATGCACGATGATGTTTTCAAATTTAGCACTAGTAAACAATTTAATCAAGTCATATTTCTATGTAGAGAATTTTATGCAAAACGACAAATTCTATTATAATGTAGTACGAAGTTATAACTTATGAACTACTAGTGACAGTTACATTTTGATTTGTATTTAAATCTGAGACAGAAACACTAAGTGTGGTGCATCAGAAAAGCCACAAGTCTCCCAAAAATGCATTAAGACCGCAATTAGGAGATATAAACATGTTTCCACATCATGATAATGGATTGACAGATGCTTCATTTTCTTTTATAAAGAAATACCTAAAAGTTGTGGGAAGTATTGACTGCATCAAATTTAATATTGAAACATGATCCACTTTGGTTCTACAGCTGCAGTGTTATTTGCAATTTAAGGAAAATTACACACAAAATGTACCTACGATAAATCCAAATAGTGCAATTATTTTTATATCTATTATACACCAGGTGGGCAAATTATGTGTTTATCAAAGTTTGTAAAAATGTTACCATAATAAATTACAATGACATATATAAACATTTTATGGTGAAATATGGATTTCCAGATTTACCTATGTATTCAGAAAAGAAGATTAGAGCCCTCTTTATCTAAGCATGAGTGTGAAAAGGCAAGGGAATGCATTTTCGATTTTGTTTTAAATACTAGTAAACATGAGCTGGTAACATCGAACTAGCATATATGGTTCATAAGGTTTTTGTCAAATTTGAACAAATAGTGTTATTACATAGTTTATACTACAATATGATTCTTACAAGTAATATATATCAGGTTTCATGTTGGATAAATGAATCATAAAAGATAGTGGTTTTTTAACAGAATTGAAAAAAAAGTAGCAAATGGACTGACTGTTGCATACAGCAGATGTAACTGGAACAGCATTTTGATACCCTTTGTTTCATTTTATATTTGCAAAATATATACTTAATATTCAATATGAGTGTGTTTTTATCGGGAATAATTTTTAGTCTTGCTCTTACCGACATATATAAGGAACTGTATAAAATACTTCTGATTCCTCTCTCCCACACAATTGTTTATCCAAGGGCAGTGATGGTCCATTTTTCGAATACATCTCTGACATATGCGACAGTGGTGAGCTCTCGGAGGTCGGTAGGTCTCACATCTGGCACAGACTGTCCAATTGACGAACTCGCAACCTGATATAATTTCAATTTAGCCGAATTTGTAAACTAAAACTTGTAATCAAACTTCTCTATGACAATTTTTCTTACATAAGTGTAAACTATTTCTCTGTATTAGGTCTGTACTTCCTATCTTAGTAATGATCCTTGTCTATAACTTGAAAAAAGTTGCACAGAGATTCATTCGGCCATGTGTTAAAAATCACTCAGAAAAAAGCATTGGTATAATCTGCAACTGTAACTTACTGGAGTCTGTGGAGTGTATATCAGAGAAGTCAAGTTTGCTTTGTGGAAGCGGTATTGTTCCTGGATCAGTCATAATGGCTTTGATATGTGCTATCATTAAAAGGAATATGATGGTATTAAACACGACTACGTTGAAGGTGCCCCATAAACTAGAACGGAAAGAAAGATATTGATTGTTTGAGTACAAAAATGTTTTGATTTGATCTACATATATTTACCTATCATACATTGTAGGCAAAACCACCCATTCTATGATAACATAATCCGCGTAGAACACAGCTATGTAAGTAAGTAAAACGCATACTATTCCGCATGGATCCTTAATGAACATTCTTGTAGCTCAAGGTTTATTAAGAAACGAAGTAATTTACCAAACACATATTTAAAACTCCTTTTATTCTTCTGTTCACGGTTTTGTTATGACAGTTTGGCTGCTGTGCAACGTCAAATTTGTCAGTGTAGATTGTATAGAATGTAATACGTTTATTACCATTTTATCAACAGGCAAATGATCAACGTAATTATTTTTGTAAAGTGGGTTGCGTCGTTGCGTGTATATATCTAGAATCGTCTTATCTAAAGGCCTGATTGTAATTAAATTGACTAGTTTTTTCAACATTGTGTGGTTCTTTTGCAATTTATTCTAGTGCGTCCAATCAGATTCATTGGTGTGATATTTATGATATGTGTCGGTTGAGCGCCATCTAAAAACTTCGTTTTAAACTGCTCCTTCACACCTCCTTGTGCCTTCTGCTATCCTGACACCAAAACGAAATCGAGATTGGATTGTTTTATGCAACAACGCGTTAGAATTTCACAGCAAGGTTGGTCGGTCACTATGGTCGGTCATGTGGAGTTATTTTAAAAGAATCGTGGGACATTTTAACACGGTTTCAAACTACAGACCAGAATTTCAAACAAAGTATCATTTGGGTTAAATAAAAGAAATAAGGTAGAGAGTGTCACAAATGAATTACAACCTTACATACCTCAAAGAGGCACTATTCCATTTCATTCAAAGGTAAAAATGTAGATACATTTAGGGTCTAACCATTCGCTGGTACAAGTTCTTTTTAGAACCCAGTTGATACTGTGATATCGGTAGCAAAATGCTTGTATTGCTTTAAGCCAAACTTGACTGTCGCGTGATTTATGAGATCTGTTCAATAATTTCAATATTTATTACGGAAATGGATAAAACTTTCCACAAATATCCCCCAAAAGGGGGTACGCGTATTCATTTAAAATGGTAGAGCTGCTCAGGTTTTAATACAATACTTTTTATTTTAAATATCCGGTTTTATGGTCGAGCGATGGGGTGCAACAGGCGTAATATTTGTTATAGACGGCACTCATGTCGAGATTTTTACTCGCCCTATCGCCGAACAAAAGCATCCTCCTTTTGTCTACATTAATGGAATAGGAAGACATTCATTAATGTGATGTTGGTAATTATTACATAAAATTTTTGATTTGACTTTGTGATCGAAATTTTTAATTAACCACAGATCGTAAAAAAACGAATCGCTACCCTATGTTAATCTATGATCGCTACGAACCATATATTTACTTACGAAAACCGTTATTTTACTTGACAGAATCGCAAATGTCGTTAATCTGTGTCTTGCTCTTGCGATTGTGTCGTAGGCGGCGTTAGGTTTTATTCCCAGAAGCAATAGTTTTAGAGACATTGTTTTCAGTACCAATATTTTTAAATTGTACAAAAGGATAATAAAAACTACTCCAGTTTAACTGTTTGAAAGCTTTATTCCTATAATTATTATCCACATTTTGAAATAGTTTACATTAAAAATGACTTTTTGACATGCTATTTGTCATAATTCGAAAAAAAAAAATTCTTTGGATCTTGTGGGTAGGTGTGTGTGTGTGTGTGTGTGTGTGTGTGTGTGTGTGTGTGTGTGGGGGGGGGGGGGAGGGGGCAGTCTTACCAATGACGAACTAAAAAAATAGCTAAATCTATAAAAAATGAGTTAATTTACATTGTATGGCACAAAAAACGAATTTTCTGTTATATTACGTTCGAGTTTACAATAGACCACTAAAGTGTCATAAATTATAATCTAGCATAACTAATTTTTGAAAATTGGTAATCATTATATAGGCGTAACAAAAATAGTAAACTAATTGAAATCTATTATGTAAATAGGGGTAATATCACCCGACAAGATATTAGAATCTACAAACTTACGAGAAAATGGCAAGATCAGCCGATTCATTAAAAATGGGGGTGTGGAGTGTATGTATGTGTAACGGCACGAAAAGCAGACTGATCTAACTATACATCACTTATCCTAATAAAGAGAGAGAGAGAGAGAGAGAGAGAGAGAGAGAGAGAGAGAGAAAGCGCGCGTGAAACAGAGAGAGAGATAGAGAGAGAGTGTGTGTGTGTGAGAGAGAGAAAGAGGGGGGGGAGAGATTGAATATATGTACAAACAAAAAAGACTCATATGGAACATTTCAATTAATTTTATACAGAACTATTCTAATCAAATCTATTAACTAATCTGACCTAAATGATGTCTTGTTTCTTAATCATGCAACCCTTCTTAAACTTTTTGATCAGTTCGTTCATGTTTCACAACTCAATTGCATTTGAAGATATAAAAATATAAAAATGACGTTGGATGGATTGGAGATCTAGTAACGTTTTGATGTCATTCTTACAGTTGGAAGGTGAGTTAGAATAAAGAATATTAAAATATTTTCTTTGTCAATCTTTGACATATCAAGATGGTAGAAACAACAATCTTTACTAAGGTGTCATTGCCGTTATTGGTCAACAATGCACCACAAAACTTACAAATGGGTTTTACTCTCAAATATGAACGAACTTTACAACTTTACTGGTCTTGTGGGTTCTTTAGCTACCATAAAAATAATAAACGAAACACAAAACACTTTTCCTTTCAATAGTAAACATGTTTTTTCTGTTTCTTTTCTTGTTATTTCTTTACTAAGTTTGCTATCCTATGTAAATGAGGCTTAACAGTGTTGTTCAATGTGGAAAGTGGAGAAGACGGCGCTGGCGACGGTGGTGATGCATTGATGTTATTGTTGTTGTTTGCACTGTTAAGCTTTTTCTCCTTCATTACTTGCTCCTTAGCTCCTCTGAAACATTTCATAAAAATACTCTATTGAGATTTGTTCATTTCAGCATCTACTGTATTATATATTTCTACTGTTTTAGTTTTATACATACAGATATCTGGTCAGATCTTCTATATCCACCAACATCGAGTCTTGTTCCATATGAAGATCATCTCTATCCATTAAAAATTTGACGAGGCTCTCGTTTAAAGTTTCAATTCTTGTATGGAGATCGTTGACTATGACTTGAAGTTGTGCCACATTCATTTCCGTTAGGATCTGCCGCGATAGTCTTCTCTTCTCCTCAGGGAATGGTATACCAACCTAACATACAAATAACAGTGAAAGGTTTCCTTACTAAACCCTTATACAAATGAAATGCTACCTTACTAACCTTCCCTAACACTTTGTCGATCCATGATTATGTCTGCAATAGCAGACGAAATTTCAGATGAATGGATAAAACCTTTTTGAACACTTTATTTCATTTGTTTGGGGATAGGACATTATTTTAATAATTATTTAGCAGTTAGCTCCTAACCCCGAGAGCGCCTACATTCCTTATAGGTATGTATCCACAGAAAATGCCTTGGGGAAGGCGAAAAGGTCAAAAAAATACCCACTTTTCAGACTTTGTATTTAAAAAAAAGATGCCTACCAATTTGTTCGAAAATTGAAATTCTGCCATAGTTAAGAATTATAATGATTTTCTTAATGTTTGTTTTGATAGCGTAAATAATGAACATAGTTTAATTTTAAATGTTTTAACAACGGCATATAATGTTTCTTTGTGTAAATGATTTTGATCAGATGGTATAATTAATTACCTTTCTATTTCACATCTGATCCATGATAGGATTAAATAATGATCATACCTTCTCCAGACTGTTCCTAATCATTTCAGTTATGGGACTCTTCTTCTGTCTCTGTTTTTCAATTTCCATTTGCATCCTGGCCATCTCTTTGGCTTGCGCCAATGCCATCCTCGCTTCGGTCTGCAGTCTAGCTTGCCTAGCAAAGAAGTCTGATTCCACCTGACCCTGACCAATCTGGCTGACTCCCACCTGGGCGCTCTGATTGATGGATAAGGTCGCTGGACGAGTGGCAATGCCGGCCTTCATCGCCGAACCGTTGCAGACCAGGTCAGATTTATCTGGTCGCCTCGTCTGCTTAGGATTTGTCATTGGGCACTCAGAGTCAGAGCTTGGGCTGTCTGTGTCGGATAGAGATTCGTTCATGAAGCATATCTGGAGATTCATGCCTGCAAAATATAGGATGCGTGTTTGTTTCAAGTTGGTGGAAATATAAAATTCATTTACAACATGATTCTTGTATCATCTACTTAATTTGATATCATGTTTGATTTAAATTGTGTCAAATATTTATCAGCTTTGTACTTTTCCTTTATTGTACACATTTCTCCCCTATTCTTACATTCCATTCTAAGCTATAACATTATTTTATAACAGATATTTCATACTATATGTCTAATGAAACACTTTGTCATTATTATGTACATTTTTGCCTGTTTCTCAAAGTTTACTTACCACTCTGCAACCTGGATTGTAAACTAGGTTTTCTGCCAGGCCGATCTGTGTAGTAATCGTCCTCATTACCCATGGCCAATCTACGCCTGATTTCTTCACGATCCGTACGTCTCTGAAAGAACAATTGGCAATTTTTTTGGGAGCGCCAAGAACAGAAAAAGATTATAAGGCAGTTGGAACAATTTCACTTTTATAAGTACCTACTATAGTTACAATGAAGTAAAATGAGTTGTAAAAAAAAGTTATAATTTTGTTCTTAACATGTCAACATTTCTTAGGGGTTGGTGAAATGTTGAAATCACATGAAAAATTGTCTATATAAAAATTATCCAAAATGTCATAACCGATTTAACATTTTTTTTTAAATCTCCTAAATTTACTATTTATGATAGGATACTGATTTCACTTCATATTTAAATTTCACAACTACTTGGTCGTTTTATCAAGTGACCATGAAGAAAAATGATTTTTAGTTATCATTTTGTATTGAAAACATTTTAAACGAAACTTAAAAATTCTCAAAAATTAACCATCACCACTACATATTGGGAAATGCGACATACGTCGAAACTTATTCCACCATCGGTTATGACTCTTAGAAATCTATCAATGACATTCTGCTCGTCATAAGAAGGGGGGACGTATGGAAACCACTCCATGTTCTCACGAGCCGCGTTATAATCCATACTGAAGGTGGTCATGGAATACGCTCTAGGCGATAAGAAGTCATAGCAGTTATAGTTCTCCTCTCTCCTCGCAGCTTTTATCACTCTTTTGGTTTTCGTACCAGTCAAATTTAACTTAATGACATTCAACGACGCTTTAGTTTTATTTTTTATGGCATCAGTATGACACTTTACGTAAGTTAATAAGTTATCGAACATTATATATGGCACTTTCTATGACACTATCGACCTGAAGCCAGTAGATACTATTATAAAGTCTAGTCTTTGTTGTGTTTGTATCGTATAATCGTATAATGTTACGTTGTTTAGTGCCTGCGACGGCGACGTTGCTCCATCCTTCAACTTAAGTTAAGACGTCTCGAATCAGGCGGCATTGCCGATTGCCTGTAACAACGTAACGCCTAAGTATAAAATTGTATGCAACTAACATTGCGCACTGCGTGACTGCGTGAAATTGAAATATCAAATTGGAATAATTCGCATCGTAAACCATGCACAACGCACAACCAAAAACCAAATACCAAATGCACAAAATGCTTTCGTGCACCGTCCGGCGTAGGGTTGTAGGGTATCCATATTTTGGAAAACCGTACCATAGTGTTTTGAAAAGAAGTCCAAAAGTTACTCACCGATTCATCTAAGCTTTCCAACGTTTCGTTCTCGTCAAAAGTCAAGGTATACAAATCGTACAAATATGAAGTATCCTTTTTATAATGCCTTTTCCTATTCAAAGGCATTGACGACGATGACGACGACGACGACGACATATTTTTATTTGTCAATAAACAATGACTGTAGGTATAATTTAATGAACTAAACTAATCAATATGCCTTTTATGTCACTGCATACTCGAGTTATAAACACTAAAAAGCCAATGCAGACATTTTCTCAGGATATGGGATACGATTATTGGTTGAAGGAAAAAACGATTTCTATTGTATACTAATGAAAATTGTATGGCGTGACATTACACGCTTTCAAATTTTGCGATTTGTACCATTACAAATACGATGGTAAATTTATGAATAGATTGTTGCCTAGACTAGAAAATCCTATATTTATTTTATTTTTTAAATTATTGGGGTTCATGCATTATTGCTACATTTTATTTCAAAAACGTTTTTTAATAGGTAGCTAGAATAACGCCCCATTATAGGATTAGGTAGGTACTCAAAAGAAAAGATTCTACAAACAATTTATTGACTATCCATACGTACCTAGGTAATTGTTACCATCTCGATTCGTCAAAGTGAAAAATGAAAAGAATTACATAGAGTGCAAACGGTGAAGTTAAGTTAGTTCCGCCCGAAATTTCATTCAGTTTTGAAATTGCCAAAAAAATCGTTTAGTTTTAAAACAAAATGCGGTGTTTCATTTGAAGTTCCCATCATCAAAAGCATGATATAGCAATATAGCACCTATATAGCTGAATGAAATGAAATGAAGCCAGTAACGTATCCAGCCCCAGCCGTGACCCACCGAATTTCAAGTTGACTTTTATGATAATGTTAACTGTAAAAACGAAAACGACGCATTTGATATCCGAATCCGTGTTACTAGTAAAATCATGGAACATGAAGGCTTCTACTTTCTACTCTAAACGTCACGAACTGTCAACTGACACTTTTCCGTCTCAAGATAAAATTCCCGAAATTGTTAAATCTGCAGTAACGTTTTCAGTGCAGGTTTATCAAACTTTTTGCCTTACCTTATACTTGGACGTTTCCATTACGGCCTCGTAGAGGAACCCAACGTTCAAATTTTCTCCCAATAAACCCGAAATTCCACCAAATCGTCGATCTCATCCCCCTCTTCTAAAAACTTGCGAGCACACTGATTGAGGAGGAGAGAAAAACTTAATAACGCCTATCGTCTATCCCGTGACATCATACGGCAGAAAATAGCGGAACGAAACTTAAATAAATAAATTCCGACGTTTCGAACTTCTAAAGTCGACCTTCCTCAACGTTTATTTTTACTCCCGGCCAGCTAAAACGCTCCGGCTTTAATAGACTTGTGGGTGTAGATGATTCAAACACATATGTGTTGTTAACATTAAAACTACTATGTATAAACAAATACTATCATCATTGTTATAATAAACGTAGGCGGAGGAAAGAGGGACGGCCCCGGAGAGATAAACATGCATGTGTTCGCATTTACGAAACCATAATATCGATATCGATATTACCAAAGTCGGAGATAGATAAAAAAAAACTTTACTTCAGAAACGTTATTTTGAATTCTGAAATGTTTAACCTACGTACGTAGGTAAGACTTACCCTCCGTTCCTCCTCTCTAGCGGCTTTGAGGTGGTTTTCTATAGCTTCTAGATCTATTTTAGGCATAGCCGTTTCTATGTTATAAACGTCGAAACTCCCTAAAAACAAATTACAAATATATATTTATTAATATAATAATAACAATTTTTCTTGGTGTATGACGTGTTCGATTCTTCTTACACTAAGAAAAATGTTGCAGATACCTCTTATCTTTACTAACCCAAGAGTTCACAGTTGTTTTTTTTCTTCTCTTCCTTAACCAAAGATGCTGATCTCCTATTGGTCAGATCCCGTCTGGGCACGGTTATCCAACTGCCAAATTGTCTGTTGTAGTCCCTTCTCTTTCTAACCGTAGGGATTTCGACATCTTCTCTCTCTTTCTTATGGGGAGAAGTAACCGTAACAAACATTACACTATCATTGTCCTTTTCGTAATGGATGGACGAGTTTTCTTCCTTGGTGGTACTAACGCACTTATCCTTGGAGAAGAAGGATTGCTTATCGATGATGTTATCCTCTTTGCAGTTATCGGTCGTAAAAATGGCGTCACAAATGGACACTTCTTCTTTGGCGTTCGAAAGGAAGGCGTCTTCAATTTTTACGTTTAACATGTCGAGAGTGTTGAACGTAATGATTTTTGAATCGTTTAGTACCCTAAATGTCGGTTGTGTGTCTACCTGAGGCAGTGTGGCTAATTCATTAGGTTGTATATTGTATTTGGTTAATGTCGGTTGTATTATTTCATCTGGAGGCGATTCTATGTTGTATTTGGTCATGGTCGATTGGGTATCTTTAATTATTTCCAAACTCTCGACGGTTTCCTTAAGTTCTACGATTTTAGCGTTCGATAGGTCAACTAACTGCCGCCCTAACCCATCAATATCGAAATGGTTGACCAATTCCTCGCATTTTTGAGTAATTAACTCTCCATCACAATCATTTATGGAAGTAATTAATGTGTTACTCAAATCTTTTTCTATTTCTTTGCATTTAATGTTACCTAACTCCTTGTCATAGAATACCTTTTGTATATTTTCAACACTATCCAATCGATTAATGCTATCGATTTTGTTGTTGTAATTCTCGTTATTGTTGTTGCTATTGTTGTTGTTGTTGTTGATGATGATGATAGTTTCGGTTTGCAACGAAGTCTCGTCTTCGTAATCGTCATCGTCACCGCCGTCGTCACCATCGGAGTTGAAATCTAAAGTATGCGCCAAATGTTGAAATCCGGGGTAATTCGGATTTACGATACCGCGGCAGCCTTGTTGGCCACCTATCTGCGAGAGTTGTTGGTTGGCTAGCCGATCGAAATCTCGTGTGTATTGTTGGTTGCCGAAATTGTCGTCTTCGGAGCTGTCCGAGTCGGATATGTCGAAGGGGCGCTCTTCCACTTGGGGTGACGTCTCTGCCGACGAACAACTCGGCTGTGCATGTAATGCTTCTATGAAACAAAAGGAACTCTGATGTAAATTAAACCTGAGGGACTTGAACCTTAAATAAACACCTGTTTTAAGTTTGTTAGTAAATTTTTTCATAAGTTGTTTTCTAAGAATGATTGATTATATCCGAAGGCGTTTGAAAAGTGTTAACATCAATTTTTACGGAAAAAAAATTAACTGCAGAATTAGGGAACTTACAGGAAACGTGACTTCAGGTTAAACTTTAAAACTTTACCTTCGTTCTCGACGAAACTATCATCTGACGATGACTCCGAGTGGACGGACGAGGCGGTCCGTCGCCTTAACGTAGCAGCCAGGGTGTTGTTGATGTTGAGCAGTTGACTGTTGTGTCTGTTCCTGTTGTTGTAGTAGTAGTTGTTGTTGTTGTTGTTGTTGTTGTTGTTGGTATAGAGCTTCAATGTCTCTTGGGAGGGGTTGCACCATTGCACCTGAAATAAGAATATCATAAGCTGTCATCGAAAACTTTTGGGCAATCGGAAAATGGTTAGAATCCGGAAAATTTGTAATAATCCTTTGAACTTGGGGAGTTTCATCTATTCGAAACTTAGTTCCGAAGCTTAGATATCTCTGACTTTTTAAAATAACTTTCGAACAAAGAAGTATAAACTTGAGCTTGAGAATGAAAATGATGTCGATTATGGTCTTCATTCACCGTATCTGTGTTGAAGTTGGTGGAGTTGTCGATCGAATTGCCGTAGTCGGTGGTGTTGGTGACGTACTCAGTTCCTGGTGTGTCGGCTGTTGTTGTTGTTGTTGTTGTTGTATTTTTATCGTTACAGTTGCTGTTCTGTACCGTGTTGATTCTTTTCGGGGAGTTCAAGGTGTCGCCGTTGCCGTTACGGACGGCCAGTGGTCGTACCTCCATCGTCTTCAGGCGCATTTTTACCCCCTGAAAAGAAAAGAGAGGTATTGAAGGAAGGAAAAACAGCTAAAATAACTTAGATGAAGAATTCTCCCAGATCCGATGTGCTTCTTGTTTTGGACATATTTTACGAATTCTTCAGAGAGGGGTGTGTTTCTAACGCTCGACCTCTGACAATGACTGTATCGGAGCGGGAAAGTAAATTAATGTGTTGAACTAGTCGATCATGTAGTTGTTACTAATATATGAAGTGTTTTATTGGTCGTAAAACGTAATAATGTCGCTTCCTTCGGCTCCCATTTCCATAAATAAGTGTCGAAGTATTAATTATTTCGATAGCTTTTTCGGTTTTATTGACCGATAAAATTCCGTACGTTTTCACCATTTATAGTAACTAAAGATACATGTGGGGCTTTTCAAAAAGAAACGGAGCGCGCGAAAGACAGAGAAATAGAGAGAGAGAGAGAGAGAGAGAGAGAGAGAGAGAGAGAGAGAGAGAGAGAGAGAGAGAGAGATATCCGTAAAATTTAATTTGCAGCCATTATCTAATTGGGAATCTTAAATTTCCTCAATTAGGGTAACACACATGGGCTATTACGCCGATTAGCTCCCATGTAAGGAACGGAACGAATCACATTATCGAGCTTATTTATTTCGGATTAAAGAAATTTCGGTTCCGATGTGCGTTATTGGTGATGGCGATGGTCGCGGTGGTGGTAGCGGTGTTTTAGACCAAAAGAGAGTACTTTGAATAGTTAACCCAACCTAACGAGATCCCTCGATTGTTACTGGAAATTTAGAAAAATCTGCAGAGTACTTTTTTCAAATTCATCGCAAATAATGAAGTAACGCGTTTCACGATTTCCCCGTTATGAACTTTCTTAGGTAGGTACAACCGATAGGTTCGAATTTAAAAATTCATCGCAAAACTATATGAGGCTGTGGTGTTTCCATGGAGACTTGGGGAAAAATGGGAAGTATCATATTGTCTTCCTTTTTCTTCTTGGATACATATAAATTAAATATAGAAACGTCTATCTCGAAATGGTAGTGCTCCTGGGGAATGACTCGCCTTAAGGGAAAATACTCAGATATATTTCATTAATTTTCTTTTCGTGTTCAAAGTATCGTATAAAAAAAGTATCGTCGTCGTGAGGTTGGGATAGGCAGGAGCATTTTGAAGGTTAGTCGAAACAGTATGGCAAAGTGCCGCAAAGGGATTATCCGAAATTGTCCTCAATTATTTCGGAATAGTAAAATTTTCCGGCAGATTATGCACATCATCGTACTTATCGAAAGTGGGGGTAAAATTCGATAAGGACGACGAATTGACGCGTGTTCATACAATACAGCTACATCTAACTCACTTACGCCTTACGCATGCACCTACCAGCTAGGTACCTGTACCTGTACCTGTACGTTTTATATTACCTAAAAAACAACTTACCGTAATCCATCTCGACAGCCATCATAATGCGATCGACCTGTCGCGTATCGTAACGTAATTGAATATTATTGTGAGATAATAACAAGCGGAAGGACCTTTCCTTACTCTATTGGTAAACCGAATAGAATTACGTAACACTGTCTTCTTCCGCCTTTCGCACCGGTGTCGGGGGAAAACTTGCCCACCTGTTCTGGGGGTGGGTGAGAGGGTATATGCGGTAAGTGGCGACGCCCTGACTAAACGTTCGTTCGACGTCGTCGACGTCGGCGTCCGGACGCCTCGAGTCGCGCACCCTCGCCGGTAATACGAGTATCAGACGGACGGACGGACGTCAATCCGGCACGACGACGCCGGACGGGAACCACTCGGAAAATTTCATCTTTATATTATTTCCTTCTTTGCTTGTTTGTTTGTTTGTTTTATAGATGTTATTAAAGAGATATACTGAAGGACCATTTTTGGGATTCCTATACATTTTCATAATAAATTGTAGCTAACGTGTACACTTCCAAAAATGATTTAGAATCTCACCAAAATCCCTCAGAGTTCTTAGTCATTTCGTATACTGTCGGGAATAATCAACCTTTCAAAATATTTTACGAGTTTCGCAACTTTTAGCAATCCAACCCAATTAGTTAGATATTTATATTATTTAAAGAAATAATATTTGAGAATATTTGATAGTTTGCCTTTAAAATACTTCCAAATATTCTCGGGGTTTTTAAGATACGTTCACTATAATTTACAGATCAATAAAAACCAATTTATGACATATAAAATTACCTTAGAATTCTTGGAATCTAGCAGAAAGTATTTTTTAATAAACTTTCTAAAATCTTGAAAGACTGTCATAGATTTTTAAGAGATAGTTTTTGAGAGGTTTGCGAATGAATTATTATATACTTGTGGAATATTCCAGGATATTGTAATCTACTCCGAGCATTTTATCAGGGTCGACGGATATTTTCAGTGAATAACTGTCCAGAAATAATTTAGGAATCAACAAATCCAAGAATCTTAGAAAATCGGGATTATTTTCAGGAGTCCTTTATAAAAGTCACGTGATCTAAAAGGCATACAGAATTTAACAAATTTAACTATCGGGGGAAACAGGCCTTAATACTAACCTAACACCATGTTTTCAATTTTCATTTAATCATTTCATTTAAATGGTCTCAACCAACGCTATTTTCTCGCGTTAATTACCTACATTTACACATAATTTTAAATGAATCCAAATAGTTAAATTATAATTTAAACGAAAACACACACATATTTTATTTCCTTCAAATTTACTTGCTGTTTTAAAACGAAACCTCTCACCGATTTCGTCCGATATCAGTAACGAGTCGATCTGCTACAATTTTTTGTTCGCTTATTTCTCCTTCGACTCGCTCGTTATGCCCTTACGTAAACGTAGATTTAGTAAAATTATTCCTAAATAATTTCGTTTAGTGAACATGTGAACGTCGTCGGAAGCGATACGGTTGTGTGTTTCGAGATGATTCCTTCTGGGATCTCTGGAATTTCCCGAGCGTCGTCGGGTGCTCGGGACTGCTCGGGTTCTCGTCACGTTCGCGTCGCGAGTGATTTTTCAAATTTCGAGTGATATATAGTAGTGATGACGTTTTTCATTTTATGTAATTCTGTAATGAATTTCTCTGCTTAATTAGTACTAATACATGTAGTTTTTTTGAGTGGTGCTGTTTGTAATTTTGTGATTTTAAGTGGAGAAAGTGTTACGACACTTTTGACTTTTGACATTTTTGTGACGTAGTGATAGTGATAGACATTTTGGCAGCAGTGGCGGCGCCTTCGAGAGGGCATCGGGCCTTATGCCATTGTCAAAAAGGTTTGTTTTCAATTCCATTCAACTTTGCCATTAGCGACCTATCGGATTTAACCGGTAGATACATGTAAAGCCCCTTTGAACGTGCCTTTCTTTTGACAAATGTATCTTACTACTTACTATACGGATATATTTAGATTTACTCAATAACATCCTTCCGGGTCACTATACGCGGAGGTGTGATTTGAGCAAAATATTTTTTTTTCCTTATTTATTGTTTGTTATCACTACAATTTTATAACTTTTATTTTCAGGTGAGTATATTATCGACGACAGTGGCAGAGAACTTCAGATAAGGGCAGACTTAGCAGCAGCTGTTTATAAGGTTAGTTTTTTTAATATTTTCTATCGCTCCCCTGGAAAAGTTGGCCTTCTTCAAACAACTAAGTCACATTTAGTTGTGACGACGGGCCGTTCCGAAGTGAGAAGGGCAAAAGTTATGTTCTATTGGTTACTAGTTACTATTGTAACGAAAAGGCTTGCCGTAATGTAAACACCGGCCTGGAGCTACCCGTGTCCGACCAATCACTTATAGAGTCCATTCTTTCACGTTAAAATATTGTAAAATTTTCGAATTTTAAAGTACCGCACCGATTTTGATTAAATTTTGCAAGGGAGCTTGTCTTACCATCCTCTTCAAAAGTTATATGATTAAAATGTGTGCTTTTTGTTTTTAAGGGGTGATGAGAGCTACCCCTTTTAACCAAAAATTAAAAGCTGAACATTTAAGCGTTATTTGAACCTTAATAATTTTTAAGATTTGTTTCTCTTATGGGAATGCATTTTATAATACATACATAACTATTTTTCAACCCTTAAAAACTACCCCTTAGGTCAGAATTTTGCAAAAACAAATAATCTTTATAATTAAATCATTCAATGATGCATTTTACACCGAATTTCTATTTAATATTCTAGTCTACTGAAGTCTATTTAATATTCATAGTTTAAATTCTTAACAATTTAACAGTTTCAACCTTCATAAACTACTCCTTACAATGAAGTTTATTAATTTTTTTTTTCGATATTTCAAAATTTTAAATGGTCCCTTTATGATACATTACATTTATTTTACGACTTTGTGATATATATGATACATTTATTCAACCCTTAAAACCAGTCTTTATAGTTTAATCATGTATAAAAATTGTTTAATATAATTTGAAATTGGTCAATGTTGTGAGTGGAATTAAATGAAATCTCATTAGTTTTAATATAATTTCTCAAATATTGCGCTGTTTGAACCCCTAAAAATCGCCCCTTCTTACAAAATATTGTAGATTTTTTTTAATAGTACTACTGGAAAAAATTTAAAAAAAAAATATTTAGTTGGAAAAATAGGAGAAACTGGAGATAATTGTACGCTACGAAAAACATGACAGAAAAACGTAAATGGTTTCTTAACGATGATTTCTTTAATTCTAAACATATTTAATTGGTCAAAAGCTTATTTTGTAGGGAATTTGGAGGGTTGTCAGATTTGTGAAGTTGGACTTTTTTGAAGTCCTTTAGTTTTAAAGGATGTGATTTAAATGGCTTTAAAAAGGTACTTCTCACACGTAACACGTATATGCAAACTTCAAATGTCAATATCTCAATTAGTTTTCATTGTAGAAAAATAAAAAAAAATTGAAAACTTCCAGCAAAACAGATAATACGTTTTAGTATCCATACATATTTTTCATATCTCTTTTAGTTTTCGAGTAATTTTGGAAAAAAACGGAAAATTTTTATACAATTTCAAAAAATCTAAAGGATCTGCAGGCGTTTAGGTCTTCTAAAAAATCTAATGGATACTTAAAAAATCTAATCGACCTATAAGAACCTCAGCAATTTCTCTGTTAAAGAGAACTGAAACATTTACGATAGAATCTATAATCTAGATTTTTAGATCTACGAGCCGGATTTTAAGAATGTAGCGCGAGTGAACAGTAATTGATGATGTATTGAGATAATAAAAAACCAAAACAATTACTTAACCATTTTCCTTGTGTCATCTACAAAACAAAAATCATTATATCGGAAAACATCAGAAGTTCCAAAGTCGGAACCTGGTGATAACGTGGAATTTTATCGACCAATAAAACCGGAAAAGCAATCGAAATAATTGGTTCAGCTAATATTATGGAAATGGAAGCTCGTGGAGCGTTTTATGATCGATAAAACACGTCATACAACAAGAGCCCCACATAATCCAAGTAGTTAATGTGGTACTTGAATATCTATTTAATTGCCCATCCGGGAAACTGACGGAGGAAAATTTGCACATTTTAGAAAATTTCTCCCGCTAAACTGGTACGTTGTCTAAGTTACAGATTTAAGTCGCATATGTAAAATACATTTATTTGTTGACCGACTACATAAATTCAATTTCTGATATAATTCTAAAACAACAAATCAATATATTGAATTACGCATAGTAATGCCAAAGTTTATCGAACAAGTTTCAGGTTTCTGCAGTCTCGCAATGCCATCTATTGGGTTGCATGCTTACCTACTAGGAAAATCGATTAGACTTTCGAGAATCAATAAGCATAATTATTTGTTCGTCTTTTTGCCGTACGGTAGAGCAACGAGCTTCACATTGAAGAATCAAATTGAGATGCCTTCAATAATCTTTATTTTATAATGAAGTTATAACAATTTGATATAATGGCAAGAGATGGTTTTCCTTTCTACCGATATGTGTTTTGAACTTGGATATGCATCAAATTTTTTATGAATATGATCAAAATTCAATGAAACAACATTTCAAAATTTCTACCGTTGGGAACCTTATATCATATGCGCAGTAAAATGAAATAATTTCGACCTCTGTTTAGTTTGTGTGAGATAACAAAAAGGAATATACCTATAGGATTTGGGAGGGAAGGCAAAAGTAAATATCATATCAACTCAATGTATCTAAAATCTCGATATCGTAAGATAAATAGAGGTGGTTAAGATTTATTAAAAAGTTGCTAATAAATAAAACTATGCAGGAAAGGTCATGTCTTCATTTTGACAATATTACCTATTTGTTGTAAATTGTACAAGACTATATTAATGGCATAGAACGACGCGTTAGGCACAATTATTGACTGTAACAATAAAGTAGGTAGGTTACTTAAAATCTTACTTAATTACTACAGATTAACGATTAATTATAGATAATAGTGAGCAAACAATATCGTAGACACGTGTTTCTGACTTTTGGTTGTCATTAGTTCACAACCTGGGTATATGAAAATAGATAATAGACTATGCCGTTTTATCTGTAAGAGACAATAAGCACCAACACGTGTTTCTGCTTGCTAGTTCAATTAGGATGGTATAACCAAGTTGAGAGTTGAGGTGAACGGTGGAGGGATCCTGGAAGAACAATACAAACAAAAGAGATGTAAACAGGAAGCTGCGCACGCACGCACGCACGCACGCACGCACGCACACATTAATATTCAATTGGCACATCGTGGCAAAACATGCAAACAACGTTTTCCACAAAAATTAAATTAGGCTCAGACGCTGGTGCCCAAGTGTTTTGCATTTTGCAAGAGCGCGCGCTCTACATTTACAAAATGTAGGTACCTTACCTACCTATATGTTTCACAAAATTTATTTTCTTTCGCCGCCTAGGAACGAACGTAAGTGAAATAAGAAAGAAACAAGCCTTTATCTCGGATCACTTAACTGAAAAGTAAGCAGTAGGTAAGACCGAAAAAAAAAAAAAAAAAATCTGAGTAACAAATATTAGAGACACGAGATAATGTTGACGTGCCATTACTAAGTAAGTTTCACTTTTCAAACTATGGAGAAGTGTCATTTCAGACTTTTGATTATTTATCAACTTAATTATATCTATTTGCTAATATACATAGTAAAGTAGTATTTTACAGAAAGTACCTATACCCTATACTTATTGTGAACGGACTTCAGCGGGTGCAACAAAACAGAAACCGTTTATATCGCGCCTTTCTAAATTATTAATTAAGTATATTCCTCGATTCCCCTTTGGTACGCCCCTTTGGCAGGAAATTACTTGCCAAATTCGGGAAACTAAACCCGTCTACGTAATGACCTGGGGCATATGCATATCTTAAGTTTCTTGAGTTTGAGTTAATGACGGCGAGGTTGCGTTGCCAGTTGCCAGAATAAATACCTGAAAGGTCTCTGCCTCTATAATTGAGAATCCGAATTGTTTACTAACTTCTGACTGCTGAGATACCATTAGATTAGACTATCAAATTTTGAGGGAAGTGCTGAGGTGATAACAATTATTACATTCGCTGGAAATTCGGTTGGAGTTGAGAGAATTTTGTGAAAATGTCCAGAAAGATTTCATAAATTTAAAAGATTCCAAGAGTACTTATCGAAAAGTGTCACATTTAGTACGAAAGTAAAGAGCCATCTGGGTACATATATCTTAACGTTATAAATAGATGAAAATGATTGAATCCGATCCAAACAGCTGTCACTTCTCGATTCGATTCGGAATCATTAACTCCCTCGGAATCGTTACTTTTTTTCTCTTATCTGGCTTGACCAACCGTTTTTCCACTCCGGATGTTGTGTCGAACATTTATTGTCATCGACGAAATGAAAATGAAGACCCGACTGACTGACTGGTCAGGACTCGAGGCCACACCTTCGATGGTTCCTTTTTCTTCTTATTTAATTTTCCCTCTTGATAAGCAGCTAAACGAGAGAGGGAGAAAGAAAGAAATACGCCAACGCCAAGAAATATATGCCTAAAAATGAAATTTACAAGATTTTGAGAAATATCTACAACGACAAACCTAAACACAAATCAACATTCAGGCAACAAGCAGAAACATGTCTTTTGAAGGAAAAACTATTGGAATGACTGGGATATGTTTACGGAATGCACAAGAGGACAGAATGAAAAACATGAATAAGTATACGTATTATCATTTTCAATTTGGTTAGGTGATTATTTTTTTACAATACCTACATACCTATTACTTTTAAACTAACACCTTGAAGTGTACTTCATATGAATTGCAGTATATGCGTTCAAGAACTGCGAAGAAGTACACAAGGTCCGAAATCTTACAAGGAAATCGAACAGAGTTAGTAAAACGATTGGACATTGTAATAAAACATTGAAATTTCAAAGGAAATCAAAAATGCGATGCGCCAGTCCACTTTAATGACTACCCACCTACATCAACTTATGAGGGTTGTAAATTGTAATCAGTATGGGGTTGATTCCACAATTCGATTCACTGACATTAACCGAAAAAAATGTTCACTATGTGCTTAGAGGATCGCTCTCCACCAATAGTGGAGAAAGTGTACTGGAGCCACTACTCGCCTCGTCCATGGGAAGATAGCCATCGTAACGGCTATAATACGCCACTGAAGAAGTTTCAAATATAGAAGATTAAGCGATACGGAACGCCCTATTGCTACCTACATATATTGCCAATCTATTTCTAATAGTGTGTCGGTGAACAGCTTTCGAGTGATTTATACGAAACCCATTTCCCGAAATAATTTTCCATTTAGGTACTCTCCACCGTCCATTTTTTAAATTCGCTACGGGTGAAACGGTACGATAATTGAAAGAGTCGATGGTAACTAAAAGTATCCGCAATCCAAAAATCCTTACTTTTTCCTTCTATTTTATTTTGATTTGTAATTCACTTGTTTTGAATCAGTCAGCCACTTGCTTAAAATTCCAATCACAATAATTATTCAAAAACGTATCGAATTTTTCGACTTGAGTGTCGAGTCGCTCCGAAAAAGAAAAATAAAAAATAAACCCCTACGCTCGATTCCTCAACTTATACCCCGATGATATTCAAATTCTGGGTGTATAGAGGCAATGTTAAGGCAATAAATCGCCTTCTGAAGCTATCGCAGCTTCACCTATAATAACATGTTTGGTACGAACAACAAACAGTTTTAACCATTACACTTAGGATTAGGAATAAATAATGCGAATTGTACCCCAAAGGAATATTCGCTTGATAGGTATATTGTATATTCTCAGTTCACCTGGAACATCCGTGAATGAGTATGAGGTACACGTAGGTAGGTAGGTAACTAGCGACTTATAACATTTTACGTATGAATGCGAGAGTTAGCTTTAAACAATTATTATAAAGTCCTCAAATTAAGCGTAATACAATAAACGTACTACATTAAATGATTAAATGTAGGGAATAAACTAATCGCGACGTTCTCGTATCATATCTGATTAATGCCGGAAGGTCTGCGGTATGGTAATTCCTGTAGATATTATTACTATTATGTATACGGACGGCAGACGACCGTTACTTGTATTAAAAGGTTTAATTAAACGAATATAAAGTGGAAAAAGTGAAGAGATGCGTGTATTTTACAAGGTAAGTAAATTAATAGGTTTTCTTTATTTTCATCGTGTCATCAGGAACCTTCTCTATATAACGTATTGTTCACAAGATGTTGGGCGATACTAGCATTAAATTAATCCAAAACTAAGTTATTTAATACAGTCATCGACTTTTAATTCATATACCTACTTAACTATTACTATATTAACATCTGCGACCTTGCTAGCAAGTCAACAGTTATTCAACTGATAAAGTTACGTTCATTGATTTTATTTTAAGGATATATTAAGATGTGCTATTCAGGATACTTATGATATGCTATGAAAATATTTTAAAACAAAAAGCGCAGTTTAGCAATTTCATTTTGAAACTTGTTGAGCATATCAGGCAATCTAGGCACAAATTAATTAATATAATATTATTCTTTTTAGTAATATTGGAGAAAAGTAGAGAAATCTTTCGTGGATGGTATAACAATAAAATGAAGGAAGGCCGAGATCATGACAATATAGGAAATTAAATCTATCTATGCTTTCGTGCCATCTAAATAACACGAATGCAAATGACAAATTGGTATCATTTGATTTTTATTGTATTTTTGGGTGATACTTGGGTGATTTTACTTGGAAATTAATTCGTAGAAAATCAATTAATTGCATTTTTGCAATATTTTCAATATGCCAGTTTACAATAAGCGAAGGTTAGATGATCACTTTATTAGACATGTTTTTTTAGTTTAAGAGAAATTTAAAGCAAAAAAAAGATGGCAAAAAAAGATGGCAAAAACATACTAAATTAAAAGTATTTGATTTGACATTGTCGAATCCTTAATTGATCTGATTTTCCGTCAATCGATCGAATAATAGGCTCATTTTTCAAACGTTGTCATTACTATTCTACAGCAATAGTAATGTTTAGTATTAACTGTCCGATAGTACATGTAATAATGAAACAGTTGAAAGTGACTCTATAATATAAAAGTGACTTAAACTCTATAAATTGTCCATACTCCAAATAACTCTAATTAAATAATTTTTAATAAAACTTGTTTTATAGATAACCTGGAAATTATTCATTTCTGGTCATATTATAGTAGTTTTTTGCGCGCGTTATTTTACAAAATAAATCGCGCACAAAATGGGTCAGGCATGTATTTTGAATTGGAAAATTTGATCAGTAATAGAAGACTAAGTTTTCCATATTGGAGAGAATATGGCAGGAATCTAACAAAAATAGGACAATTATCGATGTTTTTATGACAAAAAATAACTGAAAGTGCTATTGTTTCGTTTAATTCGGCAATATTATTTGTTACTTTAAAAAATGGCAGGTGGTCTTATATGAGAAAATTTGATATGAAACTATTTGATTGACCCTTTTCCCCTAGTCTGAGGGGTGGTGGTGGTGGTGGTGGTGGTGGTGGTAGGTATTTATGTTCACATAAGATTGGTGCTAAATAGAAAAAAAGAAATTCCCATCCCTTCGATCTATAGTGAAAGCGCCACCCAGTTGTCACAGAAAAGAGTTAGTTAAACTACTGATAACACATAATCGAATAAAAATTTGGACTTGATTCGATAGCTTGGATTTAATATTACTTTTATTTTATCGTATGGTACTTAGTATTTTTCCATTCCAGCCAAACTTATTCGGCACCATCTTCATCATCTTACATCTTCAACCGCTGACGGCGGAGAAATGTGCAAATCCTCAATACCTGACAGCGTCAAAACAGGAGGCCATCATAAAGTTACAGATGCTGACCCAAATGAAGATCACTTGCTGGTCGGACGACTGGCACGTTCAAACGTTATTTTACGATAACGACGTGTTTAAATGTGGCAACGAAAACAGAACGGTGACTTTAACGAGAAACCTACAGGCTCTTTTTAAAAGTTACTTCAATTATACACAGGACGGAATAAGTTTGACGGTTACACCGAGCTCGGAGGCTGGGGGTCTGCAATACAAATACGACGGGTACGCACTGAAGAACGGGAAAGTGTATTACTACCAAGACGAGAAACTACTGTACAGTATCAATGTGTATATATACGTGTTATCCACCGATCCGCTAGTGCAATACGCGATATTTCGTTCAGGACCACAGTATGATGGGTATATGGGATTGCGTTTGATGCCAGAACAGGAGCTAGATGATGAACTAAACGTCACTTTTTGGCGAACTGACTTCGAAAACGTGACCATTTACTACCCATTACCTACAGAGAAACCTTATTTTCCACATTCCTTCCAGTTATTCACAAAGTTACAAAACCTCAGCACTGGTTTTCCGCATTCTTATTTTTCCTTAAGTGGACCGTTTGTGCTACCATTTCACTACCTCTACATTCACATGCGCTACGCTTGTTTTCTTCAACTAATCGAAGACTCACAGTACCAAACATCGACAGATTACGAAATTTTGTTGTATCTCACGCTCATAATATTATTCGCTCCGTTACTAAACGTATTTGTAAACTATTTTACGTTGAAACAGTTTCAAAATTTTAAATGGTACACTCTACGTTGGCTGAGTACCGGATTTACTTTGCGGTACGTTGTCGATTCCTTGCGCTCCGAGAACGAGACACAATACGAACAAATCTATTTATTCATAAAGAACTTGAAGGGACAAGAGAAGAATATTTTTATCGTTAAGAGGGACACCACTTACGGATACGATTACGCCAGGGTCAGCAAACATTTCTTGCGGTCAATGCGGATCTATGAGAACTTACCATCGAGCAGTAATAGTGACCCATTACTAGCAAATATTGATTCTAGTCAAGAAGGCGATTTCATATAATTGCAAGTGTACCTACATGAAAAAACAAGTAGGTATGCATTTAGAAAACCTTTGGAGTCGATTAATTGGTGAATTCTAAATTCTCCTCCCTTAAGCATTTTGTTTCCAGGAGGGCATCCCGAACTGGATCCTTTAGACAGAGTGCTCCCGACCAGTATATAACATTGAACAAAGTGTTATGTGTTCCATTGTGGAACTCCTTCATACCTAAATTTACATCTTCTGTATGTTTCTTCAGTTCAATCTGAAGCTTGCTTCCTTTTGGTAGCGTCAAATGACCCGCGAACTGAACTAAATGTACGAATATAGTCAATAGCCGTTTAAAAATTGAAATTAAATCAAACTTAACGAACCGATAATATCGCTTTTTATGTTTCAAATATTGACATACTTCACATTTATTGTCTACTATAAATTTTGTTTTTTTACCTCTTGTTATAGGTACCTAGGTATATTTTGTGATAAAAAATGAACTGTCTAGTGTTTTTTTTTTCATTTCGTGCACATTTGTTTATTTTCAAATTAAAATCGAGTTGTACGAATTAGGATCATATTGATACTTTAACTCACAACACTAAAACAGCAATTTCAATATCACTCTTACCCATGTTATAATCCAGTATAGTAAGAAAAAAAATATAATAATTAAAATAGAACCTAATTATAAATTCTTATTAAGATAATTGATGTTTAACTCGAAATTACCTAGATAATGGTGAACTTCAATGGAGATGAAATTGTAACAATAGTATGGTCAATTTAATGGCATACATACATAAGTAAGTGAAAAGAAATTTAATTTTATTACAGTTAAATACATTTTTCATTGGATAATATTCGATATGAAAAGAAGGTACATTTTAGGGCAAGTAGAGAGAAGGAAATGGCTTATTCAATGTAGTTTGGTAATGGTTTCCCACCTGCACCTGAAGATTAATAAGAAATATTATTTAATGTTTTTTTAGTTACTCTGGGAGATTCTGGGATATATATATATATATATATATATATAATATATACATACATATTTTATACCAGGGAAATAAGTAGGCATGGGACATTCTGTATTAGACGGATCTGGGGTACAGTAGAAATGGTGAATGTGCCGGTGCGTTACAATAGCAACATCGAAAATATTGAAATTTAACTTTTAATCAAAATATTTCAACAAAATAATTAATGATAGTTATTTACCTAAACTTGTTCTTCAAGTTCAATGCGTGAACGTTTTAAATAAAATTTGTGGACATTTGTACAGTTAAAGTTCCGTCGTCGGCACCATAGCAACGTCCGCTGTCAAGTCTCGACTTGAAACTTGAACGTAAAAACGTCAACAATTGTAGGTTAGAATTTTTATTGTTCTTGTGGTTGTGAGTTGTGATGTGATTGTCCTCACTCTCTGTTGTAATAATGATGTAAAAAAGTTATTGCACATTACGCACAGCTTTCAATTTCATTAGCCAAAATCGATTGCTATGCAAGGTAACCGATGGACGCATATTTTAACGCGATATCCCTCACACATAAACGTTTCTTTCAGCTGTGCCCTGATGGTTGACCTTTTTACAAGAAGCCACAGTTGAAGAGTATTCGTGTGGTGAGTAAATGAAATAAAAGTAATCCGGGTGTTCTTTGCTCCATTCAAATTTATTTTCTTTCCCTGTTTGGTGGATAATTCTTTTAAGGCCAACTTTAAAACTAGTTTAGAAAACAAATATCTATACTGGTGAGGAGCAAATCACTTACTAATCCACCATCCACCTGATTAATAGGAATAAATGACAAATTTAACATGCCCTCCTCAGATATTTCTTTTTCATTGCTAACTGAAGCTTGATTGTGATCATGCAATGTATGTATTGATTCATACGTTCAGGAGTAGAACAGTCATTAGTCATACATTCATTGAGGTATACTTCGTGCTTAAAACATGTTTTATTAAAGATCCGTGTATAGTAGAGAGCTCAAGTATTTGGTGATTGAAATGTAAAGGGCTAATTGTATAATTAATTCATAGTAATGTTTAACTTTAAACAATTGCCATGTAGTACTGTAAATTGTCAATAAGTACTTGAAATGTTTTTTCATTTTGTGTAATGTAAGGATGAGCTGAAACAAGCTAGTAAATGCCAATGACATCCCAGCATTGCAATTGTTTTCCATTCACCCACTCGGACATTAAAATTTAATTGAGGAACTTAAGTAATAATTGTTGATAAATCTATATTTTAATAGACACCGACTAAACCATAATCAACTGGTACTATAGAGGAGAATACGATATTTCCCGTATTTATAATTTTGATAATTCTGCACACAATAAAAGGATGTCAATAAACTTTTATTGTAATTTTCCATATTTCATATGACAAAATGTCATAATAAATTTCCTTTTGTCAATAATTATCAGCTTTTTACCATACTTGTGGTCCCACAACAATGAATTTATAAATATTGAACAGTTCACCTGCCAGCAAGTCAAAAATGAGCAATTTTTATTACTTATAATATTTATTTTCTCTCTCTCTCTCTCTCTCTCTCTCTCTCTCTCTCTTTCTTTCTCTGATTTCTATTATTTTTAACTGCTCTTAAAACGTGCATGTTTTTATATTTTTAATTAAAAAGAGCAATTAACGTAGAGTAATTGAATTTTTAATTCATTTCAGCATTCCTGATCTAATTCTCTGTTTTCCATCACATTGTGCTTATTGCTTTAAAGGGAATGGGTATCCTATTTTAAAACAAAATTCAGTTTTCACTCTTTTTCAGGTGATGAAAGTGCTCCAAAAATATTTACGATTCGAGAGATACTTCACAAGGACTTTCGTGTTTAGGGTAAGTTTGTAATGATTTTTATTGAAAACGTTACATGACACACCAGTAAATTATGGAGTTATTAAGGAATTCTGTGTTTCCCTACCTTGAACATACATACATACATATATATATACACATCTATAATGTTAATATTGAACGGTTCGAAACTGTTCATAAAAATATTTTTCCTTCAAACACACTTTTCCACATCTATTATTTCAACTTATAATGATTGCAATACTTTGAGGAATCTAATATGACTGAACTATTTAATGTTGAATCTGTATAAAATATGAAATGAAACAGTTAATATTTTGAGCAGGAGCAATATGAAAATAGTTAAGAATTAGTGTAGTTGTCATTATTAAACCTGTAAAAACTTTAAAATAGATTAGGTACTATATTACAAAGGGCAATTGTTGTAGACCTATTGAATGGGAGATGTTCTGTTATGCAGTGATGTTAATTACTTTTTATGTGCTGAGAGATAATTATTATTTCAGTTGATTGGTGTATCAGTTTTTATATATATATATATATATATATATATATATATATATATATATATATAACTTACTTATCTCTTAACATGATGGAGATAACATCCCAATTGAATTCTTTGTATGCCTGCAGGTCATACTTATCAGTTTAAAAGAAAACAACAAATACTCTTATTTGATATTTGATAACAAAGATTACATTATGAATTCAGTTATCTCCAGAGCGAAATTAGTAGGGAACCGGAAAGGGACTTGAAAGGGCTCATTATTGAAGCATGACAAAAGGTGCTTATGTATAATTCCCAAAGTTCCATTAGTAATCACCATTTACATATGTGCTTTGTTTTTGTTTACAGTGACGCAAAAAGGGTTACCCATGAACAAGTACATAATGGACAAGAGCGAGCAGAAGCAGAAGAGCTCCTCGAAGCGAACGGCTACGGATTCACACAACTCCGGAGTACTTATGGTTGGTCCGAACTACCGAGTCGGTAAGAAAATCGGGTGTGGGAACTTCGGCGAGCTTCGCCTCGGTAAGAACCTCTACACCAATGAGCATGTCGCTATCAAAATGGAACCGATGAAATCGAAAGCGCCTCAGCTCCACCTGGAGTATCGGTTCTACCAGCTGCTCGGTAGACACGAGGGCATCCCAGACGTTTACTACTTTGGGGCTTGTGGCAAGTACAACGCTCTGGTCATGGAGCTCCTGGGGCCGAGTTTGGAGGATCTTTTTGACATGTGCGACCGTACTTTTTCTCTCAAGACTGTGCTGATGATAGCGATTCAATTGTTGCATCGAATAGAATATGTGCATTCTCGTCACCTCATCTACAGAGACATCAAACCGGAGAATTTTCTAATAGGACGAAGCAGTACCAAGAGAGAGAAGATCATTCACATCATCGATTTTGGACTTGCTAAAGAATACATCGATGTAGAAACGAATAAGCATATACCATATAGAGAGCACAAGTCATTAACGGGAACCGCTAGATACATGTCTATCAATACTCACTTAGGTAAAGAGCAATCAAGAAGAGACGATCTCGAAGCTTTAGGTCACATGTTTATGTATTTCCTGCGAGGATCTCTTCCCTGGCAGGGCCTTAAAGCCGACACCCTCAAGGAGAGATACCAGAAGATCGGAGACACGAAGCGTGCCACACCAATCGACGTTCTATGCAAGGATCACCCGGAAGAGATGGCGACCTACCTCCGTTACGTTCGTAGGTTAGACTTTTTCGAAACCCCCGACTATGAATACCTACGGAACCTCTTCATATTGCTATTCAAGAAAAAAGGCTTCTCAGATGATGGCGAGTTCGATTGGACTGGCAAGACCGCCAACACACCTGTCGGGACATTGCAGAGCAGCCATGAAGTCCAGGGTCAAGTGAACAGGGAACGACCCCATACCGCCTCGAAGGTCAACAAGAGCAGCGTCAGGCCGGAAGCGTCCGTCCACAGCACCCTAGGTAATCTGACGCCTGCTGACCACCGTCACGGTTCTGTTCAAGTCATAAGTTCGGCGAATGGAGAACTGAACGCCGACGATCCGACCGCCGGTCAGAGTAACGCGCCTATCACCCAACCGCAAGAAACGGAACTCTTGGTTAAGATCAAATGCTGCTGTTTTTTTAAGAGGAAGAAGAAGAAAAGCCTCCATGGCAAGTGATACTTGGGGGAGGGGGGTCGGCTGGAGGAGAAGAGTAATAAAGATAAATTTCGAGTAAGATAACTAAGGGGCGAGGGCAAAGGCCTTCATCCAACATCGATGATGATGGTCTTTCCTGTTCTTTTAGTATATAAGTATTTGTTGCATTCTACTTCTTTATCATTATTTATTACAATTAATTATTATTATTATCATTATTATTATTATTATTATTATTATTGCACAATTACCATATGATCTTTCTTGTAATTTATATGCAATTGGATAGAGTGAGCAGAGTGACTGAATAACGGGTGTTAGATATCTTTTCTTTTCCATTCGCTACTTATTGTAAATTAGCGAGGATACATGAAAGTAATTTCAAAATCATATCATTGATATCAGTGGTACATAATCACGAGTCACGCTTGTTTTAAAACAGTCAAATCAATTGTTAGCAGTAGTGTAGTAGGCGAACCCTTAAGGTGTAAAGGGAAAAATATTATTGGAAATATAGTGTGATACTGTACATAAATATCTAGTTAACATTATGTCGATACAAATTGAAATATCTGTACCGAGAAAAATAAAATGTGATAGTTCTCGTTAGGAATTCTTTCAAATTTAATCGCAACTACACTACTGTTAAAGATTTGTTAACTTCAGATTACATTTTTCACATACATTTATTCAATGGGGAAACAGCACAACGAAATAATATAATGTATTGTTATTAATGCTTTGAATATTAGACTTGAGAATCCTAAGTTTGAACAGTACTTAAATATACAGTATAAAACCAGCAGCTTTAATTAGGTTGTGCCCTCAGAGTCGATTTTACATCAGTTATTTCGTCATTCGTGTAGTTTTAACACCTCCTTTCCAGCGCAGCATATCATGTTATGTTACATAACAATATATGAAGAGTTAATAAAAAGAAGCCTGAAAATAGAGACTCGTATGTATTTTTAAGTAAGTTTTGTGAATCGGAGCATGTAGGATCGCGAAAGAAAGCAGCTCTGCCAAGTTACTGTAAACGTCTTTTATGATGATATTTTGCATTTTTTTTAAATTTATCTACACAGAATGTATACATCTACCTACACATAAAAAATCGCTTTTATGTTTTATGTACAGTCAACTTCGTTTACAACGCACTCGCATTTAGCGGACTATCGGATTTAGCGAACTGTTTAGGAAGTCCCGAACTGATGCCCTTTACTTTATTAGAAATAAGCATCGTATTTACCGTACTTGCTTTTAACGGATTGTCGGATTTAACGGACGAAAATCTCTTAGGAAGTACGTTATTACCACGAATTTCGAAGAAATTGTCAGCGTTAGCATGACAAATCACAAAACGTTAGGACGGTTAGGGATCAAGGAATTAACAGGATTAGCGAAACACGGATTTCCCCAAAAATATACCTGTTATATGTTATGTGTACCTGCTGCGTAAATTATGAATAGATCCGAACACGACTAATTTGTTTATTATCCTTAATTTAACTGAAACACCCCAACATGACGAACCATCCCAATAAAAACAACGGTTAGCGTTCTCTGTAGGGGAAAAGTTTAAAATTATCCGCGAAATAGAAGCTGGATGTATTTAACGTACTTCGCATTTATCGTACTTTTTTTAAGTTCCCTTGAGGTACGTTATAAACGGAGTTGACTGTAATTCTAAAATGAAGTCATATAGTATATGAATGTGTATTGGATTTTTCCAAATATGCAGTAACAAATTTTTAATAAACGCTAAAATTTTTAATTTGTGGTTTATTTTATTAACGTGGAATTGACGATATTTGGATATTTGTAAAGTGATTAATTACATGAAAATTTTGACCTATAATAGTATATCCCGTTAACATCTCTATACATTTACGAAATGAGAAAACTTGTGAGAACCTCTGTTTGTTGGTCTAATTTAACAAGACGCCATACAGCCATAGAGTAAAGTTCATTTTAGGAAAGGAGTACTAAAATTAAATTTCCCCGTTGATTGCGTTCCTGATCTTACTCCGAGGAGTCGAAATTTGCATCTCCTCGTACAAATTTCGTCTGATTTCGTCAGAAATCTGTACACAAACAAGTTTGCGACTGAAACGTCTCTGGGCCTAATTTTCAATCCAACCAACTCGTGGAGTTGGTTGGAGAGAGAGGAGGACTTTGTTAGAGACCGTCAATAAATGACACAGTTTTCTTTCGCGTATCCGATTTTTTGGCGGATTTCATATCTTCACATCGGTTGCGATAAATATACATGGTCGATTATTATCGGAAATAAAATATGAAGTATTTTTGTGACGTATTTTTAAATCGCATAAATCTTAAAGGGGAACCGATAGCCTCCTCCTCCTTACATATGCCTAACGTATACCTGGCATTAACGCAATCTTTATTTCCCTAAGATTTCCCTTTTCGAAAGGGAGAATGAAAAGGCTTTTATGTAAATATCTAAAAGTCACTTCGGTTCTCCTCTTAAAATATGGTAAAATAAAAGGGTCTCTTTGTAAACACAACTGTTTTACTTGCAAAGTAGGAGAAGCACAGTACCATCTACTTCTGATGGAATAACTTCAAAAAGTTGATGTAGTCGTGTGTATCTATTTAAATACCTACAATTTTTTCCTTCTTTTTAAAAGAGAGTAACAAAAAAAAAGGAAGGAAAATTTTACGAATGACCCAGAAAACGTTTTTTTCTAAGCTTGAACCATTGTAGTGTCTCACGAGTTCTATTTTTTTTAACTCGAGAGCTGTTAAATTTAGATAGTGGAAATTCTTGTTCTATAAGTCATTGCATCCATTAAGATGTACGTAAATGATAACATTAGCGCGCATTTAATCGTTAATGCCGTTATATGCGGGGTTGGTGAACGTGATGTGGCTGTTTAGCCGTCTGGTATATAATACGAGTATAAGATGATTCCATAACATTCTAGAGTAAATAGGCATATCGTAGGTATTGTACGGAAGTTAATACGAAAAGGACGTTCATTATTTATTTTCCAAGGCTGATAAAGAAACTAAAAGGAGTTTCACTTTAAGTAATGCAGTTGTGGAAGAGCGAACTGGGTACATACTACAAATGCTACTTAAATTTTCTTCACGTACCTCAGCGGTATATATTACCCTATTCACAATTTTATCATACTGCATACTGCCTTCATTATCCTAAGGGTATGAGCAATAAAAAGAAGGAGGATGTAGTAAATTTGCCACTTCTCTTTGAAACATATAACGAAACTATTTAACGACCGGTTTAATTATTTGGGAAAATGTGAGGATGCTAACAATTATACTTACTTATTTCACAAAAAATGTTTAACCAGTCATAATTTAATCCTATCAGGTAAATCGGCTTCATATGTAGGTACTTAAAATATTTGGAAGAAGTTTCTGACATTTGTAATGAACCTATGACCTTTTTAAATGAATCGTAGTTATTTTAAAGGAAACACGAAATTTAAAATGTTACCGTTAATGTGAAGTTGAATAGGTAGTATATGAGTTACTTACAGCTGTAGTTTGTCGAGGATATTTTTGAGTTTATAACTCACTCAATATTTAAAAACTTCAACTTCAATAGGTACCTACTTCAAAACTTCAATAAGTTTTGACACATATAAAAATACTATGACGTTTCTAAGAAACTTATGGCAATTGCGAAGAACTGCTAACAATTTAAAATCACTTGCAATTTGCAATTGTCTTAAGGAAAACGTGACAGGATTTCAACGCTCTGAAGGAAGATGGCCAATTTTTAAGTTACTTGTTACAATTGAAATGAGCTGCAATGTTTATAAAGGAGTTGCAATTATTTTAAAGATGTGAAATTTTAAACGTTTTTAAAAGAAGTACGTGTGATGTAATTTTTTGCGCGTTCAATAATCACAGCTAAACTAATATTGTTCCTAACTAATTTAATTTTCACTAAGGACTATCGTCTAACGCTTAATCGGTTTAGGTGTCTATTTATGTTTTCGCGTCTCTATGCTCGACTTCTGACTAATCTCTCATGGCTTGAAAGATCGCGGGAAGCCGGGAATCTTCCTTAGACGGACACGGAGCGTCTTCGTCTGCCTCCTTCGACGCTGACACGTTTAAAGTATTCGGGAGTTGGGGAGTTTTCAAGGAATTTGTGACAATATCTTTTATGAAGTATAGGGACTTTTAAACGATTTGGAATTGTTTTTAGTTTAGGTTTTTGTGAAATCGTGTAAAATTCTGGTTGTTCTTGAGACGACCCTATCCTATGAATGTTACAAAGCGTTCTTTTCTTCTACCAGCGCTGCTTTGCTTACCTAATTAGGCTTAGGCTGCGTTTAAATCAAGTATATTTTATACTAAAGGCATATTTGTGAACGTATCGTAGTTTACTGTGGCGGGACACTACAGCCAAACGAGGAGGCTATCACTTTATTTAATGAGTAGGTAGGTACACATAGATACGGAAACGACATGATCGATTCGTAGTTCGTAACTTCAACTAAATGCTACATACCCAAAACAACATTAACTAACCGAACGTTCTAAAATTCCACACCTCGAATCGATATCGGTCCCTATCTGATATAAATAAATAAACTAATAAATAAATTTGGGCGAACCTAAAGTGCGTGAAATATCATCCCTTTTAGCATTTATCCTCCTCCGATGTTGCACCAGAGTATCGGAAACCCAACGAGAAGAACAAGAAGAAGAAGAAAAAACCTAATAAAGATAAACATCCGCGTCCAATATTTTCTTTCGGAGACGATAAGAAAAAATCATAAATAAAAGTTTGCCCGGGGGCAATTCTCCCCTAACAATGCGAACGTACGTGAAGGACGGGGAAACCGGGTCGAAGGAGTTTGTTGAATTCGTACGTGTACGGAAACGGTTCCAATATCGAAACGGGGGTTGGTCTAAGCTGTATCAGCAAATATGGCGTGTATATATATATATATATATATATATATATATATATATATATATATATATATATATTATATATATAAGCAAAAAGATAATATTGGTTGAATATTCCAAAAACTTAAAACTGCAGCCCCGATATCTTCAAAAGTTTTAAGTTTTTTGTGTGTGTGTGTGTGTGTGTGTGTGTGTGTGTGTGTGTGTGTGTGTGTGAGAGAGAGAGAGAGAGAGAGAGAGAGAGTATATTTATTCGGGCGGAAAAAGTATCTAGCCACCCACTTACGTGCGCTATATTTTATTTATATTGTAACGTTTTTACTGTCTACTAAAACTAAAACACTACACTAGTTGTCCTAATTAATTTATTACTACCTCTTAACACTTATAATTTATTTCACAGAGATGTTTATTTATTTGACGCGCCCGATCTCTCGCTCGAATGTTTACGCACCGGTTCTTCAACTGTCCTGCCTCGGGTCCGACATTCCCTTTTTATGGCAGGTAGAAGGCTCTAGACGTTTGCCGGAATATTCCCGAAGTTCTGAAGATCATTCTAGAATTCGCAGAACTTGTTATCGCATCGAAGCTTCTCGACTAGCCGTCGGCTTCGTCGCGTCCTTCCCGGTATCGCAATTCAGCGAACTTGTGCAGCTCCCGGCGTGTTTATCGCGGCGAGCCGTTTCCTTACAATATATTATTTCAAACTGATGCTGCTCTATCGTAATCGTACACTGTAATATAATTTCTAGTGAACAATTAAATGAATTTTACCACAAATTCAACAACAACGACCATATATTTAGGTACGTACGACTTAAAAACAAACTGAACAATCCCTACTATTTCTCTCATTTCTATCTTATTTTTTAATACAGTTATTTCAAAGAACGCGTCAGAGCAATTTGATTTCCTCCACGAATTCCTTTCAGTTACCCTTTAGAGAAATTGAAGTTAATTTCAGAAGAAAAAAATACCAGTTCTTATTTCGATACGAGTTAATTAACTGAAAGCGGAGTTGATTTAATTGAATCCAGATACCGAGCGAAAGATGCAGTCCCTTTAGAATTTAGATGAACATGGAAAACGAGCTAAAAGAGGTTTTCACGGCCGGTGTCAATTATATTGTAAGATGTGTTTATTGTTTTCTTGAATTTGCTTGTATTATTTTCAATTGCACGACAATGGAATCGTGTACCCATAACATAAACGAAGTTTTTTGATTTCTCTATTAGGTCCTTGTCAGGCCTTCTCGATCAGGTACACGAAGAAGTTTTTAGTCGAATTTAGGCATGAAATTATTCCTTTTTCACGAATAAATTAGGGCAAGTTCGACCCGTACCTAAAATAAATGTTCGACACCGACTTCTCGAATAAACATGATACGAGGTCGCAAAAGAAGTGAGCACACACACACACACACACACACACGACTACTGGAAACTTAAATTATACATCTCTCTGTGCAAATAAGCTTTATATCTGTAGAGTCCTTTAAATGAGCCCACGGCGTTTTTTAATGCCTACAAACTCGTAAACCTTCCGTTTTCCTTTCACTATCCTCTTTTAGTCCAGGAAATATATACCGAAAATAACCATTTCGAGTTTTACCATTTCGAACGGCTGATTTTCGGTGTACAGGTAGCATAAACATGTACAAGATGATAATTATGTTTCCAAAGCGTCAAATCCATTCTCCCATTGTTTAACAGTCATTTTTAACTGTAATTTTAACGATATTTTAGGTTTTTTCACTTACCTTTTTTTTTCCCTCTGTTTTACAAGATTTTACAAGAAAAAAGTTAAGTACTTTCTTATTCGCCTTCGAAAGGCCTACACAACTAGGCATTGCACGAAAAAAATATTAATTAGTTCAAAAGTTATTAATAAAACAACCATTGTGTATGCAATGTTAAATAAACCATTTTAAAACGAGCTACTATCACTGCCCCGTCTCGGCGTTTCGTGAAATCATTCGTTCTCACTCACAGACGATATGTACAAAAGCTGGAATCTGTAAGTGGAATAGTTAACAAGTTACAGCGTTATTAACAAATTAACTAATTATCAATCTACACTAGCTTGAGCGACGTTCAGCGGAAAGAAAATCATTTTTATCGGTAGCTTTCATCCGTAAGTACCACAACGTATAATTATTTTTCAATCCAAAGTTATTTTGTAACAATGGGAGCGATTATTTAATATGACCTTAGTTGTAAAATAGAATAAGTCATATATTAAATAACTTTCTTCAATATATAATTCCATAATCTAATAGAGGGCGGAAAGGCTTTTAATACTAGAAAAGAAAATTTAATGTTCGTTAAGAAATAATGGAGTTATAGGATGTCAAAGTTCAAGACCTATTGTTAAACAATTTATGCGAATAGGGGAAAAAACAAAGAATTATCAGTATAGGAATAAAGAGAAGTTTCATTGTTTGAAATATTGGAACTTTGTATGAAAGGTAAGTGACTTAAAAACAACATCAAAAGTCAGCGGAACGCTATCATTCTTGCTATCTTTCTCGCGGAGGCGTGGTGGGGGAAGCGACCGAGGCGTCGAGACAAACTCGCCACGGAGCTTCAAACTCGACCGCGCAGCTACAATTACACTTTTCTCGGGAACCGTTGAAGATAAATTGATCTTTTTTTTTTTAATTTGATAGTACGCGACGAGAGAAATCGATTGTTGTATCGTAAAGTCATGAAAAGTGCAAAATAATACGATTTTTTTAATTGTTATTGGAAACAGCGATACAACAATAATATACGTAAGTATCCAATTGAATAATTATTTAATCCTATTGATTAAGATGAGATGAGAAATATTTAATTTAGTGCTCAAACGTATAGCGTATACTATCAAATTCAATTGTAGTTCGGCCATACTGCTAATTTTGATGTAAATGATACTGAGGCAAATTTCAAACCAAGCAACTGGGGTTGGAAGTACGTCAATAATATGTACAAACCAATTTACGTCGAAGGAAATTTATTGCCCGACTAAATTTTGAAGAGTATAAGATGCAATTGTAATAAAAGATGTAAGAGTAATTGGGGGTGCAAGAAAAATGGTTTGAAATGCTCAGATTTTTGTGGGTTTTGTAAAGGCCATAGCTGAAAAAACAAGCAAGAACCTGACGAGAATGAAACTGTCGACGACGCAGAAGATGATGAGTCTTTACAAAATCAAATTAATGAAATGGAACAATTCTAAAGTGATGGAATTAATTATGACATTCCACCGCAAGATGAGCTTGCAAGCAGCAGCGATGAGTCTGATAACGAGAGCAATGGAAGAAGTGATATTGGCAGTACTCCTTCAAAAAAAATCCAGATTTAAAATCTAAAATTGTCTCAAAATTTAAATACTTTCTATAATATGTAATATATTCGAATAAATATTAGCGTTCATAGTGAGTAAAAACGATTACTAAATATGTAATAATTTGTACTGGAACGACGCCAATGAAGTGTATACATTGTTAATAAAACTATTTATCATTAGTATGCAACAAACAGAATGTTATATGCCTCTGGCACATAATACTTATTCCTCAAATATTACTATCGCATAGATACAAAAAATAACAAAAAAATCGTATTATTTTGCACTTTTCATGATTTTTCGATACAACAATCGATTTCTCTCGTCGCATACTATCAGATTGTAAAAAATGATCAATTTATCTTCAACGGTTCCCGAGAAAAGTGCAATTGTAGCTGCGCGGTCGATTTTGAAGCTCCGTGGCGAGTTTGTCTCGACGCCTCGGTCGCTTCCCCCACCACGCCTCCGCGAGAAAGATAGCAAGAATGATAGCGTTCCGCTGACTTTTGATGTTGTTTTTAAGCCACTTACCTTTCATACAAAGTTCCAATATTTCAAACAATGAAACTCTGTATTCCGATACTGATAATTCTTTGTTTTTTCCCTACTCGCATAAATTGTTTAACAATAGGCCTTGAACTTTGACGGCCTATAACTCCATTATTTCTTAACGAACATTAAATTTTCTTTTCTAGTATTAAAGGTCTTTCCGCCCTCTATTAGATTATATTATATTGAATTATATATTGAAGAAAGTTATATAATATATGACTTATTCTATTTTACAACTAAGGTCATATTAAATAATCGCTCCCATTGTTACAAAATAACTTTGGATTGAAAAATAATTATACGTTGTGGTACTTACGGATGAAAGCTACCGATAAAAATGATTTTCTTTCCGCTGAACGTCGCTCAAGCTAGTGTAGATCGATAATTAGTTAATTTGTTAATAACGCTGTAACTTGTTAACTATTCCACTTACAGATTCCAGCTTTTGTACATATCGTCTGTGAGTGAGAACGAATGATTTCACGAAACGCCGAGACGGGGCAGTGATAGTAGCTCGTTTTAAAATGGTTTATTTAACATTGCATAAACAATGGTTGTTTTATTAATAACTTTTGAACTAATTAATATTTTTTTCGTGCAATGCCTAGTTGTGTAGGCCTTTCGAAGGCGAATAAGAAAGTACTTAACTTTTTTCTTGTAAAATCAGAGGGAAAAAATATAAGTGAAAAACCTAAAATATCGTTAAAATTACAGTTAAAAATGACTGTTAAACAATGGGAGAATCGATTTGACGCTTTGGAAACATAATTATCATCTTGTACATGTTTATACTACCTGTACACCGAAAATCAGCCGTTCGAAAACAAAAAATGTTGATGGCCCTATATTTCCCGGACTATTTCTCCTATCTCCTCCGTTCTCCCGCCATAAATTTAAAGTTACGTTATTTTTCACGATTTCTGCGCATCATATGTGGCTTATCTCTCGTTTATATAACTTCGGGAGCCTTAACCTACGTGTACAACGAACACACACGTTCCCGGAACGTTCCGAAGTCCACAGGAAACGTAATGCGTGCTGAAAATGTTATCAGCGGGCTTAGTGAGAGGGGGACAAGCAGGGGTGAGTTTTAAAGAGGAGGGGTTCTATCTCTGACGACTGCCCTTACCACAGCTCTCGCTCTGCTCTGTCGATAACTGCTAACGAGCGCTCTTAAAGAAGTTCGAACGATAAGAGTAGGGTCTCTCTCTCTCTCTCTCTCTCTCTCTCTCTCTCTCTCTCTTTCTCTCTCTTTTGGGCTTCGCTAACGGCACACTGACTTTTGCTTCCTTATTTACTTATAAAGTCTGAAGAGAATTCAGGGGAAGTATTTTCCCGTATTTTCAATTACCTACTACGAGTCATACTTGTAAGAAGAGTGCCAGCCTCAAATTTTTGGGCTTTCCGTTGTGAAACATTTTCACTCAACAACTACTTGAATATTTTGGCAAATGGCGATTTACAAATACTACCTACTCTATGAAGGACTTAGACCGTTTGTCAACGGCATCCGACTCCGAGATCCGAGTTTAAGATCCGAACTTTCCTTGTTCCTAATGTCCACTACGTTCGATTTTTAACTATTTACCTATTAGTAACTGAGTTGAGTTTCCCTAAGTTGTACATATTGTGTCGGGTGAGGTGAAATGGTACCCCCAGGTCTATGTAAATGATTGTTAATGATTGTAAAGTAATACATGCTCTCTTATTGACAACTTCACATAGAACAGTGTTCGAGTGTTCTCTCTAGCGCTCACTCTCACTCTCATAACCAGGATTACACAGGACACCTACTCGTTTCGTGGGTGCGCGGTAGGTTTGATTCTCTTTTACATATGCAACAGTACATAAGACAATCATGCTTGGTAATTTAGAACGTCGACAACTTCTTGCGCTGCTATTGTACAGACGAAGGCGAAGAAGATCCAGGCAATATTGGGTGCATCCCCTCCTGAGGGAAAGACTTGTAACAGGCGCCTCTTACGTGCTCCATAATAAATTACGGCATCATGAAAATAATTTTTTAAAATTATTTTCGAATGTCAACGACTACTTTCGATTTTCTGTTACACCAGTTAACGAATGCCATTGTACACCAAGATACCAACATGAGAATGAGCATTCCACCAACAGAAATGCTTGCAGTTACATTAAGGTAAGTAATTTTTTTTCCTAAACATGGAGTATTTCTATGCAATTTCATATTTCATGAATGGAAAATAAAATGTATTCAGATTATTATAAATGATTATATTTTACATCAAGTTATATTGAATGTGAAAGGAGAATTACAAATTATTGGAATGTTCCTGTAGTAGATTTGACTTCTCATTCATATCACAATCATCATCTTCAAATGTAAAGGCTCGAGTAGGTAATTGGAAAGTTGTCTAAAGGCGAATCTACTTCAACGTGTATCTGTTTTGACGAATGTGTGTTTGGCGCTACTTGAGAAGAGATGGGTGCCATGACGATTGTTGGCGGAGATTCTTCTGTTTGATTCCTCTTTTTATACTTACGAAGTAATTGCATCCACTTCAATTCTAAAATCTAATTTGTCATCTTCACGCATGCGTTTCATTGTTGGCAAAATAGAAAACAGGAATGATTGGTCTTCATCATCTAGGCGTTCATCCCTTCTTGGCTCAGTCTTCAATGCTTTTAAAATTTCTTCATCTATGAGGTTTAATGTAGTTTTTCGGGAGCTAGCCGGCGTCCAAGAGCGACTCAGTTCTATGCATGTGGAAGTACTACTTCCTGGTTCATTAGTATCCGAATCATCATTGATTGAAAATGCTATGTTGGAAACTGTTTCGTCCGGTTGTAACGTCTTCAACAAAAATTGCATGTGGTCACTGTATAAATAGGTCTTTTTATGGGCCTGTCCTGATTGTGTCTTAAGTGACTTCTTAAATGTATCGCGAAGGTTGTTCCATTTATTAACGATGACACAGTAGCTGCAACAAAGAAAAATTACATACTTAACTTATTGTTACAGGTATCTAGCCAGCGGGAATACGTTCACAGACATGAGTTAGAGCTACAAACTGGGTATTAAAACAATAAGCAGAATTGTAAATTTAGTATGCTGTAAAATATGGGATATTTTAAGCAGTGAATATCTTTCAGCACCTTCAACTGATAAATGGGAAGTGTTTTCGGACGGTTTCATGCGTAGAGCAAACTTTCCAAACTGCTTAGGTGCGGTTGATGGAAAACACGTACAAGTTCAAACATAATTCCGGTCCAATGAATTTAAATTATAAAGGATATTTCTCCTTGGTCCGACTAGCAGTAGTTGATTCTGACTATAGATTTGTATTTGTTGATATCGAATCATATGGAAAAGACCAGCGAACAAGTTTCTATCAACTACTTATGGAAAATAGGTTACAAATACCTGCACCAGCTGCCCTACCCCGATCTTTAAGCAACAAAATGCCGTATGTCTTGGTGGGTGATGAAGTCTTTCAACTTACTGACCATTTATTGCGACCTTATGGAGGTAAAAATCTCGATGAAAAGAAACGTATATTTAACTATCGATTGTGGTCGAGCACGAAGATATGTCGAACGTGCGTTCGGAATTTTGTCACATAAATGGCGTTTATTTCATCGCCCATTAAAGACGTCTAAGGAACTAAGCAAAAACATAGTCAAAGCATGCATTACTCTGCATAACATTGTTCGTGAGAGAGATGGATACAGGTGTGAAGATATGTTAATACCAACAACGTCCAATGCCTTACAATGTATGACTAATACAAGTAAACAATGAGGACGAGCTGCTAATGACATTCGCAACACTTTTGCAGATTACTTTGCAAGTCCTGTGGGATCTTTACCGTGGCAATGTAATAAAATCTAATAACTCTTAAAATAGAAAAATAAATCTATACTTACTAATTTCGCTTTTCTTTTTGTTATCGAATGCCTCGAAGTCCGGCTCCAAAAAGACACAAACTTCCTGCCAAGCGTTCTTTCTGATAATTTTGTCTTTGTATAACTCCGAAGTCCGATGTTTTGTCCCATAAACATGATCTTTGTTCTACAACTTCTATTAATGTAAATACATCTTACTCAAATTTTTCTCCCATTGTTAAATAAATATCGACCACACGTGTTGATAGACTGAATCAAGAGCCAAGAATGAATTTTTTTTTGCAAAACATCGAAATCCGAACATGGGCGCACCCAGCGAGGGGCAGGGGGGGCAGTTGCCCCTCCCCTGGAAGCAAAAAAAAATAAATCGTAACTATTTCAATAATCAAAGAAATACTTAGGTACACTATTGAAAATTATGAAATTTATCGTTATAATAATTGTTAATTATTAATTATAATAATTATTAAAAATAATTGTATAAGACGTAACTTAGAACAAAAATTTTTTTAAGCAAATATTTGTGTTTCTATCAGGTTTTTTTTTGGAAATGTGTAGTACTTACACATTTCAGGGAAGACAGGGAATGTAAGTATGTGGTCCGCTTAATTATTTAATATTACGTAGGTATATACGGGATAAGACAAACGACATTTTTAATGTTTAAAATCTCACTCGTGCATGTTCTATTCTATTTTTCAGAATAAACTAGAATATGTAAAAGAGATTTGGTGACAGATCTGTACATAATTAAAAAATCTTTTATTTTTAGTGAAACATCCTGCAAGAAATTGGATCAAATATGCCATCAAATTAGAATGTAACATCCAGGCCTGTCAACCCCTCTATTTAATAAATCTTCACCACGCACAGGTGGGAAACAGATTAGTCTATGTTATAGCTTTCTTAGGTAATTCGGCTTGTGCGCAGGATGTTTTTATTACATAAAAAATCGTAAAACTGATAGCTAATATTAGTAAATCTCATTTAGTCATTTATATGGAAAGCATTTTAAATTAACATTTTTACTTAGATTCATGCACGATCTGTACATGCAATCACTGTATGTAATTCAAATAATGTGATACCTAACAATTCACGAACGAAACAATCGATACTACTGGGACGCGGGAAAAATGGAAAACTTTCTCCGGCCTTCCTTGTCTCTCTTTTCTCTTCAGCAATTAATCATGTCAGATCAGAATAGGGATATATAAACTACAGTGCTTTATATATGTAGAACTGTTAGATAGGCGAAATTTTTAGCCATACAGCAGGGAAGAGAAGAGAAAGGAAAAGTCCCTTATGGATCTGATTAACTGTTTTTCATGAAAAGACACGTTTTCCATGATCGCGGATTGACCCTTGAGAAAGGGGTGAAGAGAGAAGGGAAGATAGATAGATAGATAGATAGATAAAGAGAGAGAGAATATGAAGTGATGCTGAGAGGGGCGGAAAAACAAAATTGGTCGGTAAATCGGCCTTCGGGATAAATATTCCCGAACCCGATAATTACGGAAGTGGTGGATGTAACTGCTTGTGGCAGATGGTCCTGACGGAGGAGTTCGTCGAAGCGGGAAATGCAATTTTACGTTGTACTCGTAAAATGGATTTTGTTCCGAACACTCTTTCGAATTCTGGACCGAAGTTTTACGATTTACAACAACCATCTAACCTGTAAATTTTTTCAGCGAACATTTTCCATTTTGTAATATCCTCGATATGCTTGTGTACCTACCGAGCGTTTATTATCAAAAGAATTTCGTTAAATATTTTGTACCTTCATCGGCGAGGAATTTCTATTAATCGCGTGGAATTTATGCCGTTTTCCTTCATCGACTTTGTGATAAAACAGTAATGAAGGTGTTGCTTACGTTAGTCGAGAAGGGTGTTTCATTAAAGCCTTAAAAGAAGAGTATCTATATACCTACGTAATAAATTAAAAAAGTCGAATTTCAAGACTATTGTAGACTAAATTATAAAGTATATGACGAATTCGTCACGTGTTAATCCATTTCTCATAAAAATTGAGTCATTCGCGAATATTTACGTATATACATTATTACACTTTATATACGTACAAACAAAAATTATTAGAATTAAAATAATTTGCCTGGTAAAAGTTTTCTGCTAACAGATAAACTTTGGGAAGCGTAGAAAAAGTATGCAAAAGACATTCCTACTATTGTTTACACAGAAAAAACTTGTGAATATAAAAATTATAGGCTCAGGAAACACTGAAAAACTTTTGATACAAGGAGTTGTAAAATTATCTTAATAAATTTGCTGCAATATCGGACTTAAAACGAACCTCCCTGTAAAAGATTGAAGAAATTAAAATTTAATATTGTAATGCGAAAAGTAAACAACAGAGCGAGACGTGTTTACTCGTATCGGACCTGGGCGGCTTGCCTCAAAGGAATTGCCGCGACGCTTAATTGAATTCTATAAAAACATCTTATTAAAGAAGAAACCTCCCGGATTATTATTTAAGGAAAGGTGATTTATGACCTTCTGGACATTTTCTACGTAAACATTAAAACATTATTATCGAGATAGATCGAGTGCTTTGTCGAATTATCGAGCAAATACTAGTAAATTCGGGAATACATTATGGGGGGGGGGGGGGGCTATAAAAGTAACGCTGCGGACGAAGGAGATTATTATTATTATTAGACGGAAGCCGCGAGAGTAAACAAGCGAAATAGCGAAAGCGAGAGCGTATAAATAAATTAATAATTAAGAGTGATATAAATTAATGTTAGGAAATAGTTAAGTGTGTTATATAAATTAATTAGTTTAGTAATAGTGTAAATAAATTAAGTATTGTCTAGTGTACAATTAGTATTAGTGTAAATAAATTAGAAAATAAACGTTACAATATTATTATTTAAAATTTTATGTCTTCATCAATATCGTTTTGAAGTTCAGTCGGAAGTTGGCAGATCTATCAAGCTCGGAACGGCCTGTCGGTGAATTTTCCGTTATGTGAAGTGTTCTTGCGAGACACTGCTAGTCAAAAAAAGACAAAAAGTGTAAAGTAACTATAGGGCAGAAATTTGAAATAAAAAATGGGAAAAGAAAATGAGAAAGGGGATAGTAAGGAATATTTAGAAGAGATTTTTTTATTTATTTATTATTTAGAAGAGAACATATTTAATTTTGTGTTTTGTAATTCAAATGTTCGAAAAACTTGTTTTCTATTTTTTAGAAAGAATGGTTTTAAGTTTTGTTTTTCAATATTACACTAAGGCGCAATATTTTTACGACTTTTCGTATTTTTCTACTCTTCACCTCGACATATGTACCTACCTACCTACCTACCTACCTACCTACCGTAAAAACTCTATTGATCACAACAATTTTTCAAGTTAATTAACAATCTGATCCCCTGGCCCTTACCTTCCAAACCTCGAAAGATTTAATAATCTCTATATGTACTTTTAATGATGCCCTCTTTTTCCCTCCCGTTTGCTTATTCCTTGAGAATTCCCAGACCATGAAAAAAGTTATTTAATGTGCACTCGTTAACAATAACTCCTTTAAACGGATTAAAATGGCTTTTGCAAAAACGATCCCTTCGTGACCTCGTTTTTTCAGTGACAGGACAGGACTGAAATATGCAACGTCGAATAATAAAAGGCGACCAGTCACTCCATAATTTACAATAAACTCTTTTTTCTCGCTCACACTCTTACAAACGTGCGTTTTCTTTCAGTCTGTGTCTGTGTGCCTCTAACTGAAAAATGTCCTCTCGTGAAGAGCACACGTCGTGCAAGAGATGCACTTCAAAGTTCTGCGAGATACTTCTTTCGTATAAAACTCGATGTAAAACGTCCGTTTGACAACTCTGGAAATAACTTCCTTGTATTTTCTTATTAACACTTTTGATGCCGCCACGGACGCAATATTAGTTAAATGGCACGGAGGAGGAAGAAAACCGCACACGGTGTTTTACTTTCCAAGATGCAATTTTTCAAAAAGACTTTATAACAGTCAGATATTTCCGATAATTCCGTTAAATTTAATAGCTATTAACTTTCCTTGGTGTTTCTTCCCATAAAAGTTACAAAATAAAAAAGGGCACTTTTCTCGGCGAATGCATACTATCCCTCGTGCCCGCCGTAGGTAGGTACTTGACGCCAACATCGTCATTACCGTGTGGTATTAGTTTCATTATCCACTTCATTATTACGCTAGAACAAAGGAATTTATTTGTTTACACCGTTCAACTTCGGGCGGTTGCTGTCGATTAACTCTATATAATTTGAATTAGTAAGGCTTAGCATCAATGACGCTATCTATGTGCAAAACAAATTGCACTATGTGTTGGTGTTTGGGAATGTTAGCATAAGATGGAGGTGCATATAACCATTGATTTCTAAAATCGCAAGTCGGACGGGTTGTAACCAAAGTATTGATTACAACCTTATGAATCACATGAAATAATATTTGATCTCGTAGACTGTACAAGTTTCGGTAAAAAAGTAGGTGCCTTTGGTACTGAACCTTGCCGGATGGGTTAACAATCGGTTATCTCTTTTTAATAATACCCTTGTGTCATCTTCTTAAACGCTGTGGGACCAACCGTGTGGAATTCTCAACAACATCCTGATAGCAATTTTCATGACTGCAGAACACATTCTATCTCGGTAAAAAAATAATAATTGGGAAACGTCTGGTTCTTGCTCAATATTCCAGAAGTAGTTCTTAAACATGAACCGACGGACGCTATTTCTCTTTTCCCCGACGACGAAAGAGGGTCAGCGCGTTCAAAACCCCCCATACGCCCACCCCCCCCCTCACCCACGCCGAATCTCTAGGGTGCAGGCTACGATGGGGACTCGCCTTTGGGGACATATTGAAATACCTTCGAGAGACGTAAGGTACTCCAAGTACTTGTAGGAATTGCTAATTTCACTGCACAGCTGAAAGTAAACCGCTATTGTTTTATTTCACTCTTTCACAGTGTTAGATACTAAACTAAAATATTGGATAACTACGACAAAAAAATCGTAGCACTCCTAACGTTCACAACTCGATTAGTAAAGTTTAAAAACTGAAAATAATTTAAAGAGCTAAACATAATATATACGTAGGGTATATGCTACTAGAACTAAGTAGTATATTGACTATGCCTATCGAAACAACTTGAATATCCTTAATCTGATTTTAAATGTGACAGCTACCGACCGTCAAGAAATACAAGTTACCATATTTATCCCCGTATAGGTAGGTATTCCGATTTATTGCAGGCGCCTTAGTTTAATGGGACGACTTTGGAAATAAGGAAATTTTAACGCAGCTTTTTGGATTTTAAAAAAAAGCACTGTTTTATTCCGGTTCGGATGGCATTAATTTAATTTTAATATCCCAAATTAATTTATCCAAGCGGACGTATCGCTGTACCGCCGCACGTCTTTTCACCAGTGATTTACAACTCTCCCAAGCAATATCGCACAACTTTAAATTGGATCGAGGCACGTTAAACGTCGTACGTTAAAAAAAAAAGGAATAGTTAGTACACTAACTAATGGCAAATAAAGTTTATTGGAACTTTAGTTCCTTTTGCCAGGGATTGGGGAACGAGGGTGGTCGCGCCGCAAAAAATCTGACCGTTAAATGGAATGCGTTACCGGAAAGCGTTACCGGAGCGAACGCTGCCGAGCCGCTACGAACGCTGCCGCCGAGCCGCTCGCTATCTCTACAGTGACTGTACTATGCACCACTCAGGGGGGGAGTGGGAGAGAGAGAGGGAGAGAGAGACAGAGGGAGAGAGAGAGAGAGAGAGAGAGAGAGAGAGAGAGAGAGAGAGAGAGTGAGAGAGAGAGAGAGAGAGAGAGTGAGAGAGAGAGAGAGGGAGGGAGAGGGAGAGAGAGAGAGAGGGAGGGAGAGAGAGAGAGAGAGAGAGGGAGGGGGAGAGGGAAGGGGAGGGGGAGAGGGGGAGAGAGAGAGGGGGAGGGAGAGAGAGAGAGAGAGACCACGCGCTTGACGCACCGAGCCGAGGAACGATATTCCATTGCCTTACTTATAGAACCAATGCTGTGTATTATATGCAATGCCCGTCTTACTGTCGCTGTTTCACTTTAAACATTATGAAGTTTTATTAAGAAATAATTTAAAAAAAAATTGGTTACTAATTAAAAGGAACTAAAGTTGCTAACGCGTGTCCCGCGACACGTTTCAGGGTTTTTTGCCATTCATGGATTCTTTCTTCTGGAAGTGGCCTGGATAAGTTTTAATAAAGGATCGCTCGACTAGATTATATGACAAATTAATTTTAAAAATTTTTTGGTGGAAGATCAAAAGTTAACATTTATATAAACTACTTAAGATCACATCTAGACGAGGGATAGTTGCATATAATTAATGGTACTAAATATTTCCGGTTATCTCACTTGAAATCTCTTGACGGGGTGTATACAATTTCGGAAATTATAATTCGTCGTTCGTTTCCATAATGGAAAACTTAATCGCGCGCCAGATCTTTATTATCCATGTAAAAGAGATTCCACAGGGAGGATCGGATTTTCTATGTGAACGACTTCGGATTCCTTTCCGGTAGGTACTTTTTAATTAATCTACGAACCTAATGCATTTTACTGGGGGTAAACCTCAAGAGGATGCGTAGGGTTTTGGTAAAGTTTTGGAATTTCAATTATATCTAGTATTTTTGTGTTTTTTTTGTGGACGGGGGGGATGGGGGTCGAAGTCGGTATACTAATTTCAGCCTCTTTTAATATCACTCCTAAGGCGAATTTAATTCCCGATAAAAGAAGACCGCTTCGTAGTAATTCATACAAATCAGTGAGAAAGCAATTCAAAGCACTTCACAAGTATTGTTTCACATTCCAGGTGTATCGAGCATACATTTGCATATTTTGGTGAAAACGCCAAATTTTTGGACCGAAGCATAATATCGGATTCGTATGATATAAAATTAATATTAAACGATTAAAAAAATGAAACGGCTCAAAAAGTAGGTGCATTCACTAAATTAAAGTAAATTTTAATAGAAAGTGTTGCTATGTTTTAAATTTGCAACACATCAAACACATACTTCAATGGGAAAAAAACAAAAACTGTTCCATTAAACGAGAATTAATTTATCACATAATGACTGTTTGAGCATATTAGAATTAGGAGAATTATCTGCTGAAATGTAATGATTACCGTTCGTATCGATTATCAATTAAAAACATTTTCAATACCCATTCGTATTAGTTTCAATTGAAAAATTTTATTCATATATGTCTAAAACGATACCACTAGGATTAATTAGATATCTAACTCTCAATAAAAGAGAGAGATATATATAGAGAGAGAGAGAAAAATTTCTTCAACCTTCCAGCAAAAGAACACACAAATATTCTTACACAACCTAACTCCACCAACTCCATATTGTGAGGGATAGTCACAATATAATCCGTCACTATCGTGACGGATTACGCCGGTAATCCTCCGATAGGCCCTTACCTGCTACGTCAGAATATTTTAATGCGCTTCTATTTGGTCCGCTTATCGAGCAGAAGATAACTTTTTGGATTGGAAATCGGATTTAGATCCCTAAGCAATTTTTTACCCGAAAAGATGATTTAAGCTCGAAATTCTGCTGAGACTGCAAAAAAAATGATACCGTCTTCTTATAAGCGACGGGGAAAGATTACATTAATAATTACATCTGCAATAAAAGAGATATGTCGCTAAGAATTATAGTAAGTGTCATTATGAATATTATGGAAGGCTGATATTATCGCAAGTCGCTAGGAATGCTTTTACGATTCAAATCATATTAATTATTATTTTAAAAGCGTTCATCCACCTTATTTTCAGATTTCTACATTAAGCTGCTATAAAATATCTAACATACTTATAGTTTATATATATATATATATATATATATATATATATATATATATATATATACGGAGCTTTCCTATCGAAACGCTTGGTGGGAAACCAACGAGAGCAAGAGAGAAGCCAGCAGTAGTTCGTTAGCGTGACGGAGAGAGAAGTTTTGTAACGTTGCCGGCCGAGCACGCAGTCCAAGTCAACGCGTGTATCGCTTCACACTTTCGGATGTGTGCGGTACAGTGTGCGGAGCGGATGACTGTAATGTTCCGCGAGCTAGCAACATCGCAAGAGGTCGTTCTCTGTTTCGCTAACGAGAAATATATGGCCTTTCTCTCGCACTTATGTTGATCCCACCGTGCGACTCTTTAGAAACTGTCTGTATATGTTATACCTATAGTATATTCAAACATTGAAAACAGTCATTTTGAAATTTAATTTAAACACACGTAATAATGCTGATAACATTAATTATCAAAACATTTTTATAAATTGATCATTGTATTTCTATTACCGAAGCAATTTTGATATTTCTCCGTGGTTGCTTCCCAAAGGTCCTGTCTTGTTGAGAATCTAATTTTAATTTAATACAATGCAAAGAAGAATGTTTAACAGAAACAAAGGTAACACATCAACGTAGGAAACTCTCTTGTATATCCCCAAATTATCCAGGAGAAGGATTTAAAAAAAAACACCAATGGATGTCGTCGTGGTTTTTTTTTCAAAATTTAGTGCGATGTTAGTGCTTTTTTGTCGACGTTTTCCTACGTTGCTTGGTAGCTTCAGCCCCGAGAACACTGCTAAAAAAAAGGTAACACATGTTTGCTCAGTGTGGTAAATTTGTGTGGACAAGCAGATCAAGTGCATATACTACACGTTTAATTGCGATAGTGATATAGTAATTAGTCCGCCTTCGAATTTCGTCCAGTGAGTAGTGAATGAGTATGCGCGGGTGTGTGTGTGTGTGTGTGTGTGTGTGTGTGTGTGTGTGTGTGTGTGTGTGTGTGTGAGAGAGAGAGAGAGAGAGAGAGAGAGAGAGAGAGAGAGAGAGAGAGAGAGAGAGAGAAGGACGTCGTTTTTTGGTCCTCGGCCGAAAGTTCTCGGAATATTCCGTAAACTTTTCAGGATTTTTTTGATTCGTAAAAACTTCGCCAATAAGTACCCTCACCTTTCCGTTAATATTCCCCCATAACCACCCGCCCGCCCCTAGACGTCTTTCTCTTGCGAACTTTCCCTCGAATAATAAATCTCGGCCTCCACAAGAATTTCAAAACTTTCATTAAGTCATGCAAATGCAGTCTTTTACATGCATATTATGGTAGGAGGGATTTAATGAATTTTCTCCCGAATTTCTATTTGTTCCGTCGAGCGGAAAAATCGTCTAGTTTACAAACAAGGATGACGTTGAAATTTAAGGAAAATTAACGTGCCTACGTTGAGGGCAGACAGGTCAATTTTTCGGACGGAACAACAAAATGCTGCAGTGGCGCGTTTCCCTCTGAAATAGTCGTGTTGTAGTCGATCACAATAAAATTGCTCAACACTGAATTACCTATCTTCCACCTTATTCACTTTTAATTCCACATCTAATATATAGATCTATTTTCCATTTCGGATTTCGACAGCAATCAAATGATCGGGGACAGTGCTTAATTGGAACTCGGAAGAAATGAATCATCATTCGATAGAAATTAGAAATTAACCATAAGTTCGGTGTAAACTATCCTAGAGGATATCAAGAATCCTGAAAGTGTCTCCTCGATATTCAACAAAGACAAGTTTTCCTCCCGGCTTGTTAACAGAATGAATAATTCCTCGATACGTTAGTATAAAACGAGCACCAAGAGTTTCCCGCCAAGTTCCGCTGAGCGCTGAGAATCGCTTAAAACTTGAAAATTACAACCGATTACAATAGAATGCGAACGCTAGGGAACATTAAAAGCATGGGAGCTTTTACGTGTCACATGTTTATAATACTCCGATATACATAGTGTATCAAAGGTATATTTACTATTGCCCGTTGCGAACGAATTTTCAGTAATAAAACGAAACATATACTCGTACATAAGTCTAAGCACAAATTTGTAGGAATTGTTTTATAGTTGGACGATCACTCGTCAGATTACTTAATTTGTCATGTAAACATGTATAGTAGATGGAGATAATAATAGGATAAATCATGTATAAGTATATGTATATGGTATTAAACGAGGTATAAAGTGATGGAATAGACTAATTTGGATAAGGAAAATCAATGTAAGCTTTTATTTATAATACAAGCCATTATGAAGGCTATTTTGAAGAATTTCCTGGATTGATGAAAGAGATTCTTTTGGTTAGAGATTTCATCAACTAAATCTAATGTTGCCCATTGCAGAAGATGGATGCAGGTATGGTAACATTGTCTGGCCACTCAGCTATCCGTATCTAATCCCTTTCGATTTTTGGCTATGGGGATGGTTGGAAGGCGATATCTACCAAGGAGGGTAAACCCGGGAGCGAAGTGATCGGTTGTATTGCGAACGGTGATGTTCTTATGAGAGAACGTCAAGGCGCCCTTAGAAGGGTTATTCAGGGTTACAAATATTCGCCGACATAAGTAAGTAAGTAGGTAGGTAGATAGGTAGGTAGGCATTTAGATAGGTACTGGACCTCGCACTCGTGCCCGTGCCTTCTAAAACTGGTGTGATCTATTTACTTGTATTGTATTCACTTGATCGTAAACGACGATCAAAAATTGGGGACAATCAGTAAAACACCTTCGAATCGATAATACGTCGTTTTGCTATTAAGTACCTACCGAGGTTCGACCCTTTTACGCTATGAATATGTAAATAGGTCGACGTATGGGACACGAGCGGTACTTGAATAGGTACGTACGTAGGTGGTTGTTTTTAATTATTTAGAGGCGCAAAGAGTTGCTGTGTAATGTCCATAAAAGGGTGCGATGTACGATACCCATCAATTATGAAAGAGTGTAATATTATAGTAGGGAAAAATGCTCAAAAAGCTCCGATAAATCCCACACATATAAAACGTTGCAAATTACAAGGCAAAATCGAAAATTTATCGGTAATACGTTACGAGTCTTTCCTAAGGCGATTTTTACGCCGGAAACATGCAACGGTTTTTAGGAGAATGGCCAATTTCTTCGGTATATTTTATCAGAAAACTCCGTCTGGGAGTCGGGGCAAAGCGCGTTATATTTCCCAAAAATTATTATTGCCCGAGGAAGAATTCGCGATAAATTCCACTTTTACTGCCTCGTTCCACTTTAATACACTTACAAATATATTTAGGAGCAATTATTGTGATACAATATTTGTCTTTAAAAGGAAATAGGTATACGTTCAAATCGATTTATTTATTTTTTTATTGATTTTTATCGCCTGTCTTGTTTCATTTGTTTACGATAATTAGTTCTGGATATTGTCACACGCCTGAGGGCCTAGGGCCCAAAGGGAGTGCTCAGGTTGGGGGGTGGTAGCTCGGTAGAGATGGTAAAAATACAGGGGCAATGCTAATAAGGTTTATTTATGACTAACATACAGGGGAGAGAGAGTGGGCCCTTATTAAAGGGCGGTAAGATAAGGAGAAATATATAAGTTAACAATACAAAAAAGGCAGAATTAGAGTGGTGTAAAGGTACAATGCTTACATTAATCCCTAGGGAGCCTGGAGAGGGACGAGGGTCTCCCAATGGCGAACACCAGGGGGGACAACCCCCCCGTAGGGGTGGCCGGCAGGGCCACGGGCGGCGACACGGGTTGCGGGTGCTTGATCGACTGAACTCCTGATCGATCTGATCGATTCGTATAAATAGTTCTCGTTTGTTGACAAACGTGCCCGCCCGAAGGTTGTCGGAGCCGTTCAGTGCTGACTTGGAGTATTAACATGGATACGACCCAACCTGGTTTCGCCTAATTGGGGTCACTTCGTGACAATATATTAACTTTCAGGAGACATACATATAACAGTTTATTGATAATGTGAATGATAAAATAACTTTATATTCGAATATGGCCACTTTGTCTACTTAAAATTACCGACCGATGTGATGTTTGTAATATAAGGTATCCGCAAACAGTTCTTAATAATCACATTGAGAAGAGAGCGCACGACAACTTTTGCAACGAAATAGAACAACCCTTTGACCGCTGCACACGAATTCACATTTTCCAACTCTCCTCTCTTAGCTATTTGGAATTTCAAGGAAGCAACAACTTCACTTGGAAGTTATAAAATTGGCAAGTTTCCGGGTAAAGTGAACCTACCAATAGTTGAATTGGAAATTGGATCGGGGTGTACGACATCCGCAACGTCTCTTTTGAAAAATTCTTCTGCTATAGTGAGCGATGTATGTAGGTATGTATGTAGGTAAAGATTAGTTTTGTATGAGATTCGTTATGCCACATCACGTTACGTTAGGGAAAATGATATCGGAGAAGTAGTTTTGCTTATAGATAGCGAGTGGTAGGTGCGGTAGGTAGTTATTAAATAGTTACTCGCTCGCATGGTAAAATCAAATTCGGAGACTGGCGACTGTTTCCTTCCGTCGAAATACTGGGCGATCAAGAATAACTGTTTGAGTTGGCAATCCTACCTGGAGGATTTTTTCGCCTAAGGGTTTGCAACGCTACAACCATATGTTTATTTGACAAAAATTTGACATAACAACAAGTGATAAGATTGTAGGTTATGTGAATAAAAATTAACGCTTAAAAAGTGAAACTCGAAATACAGAACAATGGTATGATTAAACAGCTAAAGGTAATGCTCAAAATGCCCCCCATTTTGGTCCAGACATAAATTAACTCTTCTTTTTAGGCTCTCGAAGATATTCACCAGCGTATTGGTGGTAATGTTTGCCACTTCCTGAACTATTGCCTCTCGCAGCTCTTCTTCAGTATGCAATATGTTCCTAAAGACATTGTCCTTCAAGAGCCCAAATAACGAAAAATCTAATGAGTGAGATCTGATAACCTGCTTGGTCAAATGCCCTGACTAATGACTCTGTCGCCAAAATTCTCTCTTAAATATCCCATAGTAGCACGAGCCGTATGTGTCCTTGCAGAGTCTTGTTGGAAATATTCAATTTGACGCTCTTCGTCTGTTAATTGGTTTATAAAAGGCTTATAAAAAATATCGGCCCATACACCCGTATCCTTGAGACTGCCAACCAAACACCAACTTTAACCGAGTGCAAATGTGTCTGTCTGATAGCATAAGGATTTTAACCTGACCAAATTCTGTAATTTTGTTTATTCACATAGCCGTTGAGATGAAACCAGGCTTCGTCGGAAAAGAAGGTATTGTCAAGTATATCATTATTATTTAATATGTCATTGAACCAATTGCAAAATAAAACTCTCTGCGGGTGATCAGGAGGGGTTAATGACTGGACGATGGAAATTTTGTAAGGGTGGTAGGTACTTTAATTTCTTTTTAAGCACAGTGGAGCAACTTCCATATGATAAACCTGTAAAACCGTGAATTAGAATAACATGGAAAAGTGGAAGTCTTATGGGTAAGAATAAAAATTGGTTGAATAGGAGGCATAAGGACCAAACCTTTCTTAGTCAGCTTTCTTAAGGATTTGGGAGGACTTCTTCGCGTTCGAGTTCTGATATCCTCGACAACTTCCTCGTTTAGAGTAGAAGGTCTACCAGTTGATTTTTGTTTGCTTACGCTCCCTGTGTTTAAATAACGTTCAATTACTCGCATGCAATGTTGCAGAAAGACAGTAAAAGTGACCAATGTCTCCGGAAACAACTCCTGAAATTGCTGGTATGTCGCTTCGAGAGAGTACTGCCAACCAGTAATTGGGTTATAAATCCCGCTTCGAAAGTACGCCATTCCAATGAAAATTTCGTGTTGTAGCGTGAAAACCATTTTAAATAAATAAATTTGAAAAGAATACCAGAAATTTGAATTTGAAATAGCAAATTCAAATTACCAATTGTACCATTTAGAAATGAAATTCAGCATTGCCAACTCAAACAGTCATTCTTGATCACGTTGTATATTATCGTACAATCAAAATATCGTAAAATTTATACAAATTGCTAAAAATAAATTTTGTACTGTCACTACTATTATTTATATTTTATGGGTTCCTCGAGGGAGTGCATCAAACAAACGTTAAAAATTAGTCCAACTCATATTAATTTCACTAGTGTTCACACCATTCGTGTGGTGGGTGTAGAACAAGAAGGAACGATGAGGAATGTAGAAGAAGAAGAAGAAGATGCAAAATCGGGAACGGGAACGACTCGAATAATTATCTTCGTGTAGCACTTTTTCCCGGCGAATGTCTTTTAAATACGAATTTGAAAAATGGAAGCAACGTCGGGATAATCGCTTTACCGAGCGGAAGGAAATTTCATTTGGAATTCCTGAAGTGTGGGATGGGGGGTTAAAGGGGGCGGGTGTTTTAATGAACACATTATGGGACGGGACTGGAAAGAAAAGGTTTAGCTCTTTTGAATTGTAAAAAATATGGGATAATCTCCAAAAGATGAATTTATTTCGATTTTTTGATATTGCGTTTATTTATTTATAGTCCCTACTATTCTTAAATGACAATCGTTATCATTGGGTGTAGATTGTCGTTATGAAATGGAGGTAATAAATAAGGGATCCTGTACGTACTTATATAGCATTTTTTTAAGTTTTCGTTATCATCGAGGCGTGGCTAGATTAAATTATGTTAGGTTTCATGTTTCAATGAGAAGCAACATTTCCACAGATATTATGTTGAAGATATAGATTAGAACAGAGATCGACATTGAAATACAATAGCGCAAAAGAAACTTTTGAACAGAAACGACTTAATTGGAGTGATGTCTGAGATATAATGGCAAAGTGTACTTAAAATGAAACCTGAAAGGAATGTAAAAATTTAAGGAATTTAAGATGGAAATATACACTGAAAATATGAGCTTCCGGGATTGCACTATTTTATCTCGTAATTAGAGAAGTAAAATAAATCTTGTTTATATCGTCGATTGATAAATCCTTTTGTTAATCTTTTCAGATTAGCGTTATTAGCCGCACAGGTATATCACCGTATAGGTATATCGACGGTGAAATTCGTATTTCCCGTTTCGGCTTTATCAATTTCATCGGTAAACGAGTATAGTCGCTGTCCGCTGGCTTCCGAGGCAGTGTTATAGGCGACCTATCAATTTTAATTTCATCAGATAATGAATCACGAAAATAAGGAAACGTCGAAACCGGAGAAAATCCCTCACATTATAATTAAAAGCGGCGCGGCGGCGGTTATGGAGGCTCGGGGGCGAAACGAAATACATCGGGATTAGTTAGCGAGTCTGGTCGAAAATGACCGTTTCGCCCCGCCGCTAATCCTTCTGGGCTTTCCATTGTTGACCGGAGGCGGCTCGCTTCAGCTTCAGCTTCATCCGGGCGCGGGCGAGGGCGGATTAGTATTCATCTAGGATTCGCACGCAGGTCGTTTGCCCGATATATGAGAGGCGTCGCGGCGCGTCGCGGCGCGGCGGCCGCAGCCACGCTTTGCAATTAGGTATTATTAAACGAGGGCGGTCGGTCTCGTTCTGTCCGGTTCTGGCCGAACTCGACCCATTAGAAATTGTGCTCACCACCCTCACCTCACCTTCTCGCCCACTAAACCGATTTATGGCTATCGCTAATATTACTGTTATTGTTCCGTTCGTGTTCTGTTGGAACGATAAAAATGGAGGCGTTGGGCTTCCAGCTACGGCTCCGACTAAACGATCAATTGAGCAATTAGTGTTATCTTATAATATTGAAAGTTAACCTAATTGTTTCTTTGGATAAAAGGAAAGATTATCCATCCCAAAGTCCCATAGGTATTTAGTTATTATAAGTAGGTATATTCCACGCCGTGTGTGTGTGTGTGTGTGTGTGTGTGTGTGTGTGTGTGTGTGTGTGTGTGTGTGTGTGTGTGTGTGTGTGTGTGTGTGCGTGCGTGCGTGCGTGCGTGCCTGCGTGCGTGTGTATGATGTAGGTGTTTAACGCATCGGGTGAGGTTTTTAGGCTCTTTCCTCTTTTAGAGCTTTCTACATCCATTTACTCGAGGTAGGTATATCAGTCCTCATTCTCGATTCATTATTTTTCCTTATTGCTTCATTACAATTTGCTTCCTTCCTGCTTAATTTGAGTCGTCAGCGTAATGGCATGCACGTTCAACGAGTGTTTTCTTGAACGTGAATAATACGAAACTTAAGCCTTAAAACAACGTCGTTCTGAGGCGTCGCGACGCGTGCTCTAACTTAAGTTCGTGATGTATGACTGTCGGCCGTTTGCATGTCTCCGGATCATTTGTCTTCCGGTTGTCATCTGCGCCCCTAAAATGTTTGTTAAGAAGTTTGCGGTTCGAATGCAACATGAAAGAATATATAGGCGTGTTTTTTATACACATCAAATATATGTATTATACGTATATACATTGGGAAGGGATAAACCGTCTTTAAATGCGTGATTTCGGGGCGAGATTTCTAATGTAAAATGTAGAAAATGGGCAGTTAAAAGAAATGTGTTCATCGATCAAGGGAAATTGATGATGGCATGGCGTGTTATCGTCGTAAGTGAGACGGAGAAAGCGGATTCCTAATTTGGCATAGGCGACACAACGTTACGGAAAATGCATAAAAACTGAGTAGTAGTAGTAGTAGTAGTAGTAGGAGGAGGAGGAGGAGTAATAATTGTACATAGTAGAGTTCGCAATTAGATCAGATAATGTGTAGTCAGTTACAAGTTTAATTTTGAACCTACAGCTATTTTATTCGTGTACAACTCTTTTATTACTTTAGGTATACTATAATTATATAGATGCAATCAATAAAGGAAAAGAATGCAGCTAATACAGAGACGTCCCTGTAAAGTGCGCATTTGTTACGTTCTATCGTTATTTTTGAAAGCATTATTCTCGCTCTGGGCCGTAAACCACGTATGGAAATAATAGGAGTAATGACATTTGGCGATGGATCCCTTTTTAAAAGAAACTGTAGAGCGTTTTGTGTGGAACAAACGCATAAATTCCTGTGCCGCACATACAGATCGTGAACTTATCGCACAAGCCATCCGGCGTTGTCAAATACCGACCTTTCGTTTTCTTGAATCATAAAGTTAGTTCGAAACATTTAAAAATCATCTTTTGAAATGCATTTTCCAGTCGGTTAACTGAGCTTTACACTCTAATTAAACTAAAGAAAAACTATAATGGTTTAACGTGTGGTTTTCAGCGAGCCACGAAAAGGGTATTGTTGGTGATGGCGGCAACCAGAAATACACCATAGAAGTATATTGCTGAAGATTGCTTACAACGGCAACAATGCACCAATCCTTTCGCCAAGGTTCGTTCCATGAACATAGACGCTGTAAGTCAATAATAATACAGAATGATCAAGAAATACTGTTTAAGTTGGCAATCCTACCTGGAGAATTTTTGTGCCTAATGGTTTGCAACGCTACACCGGAAATCTCTGCACTCTGCATGACAACGACGACTAAATAAACACAAATATTCTAGGTTATGTGAATTTATTTACGATTAAAATACCACACCAGAAAAACCTTCAATATTTAAAGGTACTGCTCGAATTGAGCACCATTATATTCTAAACATAAATTCACTCTCCGTTTTAGGCTCTCGAAGATATTAATTACCATCCGAGGAGAAATATTTGCAACTTCCTCGATAATGGCAGCTTCCAGTTTTTCACGTGTATGTAGAACATTACTGAATACCTTGTTTTTAAGGTGCCCAAAGAAACAAAAGTCTAGAGGTGTCAGGTCTGGTGACGTACCTGGCTAGATTCTCGTACTTTTGACTTGATGGCCAAAAACTTCCCGCAAATATTGCATTGTGGCTCGAGTCGTATGTGCTCGAGCCGAATCTTGTTGAAAGTAGTTATTTTCGCGCCGCTCTATGGTTAATTGGGCAACGAATGGCTGGAGAATGTGCTGAATGTATCGTTCTGAATTAACTGTGAAGTTAAAAAACACAGGACCAATTATTCTCTGCCGCGATACAGCCAACCAAACACCAACTAAAGTAGGATGTAAAGTTGTTGTTCTAACAGCATGTGGATTTTCATCAGGCCAAATTCTGTAATTTTGAGAATTAACATAGCCATTGAGTTGGAACCAGGCTTCATCGGAAAAAAGATTTTATCTAGGATGTCATTATTGTTCATTTCCTGATTGAACCAGTTACAGAACAGGACACGTTGTGGACGGTCAGGAGGATTTAGGAATTGGACTATCGAAAATTTGTACGGGTGGTATTTCAATTTGCTCTTCAACACATTGGAACAACTTCCATATGATAAACTGTAAAGTCACGAAACGGAATACGGGAAATTAAGAATAAATGGAAATTGGTGAACTGTTGATGAGGATCAAACCTGTTTGGAGAGAATGCTTCCTAACTGATTTGCGAGCACTTTGTTGCAGTCGGGTCTTGACGTCTTACGCCCCATTTGCAGTGAGTATGGAGGGTCTACCAGGTGGCTTTCTTTTCTTCACATTGCCTGTATTCAAATATCGTTGAACTACGCGCATGCAGTGTTGTTTAAAAACGTCGATAGTGAACACAACGTCAGGAAACATTTCTTCAAATTGGTGCAAAGTGGATTCCAATGAGTATTGCCATCCAGAAATAGGGTCATGAACCGCACTCGGAAAATAAGCCATGCCAATACAAATATCCTGTTCTAATGTAAATAGTACCATTTTTATATTTATATAATAAAAATTTAAATCGCCGCTCAAGTGTCAATGCTGACAGTGTCAAACGTCGAAGTAGCTGTCGAACAACCGGAAGTGGTTCCAGTGCTACCGTTTTAAAGTTAAATTTAGGATTGCCAACTTAAACAGTATTTCTTGATCACGTTGTATTAATAATCAACCAAAAAGGTAACTCGCTGGTCAAGTACCTTATGGTGGCGTGGAAACCTTGACAAAACATGAATATGTATCATTCTTATTGATTTGTATTTATATCTTCTTATTTGTAAAAATGTTTTAGTAATTTTTTAAAAAATTCCTTTAGTCACGACTCTATTTTTACGCACGCCTATGGAATCCATATAAGTATCCACGAAACATCAAAATCGGACTGTCAATCACTCCTATTATTTCCAAAAGGGGTATAGATGGAGTCGAGAGGGTGCAACTTTTTGCCGTATCTAGCTTCACGGGCCGCAACGAGCACATGGCCAGTTTTCATAAGGTTGCGTCCTCACTAACAACTCCATATATTATTTTTCATCCTCGCGAAAATATAGAATAAAAGCGAGAAGTATAAATCTTCATGGTAAAAATAAAGATATCGAAACGACGATGCCGAAATACAGAAGGCCACTAACTTTTTTTGGCGAGGCAATAAATTGTTCGCAGCGATTTCTCGGCTCAAACGAAAGTTCGTAGCCTTGTAATGGGATTTCGCATTTATCGCGAGGAGCTCTTTTGTACACCTTTTTATTATCGGAGAAGAGTCGAAAAAGGAAGTTAGAATCGACCTTAAATCTGAATTTCCCAAAGTTTTTTTTATTTTTTTTATTGGTCGAATGAATTAAGGTATCGATCGTTCGATATCATTATGCTTGTTCATATATAACTTTTATTAATCCTGATTCCCTGCAGAGGTGGCGATCGATCATCGATCCCAACACACAACATAGAATTAACATGCAAAATCTTCCTCTAAACTCCATAATTGGTAGTGAAAATTGTCTAATTTCGAAAAACAGCACGAAACCGACTTGGTATTCGAATATTACCTTCGTCTGGCAATTTTCCTTTCTTAATATTTCCATTCCCGAGGACAGCATCGCAGAACTTCAATTTATTGAACCTGACTTTCATACGGCCGATGCAAAATAATTACTCTAAAAATCTAGAAAATCTCATTCGTCTACTTGCAAAGTATGAAGCTGTGTTAGATGGTTTATGTGTAAAAGGCCTTTCAATTCTTGTTGGCAGGATGAGACTGCGACAGTTGAGAAACCACTTAAAATTACATTTGAAGCTTTAATATATAAGAAAATTATCTCCTGAACTACTTATAAGTTATACCTAATTATAAAAAACACGTCGAGCGAGAAATCAAAAAATTTCTGCTAGGTACATAGGTAATATAAGGGAACTATTCCTTGAAATTATTCCTTTTTTCAAAAATAAATTAGACCAAGGTTAACACGTACTACCTGCTATTACTTACATAATGAAACATCGACGTCGACTTCTCATAAACAGCTACTACCGGACTTATGAAATCGAGGTGCTTTGTAAACATACAATAGACGAACTGTAATATTTTTCGACAGTCACATTAATTCAGACTAAACTGAGTGAATAAAAGTTTTTCTGATGTTTGAAAACCTTTTTCAACGAATCGACCCATTAAGGGTAGCAAAATGAACCCTTCGTAGGTCAACGTAACGACTGTTTCAAAGGCAATAAACCAACCGTCCTTCCCATTACGATCTTATTACGGCTGCGCTCGCACTTTTTAAGTCCCTATTAATGTGACACGTAGGATAGTTAAGATACCCTATTCATGTTAAGTTCTGTTGTAAAATGGATGTAATCAGCTGATACTTACACGTAAGTGTTTTTCGACTGACTCGTTAAAACAAAGCGATTTTCGAGGATGCAGTCCTCATCATCAAGGAGGTCCTGTAAGAGTAACGAGAAGAGTACTTTGTTAATTAGTTGTCAAGCTTTCGAAAAAAAATCTTCCTTCTTCCGATCCATATTATACAATTAACGTATAATACGAAAAATACGTTTTACGTATTTTTACGTGCTTACGTTAGTTTTTGATGGAAATCCCTTCATATTTTAGCAAAACAGTATTGGAACTTATTAAAAAATGACATCAATTAGAGCCTTGTCTTGTAACTAATCACATTAAAATCAGCCTAGTAATAGTAATTAACTTTGTACATTAGAGAGCCTACAATAATGTGAAAAATTGTGTAACTGTGATCACTTCAGAAATGTTCTCGATGATCCCCAAAATAATAACAATAACTAATCGTTAGAATACTTCACAATGCCGACGTTTCGTTCAAAATTCTGTACATATTCATGGCTCTTAAAAATATGTTACGTATTTCTTATATAACTAAAAAAGTATCACTTACATGTCATAAGATATAAAACTTGACATGTTTGACTTTGATAACTGTATATCGATTGTTTTTTTAAAAAAAAAATATTAGAAGGCCATTATAAATAATAATAGAAACTTTCAAAATCGTGAGTGCTAATCTAGCGTCAAAAAATGAAAGATGAAGGATAAAATCTGTATATTTGTGTTGAAAATGTGATAGTTTTCAAATGTTGAATTTATTTGAATAATTTGTAATATGCTTGAGCAAAATTTTGAAAATCTTGTTGCCTATTTACAGTATTGTCTGATGTTTTAATATACACCGCTTATTTGAATAATCTTTCAAACCAAATTGATTCACGTTATAATATCGAAACATTTTCAAAATCGAAATTGTGATTGTTCTCTATTGCATGTTCCACTAAACCGGAATGTGATGAATTATTTTTAGTGATATTCAATTGATGTTGTTGTAATCTCTTTTTTATATACCTATTGTTGTGTTTCTCCAATATACACCTTGGGTACGAACATACCGAAGATGTCGCGGTCGATGTCTAAAACAAAACAGTGCTTTCTTATGAGACCGCACATACCAAAGATGCTTTCATCATCGTACCCTCGCGGCTTACCTAAAGGAAAAGCATATTCGGTATGTTCGCCCTCACATCGACATCGACCGCGACATCGACCGCGACATCGAGGTATCTTCGGTATGTTCGTACCCTTAGGAGGGTTACAATCAGAACATGTGACCTGATATACACGCAACTCTGGTTTTTTATAGGTGCTGGCTCTTTAATTTTGGAGAAAATGAGATTATTGAAGGAATATAATGAATACCAAGTTATATGTTTATATGTTTAGGGCATTCAGGGTTTTGAAAGTGAAATTTTCTATGTTGTTATGGTACGGGAGTCTTATAAAAAGTTTATCTTTTGTTATTTGTGTTGTGTTCTGTGAAGAAGTTGGGATATTGATATTATTAGTATTAAGATTGTTTGTTAATTGATCTATTCTCTTATGTATGTTGTGTAATATAAACTGTATGGGATACATGTTCTTAACAAAAGTTTCTATTATGAATTTAATGTTTTGTGCTCTGAAAGATTCGTAGAGAGTAGAAATGCCCTGTCGACCAAGTTAATAATGGCAGCTCTCTTGTATCTCGTGGGTTGAAAAGAAAGGAAGTTTAGATAAGTTCCAGAAGATGTAGTTTTCCTGTAACAATTTGCGATGCAACATCCTTTATTGAAAGAGATGCAGACGTCCAGAAATGGTAGGTTGTTATTGTTAGGAAGCTCACATGTGAACTGAATCTTCGGATGAACACTGTTGAATTCTTTAATTATTTCATGAATGTTATTATTGGGTACTAGGAGCAGAGTATCATCCACGTATCTGAAATATAATGGTAATTCAGGGTTTATACTTTTAAGAACCTTTTCTTCAGGCAACAAGATTTTCAAAACTTTGCTCAAGCATATTACAAATTATTCAAATAAATTCAACATATGAAAACTATCACATTTCGACACAAATATACAGATTTTATCCTTCATCTTTCATTTTTTGACGCTAGATTAGCACTCACGATTTTGAAAGTTTCTATTATTATTTATAATGGCCTTCTAATATTTTTTTTTAAAAAAACAATCGATATACAGTTATCAAAGTCAAACATGTCAAGTTTTATATCTTATGACATGTAAGTGATACTTTTTTAGTTATATAAGAAATACGTAACATATTTTTAAGAGCCATGAATATGTACAGAATTTTGAACGAAACGTCGACATTGTGAAGTATTCTAACGATTAATTATTGTTATTATTTTGGGGATCATCGAGAACATTTCTGATTTTACCTCAGCTCCCCGACAACATTCTCCCATTCTTTGTGATCACTTTCACTTCCTATCTTTCAAACAACAAGTACACGATGTGCCTGCTATTTAGATTTCCACAATCACTTAAACTAATATGTATTTAGAAATTTAGTTATGAAATTAATTTATTTCCCTCATTAAGCTCTAAATCAAGAAAAAACATACAAATACTTTGTTTTTTCATATGAAATCTCGCATGAACCTCGCTCGAGTCTAACATTTTACGATCATATTTGTTTTGTATCTAGGCTCAATTTCACTTTTTTTCCGTACGAGGGTAAAACCAAAAATAGAAATCGTCCTTTCCATGCCCGGGGGTTTAAGTAATGAGTTATGCGAGATTACAAGGAGGTAGTCCGTTCGCCCGGTATTTTCATATAAATAGTTTCCGCGCGTCGTAGTGTGGAAATTTTCATGAAATATGTAAGAAACCGTCAGTTAATATAAAGTCCGACATCAAAGTAGGGGTATATTTATCATTCGCTGGCGGTTATTCACAGTGAACCAACCAACCAACCGACTTCATCGAAATGTACGTTCGACGCCTCACTCCCAAAAACCTATCTATCAAGATAACTAACTGTAGGAAGCCCATAGAAGTTGTCTTTTGAAAGACATGCATGAATGCGAATAAATCTGGAGAGGAGTTGACCCTTTTAGCCGATTTAATGCTTTTCTGGGGGAGAAGGGGGTGTTTTTCTTACCCGGGGACGTCTAAGGGTGGCCGTGTGCCGTCTTTCGATTCCCTGTCACTGTCAGTCCTCCACTTGCTTGATAGAGGAAGGTTCGAGGGAGGGTCTCTTTCGCACTGATGTTTATTCAAATTGATACATCGATGTAGTGATAAAAAAGCTTTTAATATACGATCGGAGCAATTTTCCTTCCTGAACGACAAGTCCAGTGGTTTCCAGAGATTTCGAATTTTAACGGAAGACGTCGGTAGGCTGGAAATGAAGATCACGAGGAGATTTCATCGTTTACATTGGTCCATTTTTTTTTTAAAAAAAAAAAAGGTCACTTGATTTTTTTTATTATTTATTATACATCTCCGTAGTGTTTTATGATGGTATATTTTTCAAGTTCACACCTTCTGTATGATTTTAAGCAAAAAATTGAGAGTTTGAGTGGACAAAAGTGTGGGGATGCGGTAACAATAAATTATTGACAAACCCCTTTCGACTTGACGGTGGTGCTTCGAAACATTATGGCTGTAATGTTCGGAGCCATTTAAATCATATTAAAAAAAAAATTGTAGAATTCACTGACCACTGACACTTGAGTCCTTTTTCACTTAATCGTCTACATTTCAGTTTTTGGGGATTTGAGAAAGATTTTGTTTGTACGGTTACGGTTTCAACAATGAATCAGAATCAATTATAGATCGAATCGCAAAAGTTACAGAGCTATTTAGGCTGAAACCAAACATTTTTCCAAATATGCGGTTTTCAATCACAAAAATAGCAAAGGGGTGTAATCGTCAAAGAAGTGGGCACATGGGATGTTTAGTTGAATTTTCTGTGCGACGATAAGGAATTATCTTAATTAATTAAATAAGCTTGTTAAGAAAATCGTGACACAGAGACAAATATCCACCCAAATACATCTCGTAAAGGAAACATCAGATGAAAATTTTACAAGAATGAGAAAAAGTTAGTTAAACATCCTGTATATAGGTATTATACATCGCATCGGTCACCCATCTCGAGACTTATGTGATAAGACAAGCGGGGAAATATTGTAACGTTTTCGGGGTTCACACTTAACAGAGGAACTAGAATTCCATAAACGACGGATGACCAAAATAACCAAACTTTATCGAACTCTCCAAAAATGGAATATATTCACCCAAACGTCTAAATTGACATTTTTCAAAATAACAAAAACAATTAGACCAGGACACTCCCGATGTCGATGTCGGCGCCACTCGGTCGTCCTGCAGGTCGAGAAGCTACGGGGGCATTAGATCTCGTTACAATATTAAAGTTTCCTTCGGGAGGCAACACTTGACGATCGACATATTGGCCTACATAAATCCGGAACGGCCACCCCAGGAAAATTGTTTCGCTGAATGTGGATGTCCGGTGGAGAATTCATTTAGAGCTGAACAAAATTTACATTCAGGTACGGGAAATTTATGAAATAGAGGACTTTTTACAGTCTGCGTTATTTTATGGGTGTACATATGCCGTGGATCCTTCGTTCCGTAATAGTTGCAACACGATACACGAATCAAAGGATATCCGATATACAAATGTACGTCATCATTCACGACGTATCTATCTGTATGGTCCATGACTTAGAACTACTAACTTATTTAAACCTATATTATCGCTGTAGAGTATTTAATAATTAATTGTGTAAGTTTCAATGTAGAGACAACAGTTGGGTAAATATCTAAAGCCGTAACTGTCACATTGCCGCTTTCTGGTTCTTTAAATAGAATGACAATTCCTTTTGAAATTCCCTCTCGTATCTGGAATAACGGCTCCCTTGATAAGATTATATTGTGCGAAAACCATATTCACGTTTTGCATTATACAACAAATCGGCCACCATTCATTCATATATATATGGTACGTTCCACGCCGAATTTAGATTTTTTTTTTAGATTTGGCCCAAAATCAACTACAACGGTCCTTTTGGGCCCCCGAAACTCCCCCTAAATTTTTAGGGCCCCAAATGGAATAGAACTCAAGTTATGGACAATTGAAAATTGAAATTTTCAGGTTCGGCTCCAAAACCAAAAATTTTCAACCATTCATAACATGTAAAAATACCCATTTTTATGGAAAAAGTTTTAAACAAAAGTTGTTTGCAATGCGCTTCAAACTTTTGGAAACTGCTCAAAAAAAGTTCATCCGACATGGTTCACTATTGACGAGTCTTGGCGCCATTAGTCGTCAGGCCGCCAATATATATATATATATATATATATATATATATATATATATATATATATATATATATATATATATATATATAAAACAAGTTTTACTTCCGTTCTATCGAAGCTCAAATTTGAAATTTGAATCAGTGAATTTTTTTATAGAAACCATATTTACAACCACCATACAAGACGTTCCTGAGCAAATGTTTATTCCACCGAACCAAACGTGTTATGATCTCCTCACTACATATTCCATAAGACGAGAATTACATATTTGGTCAGGCTGGAATTAGCACCTGTTCGGAATTGGCTTAGGTGATATCCATTATGATCGTACTTTTTTCGAACTCTCATAGGTACCTTAATTTTTAGAAATAGTTTACAAGGTATCAAATTACAATTCTATAATATTTTCATTTTTAACCCTGTTAAATTTGACAACGTCCTCATGATCTAATTAATAGCACATTATTACACAACTCACGCACCGAGTTGTTTGGAAAAAGAAGCATATTGGAAGGACTCAAATTCATGGCAATAATCCCTTGTAAGTGCCATTTAGAGAAAGTTTAGCCAAAAATGGTTTTAGATTTAAATAAAAAAACGTCTAAAAATTATCATAAAAAAATTACAATACTTACAATACGATTACAATACTTTTCGTATATGATGAATAGATAAGTAGAACTTAAAAGGAAGTAAAAATGGTTTCAGTTTGTAATAAAATTCTACCTTCTGCCTTCAGTTCACTAAGACAGAAGTTTGGTAGCGAGGGACCAGTTTTTTTCGCCAAGTTCTCAGGCTCTGGAAGTTCAGCGAACATACGAACCGATGGATATGGGGTACATACAGTAAGTAGTACCAAAGTACCAAAGTAGTACTATTTATATGTATATAGTTTATAGTTCCGTTAATGGAATTGTCTTTGGTAGTACAGACCGAGTTTTACTTTATACGGGACGGGGTCCGTCCGTCCTTCCGTCCCCGATGATTAATCGCATTATCCCCGAATCCCGGTCTCATGTATGATCTCTAATATAAGTGGTGGTGGTGGCATTGTCATCGTGGGCCGCAATCTCGCGGGATTCACATTCAGACCATGAAACAATATATTCGGAAAAGCCGCACATTCGAAACCAGGCGGCCGCAAGCAGAACAACTAGGCTAGCTAGCTCACTCTCCGGATAACTTGAGAGATTCATCTATCTCGCGACTCGCGAACTTTTACTTGGACGGAATTGGGTCGATAGTCTCATCGTGGGGTTGTGTAATTAATCTTTTAAAATAGGCACGAGAATTACTCAGAAAACCGTAATACATACTTAAAAAAAAAAAATTGTAAAACGTTCGACTCCAATCAATATTTAAACGAAATTGTTCAATATACATATAATGATAATAATAATTTCGCCCCAAATGCCAAATGTAATAAATAACTTTATTATAAATATTGGAAATTTGTAAGTATCTTAAAATTTTCAAAAGCATGAGCAGTATCCCTAATACTCATGTACACGTACTTCATGCTTCTATCTTTTTCTTCTTCATGTTTTTCATGTAATAGTCGCTCTCGTCATGTTAATATAAAAATTATTTAAAAAAAAATCTACACTTATTAAGAATAATAGGATTATAGGAATTGGAACGAAAAACCAGAGTGGATTTAGAGTGACCAGATCTTGCGGAAAGCGTAGCGACACACTACATCCCTTGCAATTCGCTAGGATCTAGGAATGTCGGAGACTCAAAAGTAATATCTGGATGATCATTAAATTGGAAATATAAATTTCATTAATAATATAGGATACGCATATAAAATGTTTGTAAAGGGGTTTAAAGTGAAGATGGCAGATAGGTATATAGTTGCCGTTAAGGAGGGTCACTTGGCCCTAAAAAAGGTCAGCGGACGAATTTCAACGACGCGACGCCCAAATTGATTTTGCAAGTTGTTACCGGAATCTCGCGGGAGGATTATGATTGATTGGCTAATGTTATCAGACAGATTGAAAATGATCAGAGACTGAAAACTGATTTCCGCCAACTGATCTTATTGGGCGTTGTTTGGGAAAATATTTACGTTATCGAGAAATCTCATGAATATGTAATGATAAAAGAATTCCTTAATGTCTATCCCCTTTATTTTTTCGCGTTTAAATCTGTTGCTTGTAAAAGTGTTCAAATGACTCGAAAGAAATCATTAAACGTTCCTTTCGTATTGATCCCACGATGATATCGAGAATTGGCCAAAAGTTCCGGTTATCGAAACTTTTTATTGATGCTGCAACAAACGCAGCTAGGTTCTCTCAAAAAATTATGAAAGTACACTGCGAAATTGAATTTATTGCCCGGCAATAAAGTAATAACTAGATTTCTTTTGTTTCCCTTTCACCTAAAAACAGATTACGAAAAGTGGCCTGAACTGACTGAAGTTTTGTCCGGGGACCCGGAACATCGTCTGGAAAAATAATGTTTGATGTTTGCTGCGAGATTTGATTTGGCCTCTTTGCTTCTCTCGGTAATTCAAAAAAAAATGTCTAACAATATTACGACCTATTTAACAATTACCTAACCAAATCATCGTCTAGAAATTATCTATTTATGGTAATAATCAGCAATTTACCTATGTGTCGCGTGACCATGTAACTCTCCAAATACTTTTACGTGGCGTGAAAAGTGGTTTTTGACGTTTATTTGACTTTTCCAAATTGAACCATTTCGGTCCTGAATCAGGACCATAGAAATATCAAGTGAATACGAGTAAGCAATTACTTAGCGTTATTGATAACGCAAAGTGTAACCGTCCCAATTTTCGGAAGCTTCGCAGAGCAATTCCTACCGAAATGAACTCGCCCTAGCAATTTCGGCAGTTTCGGTAATGGCGTGTTAAAAGAACATTTCGTTTTAGGATATCGTTTTATGATAAATGGGGATTGCACGGTTTTAAATTATTGTTAATATAGCGTGCGGGAAATTAAAGTACGACAATTACCTGTGGAAAGCACCAGTATAAAAATAGGAATCGAACTGCTCCTAGATATACTGTAATTTCTCTTATTTGTAAAATATGAGGTGGAAACGTATCCGTTTCAAAAGAGTCTACCCGGTCTCTAACCGAATTTAAAAATTATGGTCTAACGACAGGTTATCGATGTCATTGATAAAATCGGAAATGATGTCATCACTCATCATGATGCATATATCATTGCTTTATTGTTTACTTTGAATTTTCCTCCACTATCGAATCCTTACAAATTTTTGAAATTTAAAGGTTATGTGTCTACATAACCTACTGTAACGCGAAATGTAAACAGCAGCGCGAAACGTGTTTACTCTTATCGGACGGCGGCTTACCTCAAAAGAACGCCGCTACGCTAATTGAGCAATAAAAGCCGTCTCAAGCCTGCCGCCAACATCTTATTAAAGAAAGAATGATTTATTACCTCCTAGACCTTCCTGGACGTTTCTAAGTAAACATTATTTGAGAAAGGAATGACCTGGAGCTATCGCGAATACAATTGAGGTGTATATAAGCGGGTTTGCGGTCGGAGATTAGATTAGACGTGAAGCCGCGAGTGAATAAATAAGGCGAAAGACGGACCAGTGAAATAAATTACATTTAAGAGTGATATAAATTAATTAGTTAGGAATTAGTTAAGATAAATTAAGTAGTGTGTAGTATAGTAATTAGGAAAGTGTAAATAAATTAAAAATAAACGTTACACTACCAATAAATATTATATACTTATCTTAAGGTTAAAATGTACTGGCACTAAACATTTTTTTAAGCATAATTTAAACTTAACAGTATTCTGTACCCTTTTGCTTCGACTATAATATAGCATACCTTCTCTTCCTATGACGATTTATAACGATTTATAAACGTTTTGCTTACTTTTCCGAAAGTGTTCGGTAACATCGTGAAAAATAAAGTTATGCATACAAATGAGGGAGGCTTTAATTTGAATTTAAAATTTCCCCCTGCGATAAGGTACTCATTAAATCGTTGTTTATCACGAATTAAAAAGGAATTTTCGAGTATGCAGAAATGGTCATGAAGAACGTTAGATTTATCGTCGTAGGAAACAACAAACATCTCCCTTAGCCCCCATAAATAATATTTTCTTGAATGTATGATAGCATTAAATATTATTTAATCGAATGTACTTTAGATATGATTGTGTTATATATAGAAACTATGGAAGAGAGAAAATGATCTGTAATAAAAATTTATCAATGAGAATGTTAATATGCTTGTTTAATATAAAAGAAAATTCATGTCATCCTTAATTTACGATCGCAAATCGTTGAATAAAACCTCTCCAGGCTATGCACTAGATAGGATCGAAGAGAAACTTGCACATTTAATAAGAATTTAAGAGGAACATCTCCAAACGACCGCGACGTTCCTTTAAATCTGAAACGTGTGGGCAATGAGACCGCATACCACCACATAATAGGTATGCTATGATTAAAGCGAGTATCCCATATTTCAGTTGGAGAAATTCGCATCTCCGCAAAAGAGTTTTCTTTGCTTTAAATCGTTTGTTTTAATAGCGTAATGAACTTTTCATTATCCCAGCATTAATTCAAGTGACACGCTGGTGTCTAAAGTTACCTTAAATTGACTCTCTACGAAATCCAATAAAACCTGAAAATTCCTCTTGTGATTCCAGTAGTAAATATCACGACTCTCATCTAAAGTTTTAGGAAATTTTTAAATGAAAAGGGTGCAACAATCAACAATGTATACGTCGCATTAGGGACACTAACGGGATTACAGTGATAGTGCAACAAATGTATTAGGATTGTAACGTTTATTTTCTAATTTATTTGCACTAATACTAATTGTACACTAGACTAGACACTACTTAATTTATTTACACTATTACTAAACTAATTTATATAACACACTTAACTAATTAATTTATATCACACTCTTGATCGTTAATTTATTTCACTGGTCGGTCTTTCGCTTATTTACTATATCGCGCTCACGTCTAATAATAATAATCTCTCGTCCGCCGCGTCCACTTTTATAGCACCCCATAATGTTTTCCCGAATTTTCTCGATAATTCCATAAGGCACTCGATTGTTCTTTTAATAATGTTTACGTAGAAAATGTCCAGAAGGTCATAAATCACTTTTCCTTAAATAATAATCCGGGCGTATTCATGAAACTGTCCTTTTTGTATAGAATTAAATTAAGCGTCGCGGCAATTCATTTGAGGTAGCCGCCCAAGTCCGATACGAGTAAACACGTCTCGCGCTGTTTACTTTTCGCATTACAGTATAGAAGAACGACAATATGCTCGGCGAACAACGCCGACTTTGTTCGTTGGTCAAACTAAGTTCCTAGTATTAGTTGAAGACATTTATCTGTCGATTAATAATCTCTTACGTATTCGATAAATAAGTATTATCGAAATATAATAAAGGAAATCGAAGATATCGTTGTGAGACATATCCGTATACACGACATGCTAATATACGTACGTAGATAAAATACACACGGTGTAGAAGCGAAGCCCTTTTGCAAAAATTACTAAGTAAGTATTCTACATTATTATCGCAATAATTTATATTTATATCAACTACACAGTTCTTACCACACTAACGCATTATTTTTATAAAAACCAATATATTATGTTGGTAGATTTTATTAGCCAAAATTACAACAAATATTATCGTTTCTTTGAAAAAAAAAATTATGCATTGAATTACATCTCATGGCTGGATTAGGTGCATTAAAAACAAAAACAAAAAGATTACCTAATTAAATTCATTCATCATGTTCAGTAGCCGACGGTGATTTTCAGGAGAATAGTTCACTAGTCTCCTTATTATTACCGACTCGTCGATAAAATAACGCTCGAAAGCCCATGACAATTTTGTAAAGAGGCAATGAATTTTGATGGTGCACATACAGACTTCATATGAAAATGAGTTAATTAACGCGAAGACGGCGTTGTTCCATATCAGATTATTAATGAGAAGCGGATTTAAAACAAGAGCCGCCAGAAGCTGAACCATTAATGCCCCGGTAGCGACGACGACAAACGGATCGCTCATTTCACTTAAAGCACCGTAAGGGTTGTAGTTACCGAAATGGTATTCACATCCTGTACGTATGTTACGTATCATAAGATATCCAACAAATCCAAAGAAACAGAGCACCGACAAAGTTCTAATTACTTTGAAGATGTCCTTGAACGCCGTAAGAGGGATAATAGATTCGTCTAACATATCCTGATCGATCCAATAAGGGTGTATCACCAACGAGACCGAGGATATCATATCGACGAGATGGCGTTTCACGAATGGTATGTTGCTGATGAATAGGGAAATTGATAAACAATGTTGCCCGTATCGTTCAAGGTAGTCTAAAACCATATCGCACTCTATTGAAGAAGCATTCCAACGAATTGTCTTTATCATTACGATAAAGAAATATAAATAGACAATAAGGTGTCGGAATTGCACCTCCCCGAAATTTATTTTAATTGGATTTAAAATATTTTCGAAAAGGAATAACGGAAGAAGGAAAAATATTAGTCCAATGGCGATTAACCACTGACAGATTAAAAAGAACCTACCGAAACGATGAACGCGTGCGAATACTTGTTGAAATCGGACTATAAAATTTTTAAAGTAAACCGAGAAAGTCTGGTACCAATAGGTCTTCAAATTTCTTCCCAAGTACATCAATAATATCGGAAGTAAGGTTTGAACCGAATAATAGGATATTAAAATTTTAGACATGTAGATTGGTAACCAAAGCATGAGAAACATGGGAGTCCAAATTAAACAGAGCTCTATAAACATTTCGTTTATACTACCAAATCCGATGCGAGTCATATTTCGTATCTGACGTATTTCTGGCTTGACTAGCAGCTGCATATCTATCTCCTGACAATTGGGTATAGCGTTTAGCAAAAGGTACATAAAGGGATAATAAATGAAAATGTATATTTTCCCAATTAGCCAGTAGATAAGTGAAAATGTAGCCGGTAAGTTGCTCAGTATCGCTAATTGGGCTTGTAAATCTGAACCAAACGTAAATTGCGTCAAAATCCAACCGGTAACAATGGGAATAATGAAGTTGATTAATGCGTAGAAAGTTAGTTTCCTTCTCTCAATACTAAGCGAGACGTATCTTCCGCAGCTTATCCCACATGCAATCCCTAATAGAGTATTTCCGAAGAGAGTGAACAACGGAACGGTGACTTGTCCGCCGGGCACGATCATTCCGTTATACAAAGAAACGTAACTCGTGCAGATATAGTAAGGTATATCAAGTGTCAGAGATGTTAAAGAGCAGTTGAAGCACAATGCCCAGAAAGAATATGTAAGTAAATCGGGCCTTTTCCCTAAGGCAACGTTCTCCACGATCGCATACCAAAATGAAACAAAGGAATCACCAACGGCGGCTTCGTCTTCTTCTACCTCTCCGACTTCGACTTCCTCGGCTTCCTCCTCGGCGTCGTCGTCGATAAAGTCATCGATAAAGCCGTCGGGCACCAGGCTCTCTCTATTTCTATCCAGAATCGAGATTACTTCTCCTTTCATAAAAATCTCAGATGTGTGCCATAGTAAAGAGAGGAACGTCATGCAGAAACTCTCTACGAGGTACTCTCTCGAGTACCACTCGCCATCGACGGTGCAGAAAACTACCCTGAAAAAAAGAATACTCACTCAAGATAACTGTTTAATAGAAGACAACTTAATGTTTGAAAACTACATGGGACGAAAAATTTTCAAATTGTTTTAATATACGTAACATTGGGAAAACGGATAGGTACCTACCACATCAATGAGTGAGGGACGTTGTTGCGTAATTTCGCGATCCACGACCTACTTGATGAAGGTCTTCTTTTTTTTTTTTGATAACATGGAAAAGGTCTTGAAGGTGTTTCTTACCTGCAGATTAAGCTGCCCAGTAGTGGTATTAATATTAGCCAGAACAGTGCTAGACCGATGAGTCGCATGAGCACAGCTGCCCAACGGGTCACTTCGGACATCGTTCTCTGCGCGCCCTCTTCCAGAGATAATCGCTTGGGTTCTCTGCGGAATACATATTCATAGCGACAAAGGCTGCAGCACGGCCCCAATGCAAACGCCATGCTGACATCGAGACAGCATTCGTGTACCCACTTTCTGGTACCTGTACACCTGCAAGGGCTGTAAAGCACATTTCCAGGCTGGCCGGGATTCTTGCAAACCCTACAGGTTGGCCTCTCGTCCTCTCTCATGGCATCTCTTCCTCCCCACAGATTTCCCATCTTCGCTAAATTCTCGTCTCTTTCACCTCCACCAAAGCTCGCGGGTTTACTCGGAATAATACGATTTATCGGGAGAGCACTTACGGAAGTCACTACGCACGCAGAGAATTGTCAGATGTCAATCAGATCAACTGCTTCCAAAATGGCTGTCAAAGTGATCATTCGGGAGCTTCCGCAAGGGGGCGTAAACGTAGCCGGCCGACATAGTACCGGATGAGGTTGAAAAGTGGAAATTCTAGTTACTGTTGCATACTGAAGTAGTGAAGTAGTGAAGAGTACCTAGGTATTATTTTAGGTTCAAAAATTGACAAGGGAATACTCTAAAAAATCTTGAAATAGTGTATGTACAAATATGTCTACCGATTGAATCAATAATGATCGATTCACTAGTCACTCACTACTATTTGCTTTTCGGAATTCTTTAGATTTCTACATTGAACGATCTCAGAATGATAGAATAAGGTCTATTCCATTATAAACTAGTCGTGATCGAAAAGTCGAAATTTTGGGATCAATTTTCGACGCGAACCGTCCAGAGATCCGATTCCTACGTACCTACAAAAAATACGCCTGCCGAAATTATCGACTGCCGCCTTAGATTAAAAGTGCACTTTACGGTTATAACATTCAAATTAACATAACTTATCCAAATGGTATTCGTATTACGCAAGTATTTTATTATTTTATTGATAACAGTCGAAATTTGAAATCGATAATACTCGGAAGCTGTAAAATGTACAACAAATGACTCACCCAAATCAGCAACAGAGTAAGGTTTAAAAGGATAGTATACCTCCTCCATAGTGTTATTTAAATTATGATATACGGCGCTAGCGTGTTAGGGATACCTGTACTGATTGCGACATTTTCCAATTTAATAACTTTGTTTTTGTTTTAAGTGTTGAAAATCATGAAAATATTTGAAAACATCAAAGTTCCTTACATATGGATATGCACATTTTGTTCTTAGAGGCCTACTTGACGTCATAGTAAAAAACAACACTCTTTATTCCTTTTGCAGACACCTAATAAACATCATCATTTAAAGTTTGAAAGCAATTATTTTAATAGAAAACAATATACTTTCATACTGATTACAATAAATATATAAAAATATCTTCTTTCATTTAAATTTTACAGAAAAATCTAGCAACTGTTGGGATGTCTGGTTCATAGTTGAGGATCAGTGGTTCAATCACATCCCATTTGGTAAAGAAGTAGTAAAACAACCCTTGTATGATTTTGATCAGCATTTCAAGTTGTTCTTCGTCAAATTGATCCACAGCCGAGTCGTTTTCCATGCAGTACATTATGGTATACATAAGAAGAGCGGCAATCCTACAGCAAATCTTCCAGAATGTTTCGTTGACTATAGTTTCCGTCCAGAAGATTTGATTCAGGTAACCCGGTATTATTCTTAAAAAAAGAATGGTTTAAATAAATAACATCGACTTTATTATCAGAAAAAATAGTATATCATTATATTAGTTTAATAAGACGGAGTCACACGAGAGTTTTAAAGCACGACGAGCGAAGCGAGGAGTTCTTTAATAGATCGAGTGTGACAGTACGTCTTATTAAACGAGTGTAATATACTATTTTATCTACTTTGCTTTATTAATTCATTAAATTTTGGCTGTTCAAGTTTTCGTATTACACTAGGGAATTTTGCGTGGGTTGGTTACACTGACGTCACTGACATTGACGTTTCGTATTTGATTTTGAAAATTTAGTAGTCCTAGGACAAATTCAATAACTACTTACTTACGTGCGCGAAATAGAAGACCAAAAATGTAGAATTGACGAATTGACCTGTACACCCCCAGAAATACGCAAAGCTGCTCAAGAAATTTATTGAAATACTAATAATTTAATCTTGACGTCTACGCACGTCTACGTGACAGGCTGGTGTACCTACCAATTTAACAAAACTAAAAATTACCAAAAGTAGTGTAATAATATGAATATTATTACACTACTTTCGATGTAATAATGAGATCATAAGTAATGCAAAGTAGATAAATACTTTTTTACTCATGAAAAGCACAGTTCTAAAGATTTGGAAAGTACTCCCCTCTCCCCTCTGCCCCATAATAACCCCCCCCCCCATGATAATACATTATCAGATTAAAAAAAGATTGTCTTACCTGCAATAACAGTAATTGATAATCGGGAGTACGATCAGGAAGATTCGCAACGCAAAGGGCATCCGCAGCCAGTTCGATCCGAAAACATCACTCAGATGATTCAATCGGTATCTCAATGGCAGACGTACGAATCTGTACGTGATAATGAACTCTTGGCCACATATCTCGCAGTCTCTTCGATATATATGTTTTAGCCATGTGATTAGACAACCTTGATGTACCCATTTCATGGAGCCAGTACATTTGCATGGATGGATCATGGCTTGTTCATCGTTTCCGTAACATATTCTACAACGTCGTACTTCTTTTTGCATCTTGTCCAATACGTTCCCCATCTTGAAATTGTTTTATTAACTTGGTTATTACTATTACTAATTGGTTAGTTTTACTTACGGATACTCTTGTCGTCAGCACTACACGAAAAATACCTAATATCACTAATTTTATTACCAAAATTTTACCAAAAAACTTTCAAGCTCGCAAGATGTCTTACTCGTTCTGCTTAGGCGGGATTAATGTCATTTAACAAAAGTTTCATTATAAAAATGAATGTCGTGAAGGTTGCCATAGTAACAAACTATACGAGGTGGAAAGAAAATTTAAAAAAAATCGAACCATCGAAGTAGACGGCAAAATTAATTATTCAAGTATATAGGGACTTTGCCGTTTTCAAAACTAACGTGGTCACATAACAAACAAAATGTCCAATCGAATCAAAATCGGAAATAGATTTTCGGGGAACCGTTTTACTGGTCCAAATTGTGATGCATATTGAATAAAACTTTCGAAACGACTATCAGTGAAAATTGGTTTGTTGAGCTAATGAACGTCTGTTGGGTTGGGTACAATTATAATTTCTAAAATTAACGTACGAACTACGTAAATCATGTGATTAGTCCAATAATCTTTTATTATTTATATGAAGCCGATTTATAATTTCTGCTAAAAGGGTTGTAAACAGAAATCTTGAAACCATTAAGGCGTGTATGTTTTATTGGGTGAAATATTTATCTTGTACACAAAGAATGAAAATTCATTGAAAGTATCCAAGCAACTTTCATTTTTATTGAAAATTTTCGGTGATTTTTATTGTCTTTGAATATTTCCTGAAAAATTCAACAATCAGTGTGCTACTACTGTTCTGATATTTCGAACTCTAAGATAAAAATCCATGTGCATATGAAGTTTCTCTATACTTAATTTAAGAGACCATACTTTTAAACCTTCTAGACAAAGACCTTCTCATCATAGTGCAGCATTCATCCGTAAACTGTATTAATATGCGAAGCAATGCTCTTTATATCTGAAAAGACATTGAATGTTGAAAGAGTATATTACTGATCACTACTACAATCAAAGACGGTAAGTTTATGTTAAATATACTACCTACTAGACCGTCAATTGCCATTAGGCTTTCTGAGGTGATGATAACATCGAGGGTTTTCTAATTTCTCGTTATTTATTCAACACGTGATTCACGTAAATACGCCCATTTTCCTGTATTTTTTTTTCACTTTCTGTTAGGTACATTGTGTGTGTGTGTGTGTGTGTGTGTGTGTGTGTGTGTGTGTGTGTGTGTGTGTGTGTGTGTGTGTGTGTGTGTGTGTGTGTGTGTGTGCGCGCGCGAGCGCGTTCGCGTGCGAGCGTGCGTGAGTGCACACGCTCGTGTGTATGCTGTTTGATACCATAGTATCTAAGAAAATTGCGTGTATATGGCTCGCAATAAATCATCAGCGAATCGGTTCACGTACCCAGGCTGGCGCTAATGTAATTTTCAGAGCGGCCATAAAAAATGGAAATTTCATTAGGGGGTTGTACTTTAATCAATAAATAAAAATTACAAATCCTTTAAAATGCGCCTTTTTTACTGTATTAGCCGGTCCGTTAGCCAAGTAATCGTCAATATATAAAAAAAACGAAATGAGGCACTCCGGGAATGATCGAGAGGGGAAGCATAGCTTTATATATAGGTATATCGCGGCGCGCGCAATCGCCACCCCTGAAGCAGGCAACCGACAATACAAACAATTGTAACACGAGTTGCCACCAAACAGCTAGCGCGGTGCGGTAATTGGCCGTTCGGATTGTTTGTTTCTTCGATGTTAACACGTCTAACCCATCCAGCGCTTCGAGTGAAGCCCGCACGATAAGAAGGCTATGCTTCCAAAATCGACCGACATTAATTACCGAAATTCCGTCACTATTAAAAAGCTCACTCATTACTCCCATGAGACAGGATAAAAATTTTAATGCCATAAACAGATGGTTTAAATTGTAAACTATTCTACATGTATGTATGTATGTAATATGTGTATATATATATATATATATATATATATATATATATATGTAGGTCGTATCGATATTATACGAGCAAGTATAACCCCCTCTCGTCGCTCTTACACATAAACATACAAGAATTCCTCGCTGCCATTACGTAAAGGGAGAAATTGTTTTCCAGCCGCTAGTCGGATTGCATCCCTTCTCATCTGTTTCCCATTTTCTAGCGGCTTTATCATCTCGAATTTCCGCTCCTCGAATGTGTAATAGAGCGGAGAAAATTTTAAAGAAAACCAGAAAAGCAGGCGAGCGAAGATATACGGGCAGTAAGGCTCTTGTCCTTTGAACTTTGATCCTTCACGGGGAACAACCCTGTCGATACGTCGGGAGCGCAAAGCGCGCCAGTTTAAGCTTCATTTGGCTTTCGCTTTGATTTTTATTATGCGGTCGTCTGCAAATATGTCAAGTGATTTTTTTTTCTCCTTCTTTTATAGAGCAAGAAAGTGAAATTTCCAAATGTTTAAATTGTAATTTGCTGATTTTTTGATCGCAATATTCTTGAAACGTGTCACGATATCAAGAGCGTAACATCGAAACAAATAGGTACATAGGTACATTCTTCGATCAGTTACTAAAATCCCTTACATGTTGCCATTCAATCAATCTCATTTGAAAACGATTGATAAAAATTAAACCAAACACATATCTGCTCCACATCACTTGCCGAGAATGTTCTATGGGAAATTGTACCAATCTTATAGAAGGAATTTATTTTAAATTACCGATTTATCGGTTACCGACATCTTCTCCTCGGTTTATCTCCACTTGCGAGAAATTAGAGTAATAATACCAAGTCATAAAACTTAACGTTTCCCTTCAAAACGAAAGTTATTTCCGCCTCGAGATGCAATTCTGAACTAAATACGTCATACATCTATAGTGAATATAGATTAGCTCCCGTAACTAATTTCATATTCGCGTCAATAACCAAATCGTGCTACGTACATTCTTTTTTACTTACATACCGCGCTGCGCCGTTCGAAAAGTGTTGTTAGCTAGCTGCTTATGATTTATGACGGGGAAATTCGTATTTGATTTGTATAAAATTAATATAAAGCTTAAGTTATTTTCTTCGATTATACCCTATCTCCTTGCTTTCTTGGCGAACTCACACAATGTAACAATGAGAGAACTTTGTAATGCGAACTTGGCACCATAAACTTATTTTCCATATCGTTTTTGTAACTATTGGAAACATTTTGAGATTTTGGTTTCGAAACTTTTAGAAAACGATGTTTCCAAAGGCAAACGGGATCGGATTTCGTATTGAATCTCGCTTTAGAAACTTGAAATATAGCTGGCACGAATCTCGAATTGATCTAGTCTTTCCCAAAATCATCTTTCTCTCTCTCTCTCTGCGCGCGCGCGTGTGTCTGTGTGTATCCCCTGTTTGTTTTCGTGGCCCTCTTCTGGGCATGTATTTCAATTTACCTAATACCGTCCCCGGAAGACATAATAGAACGAGATAACATTACTGAAAGTGCCATCGTGCATCGTAACATCTTTTACGAACTTGTAAATATTGTTAATAAAGCCCTCCTGCACTTGTCTACGTAAATCGCATTAACAACACGCCCACCGAATTCATCCGCTGCCGTCCTGTCGTTTCGCATTTGGTCATTTCATTAAAATTCGTGTGATATCTGAAATCCCATCGGGAAGTTAATTAGCTGCGAAACGACGGCGACCGGAACTAAAGGAGATGGAAGTTCTATTGAAAAGCAGGAGAGCGAACGTATGACGGTCGATAGAAATTGCAAACCTAGTAATGCGCTTTCGTTAAGGTTCTACCGATTTTTTTTTTTTTTTTAACAAACGCACATATGTATTGTAACGTTTTTCTGTTTAAAATAACCACTTCACTAATTCAATACTTAACTAATTTATTGAATACTCATAACTAACACTTATTACTTAATTTACATCTCCCAGCTGTTTATTTATCTTCCGCGCACAGGGCGATGGTATTCGTCGCGTTCGCTGTTTATGAGTACTCTGTGTTGTCCGGCAGCTTCTTTTACCTCATGTCTTTCCGAACTTTCTGATCGTTTCTGGTAGAGTAAGTATATCGAATTCCAGAACAGTCTCGAATTTCAAGAACTCAAATCGATTTATCGAACGGACTCTTCCCGACTTGTGCTCATTTTGTAAGACATTGCAAGTAAATTCAAATCGGTTTAAGCCAACAAAGTAGCAGAGTATTTCGCTAATGATTCATAGACATCGACTGTTATAATAAGTCATGTTATAAGTATTTAAGTATGAACCGACCCGAAACGACAACTTCCATGGTTGTTAATGCCAGTCGAGGCTGGATTGGATTAATTATACGAATTGATTTACGATGGATCTATCGTACGACGCGACGTTCAGATCTTTGACCTCTACATGACTATAACCGATACGGAAATCTCTATGAAAGGTTTTCATCCGAGATAGGTATACTTACCTACTAATTAAAACCGAAATTGTTATCAGTTAGGATTAAAGAGAAAACATTTTGACAAGTCATTTTATATAAGCCTGAAGCTGAAGCCACGGCACGGACTGTCCCTTCCCCCTCATTATCTTCGACTTCGAAATAGACAAAGGAACAGAGAAGCAAACCAGCCACCTCACGACCTCACCCTCCACCCCGGCGCCCCGCTACTTCTTTGCTGGCATCACGTCCGGATGATGGCAGCGTCAGCGGAATGATACTTTACTTATACTGTCCGGGCCGCGCATGAATTTTATTTCTGAATTGGCCCACTCTCCAAACACCACGACTTCGACTTCGACTTCGTGTCCCCAGCGGATTTCTTCGACGTTCCCACCGACGGAACGGAAGGGGAAAAACACGGAAAATATCGAAAAAGAATAGAAGGAATAGATGAGAAAAAAGTGAAATCCAATTCGACGTTTTTTCGCAATACGTAACGACGTATTACTGCTCTTCTCTTGGTGGATGGTGGTGGGTATTGATGTAAGATGTGTTTCGAGAGAGGTACGAGGGTGTACCTAAGTGTACGTTGCAGAAATGATACGTCCCCTCCTTATAGATATTGATTGCCATTCGGAAAATAATACCGCGTGAGGCGTAAGTGCGAGAGATCTTTCGATATTCTTTCTTATCACCTTCTGTTACTTGCTATCTCAATAAATGAAATGGTACCAAAATGAAACTTTAATATCAAGGTATCCCCGAGGACCCTAACTGGTATAAAAATAAATAAATTTGATCACGTAGGTACGAAAAGATACGACAAGATAGAATAAGGGATAAGAAAGTGTTATTAAAAATTTAGACTGCTGTATAAAAGTTGAAAACATTAACATTATGTACATTTTCCGAGCCACCCCTTTGCCCCACCTCACCACCACCTCATCCCCCCCCCCCCTCCCCGGACCTTTTCCAGATTCCGCTCGCCCGGAAAACAATCCGGTAATTAAAATATTAACAATCACTTTCAAATATGTAGTTTTATTTCGACAGAACGAGATTAGACAATATTTACAAGAAAAATAATAATAGATACTAATGTAGAAAATATAACTGATAAAATTTTAACGTCGATGTCGGTTTTTGTTCATGTTAAATTTGGCTAATAAGAACTGGAGACTTTTTTCCAACAAAATTTACTTGTAAAATAGGACCCAATAGGTGTGTTCTGCTGTTGTTGGCAAGAAAATCCCATTTAATAAGGTAGAGTCAGTTATGATCCGTTTCACAAACAAGATTTGAACGATTGAATTCGCTCAAAATTATTTAATTTCGTAATGAGTATTCAATTCGAGTATGTTCAGAGTGCGCTTTCAGAATATGTTTGTCTTTTGCGAACTCTCATTGAAGTTGTACAAAATTAAAAATTATACGAATTAAAACTTTCCGCATATTTTTAAAATCCGGCCAAATTTTTAATTAATAAATATGATTATAAAAGGCATCAGAAAGTTTAAAATCGAACCATATGATTTTTCTATTTATTATTAGTCAGTGACATGAAACTGTCCAAATATTGTATAAAGTTGAATTTATTTTAGACCAACAAAAAATTAAGGAGGAAGATATTGAATTGTAGAAACATTATTGAAACAACTTACAAGCATGTTTTTCATTGTCATTGTCAAATTGTAATTAGATAATTACACCAACACTTTAATAGAATAAGGGATAAGAAAGTGTTATTAAAAATTTAGACTGCTGTATAAAAGTTGAAAACATTAACATTATGTACAGTCCACAGTCCACTGATATAAAAACGGAAAGTGGAATAATATACCGCTGGCGATGGATGGCATATCAGTTCTATTCTCTCCGATCCGATCCGTTGAGAACTCAAAAACCATTTTATTTCCTAATCACAAAGCTTAACGAACGGGCGAGGATTAAATCCGAATTCAATTCAATTAGCCCGTCCACCATTATGTAAAATAAGTACAGTAACATCGTAGGAGAGCTTCGACGAACTCGGTACTCGGTGGTAAATTGAGTTAATTCCCCTCGCATTGTATCAGCGAAACTTCTCGTCTCTTATCAGTGGACGACTTCGGAACTCGATGAGGAGGAGTTACCTACTACCTACTACCAAAAACTCGATCGCTCGCCCATACATACCTAATAAGTAATAAGTAATAAGTATAGTGCCTGGAAGAGATCTAAGAGACTCATTATCGCAGAGGAGGCCTATCCCCTGCCAGCTTTTCAACAAGGGATACCATAAAATACGCATTTGTGAATAGTTATAAATAAGCCGATTACTTCGCTGATTCGGTGGTCCGTACTCAGATTTTTTGTATTTCTTATTGTATTGTTATTATTATAAGAACAGAAGGAAGGTTGTCTCAAAAAAGCCCTTTTTATAAAAGATTTATTATGTCGACGTTTCGCCTACAATCTGAGGCATCATCAGGACAACACAGCTAAAATTTACATTAAAAATCATACATAAGAAGGATTTACATATTTTACACTTACTATGTACGTTGTGATATTATTAAAACGGATAATTACACTAAAATCTTCATCTTTGAGAATGAATCACAGTGATTATTAATTGATCTTTTCACATGCTATCATTCAGCTGTAATCACGTTCAAAAATGAAATGCAAGTCTCGAAAGTAAAACACAATATGGTCCCATCTTTCTCTTTTTTTTTTGAGTAAATTCTTTTGTTTATTGTTGATTTTAAATATGTTTTAATACCCATAATGCCATCTCACGTGAAATAGAAGAGTAAAAGGAAGGTGTATACTATGGTATTTTATTTCATTCTGTGATTAAGTTATTTGTTAGAGTTTTGTTTTCATCAATGTTCGGATTGGTTATGTAATAGATTTTTGTATGTATTGATAAGACCTAGGAAATCTGTTTGAGAGTTACATGAATTTGGAGTAAGTTTGATAAAGATTGATTCTAAAAATAATCTTTTGAACCAATTGTTCTCTGTCTTAAGGATTTTAGTGTTCTCAAAATCAAATGTATGCCCTGTACGAATGGAGTGATCACTCAAACCAGAATGAATATTGTCTTTTTTCTTGATTGCTGACTGATGTTGTGTAAGACGTTTGTGTATATATTGTTTTGTTTGTCCAACATATTTTAATGGATGTGGATTTGGGAAACAATCCTTACATGAGATTTCATAGATAACATTATGAATTAAATTAGAGGGAGTTGAATCTTTTAGTTTAGTAAAAATAGAATCCAATTTTTCTAGATTGAACCAAGCGGGAGTGAGATGAAAAGGTTCAAGAAGAGTTTGTGTTCTCTTTTCAATTTCAGAACAAAAAGGAAGTTTTATGTATTTGGCATCTGAATTTTTGGAATTGTGAGAAGTATTGGAAGGGTTGTTAATGGAAGGCTGTAATGAGGTGGTGAGAATATGTTTTCTTTTCTTTATTTTTGAGAGAATAAAATGTTCTGGGTACATGTTCTTAATGAGTGTATCTTTAATTAGTTTCAGGTTGTCATTCCAAAAGGTGTGATCTGATAGGAGACAGGCTCTATCAACTAAATTGTATACAACAGATGTTTTATACTTGGTAGGAGCATAGGAAAGAAAATTTAAATACCGGCCAGACCAAGTTGCTTTACGATACCAATTAGTGGAGCATCTCCCATCTGACAAATAAACACTTACATCTAAAAAAGGAATGCTACCATTGCTAGATTTTTCTATTGTGAATTGTATGTTTGGATTGAAAGAATTGAAAAGATTAAAAACCTGATCTATATGATTTACGGGTATTAGAAGGATCGTGTCATCAACATAGCGATAGTAAATAGGAATGGAATGGGGAATATTATTGAAAATTTCTTTTTCTAAAGCAACAAGCACAATGTTAGCTATGACAGGGGATAATGGGCCACCCATCGGGCAACCAAAAATCTGTTTGAAGAATTTATTGTTGTAAGTGAATATGGAAGAATCAAAAATGAACGTAATGATTTCAATTAATAGGTCTAGGGGAATGGTAGTTATGAGGCTGTCAAAATGGGTAGAGATGTAATCTATGGCTATATTTATAGGAGTATTGGTATATAAGGATACTACATCAAACGAAACAAATTGATGGTGAGGGTATTGTGAAAAATCAAAGTTTCGTAATCGATTGACAAACTCAAAAGAGTCTTTTAGTTGGAAATCGTTACAAGATAATGGTTCTATAATTTTATAAATGAATTTTGAAAGGTGGTCCTTCGGTCCTTTTACTCTTCTATTTCACGTGAGATGGCATTATGGGTATTAAAACATATTTAAAATCAACAATAAACAAAAGAATTTACTCAAAAAAAAAGAGAAAGATGGGACCATATTGTGTTTTACTTTCGAGACTTGCATTTCATTTTTGAACGTGATTACAGCTGAATGATAGCATGTGAAAAGATCAATTAATAATCACTGTGATACATTCTCAAAGATGAAGATTTTAGTGTAATTATCCGTTTTAATAATATCACAACGTACATAGTAAGTGTAAAATATGTAAATCCTTCTTATGTATGATTTTTAATGTAAATTTTAGCTGTGTTGTCCTGATGATGCCTCAGATTGTAGGCGAAACGTCGACATAATAAATCTTTTATAAAAAGGGCTTTTTTGAGACAACCTTCCTTCTGTGTTTGAGCTGCCCTGAGAACATCACTTGGTTTTTTGTTGCTGCTTGCCGTCCTCCATAAGGAACCTATCATCGTGATCCTGATACAAAATTAAGATAAGTTGGATTTGTTATAAATTTACAAAGAGGAATAACATTCCCACTACGCATTGTTTGTAATCTTTATTCTTCATTGATTCCAAATGTATCACCAAGGGTTCTATTCTTATATAAGATCGACTTTTGACCCTCAAACCTTTAGAGATCTAAAAAATCTTTCTTTTCTTCTTTTACACATTGTTAAAATCAAAAACAAGATGATTTTTCTAAGAAAATGTAAATCATTTGGCATTTTTCCTAAGTTTTTAAACCTTCAATTTCAGTTTTTGAATCAACATCATCATTCTCAGTCCCACTTTATCTTTGACTTAAAATATAAAATGCTAACTCACGAAATTAATGAATATGAAAAAGACCTTAGATTTTCTAAAAATAAAAGAGACTTTTTAATTAACAAGCTTAGCCATTCAATAGGTCATCCATTGTTAAACACTTTCATTTCCTTTGAAGATAACAGGAATGAAGTTGTTTTCCAAAAAATAAAAAAGTGCAATATAAAAAAATTTAATTACCTATTTTCCAAATCATATACTCTACATAAACATTTCAAATTTGTCATTTTAAATCACTGTTCGGAATGGTTTCATAATAAAACTGATATTTCTATAGAAAATGACATAAAATATATCATGGCTTTGGGTCCAAAATTCGCATTACCACTAGCAAAATTAAATCTACATAATTTTTTTCTGTCTTTCATTAGCTCATTAGAATTGGCTTTTAACAAAGCCAAGCACCAACTTTCTGATTCTGATTGTTCTCAATTTGACAGGAACATTAATAATACTAGATTACAATTTAACAACTTACTTTGCTCACTAAAGAACACACATTCTAGAAATGAATTAAGTATTTTTTATAAATGTGTCTCCAAAGATGTTTCTCTAACGAAAAGATTTTTAAAAACCCATCCTCACATTTCTTTAATCAGAGCAGATAAAAGTAATTGTTCAGTATTAGTTTTTAAAAAAGATTATGAAGATAAAATGTCAGAACTCTTAAAAGATACTAAAACATATCAAGAATTAAATACCAACCCGATACTATCTATTCAAAATAGAAACAATCAGATTATCAAATCACTTTTGGATGAAGAGCACATTGATCTTAAAACTTACAAATCTCTTACATGCCATAATGGAGTACCTTCAAAAATCTATGGCCTAATTAAAATTCACAAACCAGGTTGTCCTCTCAGACCTGTGGTATCGAACATAGGGAGTCCGGTCTACCACCTTTCAAAATTCATTTATAAAATTATAGAACCATTATCTTGTAACGATTTCCAACTAAAAGACTCTTTTGAGTTTGTCAATCGATTACGAAACTTTGATTTTTCACAATACCCTCACCATCAATTTGTTTCGTTTGATGTAGTATCCTTATATACCAATACTCCTATAAATATAGCCATAGATTACATCTCTACCCATTTTGACAGCCTCATAACTACCATTCCCCTAGACCTATTAATTGAAATCATTACGTTCATTTTTGATTCTTCCATATTCACTTACAACAATAAATTCTTCAAACAGATTTTTGGTTGCCCGATGGGTGGCCCATTATCCCCTGTCATAGCTAACATTGTGCTTGTTGCTTTAGAAAAAGAAATTTTCAATAATATTCCCCATTCCATTCCTATTTACTATCGCTATGTTGATGACACGATCCTTCTAATACCCGTAAATCATATAGATCAGGTTTTTAATCTTTTCAATTCTTTCAATCCAAACATACAATTCACAATAGAAAAATCTAGCAATGGTAGCATTCCTTTTTTAGATGTAAGTGTTCATTTGTCAGATGGGAGATGCTCCACTAATTGGTATCGTAAAGCAACTTGGTCTGGCCGGTATTTAAATTTTCTTTCCTATGCTCCTACCAAGTATAAAACATCTGTTGTATACAATTTAGTTGATAGAGCCTGTCTCCTATCAGATCACACCTTTTGGAATGACAACCTGAAACTAATTAAAGATACACTCATTAAGAACATGTACCCAGAACATTTTATTCTCTCAAAAATAAAGAAAAGAAAACATATTCTCACCACCTCATTACAGCCTTCCATTAACAACCCTTCCAATACTTCTCACAATTCCAAAAATTCAGATGCCAAATACATAAAACTTCCTTTTTGTTCTGAAATTGAAAAGAGAACACAAACTCTTCTTGAACCTTTTCATCTCACTCCCGCTTGGTTCAATCTAGAAAAATTGGATTCTATTTTTACTAAACTAAAAGATTCAACTCCCTCTAATTTAATTCATAATGTTATCTATGAAATCTCATGTAAGGATTGTTTCCCAAATCCACATCCATTAAAATATGTTGGACAAACAAAACAATATATACACAAACGTCTTACACAACATCAGTCAGCAATCAAGAAAAAAGACAATATTCATTCTGGTTTGAGTGATCACTCCATTCGTACAGGGCATACATTTGATTTTGAGAACACTAAAATCCTTAAGACAGAGAACAATTGGTTCAAAAGATTATTTTTAGAATCAATCTTTATCAAACTTACTCCAAATTCATGTAACTCTCAAACAGATTTCCTAGGTCTTATCAATACATACAAAAATCTATTACATAACCAATCCGAACATTGATGAAAACAAAACTCTAACAAATAACTTAATCACAGAATGAAATAAAATACCATAGTATACACCTTCCTTTTACTCTTCTATTTCACGTGAGATGGCATTATGGGTATTAAAACATATTTAAAATCAACAATAAACAAAAGAATTTACTCAAAAAAAAAGAGAAAGATGGGACCATATTGTGTTTTACTTTCGAGACTTGCATTTCATTTTTGAACGTGATTACAGCTGAATGATAGCATGTGAAAAGATCAATTAATAATCACTGTGATACATTCTCAAAGATGAAGATTTTAGTGTAATTATCCGTTTTAATAATATCACAACGTACATAGTAAGTGTAAAATATGTAAATCCTTCTTATGTATGATTTTTAATGTAAATTTTAGCTGTGTTGTCCTGATGATGCCTCAGATTGTAGGCGAAACGTCGACATAATAAATCTTTTATAAAAAGGGCTTTTTTGAGACAACCTTCCTTCTGTGTTTGAGCTGCCCTGAGAACATCACTTGGTTATTATTATAAGGTTTTCGTTAACTCGCTTCCTTGTTGTGGTTGTCCTGGTGGAATTTTGCAATGGATTAATTTATAAAGTGAAATCCACGCTAATTTTACAGATTGTAGAATTGATTGTTAGATTATCCAATATATACAAGGCGAAGAAAAAATACAGGTATACATATTTGTAATGTATTGAACCGTCACATTTTATTATCAAATCATACGAGATATACTATTTAAAAAAATGTATCAGTATTAGTGACAGTAGCTAGCATTAAGAAGATATGATAAAGATTCGATAATAAGGGATTCGATAATATGCAAGTGCGACTTATACAACTCCATATATATTCATAATCCACTATAGATTCTCCTAAAAATTTGTGATAGTGATTTTTAGTAGATATTAATATAGGGACTTGTAAAATTCAAAACAAAAAACTTGGGAAGCATACAATAGATACAATAGATAATAAATAATGTTATCGATTGTAATGACAATGATTGGTATTATTGCAATAGAATTGTCGGTTACCGGTTTTTTGTTTTGAATTTTACAAGTACTATATTATTACTATTACGTATCTATTAAAAATCATTATTGTGTAACTAAGGAGAAATAAGGTTTTGATAGGATTAGTTCAACAAAATGCGAAACTAACCGTACAAATATCGTTAGTCTAGTAGTCGATGTGGATAGTTAAAATCGAACCTCCAGGAAATTACTATTCAATAATTACCATTTTAACAAATATAGCAGTGTAACATAAATTAAGTATATAGTGATAAATAATCGTAGTGAAAATAAGAATTACTTGATCCACGTAAAGTGTTTTTATTAAACAAAACCTTTAAAATTTTACCACATTTTGACCTGAATCGCATGTAATACACCCGACAGGTCACGTTAAAATTAGTTGTCAATTTGCGAAAATACATTGATGTTTGGTAGTTGATTCCACGAAGGCTATAAAATTATAATACATCATTCTTAGCTCAGACAATGTAAGAAAGAAAACTGTACATATGTACTCTCTTCCCTTCGCATTATGAAAAATTTGCCATCAAAACCGAAAACTAACCGTTTCTTGATGCAGTTCCAATAAACAATTTAAATCTGAACACTTTAACGATAGGCCCGAATTAAACGTTTTCTATGATTTAAATTCGGTGTTAAAGTTTGTCAAGTTTTTGAACGCACCTCATTTTTTTTTTAATAACAATAAGTTCTCTATCGAAATTAGTGGGAAAGTTATTAAAAACCGCGGTTTGCATTCATTTTCATAGCCTATTTTCGAAAAATTGTGAAGTTTAGGATGTGCAGATTCTAGAGGAGCAGTTCAATTTGTGCATCGAATACTTTTTATTTCCATCTGAGCAAGACATAATTAATCCTACTACTACCTACTACAATTCCCACAATTCAAACGAATTCAACTAAACATCACATACTATCATCAATTTACGATCCAGAAGTGAAACACCGGAAAAATTATGTTCTCCAGGCTCTTTTACCGTCGCCCTATATTGTTTGCCCGTATTATAACGGTCTATATAACTAAATTTCTGTTTTACCTCTTAGAAGAGTTTCGTTCTATCACCCCGTTATTTGTCCTTTTTCGTTTTTTCTTTTTTTTTTTCTTGCACACAACCGCATCGTTCGCTTTACCAGTAAACCGAATTTAAGCCCCGGAGGCAGAACGACTATAACGACCCAGAGAAAGACAGAAGAAAAATCGGAAAAACCGGGAATAAGGGGAAAGAAGCTCTCCGTGTACTACTTACTGCTGCTTTATAATCAGGTTAAATGGAATTGAAACCGACGGGAATCGGTTTAAGAGTTGGAAAGTTACCACATTGACATACAGTTACTATTTAAAGATGTAACAGCGAACAAACGTTACGATGACACGAGAAACAATTTATTGTTGTCTACTGACATTCTTATGCCTCAGTTTTTCCCATATTTTATACGGTCGCGAAACGTCGAATAATCGTTGGATCCTCTCCAGAACTCCGAAAGTCTATTCTAACCTAAGGGAGATGATATAATCGAAGCACATTTCTTCCATGTCTTCCAATCTCAATATGAGATTATATAGAGAATGAATTCTCTTGTGTTACGATACGACTTTTGGTTCATAAGGAAAGTTGCTACAATGGAGACATATTGGATTCATGAGCTCTAAAAATTTTAGTAGAAAAGGGAAAAAAATATTTTAAAAAGATACGATAAAATGTAAGGTTTATAGAAATTTCAACTGAATGGGTGGTAAGTAATATTTAGTTGTCGAGAATACATTGATTATGATACAATAACGATTGCGTGATAAATTTGTCTTATATTTTGATTCGAAAGAAAAAGAACGCCATCCCTTTCTCTTTATCCCATTGACCATTGATCGAACTCTATAGTTATCTGTTGGAATTCCACGGTCATAAGTCTAACGTTTTTACACCAATCTTCCATTTAGGCTGATTTACGAACTCCTGATGCGATTTATAATAATCACAATGAGATCGCATAAAGAAGAAAAAAGAGGACGAGGAAGGAGGAAAAAACTAATTAAAAAGTTTGGAATTAAGGGAGAAGAGGATGATAATACGTAGCGAGCCCGAGGGGATACCACGAGCCAAGCTCTTTTTGGTTAATGGTATGTGGAGTTTTAACAGGTTCTCGATTTTTCTGGAAAGCATTTCGTATACCTCATATTGTACCTCACTTTCATTCATATCGTTTATGGGAAAATTATCCATAAAAACACTCGGCTCGATGATGAGAGAGAGAGGGTTAGATGGTTCCAATCCGTTCCATAATTTCATCAAGTTATCAATAGCATTAACATTTCCATTTACAAGGCAAATTGCCACTCGTGACCGATCATCTTCACATAATATTCAATTGGTGGGGTGACATTTGCCCCGCAGCAGCCAATAGCCCTGACGTACGTCCTTTAAGAAATGAGCCGCCTCCGCCTTCCCCATTCTCCCTATTGCATTCCATCCCCGATGAGCATCCAATAAAAGGGGATGAGGTTTTAAATTAGAATGGAAATCGAACCGATGATGCTACGAAAGAATGAATTTCGAAAGAGCGAGCTTGCGTAATTAGCGATGGTTTAATGAATTCCACGTCATTTTCCTTCAGGCAGATCCGTTTTGAGATTATAACATTAATTTTCGAAACTTATTACATGCTATCCGGATTCGCTCATTTGACAAATATCGGAAAGGGCCGTATGGATTTACCGTAGGTATGTATATGTATGTATGCCGTTACAGTTATTATCCTGACAATTATTTAAGAGCAATACAAAGAATGAGGCTTTATCGTGTTCCCCAAAACAAATAACGGAAATATTTCACCGTTGGCTTAATAATGTCCGAAATTTTTTTGAATTGTAACAATCATACTGATTACGACAATGTTTAAATCGTTATTATTCTCATTAAATTGGCTTTTCAAATAAAGTACTTGGAACGATTCGCTACTAAACATTTGAGTATTGTGATGAACCGTGACCTATTTAAATGACATATTATTGTCTTAAAGACTACATGAAGTTTAAAATGTAACTGATGATACGAACTTGAAGACTTTAAGAGTAACTCAAGTTTGTCGACAATTTTTTTAAAGAAATCTTAAACAAGATCTAAATTGGTCCAAGAGAAGTCGAGGAGTTTTTGACAGATATATGAGGAATGTAATGGTGATCTGCAAGTGACTTCAAATAACTTGATATTTGTAATCTGATTCCAAGGAAGTTATATTTGTCATCAGATGAGGACCCCTTTTAAAATGATTATTAAAGTTGAGTATATTCGACCGTTCGATATTTTTATGAATTATACAAAAATATTGTTAGGAAACAGTGAAAATTCCTCTTTGCGCAACCCATGCTTATAACGTATTGAGCATTACGTGACTGTGAGAAAAAAACAAATTGCATTACCTTTCGGACAAACCTTACATCCCAATCCTCGATACATTTCCCATAAAACATATCGTAACTAAAGTATTTCATTTCAAACAGAATATCAAAATAGAAAAATATAGGTACCTAGGTCCTTTGAATATTATTTTCATTCGGTTAGCCCTATACCTATTATAACGACTGGGCTTGATGGAGACGCCTGGAAAGGACCCAACGTTTCGACGTTTACAAATAAATGTATATTATGTCATCCTTGAATTTCTAGATGTAGCCTTCGAATTTTCATGGCGTGCCAACAATTCCGCTCTATTACCTATACATTTTTAGAAAAGGACGTTACTGCGAAGAAAGCAGAAGAGAAACTGCATTGACTATATTGATGCCGAATGTAGGATGTCCCGTAACTTAGAAACGTAAAATTTATGAAGGGGTTATAGATTCGATCGTTTTATATGCTGATCCTGTATGGATTAATGCCCTAAAGGTCATTAAATTCTAACTATTATATATATAAAGAAAATCTCTATTCCGTGTATTTTGCAAAATTAGCCAAATTGATATTAAATTCACACATAAATAGTACAAACTTCGAATTGCCAATCAGTGACGTTGATTTTAAAATCACCCGTTTTTGGTGTTGTGAAAACGATCCACTCAATTCAGTTTACTCTATTCCTTCCCTCCTTCTCTTATTCTTCCTTTTTAGCTTAGCAACTATTTAATTAATGCGGTTCGGCTCGCAGTCTATTCACGTAATTAAAGAATCGATCACTCCAAAGAAAAGAGGAATTTGTTATTTCCTCGGCCTTTTACGGCGAATTTTCCGAGCCACCCCTTTGCCCCACCTCACCACCACCTCATCCCCCCCCCCTCCCCGGACCTTTTCCAGATTCCGCTCGCCCGGAAAACAATCCGGTAATTAAGATATTAACAATCACTTTCAAATATGTAGTTTTATTTCGACAGAACGAGATTAGACAATATTTACAAGAAAAATAATAATAGGTACTAATGTAGAAAATATAACTGATAAAATTTTAACGTCGATGTCGGTTTTTGTTCATGTTAAATTTGGCTAATAAGAACTGGAGACTTTTTTCCAACAAAATTTACTTGTAAAATAGGACCCAATAGGTGTGTTCTGCTGTTGTTGGCAAGAAAATCCCATTTAATAAGGTAGAGTCAGTTATGATCCGTTTCACAAACAAGATTTGAACGATTGAATTCGCTCAAAATTATTTAATTTCGTAATGAGTATTCAATTCGAGTATGTTCAGAGTGCGCTTTCAGAATATGTTTGTCTTTTGCGAACTCTCATTGAAGTTGTACAAAATTAAAAATTATACGAATTAAAACTTTCCGCATATTTTTAAAATCCGGCCAAATTTTTAATTAATAAATATGATTATAAAAGGCATCAGAAAGTTTAAAATCGAACCATATGATTTTTCTATTTATTATTAGTCAGTGACATGAAACTGTCCAAATATTGTATAAAGTTGAATTTATTTTAGACCAACAAAAAATTAAGGAGGAAGATATTGAATTGTAGAAACATTATTGAAACAACTTACAAGCATGTTTTTCATTGTCATTGTCAAATTGTAATTAGATAATTACACCAACACTTTGATTAGGTAACTGATGTTTTAAGATACCCATAAATTTACAAACAAATACCAATGTTGCGAATTACATGTATCCGTGTTAACTATACATATATGTACTATACAATTGTATGTATACCTACATTCAAGAATATCTACTAATTACTCGACTGATTTCGGTTCGATTATAGGTATCTAGGTAGGTATCAAAATCGGTCAATTGAATATCCAGCTGAAATGTAATAAATAAGTACCTGTGAAACGCCGGTTCGAAGAAATCTTTTTCCTTGGTGAGAGAAAGGAATCGGAACGTCAACGTCGCCACCCGGAACAGTGCGCGTCTCGACGCGAGAACGACTGGAAACTCTGGAAAGCGTCGCGACGTTACCCACGTTTTATAGAAACGCCTCGGGCATGCTCCATAAAAGGTTATTACATCTGGAATTTCTTTCATAATTACAAAGTGGAAGTTATTGTTCCGCGGGATTTTGCTTTTCCCCACATGTCTTATATATCGGCGGATTAATGTTAATACTGTAACGTTTATTTTCTAATTTATTTACACTAATACTAATTGTACACTAGACTAGACACTACCTAATTTATTTACACTATTACTAAACTAATTTATATAACACACTTAACTAATTAATTTATATCACACTCTTAATCGTTAATTTATTTCACTTCAATCGCTTTCGCTATTTCGCTTGATTACTCTCACGGCTTCCGTCTAATAATAATCTCTCGTCCGCCGCGTGCACTTTTATAGCCCCCCCATTATGTTTTTCCGAATTTACCAGTATTTGCTCGATGTTTCCACAAAGCACTCGATTGTTCTTTTAATAATGTTTACGTAGAAAATGTCCGGAAGGTCATAAATTACTTTCCTTAAATAATAATTCGGGAGTATTCATGGAGCTGTCTTTTTTTAATAGAATTCAATCAAGCGTCGCGGCAATTCTGTCCGATACGAGTAAACACGTCTCGCGCTGTTTACTTTTCGCATTACAATACGTTTGAAACGAGAAATAGGTAATACATTTTACGCTAATACGTATTAATTCTAACAATAAAATTATAAGTTGTATTTGCGACATACGGGAAGGCCAAACTGCCCCAAGGCTGTACACAATTCTAGAGCTCTTCTCATTTACACAAATTTCTTTAAAATCTATTAGTTTTCACTACTTTTCTCAATCTTCTACGACCGCCAATTAGCTGAGCGACTTCGACACCTACTACCAATTCGACAATAATCTCGGTCATGTTGGATTTTGAAATTTTCATGTTAATATTAGGGCATGGTTTATGTCCATCTGGTTTATTCTGTTTAGCTAATATGGCATATGAATAACGGTTCAATACCCGGAGATTTTATTGTGTAGAGATCATTAATGATCTAGGGAAGATCGTTGGAAAGTTTAGAAAAGATCATTAGGAAATTCTGGGAGATACCTACAGAGTTCAAAGAAAAATCATTAGGGAGGTTGGATAGTTCCTTATAGGGATTCTCGGCAAACCCTAGGAAGTTTAAAGAGATCTGAGTTTTCGCAATAATAAAATTTTACGGCTGTATAGTCAGTCAGCTTCATAAAAATGCTTGAAATATGAAACAATTTGCTCTGTTTCTGGTTCGTCCGATACTATGTGTAGGTATTTAGAGCACGGATTTATATATTTTCGATAAGGGGTGGCTTCCTTATTTATTTTTCTTGTACTCGTATTACTAAATGATGGCCAAAGAAAACATAATCTTAAAAACCATTTCATATATGCTATATCGTTAATTGTTCATGCATCTTATAGCATATCTATCCATAGGAAATTGAAAAGGATTTGATTAAATTTTTATTGTGCACTAGAAATTACCCCATGATTTCATTATAATTTGCAGACGGTGGAAAACTGCATTTATGATATGTATTTCAAAATTAAAATATTTGCAAGATGAGCGAGCACATCTACTCGTATGTAGATGTAGATATGTAGATGATCTTTGTACGATATATTTATGTTTATCGAGACATCGAGAGTGTCATTCAATAACAGACCGCATTGTCCCTGAGACTCGATATCCATTGAATTCGCCCCTATGGACTTGTTTTTGTTTTGTTTCCGAGAGAGGGGACGAAACTCGTTTGCAGACGATGGAAGAGATTAAACAAAATTCGTAGGAAAGGACCGCTCTCAATTCCGGGAGAAATCACTGAAATCAGTGAAGGGGGGTCACTTTGAAGTAGATGAGTTAAACGATTAAGTCTCAGAATTATTCGTTTCAGGATCTCTTAGTAAAAATAGATGTATTTATGGATAAAGTAATTAATGTAAGCAAGATGCACGCAGTGAATATTGCAATCTTACGAATCCACCATATTATTCAGTCGACAATCTGACGAAAGAGCGCAATAATTAGGATAGGTATGTAGGGTAAAACGCGCTATTATGTAGGTATATCGCTGAAAAAATATTTGTATCTGGTTGCTTTTTTTTAGAGTGCGTAACGGGTAACAAATGACACTTTATCATATTCGTAAAAGTAAAAGAGCGATCAAAATTTTGCTGAGAGATGTTTCTTGAAACTTATCGAAACCTGGATTGATTCATAATGTAAAATTTAAATCGTCCCCAGATTAATCTCAAGTTTAATTAAGCAAATGTCTAAAAAAGTTTGAATGGAAATAACGGACGAAAAAATACATTTATTGAAAATTGCATGAATAGCCGACACGATTTACCTATCTGACGATAAAAGAAATCTGACGATCGTAACACTTAAAATCGAACCCTAAACAATTATAACTGTTATGATTAAACATTACTACACGTCATATGTAGTTAGTTCCCAGTGAAATAAGGCTCAGTTATCCATGTTATAATGCCTTTATTTATCCTAAAGGCGACTGAAGAAGAAAGAAGCCATTGTAAATTTGACAATTCTGTTTGAAACAGATAACGAAACTATTTCACGGCCTGCATTATTTTGGGGAAATAGTAGGAATTTCATTGACATTTCGCAATAATGTTTACACCGTTAAAATCGGCGTTTTACGTAAAACACTTTAAAGTGTTTTCTAAGAAACTATTGAAAATTGTAATGAACCGAGAACGTTTTTAAATGAATTGTAATATCTTAAAGATACCACGGTATGTTTAAAATGTAACTAAGTATTTACGACAGCTGTAGTTTGTGGACATTTTTAAAGAAATTGTGATTAACCCAAGCCAAATTTTATTATTTCAGAGGATATTGATGTCCTAAACAATTTATAAAAACTATGTAAGTACTGCAATCTGCTGAAAAAGTCGTGAAATTCGAAACCTAGCTCATCAAATTTTTAAAGTAGTTTTGAGGCAGATTACAGTTAAGAACTTTATAAGAAAATTATAACATTTTCAAATGTGTGTGTGTGTGTGTGTGTGTGTGTGTGTGTGTGTGTGTGTGTGTGTGTGTGTGTGTGTGTGTGTGTGTGTGTGTGTGTGTGTGTGTGTGTGTGTGTGTGTGTGTGTGTGTGTGTGTGTGTGTGTGTGTGTGTGTGTGTGTGTGTGTGTGTGTGTGTGTGTGTGTGTGTGTGTGTGTGTGTGTGTGTGTGTGTGTGTGTGTGTGTGTGTGTGTGTGTGTGTGTGTGTGTGTGTGTGTGTGTGTGTGTGTGTGTGTGTGTGTGTGTGTGTGTGTGTGTGTGTGTGTGTGTGTGTGTGTGTGTGTGTGTGTGTGTGTGTGTGTGTGTGTGTGTGTGTGTGTGTGTGTGTGTGTGTGTGTGTGTGTGTGTGTGTGTGTGTGTGTGTGTGTGTGTGTGTGTGTGTGTGTGTGTGTGTGTGTGTGTGTGTGTGTGTGTGTGTGTGTGTGTGTGTGTGTGTGTGTGTGTGTGTGTGTGTGTGTGTGTGTGTGTGTGTGTGTGTGTGTGTGTGTGTGTGTGTGTGTGTGTGTGTGTGTGTGTGTGTGTGTGTGTGTGTGTGTGTGTGTGTGTGTGTGTGTGTGTGTGTGTGTGTGTGTGTGTGTGTGTGTGTGTGTGTGTGTGTGTGTGTGTGTGTGTGTGTGTGTGTGTGTGTGTGTGTGTGTGTGTGTGTGTGTGTGTGTGTGTGTGTGTGTGTGTGTGTGTGTGTGTGTGTGTGTGTGTGTGTGTGTGTGTGTGTGTGTGTGTGTGTGTGTGTGTGTGTGTGTGTGTGTGTGTGTGTGTGTGTGTGTGTGTGTGTGTGTGTGTGTGTGTGTGTGTGTGTGTGTGTGTGTGTGTGTGTGTGTGTGTGTGTGTGTGTGTGTGTGTGTGTGTGTGTGTGTGTGTGTGTGTGTGTGTGTGTGTGTGTGTGTGTGTGTGTGTGTGTGTGTGTGTGTGTGTGTGTGTGTGTGTGTGTGTGTGTGTGTGTGTGTGTGTGTGTGTGTGTGTGTGTGTGTGTGTGTGTGTGTGTGTGTGTGTGTGTGTGTGTGTGTGTGTGTGTGTGTGTGTGTGTGTGTGTGTGTGTGTGTGTGTGTGTGTGTGTGTGTGTGTGTGTGTGTGTGTGTGTGTGTGTGTGTGTGTGTGTGTGTGTGTGTGTGTGTGTGTGTGTGTGTGTGTGTGTGTGTGTGTGTGTGTGTGTGTGTGTGTGTGTGTGTGTGTGTGTGTGTGTGTGTGTGTGTGTGTGTGTGTGTGTGTGTGTGTGTGTGTGTGTGTGTGTGTGTGTGTGTGTGTGTGTGTGTGTGTGTGTGTGTGTGTGTGTGTGTGTGTGTGTGTGTGTGTGTGTGTGTGTGTGTGTGTGTGTGTGTGTGTGTGTGTGTGTGTGTGTGTGTGTGTGTGTGTGTGTGTGTGTGTGTGTGTGTGTGTGTGTGTGTGTGTGTGTGTGTGTGTGTGTGTGTGTGTGTGTGTGTGTGTGTGTGTGTGTGTGTGTGTGTGTGTGTGTGTGTGTGTGTGTGTGTGTGTGTGTGTGTGTGTGTGTGTGTGTGTGTGTGTGTGTGTGTGTGTGTGTGTGTGTGTGTGTGTGTGTGTGTGTGTGTGTGTGTGTGTGTGTGTGTGTGTGTGTGTGTGTGTGTGTGTGTGTGTGTGTGTGTGTGTGTGTGTGTGTGTGTGTGTGTGTGTGTGTGTGTGTGTGTGTGTGTGTGTGTGTGTGTGTGTGTGTGTGTGTGTGTGTGTGTGTGTGTGTGTGTGTGTGTGTGTGTGTGTGTGTGTGTGTGTGTGTGTGTGTGTGTGTGTGTGTGTGTGTGTGTGTGTGTGTGTGTGTGTGTGTGTGTGTGTGTGTGTGTGTGTGTGTGTGTGTGTGTGTGTGTGTGTGTGTGTGTGTGTGTGTGTGTGTGTGTGTGTGTGTGTGTGTGTGTGTGTGTGTGTGTGTGTGTGTGTGTGTGTGTGTGTGTGTGTGTGTGTGTGTGTGTGTGTGTGTGTGTGTGTGTGTGTGTGTGTGTGTGTGTGTGTGTGTGTGTGTGTGTGTGTGTGTGTGTGTGTGTGTGTGTGTGTGTGTGTGTGTGTGTGTGTGTGTGTGTGTGTGTGTGTGTGTGTGTGTGTGTGTGTGTGTGTGTGTGTGTGTGTGTGTGTGTGTGTGTGTGTGTGTGTGTGTGTGTGTGTGTGTGTGTGTGTGTGTGTGTGTGTGTGTGTGTGTTTAAAGCCCAAAGGCGTTCGGACGTTAAGGACTTTAAAGGCGTTGAAGCTGTGTTTAGGAAAACATCGAATTTTAAATGTAATTTGTTACACTCATAAAGGAGTAGTGTAGGTAGATGCTTTAAAATAATTTGAAAAGTTTCCGGGAAACTGTTGACCATTTTATTGGACTGATGACATTTTTCTAAAGTAGGTGTAATTGTTTTAAAAAAACGCGCAGTTAGGAATATAAATTTTCGTGTAAACCGTGTTAATATGATCAGGTAGGTACATATTATGTAAAATTCGCATCATCCTTAAGACGGTCCTTATCAATGCCGCCCTAAGCTTTCCCCGTCTCGAGCAATCGCTGCATAGCCTAGCACATAGCCCGAAATTAGTCGAGGTAGGTATATGTATTTGTGAATTTACTGTGTCATTTACTCCTGTTATAATTCCAGAATATTTTATAATGTAAAAACCGGTAAACGTTAGCTGACTCCAAGGCCATCGTTATCGAAAAATTTTTATTTTTCATATTTTTTTTTTTCGCATATTTTATCACTACCAAACTTTTCAATATTACCTACTTTGGCACTGGTTTTGAAGCATTCAATATGTACGTAGGTACCTATGATCAAAAATATATTAATTATAAACGTAGGTACCTACCTACTACGAATTTCGTCCTAAATCTTTGTGAGAGAGTCATTTGAATTCGACCTAGTGATATTTCACGATGAAAGTGTGGCTAAGCTGTTGTAGGTTCGTTCTAACATGAATCCCATGAATCCGACTCCGACACAGCCAATGAAACCTTGCCAGGGAGTCAAATGCGCTAAATTTTATTGGTTAGAATCATTCTGGGACATGCGATATAACAATCTTTAAAATTTGACGTACATATTTCCTATAGGCTATGAGGTATGAGCTATGACCAGCTATGACTTGACTCCTATGCATATCTCGTGGTGTTCGTGTTTAGTGTTTACCTAAATTATTTAATAGTGCTTTTTTCCACCTGTCATATCATGTGTGTTTGTTCTCTTCGGGGATGCGTTCAACGTATTTATGAGTTTATATGTAAACCTTTCACCAAACAATGTTCCTAGAAGATTACTTAGAAATAATTTATTTATTCAGTTGAAGTTTATATTTCATAAATTGAAAAATGGCAGGGGTGTTTGGGTACAGTCGGGAGGCGGTCAGAGTGAAAGTGAGGGTAAGTATGCCCCCTTGGGGACATTATTATCTACTCATTAAACCAGCCCATTACATAACTTGGTTAAATACTACTTAAAATGCTTTAGATGCATTTTTTTTTGCTAAAAGTTATTTAACATAACATATTTCTTTCTTGCGCGATACTCTTAATCTAAAATTAAGGTAAATGCACAATTTAAATCGCCAAGGTATCCAGCAATTTACACATTTTATCCTTTTTATTTCTAGAAGTTGGAGGGTAATCAACCACCTGAACTTCGTAAATTCAGTGTCGATCCTCAAATCACTTCATTCGAAGTGTTGCAAAGTATTTTAGCAAAAGCATTCGACTTGAAGGGTGACTTTGCTGTCTGCTACAAAGTGTATGATGTGAACGGGTATGAGACATACATGCCTCTCCTCTCCGACTGGGATTTGGACGCAGCGTTTTTAAAGTAAATACTTACCGCATCTTTTTTCCCAATATCATATCCTTTTCAACTTTTGCCTATTGGCAGTATAGTACAAGGGGAAATTAAAATCGAAAAGGATGAATTTCTATATGAATCCCAATATTCAAACACGAGAATTCAGTGGATCGATAGATGTAGATTTGTTTTAAAAAACTGTTTGCAGTTCTCTGCTAAAATCCTGTACACCTAAGCTTACTGCTTATAAAGTGCACCACGCGAACTTTCAGATATTTGCTAGAGTTGTCCAAATCAAATCTAAAGAAAAATGACAAGTAATGTACATTTATCATCATGAGTTATTCAGGTGCGTTTATTAATTTTAGGGCTTATAACACTTCCTTAGCAACTAGCAGTGAGCCATGTTTGTGCCTTCGTGTGGACCTCAAACCATTTGAAGAATGCTCTGAAGACTGGGAAATGAAACAAAATGTTTCATTAATAACACAGTTCCGTACAATTACCAGTCATGAAGCAAGACCTTCACCGAGGCTACATGGAATTTTCAATCAAGTTAATTCCAATCATTTTGTTAATTTTCGTTCTAAAATTATGTTTTAGATGGGTAAAACGCTCAATATGGTACAGAGGGCCTTCAATTTTGGTGAAGACGGCAACAGTACAATGCTACCTCAGAGGCCTCCACTTTCTGACCCCGATTTTAGAAAATTTCTGGATCCCGTCGGGCAAATCATTCACGCCAAGGAATTGAGATCTGTCATTTATTTAAGTGGGATTGATCCCAGTTTAAGGTGCTATTACAGAAATTTTACAAACACATTGATCTTATTGATATATAATTGAAGATCTTCCAGATTACTAAATTTCTTTCTACATTCTTGAAGGTTATGAAAATGAATTTTAGGCCTAGTCCTAATTTCACGTGATGTCTTAGACCAGATATCATATGTGTACTGGTTTTACTAAACTCAGTTTAGTTGCTAATCAAGGTTGTCAATTTTAGGTTACAACGCTTTTTTCAACTGTTCTTTACTAGAGTAACTAAACTGTGTTTGGTTAGACATTTTCACATGTTCATGGATTTTGGAGATATTTATATCTACAAAATTAACTAACAAGAATGTGTCTATCTATCTACATATATTCAGTTAAATTCAAGACATATTTCAGGAAAGTGGTTTGGAAGCATCTTCTGAATGTCTACCCGAAAGGCATGACGGGTAGAGAGCGTATGGACTACATTAAGAAAAAAGCAATAGAATATGTCAATTTAAGAGAGACATGGAGAACTGCAATCACTCAAGGGCCCGTTATGGGCGAATTAGCTTATACAACAGGTATGGTCCGAAAGGACGTTCTTCGAACTGATCGCCATCATCAGTTTTACGCGGGAAGTGATGATAACCAGAACATTGCCTCGTTATTTAACATTCTAACAACGTAAGTGATTTTTATGGTGATAATGCCTAAATAACAAATTCATATTTGCCACATTTATATTACAGTCAAAATGTACCAATATGCTCGGTAATAAAATCAAATATGTTTAAGCGAATCTAAGAAGTAAAAACCACTTATTTGCTAAACCATAATGCATTAATCAATTAATTAATTCAAAAGTAATATGTGAATAAATTGTTGAATGATATTTTAGATATGCTTTAAATCATCCGAAAGTGAGTTACTGTCAAGGCATGAGTGACTTAGCATCCCCCCTATTGGTGACTATGAATGATGAAGCGCACGCGTACATCTGCTTTTGCGCCCTTATGCAAAGGTTGAGCACAAATTTCATGATCGATGGCATCGCTATGACACAGAAATTCACACACTTAGCAGAAGGACTCATGTATTACGATCCTGAGTTTTATAGTTACCTCAAGATGCATCAGGTACAAATAAATCATAAATTTTTAACAATCAAAAACGTAAATTAAAATCAATGATAGTAAGTTATGGGATTATTAACAATTTAATAATAACAATGGTCTATTACCTTAAGTTAAATTATTTTTGTTTGCATTTCAGGCCGATGATCTCCTATTTTGCTACCGTTGGCTCCTTTTGGAGATGAAACGAGAATTCGCGTTTGAAGACTCTTTAAGAATGTTAGAAGTCCTGTGGAGTTCGCTTCCGCCTGATCCTCCAGAGAAAGAACTAAAACTATATGACACTCTATTTCAACTACCCATGATGTCGACCCCTCCAATCAGTCCCCTCGTGAAAACCCCCCGAGAGAATCAGTATACGAAAATATGCGCCCTGCGGCGACAAAGCTCTTCTTTATCTTTAAGTAACTTTAACACAAAGAAAATATTGGTGGTGAAAAGACAGAACCATAGCCTAGATGAGCCGATAAGTAAGTGCAAAAACAACATCCCTGGAATTAAGTTGAAACACCAGAGTCTGGACGACACTGCTTTAACCAGTACCCATAATAAAGCTGATGCAAGTCCTAAATCCCCCAAAACCTTTAGCGACACTTCCTCGAAAAGCTCAGATCTGCTTCCGCAAATAGGCTCCCCGAGGCCTCGATCAGTCTCCCCATTAGAACAGAAATCGGATTCTGTGATTTTCAACAATAGAATTAACTCGAACCACATCACACCTCCTGGCAAGAAAAGCACCAGCTTGTCTTCCAGCATGACTAGCCTAATAAAAAACACCAAGAGATCTGGACATTTTCAGGATCTAAAAGATAGGATAGCGGCCGCTAAGTTGTTTTCTTCTTTAGATCGGCTGGATGCGACCACACAAGCCATCAAAGAGGTCGACGAACCCACCAAGCCCAGAGGGAAGATGGTCAAAAACCTCAATGAATTCCTCAATTTCGGAGGAGTCACCAAAAACAAAATATCTGACGTGTGCGTCGATAACAATAGTGAGAAACCCAAGATCATGCTGACAAAATCAAGTTTCGACGATTCGGAAAGTTCCAGCCTCGGCAATCAATCTGAAAGGAACAGAAGGTGTTCATTGACATCAAATAGTTGCGATGACACATTCGACGAAACAAGCCCCGACGATTCCCAGGACTACTTTCCTATGACGACATCTGTCACTAGGGAGTTACGTTTAGAATTAGAAAACTTGGACCGTAAGGTTTTTGGGGACAAGTACATAGATAGACTAACAGAGTCTTCTTACAGCGACGAAGAGAGTGAGGTTAAGACCGACTTGAATGTTAGGACCGTCAGCAAGAAACAATGCGACATGAAAAAGCGGAAAAGCGACGATGTGTTCCTGTGGGAGAATCCACTGCATCAGACCAGTCCGAAAAACATCAACGTCGATTATCCACAAACCCCTGACGAGCACGCAGAGTTAGAATATGACAAACCGACAGTTGTTAATGAGTTGTCAGCTACGAAAATGGTTCTTCCCGTGAAAATCGTCACGCAAACACAAACGATGGCAACGGAGGAGAAAAAAATTATGAAAGTAGAGCTGGTTAGGGAAAATATCTTAGAGAGTACAAATGAGGAAATGACGCCTTCGATGACAAATTCCTGTGAGGAGGTAACTGAAGCTATTAAAACGTCTAACTTGTTGCCTTCTCCAAATGACTTTGGCGGGGGAAATCCATTTTTAATGTTCCTTTGTATCACTTTGCTCATGCAGCACCGTGACCATATCATGAGTAAGGGGATGGACTACAACGAGATGGCGATGCATTTTGACAAGATGGTGAGGAAGCATAATGTGGTGAGAGTTCTCAACCAGGCGAGGCAGATGTATGCTAGGTATATGAAACAGCACAGCTTAGCTCAGCAGAAGGTCGATCTCAGAAATGAGGACTGTTAGTGATTTTTATTTTTATTGCTTTTAATTGTTCTGTACTGTGATATTTTTTCTTCGAATAAGGTTATTTTTCTCACTTGTATATATAGAGAATTACGAGTATTATTGTCACATGCCTACCTTTTCATTCCTATTGTTAGAAGATTAAAAATATAAGACTTTTCTTAAAATCGTCATGTTTTTCCCATTCAAAAAATCTCAAAACTGTATAAAGTCATTGATTGAAGAGCATTATCGCTGTCATATCCATCAAATTTCAAATTACTACCACTTCCTAATGTTGATCCCCCTTATCAAAGACAAATACGGTATCTCTGAATCTCTCGAGGGAAGCTCGCTTTGGTGGGCGAGCTTCTTTTTAGGGTCTGCATTTTACATCATTGCGCCGACAGTCTATAACTGTATTTGTCTTTGCCCGTATTTTACAAATGCAATAAATCAATCAATGATTGAATTGTCGATGAATACTTAAGTTAATACTTAAATTGCACGGGATTGAGCAATTCTAAAAAAAAAGAACTGCAAACTACACTACATTTAAAGTGAATAATAAATATAAGTGGGCCTAAGTGTATATCTAACTTAAAACATTTGAACAGTTGATCGCACCAGAGTAAACAATTTAAAGAGAAAAGAGGATTATGTAGCTGTATCACGGAATATAAAAGGGGGCCAAAAAAGTAAATGGTCAACTGCTTCATGAAGGGTCACAGATCCTTTCTATAATACATACTCTTATCTAAAAACATTTCTAGAGTAAGGAGCATTACCACCTTCTGAATAAGTCTGTTCGATATTCAATAAAAACAGTTTCTAAAGTTTTAAAGCTTTATATGTCAAAATTAAAAAAAAATCGATTCTTTAGAAAAATAAACAATTAAAGAACTTTAACAGAATTTCCAGTGGGAGTATAACCACTGCGTTTTCAATTCAAAACTATCCGGTTATAAACTATATAAAAACTATTTTAATTTCTACAGTCTACTAAAATGGGCCAAACACTAAAGCTCAGTGCTGCAAAATCGATACTAATGCTCGAGTTTAATGAGCTTAGTGTTTAGCACTAATACAAAAGAGACAACATTGTACTTCGGATATTACAGTATTGTAGCTTCTAAGGTTCTCATGTATTCATTATTAACTTTAGGTGAGAACGTGAAAAAGTAATACACGATATAACAACCATGTCGGGAACAAACTGAGGCCGCTCGTTTAAGAAACCAATTTGCACTTCACCTTCACTGCTTAATGCAAATAAAACTTGAATAACTAAGGAAAAGATATCCTAATACCATAAGATTTGGTTAACATAACAAAATAAAATTCCAAGGATAACTGAAGATCCACAAATAAAAAGAATCATAAAACTCTATACATATCTTTTGGTATCAACTTTAAAATACGTAAATATAATATAACATACAAAATTATTCAAGTAAAACTTCAACTACAATGATTTATAGGAAGTTAATAAGATTTTAATTATGTTTCATTCAACTCAGATACTTCAGTAAGAAAGTAAATGTAAAATGATAACAATTAAAAATAATTAAGTATGCTGGTTACAATGATAAGTAACTAATGAATAAATATATTTCATTAATAACACTAACACTAATCCGTTTTTCTTATAATTTGTACTGCAAATAATCATCAGAAATGATAACGTAACTAATGGTTTTAAACGACGAAAACGCCGAAAATCTTAAATGTACGAACAAATATTTGAGTTTTTGGCATCCTATAAACCTTTGAATCAGTTTTACCTTGATCGATTCATACAAAAATACAATTACATAAATAATATTAAACAAAGAATACAGACGAAATAGAGAACGCAAGATGATGACCAGCCCTTAATTTTTTTACGCCTGAAAAAAATAAAAAGGTTTTAGATGCGTTTCGAGTATTGAATACTTAACCATTAAAAATGTGATTATTTCTTGAACGTAATGAAGACTAGGATTAACGCAGAGTCGAAGGGACGTTTGCACTACCTAGGCGAGAAAATGTTGATCGAATTGGTGTTTGTACGCTTCCGAAGACGACTCCAAACTAAAAATTAAAATAATTTTTAGTTTTTTTTTTATTATCTATTATTTCATTGATTAAAATATGGAATAGAAATAAATGAATGGCGATGAAGTTAATGAGGGATTTCTCTATATGACTCGAGATCTAGATATCTCGACTTCAATACAATCTAAATTTAATTTTTTTTTTTTAAAAAAAAGGTAGATTGTCCAACCTTAAGGTTAATTTGTATATATATAAAACTTACTGGCATTATCTTGGGGTGTTAGAGGCCTTTCGATCACCCTTTCCAAGACTTCGATCCAGTGATCACGGTCATATTCAGTTTGAGCCGATAGATTGTACACGCGCTCCGGTGTAGTTAACGAAAACGAGAATCCTTGGTCTTTCACTCCTGCTGATACGCCTATACGAACGCTGTATCCATCCAGAGCATGTCCTGACGTTAAAAAATTGTAGGTACATATGTTTATTTTTTACTTTTACAGATAATATGTAAAAGAGTCTTTTCTTACCTTTCATCAACAACAATAGCACTGTACAACAGTTATATCAATCACTATGTAAAGCAATTATAAATATTTTAAACAGTTTTGTAAATATAGCTACAGAAATTGAAGAAAACCTATAAATGATAGAAAGCTAAACAAGCTGAAAACGGACAGATATATACAAGATAGTAGTGCAAAATAGCTACAAACTTCAATTTTATCAATCAATTCAGCCTATTTATAAAGAGAAAGATAGAAATCCACAAAAGTAGCACACATAAGAATTCTTCATTAGCATTTGCAATTTTATCAGTTCAACATTTTTATTAACATGCTGAATAGTGCTTAGCTCCAATTCCTTACTGAGACTTCAAAAGAAATAACTGAACAATGAGGCCGGCAGTAGCTTTTAATACCTATTTTCAAATTGACAGACCTATTCAATCAAATGTATATGTAAATTTAGAGTAAACATATTTAGTACATTTTGAGAATTGTTTATATATCTCAATAAAAAATCAAAATTTGATGAAGAAATTGTTAGAATTTTAGAAGCTACATGAAGGATGAAGACTCTTGTGATTCTTACCCTTACTTTTTATGTCCGAAAGCAAGGAAAATTAGGGGAAAACCAGTTACTAGGATTTAATAGAAAAAATTGATTTTTTTTTTTAAATTTTAGCACGAAGTGTAAAATTGTGTGTGCAAACAAGCAAGCTGACTCATTTTCACATTTCTTCGTTTGAAATGGAATAGAAGCTCTAGACGATGCCTAACATGCCATTTTCACTCCACAAACATACTGCATAGATCACGGTTTCTTCGGCTTGACCAAACTCGCATACTGTTCACTCAGAAAAATTATCGGAAATTATGCATTTTCCAATTTTTGCTACTGATTATTACCGAACTAAAAGCACCATGCAAAACTACCTTAACTAGCCACCTACCTATAAAAATTTCCCCTTTTGGAGAAGCATCAAGTGGCTCATCATGGTACATAAGCTTCCTGTTGTCTAAAGTGAACCAACGTTTCTTATAGCTATCGCTTATCCTGGGCCCCGTCTTCCACAACCATCCCTCCTTGGCAAAATCTTCGGTAAGAAAATCGAGAAGGTCACACTCACTAGCTGCAGGATAAGCTACTTGGAGTCGGTGTAGTTTAGCACAACGCACTGCCATGTACCAGTTGATTATTGTCTCGCCTTCTTCATGGTAAACGTAAATGTGACGGGTAGTACCATCTTTTAGGAACGTTATTTGTAAGGAATTTGGATAACTATAAATCAATGGAGATAATGTATGTTAATAAAAAAAAGGTACACTGGAAAAATAAATTTCAACAAGCATAGCCATGTTATTTTTTCCAAACAAATATATAATTTATATTAGATAAAAATAATATCATATAAATATAAAGTCGTTAAAAAAATTCTTTATTCTATTGTGAATGACATGATAATGAGAATTAAATAATACCAAAATCTTTAAATATACCTGAAGATGTCTTATATAACTCAAATATATTTAAATTTCCTTTAATCAAGTCAAAGTTGAAAGCGTAATACATATGCTTAGGACTTGATTTTAAATTATGGGACATTCTCAGTTCATGAGCGATCGAAATTTAAGCATGGGTTTAATTTTAAATGGTTTCCCTAAAAATTTTATAACAAAATCACTTCTAGTTTAACCATTTGGAAAAGATTCACATATTTATATAATAGAACACAAATACAGTATTCAAACATATAGTGATGCTTGAGTGGTTACAGCTTACCCGATTTTTTCAGGAGCGAAAACGACGTTCAATTCAGATATGCGAAGCACCGCCTTCGGCTCTTTGTTCTCCCTGATGAAGTATTTCAGAGTGTCATCGGTTTCAGACAGAACAAATTTTCTCGCTTGGTACTTGCTATCTTCCTTGCCACGTTTCATTAGGAACCCTTGCATATACCCGCTCAGATAAGGAGGTTGCCATGGATAAGAAAACTCTTCACGTTGGTATTTTGCTCTTATCCATTGCTCAATTAATACCCTATAGGAGGAGGAAAATAGTTTTAGGACATTTTTCATTTACACCTTATTCATTTTTCGTTTTTTCCTAATCTTTCTAACTTTTACTTACACTCCAGCTTTATTTGTTGATTATTGACTAGATTATATTGGGTTTCATTATGTAATGTTATTGGGATTTCTAAATGCGAGCATTTCTATATTGTTCTAGTATATTTAGGATGTGCAAAACCTTGAAATTTTAATTATTTACTAGGCGACATTGCTGTCGATTATCGCTAGGGAGATACAATGAAACCTCTATATAGCAGACAGTCACGGGAACCACAATTTTGTCCATTATAAGGAGGTGTCCCCTATTGGGAGGAAAAAATTAAATAAAAAAAAATATTGATATGTGCACAAATGTAATTCAAAATACTACCTACATTTTCAAGTTGGAATATATTTCTCATTGAAAAATTTGTCAATAGTAGTTTGTTTTCCAGAAACCATGGAATCAACATAAGACTAGAGGTCTGTTACTTAGAGAAATACAGAGAGATGGAAACAGTTGTACAAGGCAAGAATTTGTAACCTACTGCCTAACTCAACTCAATAGCTTTATACTCAAAAGTAGCAAAGACTTCAGACTAAGTAAGTATACATAATATTTAACTAAATAAACAGATAAGTAACTTACTGAGGGTCATCTACTTTAGGCTTGCGGTAGCAAGAAGGAACTCTTTCTTCATATTTTAGCTTGGCTTTCTTGTTGCCGACCTCTTTCATGCGTTCAATTTGTGAATCCTCCCATTTGTCTAGCTTCAAGTGCTTCACTTTGCTGATATGTACGCCCATGCTTCGGTGTACGCCTGAACATCTTGTGCAAATGAATATACCAATGTTGTAGGAGGCCCATTCTGGATCTATTTAAAGAATAACAAATAATAAAGGAGACACCAAAATAATTTTCAATAGATCTATAAAAAAAATATTTTGGTATATAATTCTATAATTATTCTTATGTTATTTAGATAACAGGCTACATTAGAAAAATGTCTCTCAAGCAGAAATATGCATTAACCGACTTGGATTTATGGATTTATAACCGTTCCCAGGCATTACGCACAGCACAGCATTTATCTATCTCACTCTGATTCAGATAAAAGCACATAAATGATAAATTGTTTACCATTAAACAAATGTAAATGATCAATGCACAAAAATAAATTTTGGCTATTAAAGGCTACTATAACGAATTTCAACTAATGCAAACAAAGTCCGTAGATGTAAAGACTCTTTTGGGAGGGAGGGGGGCTTTGTTAGGTGCATAGGAAAGTACGAGATAAGTATACTTACTCTTCGTGTCGCAATCAGCGCAAATATTATTACCTGGCAGAGTCAGTAACTCGGCCAGGTATTTTTCGTTTCTATCGACCATCGCCAACATGACCTCCGTTGAGAAAAACTCAAAAAAGTAAGAAAGAGACAATCTTACGACCACACAACAACCACCATCTTAATTCGTATAAATCGTAAACACGGAGTCACGGAATGCCCGGAATGGCAGAATGACACAATCACACAATGGCAGAAGTAGAAAGAATTGTGTCTATGCCATTATGCCATATATGGTCTATGCCTTATGGGATGGGTAGAAGTAAGATATGTATATCTAGTGACTTTAGGGAGAAATAGAAGCAGAGTCGAAAACTGAAGAGAAGCCGACAGAACCAACCACCAACACCAATCACCCGATACCCGAATCACCGAGTCGAAGTAGGCACGAAACAGTATTCAAGAGACAGGCTCAGAGCAGGAAAGGAAAAGATATTTTGTGATCAGTCAGTAATCAGCAAGGCGTATTAACTTTAAATAGGTTACCTCATTGAACAGCTCCTGGGCGAGGGTGTCGTGCGGGGGAGGCGGAGTTCGTGACGTAGACTGGCGACCCAGGTCTGAGTTTTATTACCTGAGTTTAATCCATTTTAATCTAACTCTGTGGTTTAACCTTTGTTCTGTATTACTCTGACAGTTTGGCGTTTGGCTGGCGTTTTCGTTTGTAATTGACAACAGTTTTGAGTTTTTTAAAGTACATTTTTTTTGCATCGCCGGTCGCCGTGTGACGTAGATCGGTCGCGCGCTGTTGTGGTAGGTCAGGATCGCTTGAGGCAACCTATTTAAAGTTGATAGGCCTTGAGTAATCAGTACATCAGTAGTTCAAATGTGGTTTAAATGGTTTAAATCAAATATATAGGTGTTCTGTGGATTACTGGTGTGAAGTTTGCCTACTTTCTCAGCGTCCAATTTAACCGAGGATGCACGAGCGGTCAGTAACATCAATTACGGTGTTGTTCTAACCATTAAACGTTTGCAATTAAACATTTATCGTCTGATTTCGATCAATAAACCACACATTGATTCTGAGAAGTCAAATTAAAACAAATATAATGTATATATTATGAAAAAAATATATGGCCGCAGAACTGGTTGCCTAAGACATTGTCGGTTTTCAAATTTAAACATTTAACTCGAAGTATTCCACAAAATCAATTTTGTGGACGTTTCGTATAGATTCGAAATATTCTATAACAACTGGACTTTGTATACAATAATTAGTAGTTAAAAAACCGCTTGGAGCGATTAGGAAATAAGTTCATTTCGACATTGCATCCACGTCGACCACTTGGATTTTAATTTTTTTGAAACTATTCCGGAGACTCGATTTCGTTTAAATTTAGGTTACTGACCGCTCGTGCATCCTCGGCTAAAAATTGGACGCTGAGAAAGTACGCTAACTTCACACCGGTCTGTGGTATCTTAAACAGTTAACATGATTAGCAAATCCTGACGTCACACTTTCCTCGCGTATACACAACGTTTGCACTTCTAATATATATTATATATAGATGATCTGTGAATGTGAATAAATATGTGCTTTGTGAACCTAACCTAACCTGTAGTGATCTGATCTCATGGTGATCTCTGTGATCTTGATCTTAATCGGTGATCGGCAGTTCGCTCGTCTTTCACTGCACTTTGCGACACATAACCTCAGAAAATTAAACCTCAACTCGAGAAACTGACGAAAATTCTGGATTTTAAAATGAATAAACTACCCTTGGTGGTGATTCTCGGAGCAACTGGCTCAGGCAAAACAAAACTCTCCCTTGAATTAGCAAAGAGGTTTGGTGGGGAGATCATTGGAGCAGATTCGATGCAGGTAAGTATTACAAATGGGGTAAGTACCAAGAGAACTTGCATACATATGCTTTTTTTTAGCTTTATAAAGGACTGGACGTAGCAACAGCTAAAGCCACAGAAGAGGAGAGAAAAACAGCTCCTCATCACTTAATAGACATTTTGAATCCCCACCAGACATTTACTGTAGTAGAATACAGAAACAAGGCATTACAAATCATCAATAACCTGTTGAGTTCAAATAAATTACCTATCGTCGTTGGGGGTACAAATTACTATATCGAGTCTATCCTGTGGAAGATTCTTGTCGATGATGATGTCACAGATAACTACTTTCCACTTTCAGAAACAGAATTGCCGAGTGAAACGTTGCATGTTGAGCTTCATCGGTTAGATCCCGCTATGGCTAAGAGGTTGCATCCGAATAATAAACGGAAAATACTAAGGTATCGAACAATGCTTAGGCATATATATATATATATATATATATATATCAATCATGTTTTAATCATATTATTAAAAGGGCGCTTGAGGTTCTGTACAAAAAAGGGAGGAAATTAAGTGAGATTTTAGAAGAGCAGCAGTCTGCTCGAGACGCTTCCCATTCTGGAGGAGGTTTAAGATTTCCAAATTCTGTAATACTGTGGCTACAGTGTGATACAGTATAATTGACACGCATCATATTTCTCCATTATATTTACTTTACATTTTAGAATCTTCTGTGCGAAAGACTGGACGACAGAGTAGAAATGATGATCAGGGACGGTTTACTGAAGGAGTTGATCAATTTCCACCAGTTGTACAACATACAACGATCAGCAGACGGAAGGTAAGCTTGCAAATCTGGAAGAGTACTTCTAAAAATTTGATTTTTAGACACCCTGATTATACCAAAGGTGTGTTCCAGTCAATAGGTTTTAAAGAATTCCATTCTTTTCTGATGTTAAATGATGAAGAGCAACGAGCTGAGGAAGGAGTAAAAAGATTTCAAGAAGGTATCAATCAATTAAAAATAGTTACAAGACGTTATGCCAAAAAACAAAACAAGTGGATTATTAATAGATTCCTTGGTAGATCGGATAGAAAGGTAAATGAAATATGTTTCATTTTTTGCTCTATTAGAGTTTTGGTTTAGGTTCCTCCCATATATGGACTGGACACTAGCGACATCTCAAAATGGACAGAAAATGTGTTAAATGTTGCTGAGGAGATCGTCCACAGTTATATCTCTGGTAAATTATTACGAGTTTCAATTTCAGGATTACATTTTCAAATTTCAGGGAGAAGTTGCTGTCATAAAGCAATTCCAAAAATGGAATGGTCAAATTCTGTAGCAAACAGTGAAGACGACACTTTCAGGTGCGAAGTGTGTGACCGGGTGTTCGTAGGAAACTTTCAATGGTTAATACACCTCAGGTCCAGGAAACACAAACGCCGAGTAGAAAGTATGAATAAAAAAGAGATTATTGTTAATCCTGAGAGCTTATGAATTTTTGGGAGTTTTTTATCAATATTCAAAGTGCCAATGAAATCAATCAGGTAATTATCTAAATTATTAAGTACATGCCAGTAAAATTTAATTTTAAAATATGACCTTTTCCCACACAAATGAGTTCATTCATTTACAAATTAATGTCTTTATAAGGCGTTTATCAGAAATACTGTTTTCTCGAGTTTTCTGATTAAGGGAAGTGGTTGAGGCTGGGGATATTTGAAAATGAACAACGTTTTCAAGCAAAAGTATATTTTCGTAAAACTTACAGGAACTAAAAACCAAATATTTTCCTCATTCGTTTCGTTTTATCCGTCCTTTTCAATTACCTAAGTACAAAAATGAACATATTTCTCAAAATGGCATTACAGTAGGTTGTTTAAACGAAAAAAAATTTTTATTCTTTATAAATCCACTCGGTTACGTTAATATTATGACAATATATAATAAAAGTAGGCTACTCAAAACTGACGCCCTACGTAGGTAAACATTAGATATCGTTATTAATTAGGGCTCAACTACAATAGTTTTAGTTTAGATATTATGCGCGACGACTACCCCCTCAAGTCTGAAATCGAAGGGCGCGTCACCGATGATCGCTAAGCTCAGAGAATTGCCCTGTTGAAAGGTATATTCATCCGTAATTGTTTGTTTAAAACTTTCTTTCTTATTTGGTCAGAAGCGAGGTTGGATCACAGGTACATTTTTTCGAGGTCGCGATTCTGTCCCTATCCTCGCCAAAAATTTAAAATATAAATGCAATTTTTCGTGAATGTTATATTACAAATATTCTCATTTATCAGCTGATGATTTAAAATCGCTAAAATTTTATTGGCGTCAAATGTTGAGAAAATTAGCCCAAAAATCGTATTTTTGGGAGAATGAGGGAGACCTTCTTTTTGTTTTTTTGCTACTTTAATTGGGGTTTTGCCTTTTTTTTTGTGAATTTTTTTTTTCATATATACACGTATGTTTTATATAGTATTTATTTTTAAACGTATTATGTATTCTCTTTCTATAGTATCAAAAGTATAAAATACTGTAAAACATTATGAACACAACAATTCTCTTTATCTAACGACATCAAAACGCTAAACTTACGTATGTATGTATGTATGTAATATCTGTGCAGAGGAAGACTAACAAATGTATAAATTTCATGCACAAATAAAATTCCTACAAATTAAAAAAATCATATCTATATGGGAACACACTAAGAATTAATATAACAAAGATATTTACTAAAAGCCACATTCTGAGAACCAAAATGTGTCTATAGAGGCTATGGGGGTCCTTAACTTGAAAAAAAAATTAACTATTCAATTCAACGAAAACCACAAAATATAATAAAACAATTATTAAGTTGCCTACAAAAACTCACCACGACAAATATAACATAAGCGTATCGAATTACCAGAGTTTTTGTCATATCACATTCGATGCCCCCCTCCCCTCCCCTAAGCCTTATTAAAAATAAAACAACACAAGCATATTAACAAGTTGCTTTACAAATGAACAAACATTCACAGCGAGGTGAAGAGGAAATAAAAATGCAACATGCAACATATTTAAAAATCACCAAACTGTGAATGTTCGAATAGGTATAAAATTAAATCAACAAATTGTCCATTATTGGTATACACAAGCACTTAAGACACTGCTCGAAATAGAAATTGATCAAATGGAATCCACACTCACAGATATTCATGAGACGCGTTAGGGAAAACTGAAATAAAACAAAAGTCTAAAAAACACCACAACACGACTCAACTAAGCTCAACTAAATTAATAAAAAAAAATCACATATACAATCACGGTTTGTTTATATTTCAATCACAACAAACGCCTCTGAAATGAACAATTCGATGATTATGATGGTGCTATGGCGGTTTAAACCTTGATACAAGGCATTCCGTAGTCACTAGACTCTAGAGCAAGAATAATACAAATTGTAATGTTGTATAAAAAATTACACTTACAGTTCCTTAACGATAACAAACTTGTATACATAGATCTCTTACAAATAACCAATAGATAATATATAAAAACAAGAACTCTCATGCTGCCTTTTCTAAGATAAAATGTAAATGTAAAATGTAAAAGTATAAAAACGAATTCAAAATTTCTTTGTGGTCTGAATGTGTCAGATGTCGCACTTAACCAAGAAATCGTTATTTCTGATTAGATGCACAGACATAATACATATAGACTCCGGATCGCAATAAGGCGCGATGTGGCGAGTGGGAGCGAGAAGCAAATAAATAAGGCGACTTGTTTCTCACTCTAAATGGGCGGAGCTAACAACTCCGTAACCATGACGCTCTAACCTCTGCAGCCTCGTGTCAATCATGTGTCAATATAATCAAGAATTTCAAATCACTTATCTTCGAAAACTATTTGGGAAATATAAGAAATTAAATGAAACTGTATATATAGCGGGGAAAAAGTGGAATTAAGAATAAAGAAAAAGTTCGTTTTCTTGGAGTTTAGAACCCGCGACCTCCACAATAAAAGTAAGTGACGTAACTGACAAGGCTAGAAGTTAGAGCGTCATGGTTACGGAGTTGTTAGCTCCGCTCATTTAGAGTAAGAAACAAGTCGCCTTATTTATTTGCTTCTCGCTCCCACTCGCCACATCGCGCCTTATTGCGATCCGGAGTCTATATGTATTATGTCTATGATTAGATGCCACGATTTTTAAGAGAAAAACCTCACTTTCGAGTAACTGATGAAGATTACAATTATAATCGAAACGTTTTACTAAAAAATGGAGAAAAAAATCATCTTCAAAAGTTATATATATATATATATATATATACATATATATATATATATATATATATATATATATCGTATGCATAAAAAGCAATGTATGTAATTATCAAACTAAACGTTTGTTTATTGTAAATTCCAAAATCGAACGGTTTATGAAGTTCCCGCGCACTTCTGCATGTGTACAACGATTAAACTCTATATTCATATATCTGTTTTCCTCGAAATAACAACTAAAACTATCTTTGCGGTTATGGATTTGATCATTGCATAAGCCACCACTGTGCCAAAAAGCATCATCCTTCATAGTGTCTTTTATACAACTTTATGCTATAATTGCGAGTAGACCTACCTACAAGTATATAAACTCGTAGTTACTCAGCGAGTGATATCAATAGAAATATTGTAAGTATTTCGAGTACAACCTTCTTTTATTCGCGTATAGTATATAGTATAAGTTATTCAGAGCAAAATTTGGTTGAAAGGTTATATTTCTAGATTTTTTATATTGAATATTAGTCATTAATATCACCCACTGTCTTTGCCCTCTTTGTAGATTATGAAGATGACATAAAACAACACTAATAAATTTGAAATGTTTGGTGTGGATTACATTCGATCTAAAAATCCTAACCAAAGACCAATTGAATTGAATTGAATTGAATTTAAACTAAACTCGAGACAAGTTTCAAGGCCTACTGTTACTACTTGCAGTTTAACTCATTATCTTTTGTTAGCCAATGAGCGCCTCAACTGCGACACCCTGTTTCTCAGCCATTTCTGCTGCCTCTTCAGCTCCTCCGCCTCTTTATCTTGGTTGTCAGAATTGTCGGTCAGCTGATGGCAGTACTTAGAAGCTTCCCTTAGTATGACCACTTTGGCGGCTCTCTCCTTCTTGCTCACCTCCGGGACCAGTTTCCTGAGGTCCTCGAAAGCGTTCCGCAAGTCGACTCTTCTCTGCCTCTCCATATTATTGTGCAGGCTGCGCTTCTCCGACGGCTCAGGCTCGCTGTCGCTACTATAATGTTTGCGTTTGTAGGTGTTGCTGTTCTGTTTGCTATGGTGCTTCTGGCGCTTGACGTTGACGCCGCCGTGCTGCTTCTTGCATTCTTGGCTTGACGGTTTCCTCACAGGTAGGATGGTCTTGATGCCGCAACTCGTCGCCGGCGTCGTGTTGCTCGCGCCGATGTTGATAATGCTGCTACTGCAGTAACTGATAGTACCAGTGGTAGTGCTAGTGCCAGCGACGCTATAAGTCTGATTGGTGCTACTTATCGTGTCGGTGTTACGGTTCTTGTGGATCGCCGTCGCGACTCTACGCTGGATTTGGTGACGGTCTCTGTTTGAGGGTCTGTTGGGGAGGCCGCTGACCGAAGATCTAGCGGTGTTGTTGGCGGCTTGCTGGAATTTCTCGGCCACGGATACCACGTCGATTTCTTCTTCTGCAACAGAAAAAAGGCTACTTACAAAATTGAAAAGAAACTCCAAGATAATTATATTCTCTCGATAACACTATAGGATATTAGTATAGGTACTTGAAAAGAAATTTAATATGGATGAAATGTTTGTAAGACTTTGAACGTCAAAATATAGTTTCATACTGAATATCGATTGTAGATATATTCTCCTAAGATATTCTTAAATTTACACAGGTGGGAAATCCAAAGTGTATCTGTTTTAATTTAAAAAAGAATCTGAACCATCAGCATACATTAAAAATTTAATATGTAGATTAAAAAAAATGGATGTCACTGTCACATAATCAAACATTTAATACATTCAAGTGTAAAAATTGATGATTTTTCTACATTAAAGAATTTTATTTCGTCTCTTTACCCTCCTAATATTTAATTTAAAATGCCGAAAATAATTTATCTATCATTTGTACAAGAAACCGGATCAATACGATCGATCGCCGATCTTGACGTCATAGAAGAAAAAGGTGAGATGATGTAAGACGTAAGACGCTCTTTATGTATGTAACTCTTTCTCTGTTTCTGCGGCGACGATAGGTAATGAATATACAAATGTTTTAACGTATGGCAATGCCATAGTTTCTCGGCTAGACATATATTAACACAATTTACCTCGGTAAAATTACAATTAATAACAGTAATTAGAGTTGCGGGTCAAATTTCGCATTCCTAATCGAACACGTCTACCCTTTTTTTCTTTCAAATGTACTATGAGCATTCCCTCCCGATATATGTATGTAATACAGACACACACAGAGAGAGAGAGGAGAGTTCTACGTAAACGTACTACTCGTACTCGTGCTCCACTCCGTACTCTCTAACCAACACGCCGCGCCGGCCGGCTTGTCATATTTTCACGTGTCACTCTTTCGCTTTCTGTCTCTCTCTTTCTCTCTGTCCAAGCAGATCGTACATGTTGATAACATTTAATTGGTCCAGGGCAAGAGAGATAAGAGTCGAACGATCTCGATCGCAGGACGGAATGTTCGCTCTCTCGATGGAAGAAAAAAACCGGACACCTTTCACATTCCGCCGCGGCCGGTTAACGGTGCCGTGCGCTTTTTTTCTCTTCTCTTGTATACCTCGAGTGTACCTTTGTATATAATTATTATACGCGTTGCGCGTGCGCACGCAGGTATAACGTAATAGTGCATATATTATGTTTCTTCTCGCTGAGGCTGAGACCAGACATGCAAATATAGAACACATATAGCGACCCACCCACCACCCACCCGAAAACGCCGGCCTTAAAAAAGGCGGGATTTTTATAACACCGCCATTCTTATCCACGCATCTACTTTGCAAATAATAAAATAACTGTACCTACAACTTAAGCACCCCATCCCCCTTCATATTGGTCGCGACAGATTAAACAGATTTTCCCTCTTCTGATTCAAAATCGAAAACAATTCAAAATGCCGAGGAATGGATTTGGTAACCAGGGCCTATTTTTGGGTCAAGTGGGCCCTAGGCCCATATATTGGGTCCTAGGCATATATACTGAGTCCTAGGCCCATATACCATCTGGGGACCCCTCATAGGGATACTTAGGTCAATCTTGGGGCCCCCTGAGCCAGGGGGCCCAGGCACGGGCCTATAGGGCCTATTGGAAAAATAGGCCCTGTTGGTAACGTAATCGATCCTAAAATTCAAATCCGTAGTACCTACCTAATCCGTAAGCAAAGACGATGGATGTAAAGAAATCGCTTGGCTCGAATCCGTTTTATGTAAAAACTTACTTTGACACGTCACTTATGACACATATCGGAGTTGGGGGTTGGTGGCTATTACAATATGTACTTACTTTCCAGCGGAGGTGTTTGTTTAGGTTTTAGCACAAGTCCGGGCAAGTAAGTGTACTCAGTACAAAAGGCCAGTTTTTACGATGAGCAAACAGATGCAGCATTTCAGCCAGGTAGATAATAGATAGAGTAGGTGGTAGAGACGGGTGGTGATAGTCAGTCTTAAGGGTAGGTAGGCTGGAGCGCGGCTAGGCAATAGAGCAACGTTGCTCGCTTTTCAAACTCGAAATAATGACCCTCGTAAAATCCCGGGGTGGCTGTAAAACTCGCCCCGTAAAATTGTTACATTTCGATATAATACCGATACGGACGAAAGTTTCAATTTTGGAAACAGAAAGAAATGAAGGTTAACTAGAAACAACCATATTTTTATAGTGCGGAACATCGTCATAACTAACTACTATACCTACTACAAATGACCTTTATTTCGAAACTTCAACGAATTGTTAAATAATTTTGTATTTCCTCAAAAGGAGTGAGTGCGACTGCAACTATTTTTATATGAACACAAAATAATGCACCTTATCTCAATTCTCTACCGATCAACCTAGGCTACTTTACATACTTATCTTACAACAAACCCAAAAAAATATTCAGAGTCAGAATTCGATTGATGTTGAAGAAATTTATTTCTTCATTAAAAAAAATTCATCAATCGACTATTTGCTTACATTACACTACGAATAAACAAAATATCACAGAATAAATGACTACGCAACGGATCACATGTGCACCGAATAAACGATTTACTCAATTTAGTGATTTGATCGGTATAATTTAGATAACAAATCAGTTTGTACTTCATTTATCAACTGTTATTTTGAGATCGATTTTCCAAGTACTATGCATGTTATGTGTGTGTGTGTGTGTGTGTGTGTGTGTGTGTGTGTGTGTGTGTGTGTGTGTGTTTACCTTACGAATCTAGACGAATCCGAAGGAAGTGAAAATTGATTTGAATGTTCGAGTTTACGTGTAAAATAATGTAATCAGATAGGTTGTCGTAATACCGGAAAATTTTAAAATATGAACGAGGAAATTCTGAAGATCCCTGTCAGGTTTCGAAAAGTCTGGGTCTGGGTGAATTCAGAGAAGAGAATTAATGAAGTTAATGTTGCGATCTATTAAAGAATTTTAAATGCTTCCTTCCTCATCGGAGCCAATGTATTTTATTATCAATGTTTGATTAGATTCGCCAACGGGGCGTCGATATTTACACAGAACATGCAATCGATATTTTGGTGTAACAGTTGGAGTAGTCGAGCCGGCTCAATTTGTTATTTCGACGTATCCCGAAGGTCAGTAAACGAGAAGAGGTGGCGAATTAAATTATACTCCTTCGGTTTTTCTTCCTTTCTTTTTTTTGTTACCTTAGTACATCTGTTCCTGCCGACCAGGTAGAGTAAGTAGATTCCTTTCGGCAAAGTTTTTCTAACACAGCTAATATCTCTCACCCTTTCGTGGAAGAGGAGTCTTTTACCTGCGAAATTTCCTCTCCGGGACAATTGAGAGTACCTGAGCCGTTTCGGGAAAGTCGCGTTACCCACCTACCTCCGTATTATTCATATTATTTCCTACCCAGCACACCACCCGCCCACCCGGCGGCTTCCTCTTCAAAAAAGATCTCTTTCTCTTCTCTAAAAGCTCACAATCTCACTTACACCGAAAATTCAGGTCACGGAGCTATTAACGAATGCAACTGAGCTCATTACGGACGTGGGTTCAGATCGGAATTAGAAATGACATTTGGTGTAATAGCCCGATGGCGCTGGAAATTCCATAAACGAAATCACTCGGAAATATAATTTACCAAATACAGGAAATAAATTAACAAGCTCAGGCCAAAGATCATTGTTTAGTAGGTACAACAGAAAAAGACTTTTCCGACAAAATCTGTTTAAGAATTTTGACGTAATTCTAAATCATATTATTAGGTAATAAAATTCGGCAGCGCAAACGTTCGAACAATTGAGAACTTTCATTTCAAAGATTGATATGCTAAGTAGAAGGGGGATAAGGAAATGATTGCAAAAATGGGTATCGTGGGTACAGGCCATCTTAGCACTTTCCTGATGTAGCCTGTAGGAAGTGTAGCTTATGTTATGAATGTAAACGGCCCAACTCGGCACGGGAAAAACCAGTTACGAATTTTAAATAGGACCCTACCAAATAAGACACATCGGCACCAAACGCCCCTCGATCATCTGATCGGCCCTTACGGGAACGAATGTTCATCCAAAATTTCTCCTTAAAATTGGAATTTCTTCCCGATCGGCCCGAGGGCTATCCCTTCCCTAGTCGAGGGTTAATCAACCTGCTTTGTACTACTTTTTTTTCCTCGGCGTTCGCGAAAAAGAAGATAACTGGTGGTTTTGGTTTCGGCAATCTGAAACTTCCCGTGTCGGTACTACAAAGTAAGCGTCGAATCAAGTTACTACCCGTGTTTACTACGAGATAGTTGAAAATAGTTACTAGATAAGAATATTTTTTCACACGCACACACACACACACACACGCGCGCGCGCACACACCGGTAGTAGAGCTCGGCCACAAGTTTAAACGAAAAACAAAGTAAGGAGGGAGTCAGGAGAGGATTCGACGATGTTAATACTAATATCAATCGCTGAAATAGAATATAATACCTATGTACATACACATCCATAAATCCATACACACGTGTATAATAATATAATACACGCATATATAAATTTCCTAAACAAGTTCAGGAACGAAAAGATTCAAGGTACAGGATACCTAATGTTAAAGCTTAAGCAGTCAGTAATAAGATAATAAATGATGATTAGGAGATGACATCTACACTAGTCTTATGAAAGAACTAATAGGCTGACCCTAGCTCACCTCGCAAACTAATGATAATTACTTCGCTAATTAAATGGTAACTTAAGGTGAGTTTAGACGGTGCGAGCTAGCGGGTCAGTTGAGAAGGCCAGTAACTGTATGCCAGCTACTGTTATTATTAAAACAGATCCGCCGAGTTACTGTCTCTGCAAGGATGGGCAGCTACTGAATGCGAGTTACTTTAATATCTTTTGATTTTACTGGCCACTTGCCTTCCTCCACGAGGCTGAAGTCAGTAGTTCGCATCCTATTCGCCTAATTTAAACGCATAGTACAGTAACTGGCAATTAAATTTAAAAGAATTTCGAACTGTGAAGGTGTCAATCGCATAACAGCTTGATATTCACGAGAGTCCTGATAATATAGCTCTCTTGTAATCATGTTTGTAGCCACTGATGATTTCTTTTGCAACCAATTTCTGACCCAAATCCGTCCGTTTCTTTTTCTTGTCAGATCATTTTCAATTTCTTTAACCAACTCATCGCACAAAGTTATGGAAAAAGATTGTATTGCCTTGCGGATCGCAATTTTTCGTGGTTTCGACATATTCCACTCTCTTTCAAGATCTGCAGGCTCACTGTCCAGAAGCAGAAACACAGTAGCGCTACTTATACTTGGTGTAAATAGATGAGCAGTTTTCCCGCCTATTTCATCCCCCACTCGCAAAGTACAGCTACCGTCTACTGGCTAGCCGAGCAACTCGCACCTCGCACTGTAAACTCGCCCGTAGTTTTAGTGGGTAGTACCTATTGGATATCCAGAGTCTCACAAACGGAAATGGCTAGTGCGCTGCCGAATAATTTGATATTCGTCCAAATCTCTATTCATTGCATCAGCTGTAGTAAGTACCTAACTCAATCGAATCAATTGGTGAACAAATAAACGAATAACCTAACCTAACAGTAAGAATTCGTATAGTTAATCGACCCTAGCAAAACATTACTATTCTGTGTATATTATGTATATCGACGTTTCAATACAAATATGTTTATTGATCTATTGAACAATGAAAGTTGTTAGTAGCAACAGCGACGCAAATTAAAAGACATTTTCTAGAAATAAGCTTAAAACTTGGGACATAAATGAAAGTGCTCCACATACAAATTAAATACCGTTCATAGACGCAATTACAACGATCTCAATCTCTAATTGGTTAATATCGATAATGTCAAGAGAAATAATTGAAGCAGACCCACCAACTAACAGGTATTCTTTCACAACCGCGGGTTGGGCGCAGATCATGAATGAAATCCCATTTCAAAATCGTGACAACGCCTCACTTGGATCATATTTACGAAGGCGTCGCGCGTCGGTCGGAAAATTACATAGGTAGTATAATACCTACTTTACTTACTGTATGCTTAATACTTAATACTAGTAACCGGTCCCCGATTCTTGCGTCGCGTAAATTTGATGCGAACATCCGGTACGGCTGTGGAACCAAGCCGAAATAGTAAATTACAATTGCAGAACTTGCAGAATGATATACATACATACATATGTATTGCACCTTTTTATAAAACGCACACTTGGCGTAAATCGAAATAACAACAATAGCAGACTAGACAAAACTAGGTACTACGGTTCGATGGAACGGAAAGAAAATATTTACTGCATATAGGTAGGTAATAGTTTAAGTACGCGAAACGTTTTAAAACATTACTATTTATTTCTAATTTCGGGAGTCGTCATACTTTACGAGTTAAAACTGAGAACAGATTATAAATTTTGTTTTCGAACCGTCCAGCTAAAAAGCAAAATCAAAAATATCTACTTTTTGTGAGAAACAACAAACACTACCTATCATCACAAGCCCAAGGAATACGTACATATTTTCAATGTCGAGGTTATAAAACAAAGCAAAAGCAGAATTAACCGATAAGAAGTCTTGCATATGCACTATGTTAATCGTTAATTATTATGTTAGGTTTCAATTACCGTGGCATGTACCTACTACATGTACTCAGTACGTATGAAATTGGGAAAATTCGATTTGCGCCATCCATCTGTATCAAGAACCTTCCGTATCATTTCAGATGAAAGACTAAAGCGTTTCTATTTCCTGTAAGAGTACTACGATCCAGAGCCTGTCAGCCTGTGCCTTAATAGAAATCGAGAGGAATGCAGGAAATTCCCGTATCGAATTGACTCGGGAATATAAAAAGGTATCCATCTCCGAAAGGCAGTCATTGAAACGAATATGAAATAAATTACTCAACAGATTACCTAATATGAATTTGAGTTCTTCCACTGTGTAAATAAATTATTGTGAAAGTAAGGAATACTTCCATTAATTGTCACACGTGAAACGTTACAATATATATTTGATAAGCTAATAGAATTGATAATTGAAAAAAAGAGAATAATAGAAAGTTACTTCAGTGTCTTCATCTAACTATTAAGCTATTAGAAGATGACCTTTAACGGAAAATACGAAATAATGATAAGAACAAAAATTTCATTATAGTAACAGATCAATATCAGTACTTCTAAACTCGAGCTAAACTCTAAAAATAAACGTAAAAGATGCCGAACGTGCACCTGCACAATTTGAGTTCTGTATCGTTTTACGACTATAATCGCCGATTCCAGTAGATGTGCGATGTGCCAGTCTTATTGCTTATGTACGTGTGGGTGTGTGGGAGATGTGGTTGTGGTGATGGCTTCTCATTCTCACTCACCAAAGTATACGAGGGTCGCTCGCATGAATACTGTGTTACGGCACGATAAACTTTTTTCGTCGGTCTTTTTCTTTGTAATTTCATGTAAATTGGTAAAGAATATATATCTACGACTACGATCAATGAATTAAAGGGACGTGTTATCTATTATACTTAATTTTAATTCTATACTTAATCCAATTTTAATGAGACATTACTTACATCTGTTAACAACTTCGCCGCGTGTGGTAAATAGTCTGACCTAAAAACGTGTGCTTTCGTTTCCCCATTAGCCACATCTCGATTTAAAATTAGCCCCGGAAAAGACACCATGGGAGGACCATATTTGCAGAGATTAATTTGACGTAAAAGGAATAGAAAGTTAATCAGACACGAAAGACAAAAAATGTGACGGCGGCTGCGACGACGTTATTTAAATTTTTATCGTACGCGTGGAATTCCCACAAATTTTCGCACACGAACTTGGCCTTTTGAATTATTGCATATTTATTTGATAGCCGGCGAGTCAAGGCTGATGGTGGGGTAATTTACGCATTTTACGCGAGAAACGCGCGCGATTATAGTATATATATATATATATATATATATATATATATATATATATATAATATATATTTAAGTCTAAGGACAATTTCCTGTACCCGCCAGGATAGAAATGAAGTCAAGAAAAAAAAAGGTGATAGGTAGTTTATTTTTTCCCAAGTTTATTTACGGAAGGCGGCGATTAAGAAAAAACTCGTCTTTCGCCATCTGAACCACCTCGTTTCGAAAATAGAAGTAGCGCGTATTTAGACTGTATTATAGTATATAGGGGGTCATTAGCGTCGCGCAGTTGGTTAACTCTTTTAGATTTAGTACATACTATGTACTTATGTATGTACATAATAAGTACATATATGATAATAGATTAGTTAATAATAGTACGTAGGGGACGGAAATAAGATCGATCGATGATCGATGAGAGATTAAGATGACAGGGGGTGCATGTCGCATGTCGCCGACTTCGGGTGGCATAAATTTTTAAAACTGTGGAACGATTATTAAATTTTACACAAGTTTTACTGGGGAGGAGGGAGGTGGGGTGTTTCTAATTTCATAGTGTCACGAGTGTTAATGAACCCGGAAGTTTTTGAACCGTTAAAACGGCTGGAAAACTTACACAGTCCAGTTGAAAACATTATAATTTACCCCGTTGTGTGCCCGAAAGTTTCGTCATTTCTGTAATTAATCATTACGTCATGCTTTTTGTTGCAAAATATACTTCAGAACGCCTAACGATGGTTACCTACATTTTTTTTTTTTTTTTTTAATATTTTCAATACGTTCATTCGAAGTGTTACCATGTAGTATTTGTATTTCCTGGCATATTCTGTTCCATTTCTTCCTATCCATCCCATTCTCTCGTACTACCGTACCCCAGTGTTATTGTTTGCTTTGTTTGTTAATGTTTAAAATTCATTTTGCCATGCCAGCACACCTTGGCCATCGTATACACCGCTGTTTAATCGATCTAACTTCGTACGTCGTCATAACATAAACACCATTTTACAATTTCTTAATTTTTCCTAGTTTTGTATTAATATTCTTCAATTTTCACAGGTCCACTTAATTTGCCAATGATTTTCCTGTCAGCAATTTTCAATCTCTCTTTCTCTTAAGGATTTTTTGACATTGTAGGTACCTACTAGTTTTCATTCTACATACCATTACTAGTACATATTATTAGTCCCGTTTGTTAAGTAGGTAAGTATATATACCTAGCTACCGGTATTAATTATCCGTTCATTGATATTATACATATATTATCTCACATGAATTTGTTATTATTATCATTACTTCATGATACCTACCGAAAATCGTCTGCGAAAAAAAAAGCCGCGGAAAAAAAAAGCCGGTGAAATAAAACCCAAGGAGAAAACCCGCACGGAAATATATAATATCTAAATAAGTTTTCATACGGTTTTCGTTTATAGGGCCGCCCATAACAACGGTCAGAGAATGGTGGCAAGTGTTGAGTCTGGATTTTGGTTGGGAGAATTATATCCACCCGCCTATTAGGCTCCATGAGTGCATGATTGATCCTTGCCCTCTTGCTTTAGGTTTCTCTTTCCCTTTCTGCGCGGCTTTTTTTTCACCGGCTTTTTTTTCCATCGGCTTTTTTTTTCCGGGATTCACCGAAAATATATATGTACATATCTGTTGCAAATTCCATACCGCCTATTTTTGATCACTTCGTTCCCTACGCATCCCAAACCAATAAGCCACTTTACTCTCGTGTTGTCGATTATAATAAGTCGATAAACTGCATTAAAGTGATAACAATACTTTGCGTAACTCTGGAAAGGGTATAATTGCGAATGTCGTAGAGAGTTTTTAGCTCTCGCGCTCCCCTTTATCGACGGAAAGGAAGTAAGAATAAATGTACGTAATTGGTTTATAGTTGATTGAAATTTCATTTTTGTAGCGGTGACGCCGACCTGAAAAATGGTGTTCTGAAAATAAAGCGGTGACATGAATACTTAAATTCGGAGGCCCTTACGAATCGTGCGCCTCCAGCAATTAAGTTAGTTCGTATGTGCGTGCGCGCTAAAATCTAAATGTAGCTGTCCAAATAGTAACACATGTTACGTTTAACATTAACATAGCTCGAAGATCATTAGCCACCTTTGGTAGCGGGAGTGACGAGAGAGAGAGAGAGAGAGAGAGAGAGAGAGAGAGAGAGAGAGAGAGAAAATGAGAGAGGCGTCAGGAAAAATAGTTTCTAATTCAAAGAAAGGTTAACGAACGTTGGCGGCGGCGGCGGCGACGACGTCGATTGGGAAATGAAAATATTTTAAGAAAAACCGAAATAGTGTGTCTACTACGAATATATGAATCCATATGGAATTTTACTGGCGTTTCAAAGTGACCGGTGACCGGTGGCGTTTAGTAAGCGCAGTTAGTTATTAGGTATATTATAGACGAGGATGGTTTGGTTACTTGTTCGAAAACAGAGAAGGCTCCGTTCCGAGAAGGACCTGTCCCAGGTAGAAAAACGGTCACGTGCTCCCCGCAAAAATTTCAGAAAACCACCCATTTATTATTTTCTTTTTTGAGATGAGAGACAAACGTTGCTGTTGCAGTTGCCCGCCACAGCCACAGCAGCCACAGTCACAGCCACAGCCGATCGATCATCGATCCTCGAACCCGTCCAGACACGGCGAGAGCAGTTAGGGAGGGTCCGGGAGGGCTAATTTTCTTTCGCTTCCCATTTCGGAATCCGCTGGCTGCCACCCCAACATCCCCAGATTGGGGGTTAACCGGTCCAAGGTTACTGAGGGTCGCGACGCCGCCGCCGCCGCCGCCGCCGTCTAGCCGCCCCAGAACGGTTATTCGCCTCGCGTGCGTCGGGCCGCCGTCACCCCTTCCACCCCTTCGGATTTTTTTCGAGGTTCGCGTTGTCACAGCCGCAAAAAGTACCCCTGAAATTTATTTAATTATCACGGTGTTTCAAGTATCGTAACTTTCAAATTGGAATGTTCCGACTATAAGAAATCCAACATCGAGTCGTAATAAATTAGACATGTACTTTTCCACTTCGCTCTATGACACACCTGCTCTATATACGTCCAATCTGGAGTTGTGATATGAAAGGAAATAATCAACCACTTCCTACCAACGGAAAATCACAGTGAAAATAACGAGGAAATGGAAGAAGGTGAACAGAAGAAGAAAAAAAATTAAATTTCGTGAAACTCTCAAGTATTTCGAGTTATTAAAACCACACTGTCTGGAAAAATGTGGCAAAAACGTTTGATCGACTAAGTATTTAATTTTTTTAGTAATGAACGACGTCTATCAAAAATGAAGTACCTAAGTGAACTTGCAAATTCTCTAACGTGTAGGTACGAATTTATCGCCGCGACAATTCATGTGGCAAAAATTATTTTCTGGCATTCAATATTTATTCAGGAAGGTAAAAGTGGGGGCGGGAGCCAACTGGCTAGTTTATGACCCCTAGGTAAAATTTGCAATTGGGCAACCAACTGGACGGTGCCAATGAGTATCGATTCGGCCAGCTGGTCAGGGAAGATAGTCCAACTGAGGGGTGGAAGTTACTGGTTTAGAGGTTTTAGAGGTGCAATAATTAATTAAATAATTATATTTTATGGTATAGTAGGTATCTGAATACGCAATATCTGAACGCAAGGGGGCAAGGATCAAATACCGCAAATTATAACTAGATTTTAATGAAAGTCCAATTATTCCTCTTAAAATAGGAACAGTAATCTTTAAAAGGGACACAATTAATAACAGGTAGATACACTGGCTAGTTGGCCTGTCTCAAGAGGGTGCGTTGAAATTTATCTAATTTCGTCGCCGCTCAGCTCAGATCGAGGTCGACTTTTATTATCCCAAGGGTTCACCGTCCGGTTGGCCTGAACCCAAAAGGGAGCATACTACCTATGTTACAACTAATAAAATGACAATTTTCTAAATTTAGTTACCTACCAATTTGTAGTTAGTGGAAGTTGCAATCGACACGCGTGCTACTATAATACGTACTCAAATCCCATTAAATCGAGAATAAAAAGTAGTAATGTGAAATAAAACTTCTATTCGACAGTAACGCATGCTTTTCGTATACCTACATTAGATATTAGATTAATTATTAACGAAAGAACGAAGAATCGTAATAGATTACTATGTATTAATTTTATAAAAACTTTAGATTAATTTTATGTATAACACTAAGGTTCACAATAAAAAAATCCATATGGACTTATTTAACGGCATGTTCCATTAAATTGGCGGAGAACGATCACATTTATAACATCGTTGAAAAGACGGCGATCGAATAACAACAGTCGTCGACATTCACGTCTCTCGGATGGGCGGGATGTAATTTCGGCCGGTAATCCCCTTGGGTACCTGCCCAAAGTAAAGGGCACGGCTAATCACAGATGTAAATTCGGCCGAGGGTAATGTTTATGGCAGGAAGGTGGAATTTATTTTTATTAACATAACACATATTAAATATTGTTGGAAATGGTGAAATAATAAGGAAATAAAAAAAAGTTTAGAGACGCAAGAGGGCAAGGATCAAACATGTACTCACTGAGCCTAATAGGCATCATCAGAATTTGCAAAGGAACACCTGTGTGGTTCCGAATTCGCCTCCTCCGGTAGTGTATCAATGTATCACTTATAAAATTTAACAATATTTTATTTCACCCGGCCGAAATTACACATAAGATAAGAAGGACCCTTTAAACCCCCGGCCAAATTTACATCCTATGGTCAGGTAGCCGATGGGATTACCGGCCGAAATTACGCCCGCCGTCTCGGATTTAGGAAATCCGAGGTACCTAATAAACAAAAGATGTGTCAAAAACTGCATAGGTATAATATGTATATACCCTTGTGAGATTTAACAGGGTAAGCGACTCAGGGCTAGGTACCGCAAACCGAAGCGATATGATTTGAATGTGGATTTATTTTTCGTACTGTCACCGTCGCACACACAAACTGATAGGCACCTAAGAGCGATGGAATGAATTTTTTACATTTCTGTAATAAGTAATACATACTTACTGTCTTCGCTGAAATTTGTATTTTTTCCATTACTCTCTAGAAATTTAAAAATCGAAAGAAAATCGAAATGAAAACTTTGTCCACCTTCTCTCTCTCTCTCTCTCTCTCTCTCTCTCTCTCTCTCTCTCTCTCTCTCTCTTTCTCGTATTAAAGAAAGCTCAGTCGTGGAAAAGTTCGTTTATATTCGCTTCGAATTTGCCTCGTGTACGAGTTGGCGAACTTGAACTTGACGTCCCGTGAAGGATCGTAGAATCAGCCTTGGCGTCTTTTTTTATTTTAATCCGATAAATCGGCTCGGCGATCATCCCGCTTGTCATTTTTTTCTCCTCGAGTTTCCCGTAGGACTTACGCCCGCTTCGAATATTTTTAGGACGCCCAAGGTCGGCCGCCGTTTTACTATTTTATTTATTTCGCGATCGTACGGACAGAGGGACGTGCAATACACACACGTGTCACGTATATATGTATCCATATAGATATAGTATAAATATACGAATAATAGATAAAATACTATACGATATTACCGCGGATGCGGAATTTAATTTATATCGCGAGAGGATGACAAATAATTGGCGGCGGCGCGCGGCGGTACGATTTTCGCGCGTACCGCGTACCCGAATATAAAACGGTGAATCAACGTATAGCCAGCCATATATCTAGTGAAATTCGTCCTTGGCATAGTTTCCGCAATTATCGCAATCACCGCTGATTCTTTCCTGGATAATAAATGTCTAGTACGAAACGTGGAGAACAATAAAGGGGGTGGGAGAGTAATGATATTAATGATTAACTCTAACTGCACTCGATCGTGACCCTAATCGATTCGGTGACGGACGCTCCGGAAAACGGCGTGAAAACCTTTTCGACATTTCTATTGTCACACGTCACACGGACTTTTTCAACAATTTCCCAAGTAGCTTTCGTTGCTTTCGATTTCGAAAGCTACTTAAGTTACTTTTATGTAAAACCATCCCATCACATTACCCTAAAATTATCATTTTGTTTCTCCACGATTACCTACTTATCATGGCGGCAACAGTTTACAGTGACTGACAGAGCATATTATAGTTAGCATATATACAATATAGTCGAACAATTTGCCAATTGACAGTAAAAGGCGTTGTCGATATTGAGAAATGAAATAGTGAAAAATTCACAACGAGACCTCTCATTAACACCATTCTCAATATCGTGACAGCTACGATACAAAACCTTATACCATAAAAATCTTGCCACATATAATATATGACTGATTCACTATCAAGCGTTTTTAAAGTGGCGAGCAGAGAAAAACTTAAGTTCCTTTTCCGAAAACCTTCTATTTTGTTTATTTGGTGACGATGACGGTTGCAGAACAATACTTATCTTCTTTTATTTGAATTTATTATTTCTTCGATACCCAATCATTCATCGCGACATACGAATATATAATATTCAAGATTGTTGTAGAAAAAGCTGTTATCGAAAGTTGCTGGTGTGGCACTGACTCGTGGTGTGAATGAGGACCTCCAGATTCGGAAGTTTTTGGAAACAGCGCGACTTGCGAGCATTCTGACCGCATCTCTTTGACTTAAAAGACCTAATTTTAATCTTTATCGCTAAACTATTATTGAATTATCTTATTTCTGAATTGCTCCTTTGAATATTAAAAATCATCGTTTATTGAGAGATAAAAAGAGAATTTGTGAATTTTGCGGAATCATTCATTTTTACAAAATATCACATTTTTGAGACGCATGGCAACCCAACAAGAAGACGAGTCCGCAAGAGAGGAATCTGCACATGTGCTCTTCCTAACTCAATCATAGTCTATCTAAATATTGTAAAAAGTTTACATGTGAAAATATAAGGGAGTATATCGCAAAAAGCATTAAATGGAAAAGATTTTTTAAGCTGTCAAACAAATAGCTTCATTTTTTAAAGGTAATTCCTACTAGGTGTAATGGGTGACTGGAGATATGAACAACTATATCTAGATATTATACTACGTACCTATAATAAAACTAGAGAATATTGAAGCGTTAAATCGCGCTTTGCTCGTCAAAATTTCAGAAACTAAAATATAAATATTACTCGGACTTTTACAGTAATAAAAAAATTTTCGCAAGAAATATATCAATCCATTCTGTATTTTCGAAATAATATGTGTGCACATCGCAGAAAATTGACCAGGAGAAAAAACATAATATTAAAATAAGATACATAGTGATAGGTTTTGTAGTGATCGTAGGTGAAGTATGGTTTGTACTACCAAGCGAAGATCTCATTCACGAAAATTATGACTGTGAAGGTGAGCCAATTTCATTTTCTTGGATGTAATAAGCTTTCTGTACTTGCTTGTGTGAGAAACATAACTGTTTTCGTTTTTATTTAATCTTATTCAAAAGAACACTTGAAGAGCGCCCCGAATCTAGCGACGGATTTTTTTTTAATGTGTATACACCAAAAAATTACCTTTTCCGAGTATCAGTTATGAAATTTGTGTACCCACGTACGTATACAGACAAAATTCCAACGTTCAACATTTGTCTCATTTTTCTAGCGTGTGACAAAATCTGAATCGGTAAGGTTCTGTTTAACTTTACCAGTAGGTACGTAAAGGAGACGTGAAAAATTCCCTTATGTCAATCGTAACATCCAACCGACTTTATCAGGCCTCTGTAAGCATTGATAAGATTATTATGTACCGCTTTTAGTAAGATTACCCGACAGGAAACATCGCCACAGTGAAAGGCGTCGAATGTTCCGACGAGTAATTTCTCTACTACGAAATTATCGGCTCGCGGCAGGAATTCGTAAATTCGCACGGAGAATAATTCTTATCTTCGCAAAACTTTCCATAATTACAAGTAGATATTAATAAAACGTCTCGCTTATCCTTTACGCTCTTTCCAAAAATGATATGTACATGATAAAAAAGCGAACGGGGTCGGAGGTGATTCGTCTCTCGTTAACTAGTCCACATTTCGATAACGGAGCTCTATTGGCTTTGTAGGCCGTAGATGCGATAAGGAAAAGAATGCTTGTCGCTATACGAGAAATATAATACTCGTAAGTAATCTTTTCTCTAGACGTAAAAGTTTACAGAGTTTAAGGACAGGAGAAAAATGGTTTAAACAGATTTACAATTGCAAACTTCATTTTTTGTAGCTACACCAGACCCCAGCTACACGCCACATTATACATAGGTAATAATATGTACAAAACACGTTAGTTACGTACATGCTTAAGCATGGCTGCTTATACCTAAATAAATGCATAATAAAATGGGTATGATCTAAATAGAACCACACAAATCCTCTTTGACTTACTTAATAAAGCGAAATGCAAAAAATGAAATCATGCGAATTTCCACTCGGTCCACATTCATTTAAACAATAATATCAGTTCTATATCTATTATTAATACTATTATTATCGTTCTAGGCGAGTGTTTCGGTGAGTCGTAAAAAGAAACCTAAATCACAACCTTCATATTTTCGTTGAATAAATTTCGGAGCCGCATAGACGAAAAAAAAAAATAAAATAAAAAAAAATAATTGCCGAAAATAAAAATAAAAAATAAAAATTGCAGACGCTGGGAAAAGTATAAGGAGAATAATGAAGCCAAACTTTGCCCAGAAGAGAATGCAGCGCAGTAGCGCAGCAGCGATGGAATAAAATTGAGAAACCTTTAGACATTTCTCCGATTCAACGATTGGTTCGAAATTCGAGACGGAGAGTCCGTCGTCGTTGGTTGGAAATCGTACGCCCGACACCAAAGAACCTCCAAACTACTCCAAAGTGTTTGCATCTCAAAGTGACTGACTAGGTATCTATAATGTAGGGTAGATGAACTTAAAGGTTATAGACATCTTTATTTGAACAAAACCCTAACGAGGTGTTGCCACCTTCGGGACGTCATCTTGATACTGATGGACTGACGAAGATCACTACTAAATCATGTCGCATAGTGAAGCGTAGATATTACCACACTTATACCTACACTACGATATGAACTAGGTTTCTCTTTGTTGCGCCTGAAACGTTTTCTTCCCTTTTTGGACGCCGCTGACTGAAAGGCAGCAGCTGCTTCTGCTTGCAAATACACTTCAAAGTCAGACAGGTCGAGACTTGTTGAATCGGAGGAAAAAAGGAATAAGAAGATAGACAGAGAGAGAGAGAGAGAGAGAGAGAGAGAGAGAGAGAGAGAGAGAGAAGAGAGAGAGAGAGGAATGGAAGGAGGCACGGGGAAGGGAGAGTCAGGCTTCCTTCCCGTCTCGCCAGCGAAACGAAGAAGAAAGATAGAAAAGAAGCAGAAGAAGAACAAGTAAAGATCTGCCTGCGCCAAATCGGTGAAAGGTGGCGTACTCTCGCACGTAAATAATATATTATGTACACCCCTACCAACTACCAACTCGATAACCACGATCGGTGATCGGAGCAGACAGAGAAATCTTCCAATTAAAATTCCGCTCGTCCCTTTCGTGTGATTCCATTTAGTTTCAACCGTAGGTAGGTAACTGCGTTATAAAGGAGATTTGAAAAGACGTCGATATCCTCATGCTCAAAATCAAAATTCAATATATGTTACTTTACTTATTAAATTTTTCTTTAAAATATCATGTGAGTGAGTGTTCGAAATGTAACGATTTGCGACTCAGATTAGACTGTAATACATACTAGAGCGGGAGAAAATTAAACGTCAAGTAGGTAGGTAAAATACGCAAAATTATACCACGAGTGTCCGTCCTCAAGTTGTATTAGACGTTGATTTGGCGAGGGTCACGCTATTTTTGGCAATAGTGAAGTGATAACGAGATAAGATTTAAGACCTCTGAGAAAATCGATAGAAAAATTTTTATCGGTTAAGATTACAACATTCGAGCAAAAAAAAAGGAAGAAAAACTCGATGAAATTCTCGTAGTCTTACAGAAAATATGGTAAACCTTTAATAGAGCTAAAAGTGGGATACCACTCTCGCTTGTGAGCAATGAATATTGAAAGATGCGCAAAAGAGCAGTTATCTGGCAACGTGCGCCTGTCGGGAATGCAGTTCACCTTATTACCGGCCGCCCGACGAAAGCAAGGCATAAATAAATAATGAACTCAACTTGACCAGACGCTACGTTACATTACATAACGCCATCTGTAATGATGATAATAATAATAATAATAATAATAATAACAATAATTAGTCGTTTTGACGCATCGACCCCACTTATAGGATTACTATAAAAGTCATCTTTTACGATCGGGTCCGATCTATCGACGAGATTTTGCAGAAAGTAGATTTATATAGACACCAAAATAATACCAAATTGATATTTTGGTTCGAGTGGGGTTCTTAACGGGTCATCATTTCAATATTGATACGATTCACAACAAACGAGCAATAGGTACATCTACCTTCTATAAATGCATAGGCATGAAGTTTTGGCGTGTCGGATTTTATTAAGCTTGCTTGATTGTTGCGAATACTACACGGAAGTTATTCGAATCATTATACTTTACGTTTACACTTTATATATATAAACACAATATAAATATATAAATTTATACTTTATATATATACACACGTACACATTCATATAGTACTTATATACATGTATAAACCATACGGTCTTTTAATTCCCCCTTCTAATTGCTTCCACGTATGCGATGAACCTACAAACGATGAATTTTTAAAAGTACCTAATTAACGTCTATTTAAAAAAATGTATATTCCACTCTGATGTAATCAACGCTTACAGTTTCTTTAATATCAGGATTCGGAGAATGCCCCTTTATGAGAAGATTTTTGAAACGTTCGACACGTTTCCGCAAGCCGAATGTGAATAGAAAATCAATTTTTTAAAAGTCTATTTCGAAAACAATAATAAATGGCGTGTAATAGTGCCTTGTCATACACTCCTAGGATCGTTCCTTTACCTTTCGAACACATGCGTGACCTTTCCGGTGAATGTGAAAGTATTTTCTTGTTTCAGGTAAACTTCGACTAAATAATGAATATTAGGAAGGTAACCAACCAATAAGTTCACGACAAGTGTAAGTAACATATAGGTAGTAGGTATAATCCTATTATATTTATAACTATAACGGGTGGCATTTGAGAGTAATACAAGGAAATAGACTTCGAAGATGATGCAACTTTTTAAAGCAATCTTATTTATTACCCTAAAATTTGTGTCTTCCAACATATTGACTTACATCACAATAATGTAATCTGTTTATCGTCTTTGTTAAATCGGAGCTCAACTTAGAATACTTTGAAAGAGTTACGAACACAGATATCCACTATAATGTAGATAGTCTACTGCTGTGTTAAAAATTTGGTAGTAAATTATAGAAGAAACTTGTAATTCATTACTAGAAATATGCGTGAAATTTAAATTCAAAACTCTCCGCACATATTTGATACATAATCGAGGTAATTACAAAGCTTATTTGGATAAAAATGTCGCCAATGTAAAGTTTAATAATTATTGTGTAGATTGGTTCCGAGAATAGACCGAATAAACGTTTTCCGTTTTAAAATCGCTTCATGTATCCAAAAAGACAATAATAGTCAACGAGAGCATCCTCTATTGTCCATGGAAACAATGATAACAATGATATACGACCTCTACTTAAAGGAAAGTATTTAACACGAAGCATACATAAAAATAAAGTATACATACATATAATTGTTTCATATCACATATTATATCGTTCATTCCGAAGACTAGGAACAGAAACCGTGGTATATTAAAAGCCGTTTAAGTTTTAAAAACTTTTTATTTAGGCGTTCAATTGGAAGCAATTTTGGAATGACCATTAGGTACATCTCGCAAAATTAAATGTGATTTAAATGTAATTTTGTGATTTGCGCTAAAAAATATAAAATGCTAACTTTACATTTCAGATGTAACACTATTTTCTCTCGAATGAAAGGCATGCATTCTTCCAAACACAATTGGAACGGCCAAAAAAGCCCGTTCAATCTGCAAAAGATACCGAATGTGCACATGCAGCATTTGTCCTCTTCATCGTTTTAGGACGAAGTAGCCCGACTTTAATAGTGGACCAGATGTGCCAGTCTTATTTACGTAGTACAAAAAAGTTCAAATTTAACTCACTTTTACGGTTTCAGGAAAATTTCTAACGACAACTGGAAAATATTAACAATTATACAATGAATCGAAGAGATTTCGAAAAAATGACGTTTGAAATATGTACGTACGTAGTTCTGAGGCTCTAAAAACCTTTTTAAGCAATGTCGTCTAAACTCTAAACTGCCTATTAAAATTGTAATGATTCTGCGACATTCCGAAAAGAGCTGTAATTACATATTTTATTGACGTTTTGACATTTAAATTTTAAACGATGTTTTGACTTTTTCAAAAAAGTTTAGGAGTTTCTATGACACTTTTACGGGAGTTGGGGTTGTCTTAAGAAGAGTAGGTTTGAAATCAAATTAGCATCGTTAAATGAGCCTGAACACTTTGAGAGACGTTGGAATGTTTTCCAAGGAATTTGTAACAATATTTCATGAAACAATGATATTTTTGGCTGCCTGTCGCCCCAGCTCCACCACGAAATAGAAACCCAGGTAAAAATGGAAATTTTAGGGATTAAGAGCACCGGTCATCTCCACCACGACCACCACTCTACTTATCCCTTTTATTAGTCGTTAGTAAGTAATTTGTATTATATCTGAGTAAACGGATTACCAGTAAATGCAGAGAGATTTTAATTTTAAAAGATGTGGATTGTACAGGAAGATAAATTTCACCATTTGTGAACTTTTGTTGGGGGTGTTCGTGTCACCTCTGCAATTTGTTTTTGTATTTTACATATTGTAGATAGTTAAAAATTAAGACTGAATTCTAAAAATGAAAATTTTAATTTTGTTCAGGTTAAGAATAAGCCGTTTTTATGACCAACGCCGTAGGTTGCCTATAATCTATATAATCCCTTCTGTTAAAATCCGTGGTGGAGATGACCTACCCGATTTTACGTACCTGAATGAGGTGGTGGAGTTGACACGTTCCCATATTTTTGAAGGAATTGAAATGGTTTTCACGAGAACGTGAAATTATAAATGTTTCAATGATCGCTGATGCCGTGAAGAAATTTAACAAGTTGTCGAGAGACTTGGCAATATATTAGGGAATCGAATCGATTAGTTCGAAGTTTTAAAAAGTGAATTAAAGACGCAGACCATTATATAATCCCACTGCCTGCAGATATTGCGAATCGAATACTTACCAAAAATTTAGGCAGTCGTTCGAAGAGAAAACAATTTATTTACGTAACTAGTTAGAGTTTAAGCATCAATGACAGAGAAAGAGGATGGGAACGACAAATATGTGTTGAAAAACAGATCTTGACATACAAATGATGGGACTTATGAAGAAATAATATCGTAAAAAATAGGAATCGGGAGGAAAGTAAAAATATTGGAAGGAAAAACAGCCCTTAGGAATAAATGACAGATAGTATGAGGTAAGCTATAAGTTGGGGAAACAGGCAAAAACATTTTACGTACATTTAGTACAACAAAAGCACCTTCTAGTCCTAGTAGACCAAGAGCTGGGGACGAGATTTCAACATCATCAGTAATATGGAATTCGTAAACAGGAATAAACTCTATTACCATCAGTTATTAAAGTTCCGAGTAGGCGGACAGCTTACTTGTTGCGGAGGGTAGTTATAAGGGGTGAAAGTGGTTAATGTTTCGGGGAAATTTCGGCATCGATAATAAGCTTAAAAATGTATGTAATGATAGGTCTTACCATACTTAAACGAAATTCCAAGCGGCGGACACATGAGTAGGTGCAAATGGGGTGGCGGACATGGGTAAAGGGGTGAAAAGGCGGAGAGCAAGAGCCGAAATTTAAACGTCATCGTCATTAGTAATATGGAATTCGTAAACAGGAATAAACTCACGAATTTTTCCATTCCAATTTTCACCCCCTTTACCCTTGTCCGCCGCCCCCTCTCTGCACCCACTCATGTGTCCGCCGTTTGGAATTTCGTTCAGTTATGGTAAGATCCATCATTACATAAATTTTGAAGCTTCTGATCGATGCTGAAATTTCCCCGAAAAATGAACAATTTTCACCCCTTATAACTACCCTCCGCAACGAGTAAGCTGTCCGCCTGCTCGGAACTTTAATAACTGATGGTAATAGAGTTTATTCCTGTTTACGAATTCCATATTACTGATGACGATAACGTTGAAATTTTGGCTCTAGCTTTCCGCCTTTTCACCCCTTTACCCTTGTCCGCCACCCGCTTTGCATATACTCATGTGTCCGCCGCTTGGA